>JAPJNL010000006.1:1200000-1800000 GCA_030035635.1 Penicillium parvum
ATTTGGAATATCAAAACCTCGTCCTCATCAAGGTACCAGAACGGGTATGACGTGAATAGAAACGGATAAATCTGCAGTTTTCACCTTGCTTAGCACGTTTTCCCTAGGTTTAGATGTGTCATTCACGTACCATGCAACCAGTGCGCCATAAATCAACGCGATAATCAAAACTGTTCGTAAAAATCGTCTCAGGAACCCTCAATGTACCTGGCTGAGCCAGCTTTCCAGGCTCTTTCCCATGGAGAAAACTCTCTCCAAGATCGAAAAGCCGAATATCTTCCTCATCCTCATCTATCCAGTCGACCCATTCTGCTGCTTTGACCAGCTGTGTTGGCAGTCCATTCTCTAAAGGCATGCCATCAATACGGGCAAGCGGTTCGATTTCTGGGGGTCCAAGGACTTCAAAAAGCTGCTCTTCTGTTGCATCTGACATGTGAGTGCAAGTAAAGGCGAGGTTCCGGCCGCTGATATCTGAGATAAAGTATAGGTACGTCAACTCACAACTCTTAAAAAAGTATATCTCACCGCCATGGCACATGCCGGCACTATGGATGAACTTGACAGCTTCTAGAAGCTGTGTAGACATCCGGAGTATAATTTCTGGGTCGAGTTTGTCGTGGCTCTCGTGGTAGTCTGCGAGGATCTTATCCACAGACGGGCCGACTAATTCGAACACAAGGCATTGGTGGACTCCATTAGGGCCATTGTGGGTGAAGGAATCAAGTAGCTGAACAACATAGTGGATAGAAAGATTTCCCCGAGCATGTTCCTCAAGAAGTTTCAAATTCTGCAGCTCTCGTGATTCCTCTAAATCTGCAGTCATGATCTTTAACGAGACCCATTGATTCAGACTAGCATAAGACTAGCCAGAGCTACGCACATCTATGCTATCAATCAACTGACTCTCTGTCCTTCACAAGCCATACAGTGGAAAACCCACCCCATCCTAACTTGTGGTGTACCTTGTAGCGACCATTCTTAAAAGTATCTCCGAGATGGACAGGGTGATATCCCCCCGGCTGGTATCTTGACAATCTCTCCTGTGTATAGAGGAGATTACTTTGGTAGAACAGAGATAAGTCCATGCCAGAATCCAAGGCGAATGCGAGCAGAAGGCACTTTAAGGGTAGAAGACGTGGCAAAAAGCCGTGACGCTCGGATACTGTTATCTTATCGTTATCGAAACCTACAGTTATCGCGATAGCAAGGCGGTGTGCCACTACTTGGAAGGCGCGGCTCTAACTTCCTTCTCGTGCTCTCTTGCCTCTTCTTTGGAGTTTCCATGATGGCCTGGACAGACACCTAGGTGTCCTCGTCTGCATCTGTGAGCGGAGACTCTCGTCCTCCGCCTTGTCTCAACCCGCCACTTGCGATTCAACGACATTATGGACGACGATTACGTCGCCCAGGTCCTAGCCAAAGAGGCACGGGAGAGTTCGCAGAAGTTCTCCGCAGAAGGGCTGGGTGCCTTTCTTCCTCGCAAGTATGTTCGTCTCTGGCAAGCTATCCCGAGTCCAGGCTGACCTCAATCGTTGCAGACCGGCTGGCAATGCTCCGAAACCCAACACCCGATTCCTTCGCCATCTTATCAAGGAAACAGACAACCACAATCTCGCCCTCAAGCGCAAAGAGGAAAGGGAAGCACGGGATCGTCTACGCCAGCTGAGGGAGCAGTCCGCTACCGGTTCTACTTCTACGTCGCAGACTTTGAGACGACACGACCGCCACGCCAGTAGTCGTGACTCGGAGCGATACCGCAGGGACGATCGTGAAGAGCGACATGGCTCATATCAAAGGAGACATCGGAGTCGGTCTTCTTCTACGGAAAAGGACAGGTCGCGGAGGCATCGACAGCGAGACGATGACTACCATCGATCCAAGGATAAATACAAGGACAGAGACCGTGAGGAGCGCCGACGCGATCGCCATAGACATGAGTCTTCCCGGACAGAACGCCGACGTCGAGAGCGATCATATTCAAGGTCGCGCAGCCGGTCGCCTCGTAAGGAACGCGATTCTGGCCGTCACCGCGGCGAACGTCGTTCTCGCCGATCCGAATCTCCATCTGGTACCCGCTCGTCTCGTTCGCACAAAGATCGGTCGGACCGACGGTCTCATCGACATGGGAGCCCACCTTCTTACGAACAACGTCTATCTCCCTGGCGCACTACCAGGCAAAACGATCATGAGAAACCCCTCTCCACCGCCAAAGAGCGCCTTGAAGTTTCGGGCAATGAATCGGACCCTCTAGAAGATCTCGTTGGGCCACTCCCTCCACGAGAGAATGGCGAAAATGCCCCGCCTATCCGTTCGCGTGGTCGGGGAGCCTACAAGCCTAGCTCGAGCACCATTGATGCCCATTTCGCACCGGACTACGATCCCATACTTGATGTACAGCCCGACGAGGACGAACAGTCTCCAAGCAAAAAATCCACTCGTCGTCCGGTTGCAGGCCTCATGACCCAGGAAGACGATTGGGACATGGCACTCGAAGCACTACGAGATCGTGCGAAATGGAAGCAGAAGGGCGAAGAGAGGTTGCGTGCCGCCGGCATGAATGAAGAGACGATCAGTCGATGGAAAAACAATGCCGCTTTCGCAAGTATGGACGGCGAGGGCAACCCGGAAAATGTGCGCTGGTCGAAGAAGGGCGAGGGACGCGAGTGGGATCGGGGCAAAGTCGTGGATGACGATGGACATATTGATGTCAAGGCTGCTTGGCGATGATATTCTTCTGTTTGGCGTTGGGACCTGCTCTGGAATCGGCCTGGATGGTTATGAGACATGAACACGGCACACCGTGCCTTCGTTAGTACATTGTATGAGTATATATCATGAATGCATCAACCCTTCACCAATATTCAGCCAGAGTGTTGACAAATCCGGGGCTGTCGGGTTCCGTCCAGAGGTTTGTAAGAGTGCGGAATTTCCCCACGGCAAGTTGATGGTGGCACCACCAGCTTCACTGACGACATCGGTCAACCTTGCGGTGATTGCAAATGCTTAGAGATCGCCTTCGTGTGCCATCTCACTATATCTTGCCCATTTCGCCGATTGATAAGATTGATACTCTCGGTCATACAAAACCAGGAGATATATATTGCCGAGTCTCTCCCGCAGCATCACTTCTGCTTATCAGATTGAGACCATCAATCCCTTCTCGCAAACATCAAAATGACAGATCAATTCGCATTCTCATACCCTTCACCGCTAGAAGGATACGAGAACCTCGAACCGTTGCCAGAGTGAGTGCCATCCGATGAGCAAACCCGCCCCACGATCTAACTTGTCCCAGCGAGCGCAATGACGACGGCAAGTCATACAAGAACCCCCAGCATGGCGTCCTCAGCAAAGCCTATGAAGAATTTCCCGACCCTCTGAACAAAGGTCGACGCGGAGGATTCGACATCCACATCTATCACTACCAGGTCGGGACATCAGTTCCATCCAAGCCCACATCACCACTGACGCCAGACAGAATAACCCAGACCAAGTCGCATACGCAAAGGCTCTATGGGAACGTATCCGCCGGGAGTGTAAGCCTCACCACCCACAGCTATGCAGTGTATCCATTATTCAAAGCAAAGAGCAAAAGATCTAACAACCCAGTCCCCGAACTACGCATCTACACCTTCTTCGACAAGCCCGTCGGCCCCCACCCCGTCGCCATGTTCGAGGTGAACCTCTTCACGCCCGCGCAGTTTGGCGCGTTCATCCCGTGGCTGGTTATTCATCGGGGGCCGTTGAGCGTCCTGGTTCATCCGAATACGACGGGTGAGGAGGAGGAGAGGAATCATACGCAGCGGGCGACGTGGTTGGGGGAGAGGATTCCGTTGGATTTGAGGATTTTTAAGCTGATGAAGGAGAGGGAGAAGAAAGAGGAGCTGGACGGGGAAGGGGAGGGGAGTAAGCAGGGGAGGTTGTAGCTGGAGTACACTGTTCCCGTGGTTTGATTTGATTGTCTGAGGAGGACTTGAAGTGCTTCTCTCTAACTTGGATTCATTAATTCTAAGTATTCTTTTCCCTGCGAGTTGAATCATGGCAGAAGCTGGGAACTGACACTGCTACGATTAGCGGATGTGATGGTTGTATTGCATGAAGAAGTCAGCTTCGGATCATCTATCATTTTGCATCTCAAGCCCGTCAGATCCATAGCATCGCACATATCCAACGAAGACTGCAACCTCAATATCTATCCAGCGCGAGTATCGTGATGTTCTAGCATGCACCCAGTGGAGAATCATGGCGATCGCGTTATCAGATGATCTCGTCAGAAGTTCATCGTCATCAGGGACACCCTTTAAAAGCCCGCAGCTTACTCGACAGCTCAAGCGACCAAACTGCGATGATCAGCAAATCATCTCTGCAGATGGACCCATCCAGTTTGTGGCTGGCCGATCTCTTGCTTCTCCAGGATGCATTCCAGGACACCCCTTTCCAGCGGAAGGATGCCCCCTCCTACTCGGGGAATCTCCCCGCTCGGTCACGCTGATGCGATCGTGCATCGACTCGGAGCTATCGCTTTGCCAGATCCTCGGCAGTCATCGCCGAGTCGCATATGATATGACGGGCCGTCGAAAAAGCAATGTGTTGAAAGGGACGCCGCCTAGCCCGGATCGCGCCTTCTTATTACTCCTGTCTTAGCGGCGGCTTCGCCCAGTAGGTCATTTCTGTTCCTCTGTCGCAGTTGCCTCCCAAATCCTGTGACCGTCATGCTCATCGTTCCATAGATAAAGTGTCGACGGGGAACCTGAGGTCTTTCTTACAGGTCAACCCAGCACATACCCCATCTTTATACACGGTATACACAGACTGAGAGCTATAGCCATGCGCCTGTTATCGCGTGCCCTGGCGCTGGCGTCATCCTTTTTCCAGCCCATCGCACTGTCAGCGAGTGTGTCTTCATCTATCATCCCGCAATATGTATACGACTACGGTGAGCACCGCCCATACAGTTCTACATTTCACGAGACTGACCCAGACAGCCCCCCTGGTCTGGCTGCACAGTCAAGACCTATACCGACCCAGCGACATCCAAGCACAGCTCGACCACACAACGCCCGACGTTAACTGGACTACCATCCAAGATGCCCCGGCTCCACTGACTCTGAACAATCTCGATCAGCTCAATGCTATGGGCAATACCAGCGTCTACCTCACCAGCCATGAAGGCATCGATGCCAGTCGTCAGCCGGCCTGGTTCCGCGGCATTACTCCTGATCAGCAGGGACGGATGGGGAACGGGACTGGGTGTGCGATTATTGTTGTTGATCATGGGGGTGGGAAGTTGGATGCATTCTACTTTTACTTTTATGCGTGAGTGTTCTGTGGGAGGATGGTGGAGCATGTTCTGATCTTGATCAGGTACAACAAGGGCGATATGGTCCTTGGCATGGAATTTGGTGACCACATTGGCGATTGGTGAGTCAGACTCAGGCAATCTAATGATGGATGCTGACCAGACAGGGAGCACAACATGATCCGCTTTTCCAATGGCAACCCGCAAGCCATCTGGTATAGCCAGCACGCCAGCGGTCAGGCATTCACCTACCACGCTGTCGAGAAGAAGGGCAAGCGGCCAATCTCATACTCTGGCAATGGCACGCACGCCAACTACGCAACTGCTGGGCAAGTCATCCCACCATCTCGAGAGTACTCCCACTGACAACAAACAGCCAACACGACCACACCATTCCAGGCGTGAACCTCCCCACCGGCTTCCTGCTAGACTACACAGACCGCGGCATCCTCTGGGACCCAATCCTCAACGCATATGCCTACACATACAACACGACAACAGCTACCTTTGCAGCAGGCAACGCCCAGTTCCCCGTCTCCTGGCTCAACTTCAACGGCAAATGGGGCGATGACCAGCCGCCTAATGAGCCGGAGATCTTCGGTCAGGCCAAGTACGTGGCCGGCCCAGATGGACCGAAGTTCAAGGTCCTGAATCGGAAGAACGTGTGTCCTGCCACGCCGTGCATTGTGCTTCCGTTCCGTGCTTGGTCTGGGAATTCGACTTCATAGGTGTTCTGGCGTTTCGCGGGATGCATTCGCGGGTTTCGGTTGTACATGGATAGCAGGGAATGCTTGATAGAGTCATCACGAACCATTCTCGAGTCTCCGGATTCTGAAACTTGGCTAGCCCGAACGATTATAGCTTAATGTTAAACTTTGCACTTAGACTCCTAAAACCACGTAGTAGAACGTTCCCTTATCTTAAACGTGGCCCAAGCTTTGGCGGAACTCGGCCAGAGAATGCTCGCCATGCATCGGATTCATCGCCCGGAGGCTGCTAGAAATCTAAGAAATCTATACGAGCTACGGAGTACACAAGCGAACTTGAAGTCTTCGCCCCACACATGCACGAGGATCCACATACATGATTTGCCGCTGGAACGTGCACGAGTTCGCGAAGGCAATGGATCTTGGATGAACGGGTTCTCTCGCTGCAATGAAAGCGATGGAAGGTTGGAAGAAGTAACACATTGTGTCGATGGTATTCTCGGAACATAACCGTGGTTGCTGAATCGATAGTCTGCCGAGATCCAGAGAGAGTCGTTCCGCAGGTTGAGGAGTTGAGGGCCCCACGTTTTGGTGTTCGTTAGGTGTAGCTGTGGGAGCTGTTGTCGGTGAAGGTAGTCGTGATACTGAGCTAGATATCTCGGTGAGAATAATGCCATTGATATCTGTAGTGGCATGCGGGACCAGGATAGTAGGGTGAATAGTGGTACGGTCAATCTGTGCAAGATGGCCAAGTTCGGTATGTTTTGATTGATGATCCCGATCTGGTGTATCCTGCGAGTGTGGATAGGATATAGACATCCCGTTCGATGACTCCCTGAAGGACTAGATCTGGTTCATGTTCAGCTCGTAGTGAGAAGGGCAGATGGCAGTCATGAGTAGTAAGTGACTCGTGGGAGCCACGAGCGGAGCCGCTCGTGTTGCTTACCAAGCTTGATCCCTGGCTCCCGAGGTCGTCCGTGAGTTGATGGTGTTCCTCAGTCTCTACCAAGTATAGATAGACTTGGATGACTCTGTACTTCTGTCTTTTTGAACGGCGACCGTTATGAACTCTCAGATGAAGAAGGAAGAAAAGAAATGCCGATCTTGAGAGAGTAGAAACCGGTGGAGCAACGGCCCCGTCCGCACGTGCCCGATCTCAGGGGCTTCGATCTCTCTCTATATCAGTAGTCCATCATGTTCAATATTATTCCTTCTCATAGTTATATGGTATGTCAGAATATCTACTCAATGCTCTTTCTCTCACTAACAGGATAACTCTCACATCACAGCTGAACTCTCTCTAGGACTATCACTTCCCGTCTAACGTTAGCCGCCGTGGGACGAACCAAACAGCAAGCTCCGAGTGGGGGACTCTCTTCGCTCTGGATTTACCCCTGAATTTACTTGGACCATCACGGCATCACTCAGACTATCAGGTACTCCTGCTGTAGAGTACTATAGGTCTAGCTACTCTGTTATACCATTCACCATATACATCAATAGAACTATCAATCCTATAGCAATGTATACAATGACCAAAGACCCAAGAGTAGACTCGTAATATCAGCTCTCCGCAGTTCCTAGTCCCAGTCCAGTCCAGTCCCAGCCAGGATCTCCTTGTATCTCACTCCTCTCTCCTCTTCCCTTCTTCCTCTCTTCCTCCCACCTTCTCTCCTTTTTCATTCTTCTCTTCTCTCCATGCGCCGCCATAGTCGGACGCTGTGAGCAGGCCGTTTCTCAATTTCCCTCCTCGAAAAAAAAAAGCCCCGCTAAAAAAATAAGGCTAACTTAGCCCCGAATTTCAATTCTGCCCTCCGTCTCGACTCATTTCTTCCCCTGTCTCCGTCCTCCAGTAGCGACGTGCAGCGGCCGACAACTCACACTGGTTGAGAGCTTGTCGCCGGTTTTTGGTCCTCGACGCTCGCTTATTCCTCTTTCCATTCGTTTTGTCCTTTCGTCTGAACTTGAATCAGTCGAGCCCTACTCCTCGCCGACGGATTGAATCCTCTTCGGTGTATACCATCTGACCGACAAATTGGAGATTTCTGTGTCAGATTGATCTAGGTAGATTGCTGTATCTGGGAATAGTGTAAGTGAACTGCAATTGAGGGCGTCGCAGACTGTGGAAGGTGCATTGTGAAGGTGCGTTGATGCTAATCAAGACTGCTCTCAGTTCTGCGTCACCTCAAAATCGAAAATGGCAACCCCCTCTTCTTCGCGCGCGCCTTCTGACGCGCCGCCTTCCCTCACGGAAAACGGCCAGTCCCTCAACCCCAACGCCCGCCGCACCTCCCTCGGTTTCCTCCGTCGTTCCAAGTCCACTGAACCCCTCGGTGAACGCAAGGTCTCGGGTCGCAAGAAGATGTCCAAGGCTGAAAGAATGGAGGAGGAACTCCGCCGTCAACGGGAATCCTACGCCCCCAAATATGCACCCCGCCTCCCCGATCTCTCCCCCACCCCGCAGCTGGAGACCTTTGGCGGCGAGGAACGCGACACGCTTTCTGCTGAACCTGCTCTGCATCGTCCCCAGTCGGGCCTTGCTGCTGCTGCTCCTCCGCCTCTGGGCTCGCCCACTGCCGACTCGATTGATCCGTATGCTCGTACCGAAAGCATGACCCACCGCGGCCGCTACAGCTATGCCAGCAGCGCCGTCAGCACTGTCAACAGTCCGCGCCGCATTCGCCGTCGCAAGGATCCTACCCCGTACAAGTGAGTACAACAGATGCTACTATGACTGTGACGAGATTGTTAACAACATTCACAGTGTGCTGGTCGTTGGCGCTCGCAACTCGGGCAAGACCTCTTTCCTCAACTTTCTCCGCAAGGCCCTGACCATGCCCCCGCACAAGCACCCCTCGCGCACTCCTGAAGAGTTGGAGGAGCTGGAGCGCCAAACCTCCGCTTACGATGGATTCTCCTCGCAGTACCTGGAGACGGAGATCGATGGCGAGCGCGTGGGTTTGACCCTCTGGGATTCCACCGGTCTCGAGCGCAATGTTGTCGATCTACAGATGCGCGGTGTCACCGGTTTCCTGGAGAGCAAGTTCGAAGAGACCCTCGCGGAGGAGATGAAGGTCATTCGCTCCCCCGGTGCTCGTGACACCCACATCCACTGCACGTTTCTGCTGCTGGACCCGGTGCGCCTCGATGAGAACATCGCTGCTGCCGAGCGCGCCGCCAATGGCACCTCCAAGTCCTCCGATACCCCTGTGGTTGGTGTTCTGGACCAGAACTTGGACCTGCAGGTGCTTCGCACCATGCTGGGCAAGACCACTGTCGTTCCTGTCATCAGCAAGGCGGACACCATCACCTCGGCCCACATGGGATACCTGCGCAAGGCGGTCTGGAGCAGCCTGAAGAAGGCCAACATTGACCCGCTGGAGATCTTGACTCTGGAGGACCAAGAGGAGTACACTTCCTCGGAGAGTGCCTATGAGGAGTCTGTCGCCGGAGAGACTGCTGAGCCCTCCGAGTCCACCGAGCCCACTGAAGCTGGCGAAGCAGCCCACGAGTCCAACAAGCCCGACACCGAGACGGAAACCGAAGTGACTCAACCTACTTCTGCCCCTGTTCCTACCTCGCCCTCGCAGCGCAGCCAGAGCACTCGCAAGTCGACCGGATCGCAGGCCACCAACCCTCACGTTCCCTTCTCGATTCTCTCCCCGGACCCTCACTCGCTGGCCTCTGGAGAAGAACCCGTGGGCCGACGATTCCCCTGGGGGTTTGCCGATCCTTACAATGCCGAGCACTGTGACTTTGTGCGCCTCAAGGACTCTGTGTTCAGTGAATGGCGATCCGAACTGCGTGAAGCCAGCCGCGTGATCTGGTACGAACGCTGGAGAACCAACCGTCTCAACCGCAACGGTCAGCCCGTGCCTCTGTCCAAGGCTCCTTATGGTGGTCGCATGGGACCGGTCCACGATGGTCGTCGCACGCGATGAACATTTTCCCTGTTGCGCAGTGTCTCTGGTTTGCTTTTCCCTCGTGTTCGCATAGCTTGCAATTCCGCACATACCCCCGATTTCTTTAACCTCGGTCGTGTCTGTCGACTGTGGACTCTTCTTTTGGCCTATTCCTGTCTCTCCTTCTGCTTCCACCCGTGTATTTTCCTTCTATCAAAATGTGTTCACCCCGAGTGTCCTAGCCTGTGTACTCCAGCTTCCTATCTGTCTTTTTATCTGAGGTAATCCCATCTCATCTCTGTAGCCAGTAGTAGTAGCGAGTAGGCGAATCGCCCCCAGTCGAATTGGCAATTCCACCCTTGGCGCATAGACCTCACTTGGCCCTACGAAAATCAGTCGAGCGGCTGAAAGAAGTCGATCTTGGGTCTAGTTCTGCTTTAGTTCTGAGCGTGCGCCAATGAGCGTCTTTACGGGGAGGCTCTTTGGGGGCCGTTTTGGTGCAGAATCGCTGGGGTCTTCGCGATAGACGGACCTACCGGCGCAATACGAGCTGATTGACCTTCTTCTACTCTTCTCCCTCTCTTCCTCTCTTCTCTTCTACCAGTATTCCTTTCCTCCCCCTCTGTCCATACCCATGTCTACGCTGTTCGTGTGAGAAACACCTCGGATCCAGCTCCGTCCCACTTCCCCGCCGCGCACACAGATCGACAAGCTCCTGTGATCGATCACACTTGACCAGGCGCCTGTCCTGCGGGCTGAGGACGATCAAGCGAATCGCGCTCAAAGGGACTACCTAGCATACCACCAACTCCCTGATATCGGTATACTCCACCTAGTATAAACACATCTCCTGATCCGGCGACATCTCCACCCCCGGACCCTGGAACGACCATGTCTCTCCAAGTCCACGACCCACGGTCGCGCGCCCGCAGTCGCAGTCGCAGTCGCGATCGCTCGCGCTCGCACTCTCGCGATAGCCGAGTTCCTTCACCTTCGCCTTCACCGTCGCGCTCTCGGGCACGCGACCTTGACCGCGACCGTGACCGTGACCGTGATCGCTCGCCGGTTATTGAGATTGCGCCGAGGTCGCCGTCGCGCAATTATGACTCGAATGAGGAGGCCGAGATTGAGCGCCAGTATAAATTGATGAAGGAGAGTCGGCAACGTGAGAAGGATGAGCGGAGGAATAATACTTCTGTTGAGCCACGCAGTGTTGTCTCGCGGGCGCCGCGTAGTCCGGCGCGGTATGATGTTGCCCGCTCGGACGAGGAAGAGGATGCTCAGGACCGGCGGCGTCGTGACCGTGAGAGCGAGAAGCGCGACTCGCGCCGCCGTCGTGAGGACCGGTATGAGCTTTCGGATGAGGAGAAAGATGTGAGGATCGCACGGCCGAGTGAGTATAACGGTCGATCGCAGCAGCGGAAACCTTCGCCGGGCCGTGCGAGTCGGCTGGTTGATTCGGATGATGATGATGACTCGGTCGATGATGACTTGGCCTACGGCGAGACGCCGGGCAGTCATCCGAGCTATGCGCGACCAAGTCGATACCAGTATGCACAGCCGTCGCAGTTCCTCCATGCTCAGCCTGGTGCGCCGCGCCAGCCAGCGCACCCGGAAGACCGTTCAGACTGGGCGCCTATTCCCGAGTGTGAACGTCCCGGCTTCGTGCCGCCTACCTCGCAGGCTGGACCGCCGTCCTCTATGCCTGGTGGCTTTCCCTCGACATATGCTGATGTCCCTGCCACGACGGCGCCGACTTTCCCGACGCCGCAGTACGCAGGTCTCCCGCCTCACCAGCCGATTCCGTACGCGCATGGCTCGGCGGCTTCTTATATGCCGTCGCACTATCGCACTGCCTCGGCGAGTGATGCTACCCAACCCCTGCCGGCTCACTATGCCCAGCCGGCACCGTACCAGTATGCACAGGTGGATCCAAATATCAGGTATACCTCCAAGGCCACGCCTGTCCAGCCTTATACGGCTTCGCCGCAGGAGCAATTCGCCAAACCGCAGCCGCTAGAGCAGCCTGTCTATCCGTACCGGTATAGCCATGAGCCCCAGTTCGCGGAGAAGCCGCAGCTGCAACCGCAGGCTCAGCAGCAGCCGCATGTGGTGGAGATCACGCCTGGTGGTGGTCGGTCTGGGGGTCGTCCGCATAGTGTTTCTGTGTCTTCGGCGAATAATCTCGCTGTTACTGGTGCTAATGCCGGTCATACCGGGCATGCACCTGCTAGTCCGTTGCTGGAGCCTTACCACGGTACCTACCAGTCCATGTCGCCCATGCCTTCGCCGATCATGATGCCTGTCCGTGAAGACGATATTTCCGACCTTGAACCGCTGGACGGCGGCACCTCGAACTCCGAGTCTGGTCGGCGCAAGAAGAGCAGTTCCAAGAGTGAGAAGGACAGCCGACACAGAAGCAGCAAGGAAAAGATCAAGGAGAAGGAGAAGGAAAGGGAAAAAGACGACCGCAAAGACGACAAACGACGCAGCCGACCAAGCGGCCACGACCGACACGACTCGACCTCGTCCATGCGCAACGAATCCGTCGTCCTCATCTCCCCCACAAGCGGCCGCAAACGCGTCTCCTTCTACGATGCCGCCGCCGACGCAGCAGCAATGCAATCCGCCCTCAACCACACCCGCAACATCGACACGAAAACCATCATCCAAGTCCTCCCCCGCCTAACCAGCGACGAGATCCTCCTCCTCCGCCAGGAATACAAGAACAAAGTCAAGATGCACGGCAAGGGCATCAACCTGGCCAAACACCTCCGCCTGAAACTGGGCACCTCCTCCTTTGGCAAGGTCGCCTACGCCACGGCCCTGGGCCGCTGGGAATCAGAGGCCTACTGGGCAAACTGCTACTACCAAGCCGGCACGTCGCGGCGTGAACTTCTCATTGAATCGCTGATGGGGAGGTCGAACGCTGCCATCCGCGAGATTAAGAATTGTTTCCGCGATAGCCGCTACGATAATAGTTTGGAGAGGTGTATGCGCTCTGAGCTGAGGGCTGATAAGTTTCGGACGGCTGTGTTGCTGGCGCTTGAGGAGAGGAGACAGGATGAGCGTGAGCCTATTGAGGCCAGGCTTGTGAGGCAGGATGTGTCGGATTTGCATCGAGCGCTTGTTTCGAGGGAGGGTGGGGAGACGGCTATGATTCATATTATTGTTCTACGGAGCGATGCGCACCTACGTGAGGTGCTGCGTACTTATGAGGCGGTTTATGGGCAGAATTTTGCCAGGGCGATGATTGCTAAGTCGAGGAATTTGGTTGTACGTTCACCTCCCACCTTCTCCCCTCTCTTTCTTTCCCCTCCCCATCTCGCTTCAATGCTAATCTAATTCCACAGGGCGAAACACTAGCCCACATCCTCAATGGCGCCATCAACCGCCCCATGCGCGACGCCCTGCTGCTCCACCAAGCGCTTCGCGAATCCCGCTCCGGCCGCGAGCGCTCCGAGCTGCTCATCTCACGGCTTGTACGGCTGCACTGGGAACCGAGGCATCTGGAGCTGGTTAAGGGTGAGTATCGGAGAAGGTATGGCGAGAGGCTGGAGGAGGGTATCGCGGAGGAGGTTATGGGGAGTAGTGGGGGTGCGGAGTGGGGAGAGTTTTGTGTTGAGCTTGCGAGGGGTTCTGCTTAGTTCCTACTGCAGGTGGTTAGGTGAGGGTAGTGGGGGTTCTAAGGAGTGATGGTGCTTGAGGTAGGCCGGGTTGATGGAGTTGGGAGGGTTGGTTGATGAGTTTTAGGGTCATGTTTAGTGTATATGATTATGATTTGCGTATATGAGATCTTGTTCGAGTGTAGCTATTCATGCTTTCAGGAACTTGCATTAAGAGTAAATGATGAGCCGGTTTAAATTATTACCTGGCTTCGATCTCTCTAATCAACTCCAAGTTTCACTCCTCTCAGCATCCTGCACAATGACAGCCTTGTCTCGCCATCTCTGCTGGTTATGACGGCACTCGGCCGTCGGGACTAAGTCTGGCGAGTAATCCCTATGCCGGTGTCCGGCTAATGAGACATGCATGTTTTGTCTAGACTGACCACGTTCTGGGCGTGCGCTGGGCATGGCAATATGCGGTTTGTAAGGGGTGTTGCTGCAGTCTTGAGACACGTTTAGAGATGGAATCTGTACGCAGTATGGCTATAATGCTTTTGCTGCAAGATGAGAAATGAGTCAAGTTAGGCTATGTTGGTTTTCTAGATGATTCTTATTGTATACCTCTTTTTCCTTGTTAGAGGAGATTGTAGGAAGTTGACTATCAAGGTGAGATCTATGATGCAGTTTCTGCAAGTCAGTGACACATGCAGGATGTCACTAGATGCGATCGAGAATCACTGCATTCAATGTCTATGAGTTGTGGATTGTCCTAGTGAAATTAGATGGTTGTAGTATAGCACGTCCATTGGCGCATACATAGAGCGTCCAAGTATACTCCGTTGACTAGGGGTGATGGTATGTTACATCGTGAACAGCCACGAGACTAGTCTTTTACTCACTTCTTCCTCTCGACTGTCAGATATTCGGTATTTTCTTCCTCTTATACGCTAACAGCCTAATACTCATTTCCCGAGGATCGTGACGTATCAAGTCGATCCGGCAAGGAGGTCAGATAGGGCGTGGATCTGCCGCAAGTATCTCTACTTGACACACACCATGTTTATGCTGCAGCACCATGTACAGATACACCCATCATCACCTCACTCTCCAAGCTGACGTGTTGGATCGAGCTTCCCTGCAAGGGGAGCCTCTCTGATTTGAACACACCTGAAAACCATGAGGACTGGACCCCATCGACTTCTGCAGGTCCCCGTCGGCCTCAACCTGGACGATGTCGATGTCGATGTCGTGCTTCTCTGCGATCATGTTGTACATGTACGACAGTCGGACTCCCAAGGCTTGGACGATGCGCTTCGGCCATCAGCCGGATTGACCTTCCTGCTGATCATCCAGATTTCCCCGCAGATACTCTCTTAGTTCCCGCAAAATACCGCCGGCCATCGAGGAACCGCCGGGGTCTGAATTGGTCTTGTGTCCGCATGATGGTATCACGACGCCCACCTGGCACTTGCCGTGCGTGGTGGTTGCTTCTCTGGTCAACAGACCGTCGAGTCCATGGACAACCATGCACTTCCTCATTTCCTCCAGTGCATCGACTGCATCGACTGGATCCGTATTATCATCACTCTCCATCACATTCGTTTGACTGGCTCCACATCTTTATTTGCGCCATCCCGTGTGCTCAATCACCTGCAATCCCTTCGGTCCAAAGCCTGAGTCGACCTCGCCCTCTCATTGCTACCTTTCCCAGGGTCGGTCCCGCATAGACCGCTGCTTGAACTTCATGCGCATGGCATATGCTGTCTTTCCTTGACCGCATTTCCCTATCTTGCCCGGACTTTACCAGGTAAAACCCCAAAATCCAGTTCCCCACGCTCGGTCTCATCCTCCACCCTTTCCCTATTGGGCCACGATGCCATGATACCTATCGCCCTCCCTCGAACCCCCTCACATCCGCCTTTCCCTCCCTTGCCATATGGCCGAGCAGCTGCATGAGATCTTTCATCGGCGGATACTGACGTGGATCAGCCGACTCGCTCGCTCGGAGGTTTCCTCTACACATGCAGGTCTGCTGCTCGCTGCAATCACCATCCCTCTCGCGCTAAGCCGTTTCCACTTTCGCCGTGGGCCGTGGTGGGAAGCATTCTGGCATGCGGGCCCGGCCTGGGTGTCTCTCGCTTTCGCACCCCTCTCTTGTGTTGGACTGGGTCTCGTCTATAAAAATGTCCCTGGCATTCCAGTAAACACAGCGCCGATCCTTTCCTGCGTTCTCTCCGTCATCGCTCTGCATTGCTGCAGCTTAGCTTTCGGGAAGATCTCTGCTTTGTTTGTTTTACCTTTTTCCGACAGGTATTTTTTTTTCGGCTTCGAGACTTGCAATAAAGGGGACATGCTCCTGGGTTGAATCGTGAACCCGTCCAATCCTTTTCGACAATCCCCGACACCCGTCAACATGCAGCTGTCTCGACTCGGTCTGCTGGTCACTTCCTTGGTGACTTCCATTGTTGGAGCCCAGTCTACCTTCACGCCTGCTCGTCCTCCGTCTCTGCCGCTGGCTGTCAAGTCGCCGTACCTGAGTACCTGGCAGAATGCCGGGAGTGATGGCGGCAATGGAGGATACCTTGCCGGCGAATGGCCACGGTTCTGGCAGTAAGGGCAGCTGATATCGATGGCGTCGCGTTTGATGCTAACTCCGTGAACAGAGACCAGATCACCGGCTGGTGTGGTCTTGTTCGTGTCGATGGCACGACCTACACCTGGATGGGCCTGCCCGGAAGCACGACTGTCAACCAGACCGCATACGAGTACACGTCCACGAAGAGCATTTTTACTATGAACGTGGAGGACTCGCTGGAGATGAACATCACTTTCATGTCGCCCATCACGCCCAATGACTTGAAGCGTCAATCGCTTGTTTTCTCCTACTTGAATGTTGAAGTGTCTTCTCTGGATGGCAAGGACCATGATGTGCAGGTCTACGCGGACATCTCTGCAGGTTTGTGTCCAAAAAGACATACATAGATCTCATTGCTGATGTTTGTAGAATGGGTGTCGGGGGATCGAAGTGCCATTGCTGAATGGGACTACGGTACCACCGACGGGGTTGCGTACCACAAGGTGTACCGACAGACTCAGCTGGCATTCTCCGAGATCAACCAGCAGGCTGAGTGGGGCTACTGGTACTGGGCTACTGATGCCAGCCGTGGCATGAGCTACCAGTCTGGCGCGGATACCGATGTCCGCGGTCAATTCGCGAAGACTGGCAGGTTGGCCAACAGTGGTGACACCAACTACCGTGCTATTTCAACCGACTGGCCGGTATTCGGATTTGCGTCCAATCTTGGCACTGTGAGCAGCTCCCCTGTCAGCACGTTGTTCTCGCTCGGCCTGGCCCAGGACGAGGCCATTCAGTACGAGGGCGCGGATGGATACAACCCGGTGCCGTCTCTGTGGAAGAGTTACTTCGATACTGAGTTGGACGCTCTATCTTTCTTCCACAATGATTTCGAGGAATCCAGCTCGCTATCAAGTTCATTTGATAGCAGAGTTGCGCAGGACTCCAGCGCTGTCGGCGGTGATGACTACCTTGTCCTTACTTCGCTCTCGGCCCGACAGGCATTTGGTGCTACTCAGTTGTGCGGTACGGCGGACAAGATGTACCTGTTCCTGAAGGAGATCTCTTCTGACGGTAACATGAACACTGTGGACGTCATATTCCCCGCCTACCCCTTCTTCCTGTACACCAACCCGGAATTCCTCAAGCTCGTCATGGACCCGTTGTACGAGAACCAGGAGGCGGGTAAGTATCCCAACACCTACGCCATGCACGATCTCGGCTCCAGCTACCCCAATGCCACTGGTCACAATGACGGCAATGATGAGAAAATGCCTCTGGAGGAGTGCGGTAACATGGTTATCATGACTCTGGCCTATGCACTGAAGGCCAGCGACCCGGACTACTTGAAATCGCACTACGATCTTCTCAAGAAGTGGACTGGCTACCTCGTTAATGACGCGCTCTACCCGGCCAACCAGATCTCGACGGATGATTTTGCTGGATCATTAGCGTGAGTACCGCGAATCATTACCTGAAGATAGGAAGGCTGACCAGCGTAATTAGAAACCAAACCAACCTCGCCTTGAAGGGCATGATCGGTATTCAGGCCATGTCCGTCATCGCCAACCTGACCAGCCACAGCGACGATGCGGCCAACTACTCCAGCATCGCCCACGATTACATTTCCAAGTGGCAGGACCTGGCCATTGCCAAGGACGCCAACCCACCGCATACCACTCTGTCTTATGGAGACACCACCAGCCATGGTCAGTCGCATTCCAGTAACATTCTCAACCCAGGGCTCACAATTCCACAGGCCTTCTTTACAACCTCTTTGCCGACGCCCAGCTGGGCCTGGGCCTGGTGCCAGACTCAGTCTACCAAATGCAAAGCAACTTCTACCCCACAGTCGCGGACGAGTACGGCGTTCCTCTCGACACCCGCCACACCTGGGCAAAGGGCGACTGGCAATGCTTCGCGGCAGCCATCGCCTCCACCGACACGCGAAACACCTTCTTCAAACACCTGGCGACTTGGGTCAATGAGACACCGACGAACCGCCCCTTGACCGACCTGTACGACGCTGTCTCCGGGAAGTATGTACACCACACACATCTGCACCTTCATACCAAGATCGCCTTGGCTAATATCTCCAAGCTACCCTAGAAACACCTTCGTCGCCCGCCCAGTCATGGGCGGTGCCTTTGCGCCTCTCCTCGTGACCCAGTAATGGGTTTATACATTCGCTTCTTGTGCATTTATTCTTATATACCCCCTTTAGCTTTACTCCCCCTCGGAATCCCTTGATACCCATCTCTGGAGCTGTTGCTTGTCGATGGCTGTTTGTGTTGGTTGTCTGTTTGGATTGGGCGCTTTGGGGTGTCTGATCGGTTGCGCGGGGGTGACTTGTATATGTACTCCGTTGCAATTGATTCTTTCTTCTGGACGATGCTCATTTTTGTGTAGGCAATTGTAAGGATATCTCTGTTAACGTGCAGGTAGGTGTTTGGCGGTGGATTGGGCGTTTGTCGTGGAAGCGGCTCTTGCCTTCTTTACTTCTTTCACTTTCCAAGTCACAGCTCGTTTGCTTCCTCTCTTACACCTCTCCTCTTCTTTCTTTTTCACTTCCCTCCTCTTGTTTCTCCCCCAACCTTCCTCTTCTTACCCCAACTCCTTTACTGCCTGACCCCCATCCATATCCCTGAAGACATCAAAACAATGGTGACCAAGAAAGAACCTGACCCCAGGGCCGGTGCCATGCTGGCAGATCCTCGCCTCCTGGAGAAAATCGACAAGCTCTTTGCCTGCAACGTCGGCGAATACATCAGTCTTCCCCAGCTCGTTGTGGTTGGTGACCAGTCTAGTGGCAAGAGCTCTGTCTTAGAGGGCTTGACCAAGCTCAGCTTTCCTCGCGACAGTGGCCTTTGCACTCGCTTTGCCACGCAGATTATCTTTCGGCGCGAGACGAACCTGAAAGAACGCGAGATCTCTGTCTCGATCATTCCCGCTTCTGACCTCGATGCCGAAGAGACGGAGAAAATCAAAGCTTGGAAGGCTTCTGGCATTGAGACACTCGACCATGAGAAGTTTGTGTCAATGATGAAACAGGTACGGTGAACCTTCCTACACTTACTCTTTGTGGTGCAGGTCAACTCATGTCATTAGGTTCACGACATTTTGGGGTTGTCAACATCAGAAAATGATGGAAAGCCGGCTTTTTCGAACAGCGTTCTTTGTCTACAAATCCGTGGCCCTAGCGAGGAACACCTGAGCGTGATCGATGTGCCCGGTATCTTCAGAATCCCCACGCCCGGGCGAACAAGAAAAGCCGACGTCCGCATGGTCCGAAACATGGTTCTGCGCTACATGCAAAATCCCCGCTCTATCATGTTGACTGTCGTCGCGGCTAACGTCGACATTGCCAACCAGGAGATTATCGAGTTGGCCCGTGAATTTGATTCTTCCGGGGAACGAACCCTGCGGATCCTCACCAAGCCTGATCTCGTTGACAAAGGTGCCGAGAACAGCATCATCGACATGATCGAGGGTCAGAATACCGGTGGGCAGCTTGGCTGGGTTCTCGTTCGGAATCTAGGACAGCAGCAGCTTGAAGACGGAAACTTTGACCGAGATGTTGAAGAAGAAATCTTTCATCAGACGGCGCCCTGGAATCGGCTCCGGGGCGAGAACTTTGGCATCAAGGCCTTGAAGAATCGTCTCCGTGATATCCTTTTCTCGACTGTTCGTCGTGAATTTCCCTCGGTACGTATTACACGCCATGATCTAGGAAAAGAAGAACTTGCTGATGATTATGACGTGCTATAACAGGTTCGAAACGAGGTCAACAAGCATTGCAACTCAGCTAAACTATCTCTCCAGTCTCTGGGAGACGAGCGGGAAACTCCAGAACAACAGCGACGGCTGCTTCTGAATATTGTCGCGACGTTTCAGGACATAACCCAGCAAGCTCTGACGACAAACTATGGTGTTAGCGACATCTTTGATTCTGATAGCGCGCTGCGGTTGGCTACATTGGTTGCCAGTAGATATGCTCTCTTCGCGGATGACCTTGCGCTATGGGGCCATCAATACGCCTTCAAGCCAAAAGGTGATGACAAGGATCAGAAACACGACAGTGTTGAAAGTTATGATGAGGATTACGACGAACACCGAAGCACTGGCAATCAGGATTACAAGGACAGAGGAGACAGTGAAGATGATGACGGTGCTCGGATACCGGAGTCGCAGTGCATCTCAAGTCGTAAAGTTGCAAAATGCGAAGATCTGGCAGAGCTTCTACACGAAGATGCAACTATCGAGCGTTCGATACAATCCGGCATCATCACGTGGATGGGCGAGCTTTACAAGGACGCCAGAGGGTTTGAAATTGGCACATTCAATTACGTCCTGCTCTCAACCCTCATGAAGAAGCAGTCAGCTAAATGGCCTGACATAGCCCAGGGATTTGTGAGTGATATTATCACCACTGTCCATACATTCATACAAAGGGCGCTTCTGGCTGCTTGTCATGACAGCGGAGTCACTTCCAACATCCTGTCCCTGCTGATGGATAATTTGATGGACAAATATCGACAGGCAATCTCTCAGGCTGATTTTCTTTTGGAGGTTGAACGGACCGGTACCCCAATGACTCTGAACCATTACCTGAATGACAACATTCAAAAATGGTAAGCCGCAGTCGCTAATTTCCAAACAAGTGATTCTAATAATGAACTCGCAGCCGGCAAAAGCGATACAAGGATGCCATAGCCAAGAAAGCTTTCCCAATGTCCCAGGAGTATGGTTCCAAAAAGGTCGTACGACTTGATGACATCCCTGATCATCATCATATGAGCAACTTCGACCAGACCGTTCAAGACCTTCATGACGTATTGGCGGCTTACTACAAAGTCGCCCGCAAGCGTTTCGTCGACAATGTCTGCATGCAAGCCACTGACCACTACTTGGTGACGGGACCGGAGTCACCCATGAAGCTGTTTTCTCCTGCTTGGGTGAATGGTCTTTCCAACAGCCAACTTGAAGAGTTGGTTGGAGAGGACCCTATGACCACGCGCAAGCGTGAAGGGCTCCGGAAGAAGATCGAGGATTTGGAGGCTGGTAGGAAGGTCCTGATGACTTGATTATGTGGATTGTGAGAGGTCACTATTGGCTTGGTTCATCATTGTGAGGTTGAATTTGTTGACACATGTGTGGGGCTGTTCGCTCAGCCACTTGCTGGATTTGATTTATTCAAGACTGCGACTAAGATTCTGAGTATGTTCAATACGCAAAAAGTCAGATTCCTTTTCACTTTGACCAGACGACCATGAAGTATTGAAGGGACCCTTGTCAAATGCCTACAGTAGGCCAACAGTGGAGGGCAACGGCCAACTCTCATTAATGCTTAGTCGCTGTTCACTCGGAGCTCTCGTCCCAGCCATCGAACGAACGGATCAGATCTGTAGAAGTCAACACTCGTCTTTCGAGACCAATCATACGGAAGAATGACATACCGTAGTAAAGCATCAAGCCCTCCAGATGCACATCCAGTCGAATCCGCTCATCAACAGTATGAATATTAAACACACCCCCAGCACGCGACGGACTCCACCGATAGATATTCTCCGACAAAGACCAGTAGAACCGCGTATCTGTATTGCCAGTCATGATATCTCCCGTGACAACAACAGTCGGAGTCTCAGCCCCAGTAGACTTTGCCTTCGCCATGGGGTTCGGGTGAGACTCGAAGACACTGCGCGCTACGCCTGCGAAGCGGGCCCAGACTTTTGAGGTGAGTGGATCTGTGGGGGAGATTGGGGCTGGGTTTAGGGGGACGCTTAATGAGGACAGAGTGAGTGTGCGGTCGCCTGAGCCGCCGAAGAAATCATCCTTGGTCTCCGTCATGCCTGGAAAGTCGATGTCCAGCGAGACATTGTGGCTTTCGGCAATAGGCTTGATGATTCGCACTGCGCGCTCAACGAGCTCATCTGGTGTACTGTGCAATGCAACGCGGTAGTTCACGACGGCGGAGATCTTCTCTGGTAGAGCGTTGGTCTTGACGCCTCCCTTGATGAGATCCGCTGCTTGGGATGTCTGCAGCGTATACCGCACTGCTGGGCCGCGCGATTGGGCTACTGCTTCACCCAAGGCGACGGGATCGCCTTCTGCGAGCTTGTCCGCGAGCCAGGGCTCCACGTCTGCCGGGGAGTACCGGGCTTGACACTCCAGCATGCCGTGTGATGGGTGGGATGGATCGAGGCGGGGAGAGAAAAGCTCCTCGTGCTCGAGTTTGTATAGAATCTCTGCCATGATGCCGATACCCGTGTGCGCTGGCGGGATGGAGCTATGTCCGCCTGGAACGGCGAGTTCCATGACGAGGTCTAGACTGCCCTTTTCCCCGACGCCGGGGAGAGCGTAGACGATCTCGTCAGAGGAGTTAGAGTCATCGCTCACGGTCTGGAGACCCATACCACCTTCATCGAGAATCAGCTCGAAGCTATCCTTGCCATACTTCTTTTCCAGGGCTGGGGCGATGCTTCCCGCGCCTAGAAAACCGTGGGATTCCTCGTCAAAGCCAAATGCAAAGACGATAGTGCGTTGGGGCCGCCAGTTCTGGGAGAGGAGTTCCTCCGCGGCGGACATTAGTCCGATCAGGACGTTCTTGCAGTCGCTGGATCCTCGGCCCCAGATCCACTCGCCGTCGAAGACCCCGTCGAATGGCGGGTAGGTCCAGTCGGAGGGGTCGTCGATTGGGACGACGTCCTGGTGAGCCATGAACAGGAGTGGTTTGCGGGTTGTATCGACGCCTTGGAATGTGTAGACTAGACCGAGGCGGTTGATATGGTCGAGCTCTGCGTGCTTGTGGCTGTCATGATACGTTAGCTATATTGCCTCTAGAGCCTTCATTGGGTGATACATACACCAAGGGGAACATCTCCTTCAGTAGCGCTTGGAACTTCACCACCGGCTCGAATGCCTCGTCGTAGGGATCTGTCATGAAATCGCCGACAGTGGTGGGAACTTGCACAGCCCTAGAAAGCCGTTTGGCCTGGCGAGCCCGGAATGCCTCATCTTCGAGGAAGTGCAGAGACGAGTGTAGACCGTCATTTGGCGCAGATACTTTCGGTGCCTGGGGACATGTCTCCCGGCCGGAGGGCTTTACGGCTGAATTGCGGATTTGCTCTTCGGAGAAGAGGGTTTGTTGCGAGGGGATGTTTAATGCCAGTGCGGATGGCAGGGCCAGTCCCAGGAGGGTAATTGCTTTCATCTCGACGTCCAGTATATACTACCGGTATACACCAGAATGCAAAATAATGCGATGAAGAGGCGTCTATGAGAGGTATAAATGAGGAGACATGTAGACGGACTATCTTATCTCGTCTTTCCCCTCTTCCTCCTCCTCCTCGGCTGGCGGGTGATGCCGATGGTTGCCCAAACAGGCAATCCGTGGCTATTTTGCCGACGCTCGGCAATCGTGAGGAGAATTGTTGATATTTGCATGAGAGAGAGTATATGATTGAAGGTATATTGGTTGAGATATATGCAGACCATCATAGTCGAGATTAGACATCGAGCAAAACCGGTGGAAAATGAGTGGAACCAGCGAAGAAGCTAAGAAAACCAAGGAAGCACGCGACAACATCAAATTTATAATAATGAACTGGCTAGTTATAACTAGCTATGAAGTAAACGCTTAGCTATAGACCTAGCTATCAAGTGAATGCTTAGCTACACTACTGCGTAGACCTCTCACTTATCCCTTCCCCCTATTATTCCATCATGAAATGCAACAAGGGGTCAAAAATGCCAGATTCCCCACACAGCCTCAATCTCCAAGCGAACTAAAGCGGCAATTCACGAACAAACCAAAAGAAACAAGCGAACTCCATTCTGTTTCACCACTGATTCGACTGTTTGCCATTGGGAAACCGAGAATCAAGCAACACATCCACTCCGGGGCCGACGATCGAGGCGATCATTTCACGCCTGCACCAATGGCACACTTGCTGACGGGCCAAAAGGGTTCAATAGAGCAGCGTGTTAGTGTTTCAGGAACCTCGCGATGTCATCATCTCCGTCGATCTCCAGGAAGCAATTTATGGGTCTCTTCTTTGGGGTCGGATACTAACGCGTTGGAACTGTCAGATGAACTGAGACATTTGCTTCTATTCTTCTTCGACGGCTTTTTCTTTTCTTCCGTTGTTTCTATTTCTTCTTCTTCTTTATATGTTCGATCTCTCGTTCCATCGCTGCATTCCTCATTGACACCGACAAACACTGATACTCTCTTTCTCCCTGTTCCTACAACTGTGACTACATCACTCTCGCTATTGATTGACCCAAATCCCAATCTTTGATTCTTTGATCGATTTCAAAATGCATCTCGGTCATCTCCTCGCATCCCTCGCTCTCACCCTCCCCGCTCTCGCTAGCACTTCCATCTCCCAGCTGGGCTGCTACTCCACCGTCCCAGCCCTCAAAGACTCCGAACAATACAACTTCCAGTCCCACGGCTACTGTGAACAGAAATGCCAGAAAGCAGGGTATCGCATCGCAGCCCTCAGCCGCGGATCCACCTGCGCCTGCAGCAATGAACTACCCAAGGACTTGGACAAGGTCGACGAAGCCAAGTGCAATGTGATGTGTCCGGGGTTCCCGCAGGATAAGTGTGCGTTGTCCTACGCCATCCCCAAACAAGAAACAATTCAACTAATGATAAAATGATTATCCAGGCGGCGGGCAAAACGCATACACAGTCCTCAGCACAGGCGAATACGCCGCCGTCTCTAACAACGGCTCCTCCACTGCAACGGGCGACATCATCGTCGCCCCGACGAATATCAACCCTTCCTCTGTGCCGACGGGCATCTTGACTGCGCCCGGCTCGGGGGGTTACAAGGGTAGCCCGACCTCGACCGCGTCCAAGTCTGCTGGATCCTCTGCCGCGGTGACGTCTGTAACGACTAGTGCTTCTGCGTCACCTACGCCCAATGCGGCGGAGGGATTGCGCGCGGGATCGTCTGTGTTGGGTGCTGTTGTTGCGGGGTTGGGATTGTTATTGTGAGTGAGTGAGGGTTGTGGAATTTTGCTGTGTATACTGCCTTGTATATGGTGAGATTGGTTGCTCTTTTGTTGGAGATTGTTGCCAACGGTCTAGTTGTGGTGGTTGGCCCGCTGGCGGGTTGGTTGGAGTTGGGAAAGAGGGATAGTCGGGCATGGATGGTGATTACACTCGTTTCTCCACGGGTACATACTGTGATAATAGGACTTCGATATCCTTAACACAAGATGCAATATAGCAACACCCATGTGGCATCAATACTTGGAAGACAGGTAGCATACGTGTAGGAAAAGTATCAGGTTCGAAAGCAAAGCGCCATTGTCTCCCAGGGTATCATAAACAGCATCAGCAAAGACATCACTATAAGCAACACAAAGCCCTAACGCCTGCGCCCAACAGCAAGTCGATCAAAATTCTTCGGCAGAGGCAGACCCTCCCTCAAAAACTTCTCCTTCAGATTCCGCGCCTTATCCTTCAGATTAACCTGAGACCGCTTTGTCAACATCGGACCCCCATCCTGTGTCGGACACAGCTCATCCTGACGCTTAATCTCAGCCCAGGCAGTCCCATGACGCGCCATGAGCATAATCAGTCGCTCCGTCTCAGCATCGCTCCATGTGTTCTTGCCGGACCTTGTGTGCTTGAGCTCGAGTGGCGGTTGCTCATCGCCCACCGAATTCGCTGCTAGCCAGCGGGATCGGGGTTGTTGCTCTGCGAGTTGGGTGCTGACCTGCGTTGATGCGAAGGGGATAGTGTGTGTTGGTTGAGTCTGGCTGGATGCGGTTAGGCTTTCTCGGAGCTGGTGCGCGGCGTCGGACTCGGTGCTTTGTTGGATTCGTGGCCGTTTGTCGACCGGACGTGGCTGTGGGGGCTTCTGTGCTCTCCGTGCGGCGGTGTCGATGTCTCGGTCATCTTGGTCGAACCCGTCATCCAAGTCATCGGAATCGGATTCTGGCCGGGGGCGTTTTCTCGAGACTGGTGGAGCCGGAGAAGCACGAGGTCGCTCTACACTTTGGCTCTCGCTGATGGGCGAGATGCGGTGTGCGTTAGGCTGGCGATCAATCCAAGTCCGGGGTTGTGGTTGACGGCCCATGATGATGTTACGGATGTCTGCAGTTGACTGTGGCGCTGAGGTTGGAGTCTCATCGCGACCAGGGGAGTCAAAGAAGAGGCCATCCTCGTTGGTTCGTCTCATCGCCGGGCTGGTCGTCACTTCTGCTTCTGCTTCCAGGCCGCCAAGATTCAATGACTCGTCTTCCTGAACGAATAACTGCGCATCTTGCGCAACGAACGGGGGCCCCATTGGCTCCGGATGCCTTGGCGGCGGAGACTGAGGGACTTCATCGACTTGCGCGCTTGTCGGTGGTCGATGGACACCTTGTGTGTTGCTGCCTTGGGTGCCAACAGGACGGCTTGGATGCTGTGATTCCAGGTGAGACATCTCCTGCTGGCGATGTCTACTTTCACGTCGTTGAATGGCGTCGAGTGAGTGTGCAACGAGCTTGCGGGCCCTAATCATGGAGTCAGAATGCAATCCAGCTTGATTACGATGCGAACATACCCTTTGGACGACTTTCGTCTGTTCCGATCCCTGGCTGGGGACAGTGTAGCACGGTGGGCCGCGCTCTGTTCAACTGGAACTTGAGGAGATACGTGAGTCGCCCAGGAGAAGCGCGACGAGGAATTCACGGATGACTCTCGCGAAGTATTTCGGTCCTCCCGCGGCAACAGCGCTCGAGATGAACGACCATCAGTATCAGGCACTGCCGATTCCTGCCGATCAGATGTCTCGTGTGCAGCAGGATCATCACGGCGCTCGATTGCTTTCCTGACCAAGTCCTCCACTTCGTCGAATTTCGGTTGTTGCTGCAGATCGGACAAGATCTCTTTATCCCGACTGTGAACAAAACGCGCAGTTCGCTGGACAAATCGTGTCCAGGAGGCACGCTTCAGGCTTTGAATGTTGGGCTGCTCATCCTGGTCAAAGAGGTCATATTCCAATTCGCTAATGCGGTCAATAACATCGTCCTGATAGCGATCTGGAAGGCGTCCATTCTCGTCTTCAAAGGTGGGCACGAGCTTGAATCCCCTGAGCGATCCCGGATCAACGGCAGATGCATCTTCATCAAGCGCGAGCTCGTCATAGAAGACACTTTTCAATATAGCCCGAGGATCAAAGTCCTTTTCATTCTGACGTTTCTCCAATTCCATGATGAAGTATTGCGTGCGGATCTCGAGAGCAAGCTCGAACGTCTGTTTTTCAGCAGTGCTCGCTCCGACTGGCTTTGGCTGGCTGCGTTTGACAATACTGTCCATGAATGGCGCGGGAAATTGAGTCTCGAGTCTCTCAACTGCCTGGCGAGGAGACTGAGAGCCAATACTGACCAAAAGCACATCAAACGCGAGCCGCGCACAATTGGCTCTATGTAAGATCGGAGATGGGCTCCACGGGCGAGCAGAGCCCCTCGGTTGCACGGAAGGAATCAGTTGACTGATTTGTGCAACGTCGATGAAGGCTTGGTTGCTGAAACCGCCCATAGTGCTGACAAGCTTCCTGATAGCCAGTTTCAAGCGCTTGCTATCCGTACTTCGCGGATTGGTGATGCGCTTCACCGATTCAAGAATGCTTCTTGGGTCTGAAGCATTGGACACAAAGAGGTCCAGAAAACGGTTGGCAGCATTTTGAAGGTCTGGCAGCTCCTCGACCAGAATGATGGGGTCCGGCTCGCCATCTTCAAAGGAGGAATCTTGAGGCAAGAATGTGGTCCCTGAGATGTTGCTGTTGCCCTCTGGATTGCCCGGTGACTCTGGTACCGTAGAGGCGCCGAGTCTGGAGACAGATGTCGGGCGTGAAGTGGCAGGAGATTCCTCATGCACCATGCTCAGCCCTGAGAAGGTCAGTCAGTATGTTCATCTGTCTCGTGGCATGGAAAGCAATGCGAATGCGAAAATAGCACAGACATGTCCAGATGAGAGAAATAGAGTAGCAGAACGCATGGTATTTCATCAAGCAACAAGTGATGAACTGAAATCTGGTAAACAACAAAAGCAAAAACAAGCATAACAAGTGTATAGATCGCAATGTTATGTGCACGGTTGCCAAGACACAAGTCTCAATGAGGGGAGTAACACTCACGACTGCTGCCAGCTTTGGCAAAGCCAGCATGTTGCCTTTCACCCTTGGAAGCGAGGACATTACTTGTCGTTGAGTCTTCTAATTCTCGGCTCTGACTTCTCGTCACTCGACGCGGCGGAGTCGCCCGGGGTACAGCGGCACGCGCCATTTGGGGCGGTGTACCCGCAGTGCTCCGCGCGTTTGTTTTGATCGACTTGGCCCGCGGTTTCGCAGTGAAACTCGCAAGAAATGAATGCCAGATGAAGCTGGATGTCTCGGGATTGTCCTGGGCAGCGAAAGTGACAAAAATGAAGCTGAAGTCGTGTTTTTGGGGGAAGTGGCGGGAGACCCTAAGATGATGGGCTAGTGTCGTCATGTGACTAAAGACTATCTCGGATCATCTGTTGTTCCTGGAGCACTTTACCGGGTTCGGTAAGTTTATGCCTGAATCCACGGGCTGAAACCCCTAAAGCCCTAGACCCTAGCCTCAACCCCTGAAGCTCTCCCGCGGTGGGATTGGGTGTCAACGGGCGAGTTGTTGCGAACGAGTGGTCGTGATCGATGAACTCAGTTGCAAATCAAATTTGACCTTGACTTTGTAGAATCGTGTCAGTACTTGCCGGTTTTTTCAGTAGCGACGAACAGTTGAAGCAGAATTGCTTGACGCGGGTGTCATCTCTCTTTCGACTTTCGATGGTGAGGATCCTCGCGACAGAAAGAGCACACAGAGGTGTCGTCGATCTTAAATCTCTCGGAATCTTTAATCTCAGCTTCATGTAGTATGTTGCTTCATGCAGTATGTTGCTTCATGTAGTATGTTGATCTACAATGTGAGCGAGTCATTTCAGATCAGGTTCAATTGCAATGATCTAGCCATTCCGTACCAAGCGGCGAGCCACAATATTATCATTATACGATGCTATGTCACAGAATTCCCAACTTTACACCAAAGCATGCAAGCGACAAGACCATGTATACATGCAACCGCCCAAATGCGACTTCAAAAGATGGCCTCTATCATATAGATCACACCGAACACGAGGAACGCCGCGGCGCCGCCGAGAGTAACTGTATTCGCATTAGCCTCGAATTAAATGGAGAAGGTTGCAGAGTGTACATACCAACACGCATGCTGACACGACCAGCGATCGCACGTCCGCCAATGACGGCGGCAGCGGTACAGATACCATGGCCGGTGATGGCACCCACAGTCACCCACCAGTAATCCTGACCAGCGGCCATGGCAATGGTGGCGATCTGACTGCGGTCGCCCCATTCTCCGAGGAAGGTCATAGCAAAAGTCTGCACCCAGGCCGGGCTGAGGAGCAGAGAGAACAGGTTGCTCACACCCACCAAGAAGTCGTTCCAGCGCTGCTGGGGACGGGGAGAAGAACTGCGCGACGAAGACGAGGAGACACTTTCCGGCGGCGAGGGAAGGCGGTTCGCAGAGCCACGCGACTTGGGTCGGCCTCCAACACGACCAGCCTCCAGATTGTGGGGGGTGATTGAGGAGCGGCGACGGCCCATGCGGATTTGTTCTTGCTCCTTCTCTTCCAGTTCCATTTCAACCTCGCGCATTTCCTCCCCGACACCCTCGTCTGGAGACATCTCACGTCCCTCTTTCAGCATCTTAGCACCGAAGACCAAGAACAGCACTGCTGCCATAAGCTTGGTGAGTGACTTGGGGATCAGCGTGGGAACAGCATGGCCGAGCACAGCGGAGAGGACGGTCATGGCGATCAAGGCGCAGAAGGCAGAGGAGAAAACGACCAAGCGAGGGTGGCGCATTGCCATCAATGCTGCAACGAGGAAGGTCTTGTCACCGATCTCAGAGACAATGATCATGGTAAATGCAAAGAGAAGAGAGTGTAGTCCGTCACTGCCTTCTGTTCCGGTCGTTATCTTGTCGTAGGTAGACGAGCTAGCGTATGAGCCCGAGCCAACGGAGCCATGTTCAATTGCCAACGGATCATTCTTCGCCTGAGAGGGCGGCTTGGGGTGCGGGATATCGTACGGCTTTTCGGGCAGATCGGCCGGTTTCTAGATGAGCAGAGCATTAGCATGAAGACCCATTGACAGTTATCCCCATATAAGCAAACTTACCTCAAGTATGCCCAAACTGCCAGCATCATCAGCAGTGCGGCCACTCGATCCAACAGTGCTGTCACTTGCAGAGGACAGCTTCTGGGTCTCGCTGTGCGGTAGTGGAGGCGCCTCCTTGGGGACTCCAGGAACTTTCTCAGTGTTGTACCAGCTTTCCTTCCCCTTCTCCGAGACACCACCTTCAGTGCCTCTGGTGCCTTCCTTCGGACCCGTGCGATGCGGGTCATCCATCACGCCGCCGTTGGAATGCGGAATCACTTTTCCATCCTCTTTGCTCAGATGCTCTGAAGAAGGAATTTTGTTGTCGATTTTCCCTGACGACACGTCTATATCATCACTGCCTTTGCTGCTTTTTCGGTCTCGCTCTGCACTGGTTTCCACCCACGGACCTGCGTGAGGCCTGCCATCCTTGCCGTCAACGGGAACGTCCAGCGACCCTTTGACGGCATTGTTGGAGAGCGAGTCGGTGTCCGCGTAGCGAGAATTGAGATCATATGACCCTCGCGACACAGTGGCCCCAGACTCGCTATCTGATTTGACGTCTGCCACTGCAGTTGACAGGGCGGGAAGGAGAAGGAGGAATAACCGGGAGGACAGGTGGATCTTCATGGCGAATGGCGGATGTTTGCCGCGAAACGAGTGACGACGGCGAGTCTGAACGGTCTATCGAATGGCAAGAAGAGGCGTTGTGAGTTGGGCTGGGATTCGTGCTGGCTTGAAATTCGAATTCTTAAGGCTGCCACGAAAGCCAAGACGCGAGAGGTGGTAATTGAGGTGCACGCTGACCAGAAAGGTTGAGTCGTGGCAAATGCAACCCGCAGTCGACAAGAATGAGAAATAGAAAGATTAAGAAGAATTATTGAGAGAAAAAGGGAGACCGTGAAACGAAGGCAGTGAGGCAAAAGAGGCCGTTTGTGTTTCTCTTTCTGCAAAGGGGGTGCACGTGACCCTCCACCGAAAGCGTCCAGAACATCGATCTCTCTTGTGTTCTCATTCTTGTCTTCTCGATTCCTGGACTCTCACATTGAACATATTGAAAGGCATGAGAAGCTCAGCTTTATTGGCAAATAGGAGGATGAAGGCATCCGCAGACCCAGTTTCGCTCGATTCGGCGATCTATATCTTGCGTATGAACACGGAGGATTTGTTCGTGACACGACAAATGCACGTCCGGGAATTGGAATTCGTCAATTGATTCAGCGGTGTTCATGATGCCACAACGCCAAGAGTGAGAAAGCACATGAGAAGCCTTTCGACAGCGCCCATCGCTGGCATAGAGTTCAAAACCATCTATATCTTCAGCCAGGAGCCTGAGAGGTATCCGGACCACAGTCATATGCTAAAACAGAAAGCCAGTGGAAACCCGCTTGTAAAGCGCGCAAGCTTTCGTGTTTTATTCGTTGTTCCAACTCCTCCTTTTGCCCCAATCTATCGAGATGATCCATCCCGCGTCATGAAACTCTTGAAACTCTGCGGACAATCCATCGGCCCCCGCGGTGGCAAGAAGCCTCTGCCCTGACATGTTTCAAAATTGAAGATCATCCATACATTGGCAATCTTCAGACCGAGCCTTGAAGACCGTCACGCCAATCGCGGGCATCAATTTCTGCATTTTCCATAGGTAGAACTCATCGCGGCGCAACTGGGGTCCATGGAGTTGGGGCCAAGGGGCCGCAGGATGGGACACTGCAACATTCAATACTTTTGCCATCGACTGCAACGTCCAAAATTACTGCAGTTCCTGGGGCCGCCCTGATCTGCAAAAGCCCTGCACATGTCAGGTACAGCCTCGGCCCCTGTAGTAGTGTTCCGGATCTCAACGATGCGCATCGCGATATTTTCACAGTTTTGACCTGGACAAGCAAATCAAGCAAATCAAGCACGATCTGGACAAGCAAATCAAGATCTCACAAAGTTCTCCATCTTTGCAATCACCGTTTGGACAAGCAATTGCTAGATCTACACTAACAGTTCAAAAATAGCAGCATAGCGGGGCGTCCATCCTCTTTGGGGGCGGACCACCTCAATCGCCCCATGTCAGCATTTGAGTCCATGACCACGATTCTTCAACAACTATCAATGGCTTGGTCTGTCTTCCCATCACTTCAAACAGTAACAGTGGACCCGGCCCCAACGGGCGGAGGGCTTCGTGAGCGAAGCCAGGTCGCTTGCCACTGTATGGATCCTCGATTTCCAGCTGCGTTGCGGATACGATGCTCGGGGCGAAAATAGAACACAATGCGAAGGACACGAGGCTATTTAGACCGGCGACGTGCTCGTTGTCTTCAGTCAGGCAGTCTATTGGGTTCATCCAAGTGAGCTGGTCTTACCTGGATCATTTCGAGGCGTCAATCTTGCGATTCTTATACTAGCTTTCCTTTTCACTCTATCAACTTTTGCCGTTGACGATACAAAATGGGCTTGAAGGGCTTCTTGTTGTCGACTGCACTTCTTGCTTTATTGCAAGGTGCTAGCGCATCTGTTTTCGATGACAGTGCACCCAAGATTGCTACCTACTGGGGTATGGACCACTTCATGCAGTATTGCCCAGCAAGACTAATGTCTCTCAGATGGTGGTGAAAGTTTGTCCTCATACTGTTCAAGTAAGTTCACCTTGCTTGTTCGTCTGTCTCAAATTGAAGACTGACCTTTTCTCTAGATCCAAACATTGATGTATGATTTCCGCATGTGAAAGCGGCTCTGCAGTTCTGACTTACAAGATAGATCTTCCAACTCGCATTCATCACCTCTCTGCAAGGCGAGCCACAGGCCACCTTTGGTGGGCCACTGGATGGGTAAGTCGGCAAGGGATTTGCCTGCTTTGAAACCGACCAATGCTAATATCCATACAGCAACCAAATCAAGCAATGCCAGGACCAAGGCAAAACCATCCTCCTCTCCCTCGGCGGCGAAACATACAACGAAGGTGGCTGGCCCTCACCCCAGGAAGCGGAACAAAGCGCCCAAGCCCTCTGGCAACAATACGGACCCAGCGGGACAACCTTCGCAGTCGATGGGTTCGACTTCGACTTCGAAGTGCCCATGTCCAATCTCGTCCCCTTCACACAGAAACTCCTCCAACTCCGCAAACAAGCCGGCATGGACGGCAAGTTCTTCCTCACAGCAGCGCCGCAGTGCAAATGGCCCGATGCGAATCTGGGCTCCGTGCTGAACACACACATGGACTGGTTCGATGCAATCTTCGTGCAGTTCTACAATAACCCTGAGTGCGGGATTCCGAGCGGATATCAGAAACGTGCTGGGGGACCCTCCGCTCGTCGGTCCGGCATTATGAAGCGAGCCTTTAACTTGGGGACGTGGATCAGCAAGGCTGGGCAGGTTGTTAGCCAGGTCGGTGTGGATGTGGGGATGGTTTTGGATCAGGTCACTCCGACCTCGTCGTCATCGTCGGCCATGACCGGGCCCACGGTGGCACCGGGAAGTGGTGCTGAACTGACTTCCCGCAAGCCGAAGATCTACGTTGGTGTGCCGGGCAGTGAGCAGGGCACTTCGCAGTCCAATATGGGCTATGTGACTCCCGATGCGCTCAAGTCGGCCATCTTGCCATTCCTGAACCTGAATAACTTTGGTGGAGTCTCGATCTGGGATGTGCAATATGCTACATCTAATACGGGTTTCTTGGAGCAGGTGAAGGCCTTGATTGGTACCCAATAGACTTGGCCCTGTACCTTCTGTGTCATCATGTCGTGTTTGGGAGATCTAGACTTGATTGTAAATATATGAATCTCACGAGTGGGTTTTCGCAGTATGGATTTTTGCTGTTAGCGCCGTAGATCGGAGAATAAGCTTGACGTGATAGTATCGGTGAAAAACACCCCAGAGTAAACTGGGACCTGCTGCATGATAGAAAGGGATAGATGCAAGAACATAATTAAACCTGCAATTAAATCCACTCGGGCGGCAATTTCGGGTCCACGTTTTTTGTTTAGCTCGTGTTTGCATCGGTGGTCCATTTTCAAATGGCACATCATGCATATCATGTAGCAAGTATATCTGCTTGATCATTATGCAGCTGGACCACACCGACTGACTGAATATGTGAGCATCACAGATCAACGGTTGATCTGAGACATGACGAAATAAACAGCCCGGGCACATGTGCCGAGCTCGAGGCGTTTGGACATCGGGGGATTCGATTTCCAATCTGGCTGCCCCGCGACGGGAGGCTGCATGATGACGGCAGCCAACACAGACAAAGTGTCAGCTGAGATGGCTTGACAGAATCATCTGAACGATGACACGAGAAGAAGCAACACAAGTAGCCCTCTTTAGTAGGAGGTCAAAAACACATGGCATGTGGCCAGAGAGGAGGTGATGTTGGAGACCAACCAAAATCCGGGGTTCAGGGATGCTTGGCACCTTTCAGGAATGACCGGGTGCATCCCAGTTGACCGTGCGTTGGGCGCATATCAATGGGTCAAGTTAGTACTAGCACACCACGGCAGTGTCGACACCCTCATTAGATAGGGTTCAGAGTGTGTAAAGATCGCCTTTATCTTGCGCGGACAAAGTGATCGTCCCGTGGATCAGGCGTTTTCACTGGGCCAGTAGTGAGACACATACCGACGCCCACATACGCCATTGTGCTTGCTCCGAAAACGTGCGCATCTGTCGGACTCCGGTATGTCGAGATGTATCGGTACACGATCATCGCCTTTGTATCGTTATATCGTAGAATTCAGCGTGTGAGGACCTTGGATCAAAGAACGTATCACACAATTTGAAGAGAAGAAGAGGTGATGGTCGACGAGAGAACTGATAGATAAGGAGATAAGCAGAGGCGGTGAGCCCCTCACTTGGAGACGTTGGGCCACATGGGAACAAGCGCCGATCTTTCATCTTCGACTTCTGATCTCACCTCAACTTGGTCTTGACCCATGACTACACGGCGCCTTGGGATTCTCCATTGACCAAATTGCGGATTGTCTCTACCCCTCAACTTTCTTTTATACCCCTTGACAACCCCCTGACCCCGGCCTCATATCAAGCCATCCAAGCTATGTGTTGGTGTCTCGCCCAGTTGCCGCTGCTTGGGTTCTATCGCAAGCGGTGATTGTGTGCTCACCCCTGCACTACAGAGAGCTCACATTCGGTCGACTCGATACCCCTGCATCTACATCTACATCTACATCTACATTGCATTTGCATCGGGATTGTCTTTCCTTGATCTTGTTGGCAGAGGCGTATCCGTCCTCTGGTAACTTGATCCGTGCACTGGCTGGCGTCAACTCAGATAGAGTGAGTGTCCCGCTTCCCCCTGATGACTTGCCATAGAGGTCTTGGCTAATGGTTTAAAAGCATTGACATCCAGATCTAGATCTTCAGCATATCCTCCTCCGTGTTCAACATGGAGTCTTCGGAAGACTCGTCGCCATCTGCGATGGCTGAGCCTAAGCGTCGGAACATCCCTCCGCAGCAGACTCCAGCGGGCTGGAGGCGCTTCTTTGGTGCAAAGACAAGTGAAGGACAGGAGGGAAATGAGAGGTCTTCATATCGTTCCAAATCGACACTGGGTATTCTCAGTGACAAGCAGACCGACGAGGTGCCCGGTAAGTGACTCGGATCATATCAGTCTTGACAAACAGCCTTAAGGACATTGAAGTTGATTGATGACCCTCTGTCTAGGAACTATTCTTCTTCTCTCATCCAACCGCAATGAGCCCCTGGGTATGCGACACCAGCCGCAGCGAATGTCGGCCTCGTCGCTCCCTTCTGTGAATCCACCCTCACGGTCCTCATCGCGGTCTGCCGTACCACAACAGAAGAGAACGCCCGATGGCCAGATTGTCTTGAATCCCCAGCCAGACGACTCCGTCAACGATCCCCTGAACTGGCCCGTGTGGCAGAGAGATTCGGCACTGCTCTCTCTGGGCTTCTACTGCCTGATGGGCGGAGGTATGACGACCATCCTGGCTGCAGGATTCAACGAAGTTGCAGCGACCTACGATGTCACCAGGCAACAGGTGGCATTAACGACTGGCCTTTACATGATGGGTCTTGGTCTTGGATCTGTGGTCATGTCCCCGACCGCGATATTGTTTGGCAAGCGTCCTGTGTATCTCCTCGGAGCCACACTTTTCATACTGTCGGGTGTATGGTGTGCAGCGTCCCCCAACTACCCGAGCTTGGTGGTTGCCCGTATCTTTCAAGGGTTTGCGGTAAGCCCCGTGGAATGCCTTCCCTCAGCTACGATCGCGGAGATTTTCTTCTTGCACGAAAGAGCCTATCGTGTTGGTATCTACACCCTGTTATTGCTGGGCGGAAAGAACCTGGTCCCGTTGGCCAGTGCCGCTGTTATTGGAAGCTTAGGGTGGCGCTGGGTTTTCTGGATTGTCGCCATCATCGTTGGCGGGTGCTGGGTGCTATTGTTCTTCTTTGTTCCAGAGACCTTTTGGGACCGGACTCCTCGCCCTCGCCGCTCTCACAAGCGCCCCCACATGCATCGGACGGTGTCGGATCTTGTCACCCACGGATTTCATCGAGGTCGCAAGCCGCATATCCAGCTTCCAGACGGGACGGATGAACCGATAGAAGCCCATGAAAATCTTGAGGCACATCCGTCGCATAGAAAGCCGAAGAACGCGCATGTTGGATTTGCTGACGAGCCAGAAGATGAGAAGCAGCATGGTGAAGGTGATGATGTCCCTCATGTCCCCTCCCCCATTCCTGAAAACTCGGTTGAGACGGATACGATTACCCCGGCCCATGAGAAGTCCGAAGGTTATCTTCGCCCGCCAGCGCCCGCAATCAATCCACCGGCAAGCCCTGACGACGTGGAAGCGGCCCGAGATGCGACCCATTCACCCGCGCGCAGCGCGTCTCACTCCCCCGGCATGGTGACCTCGGGTATGCATTACACGAACCGACTACGCGACCGCGGCAAGATCCCCTATGTTCAACAGCTCAAAGTCTGGAACGGGCGCATCACGCAAGAAAGCTGGCTGAAGAGCGCTATCCGCCCCTTCATTTTGTTCGCATACCCATCCGTGCTATGGTCGGCGGTAGTCTACGCCCTCTCCGTGGGCTGGCTTATCGTGCTCTCGGAGTCTGTGTCCGTGATCTACGAGAGTTCCGCATACTACGGCTTCACCGCACTCCAAACCGGCTTGATCTATATTTCCCCTTTCGTTGGCGGACTTCTTGGCACTGCTGTTGCTGGCAAGGTATCAGACATCGTCGCTAAATTCCTCACCCGTCGCAACGGCGGCATCTACGAGCCGGAGTTCCGTTTGGTCATGGCCATCCCGATTCTTCTGTCCACGTCGATTGGATTGATGGGATTCGGGTGGAGTGCGTCATTGATGGACCATTGGATCGTACCCACCATATTCTTCGGATTGATCTCCTTCGGCTGCTGTCTTGGTAGCACGACTGCCATCACATTCTGCGTGGACAGTTACCGTCAGTATGCTGGAGAGGCACTGGTGACGCTCAACTTTAGCAAGAGTGAGTTTTCGACAGCTATTCTCGTGTGGTACCCTTACTAATGCGATTTTAGACGTCCTTCACGGCCTCATTTTCTCTTTATTCATCGTCAACTGGCTGGAATCCGATGGCTCGAAGACAGTGTTCCTCGCCATCGGCGGGATCCAGATTTTCTGCTTGCTCATGTCGATTCCCATGTACATCTACGGCAAGCGGGCTCGCATGTGGACTGTACGGAAGCGGTTGATGGAACGATTCTGATCTGGTTATTTGAATTCATTTCCTGGATATTCGTTATGACTGCATATACATGATGATGACATGATTCTGCGCTACATATAGCTGAACACAGGATTGATGATCGTGATCTCACGACCATGTTTACACGTTTTTACTTCACTCTTCTAGCATGTCCGTAGCTCTCTATTCAGCTCACTCTGTTTTGATCTGGCAAAGAATGATCCAAAGACCGTGGGTCTTCGCCATGTGGCCTGATCATCTTCCCTCTGATCACACCCATGGCATCATATCGGCCCTTATGAACAATCTAAGAAAAACGCAATCCGATCAAACCAGACATAAGCTGTCAACAGTTCTCCATTCTCCCTCAAACACCCCGATTTGCCGACATTCCCCCGAGCCCCATCACCAAACCCCCCAAACAGGCTAAACCACTGGCGTCAACCATCTTATCAGATGCGATATCTCCCACGCCGAGACCACGCTATGCCCCTCTTACGTACAGGATTGGCCAAGCCATTGAAACTAGTCTGACCTTGATGCGTGACTGAGCTATGATTTGCTGTTTCTTCTGTTCTTAGCGTGAGTATTCGTGCCGTTGGCAATGGCCGCATCGGAACCTGCCCGTTATCTGATCGAGAGATCCACTCGCATCTTTGTGGGTTTGATTTCTTGGTGCTCGAGCTCAGTCAGTATAAATAGACTGCTTTCCTAGACTATCCGTAAGTCTTTTCCAAGTCAAAGGCTCGGTGCGAGTCAATGCCAGCCAGACCATGGCCTCAAAAGACTCGGTCTCCAAGTCCGTCCTCGACGTGGTGTCCGAAGCGACAGAGTCCCACAGTCCAGGTCCAATTGACACAGAGACAGGAGCAGGATCTGCTTCCGACGAAGGGTCAGATAAAAAGGCCCCTCCATTGGTAGCCAAATTATTCGCCGTGTTCCTGATCTCATGTATCAGTTTCGGATCACATTGGAGCTCTGGCGTGACGGGTGCGATGAAAAGTACGATTAAAAAGGTATTGCAAGCATTTATCTCATCGATTTCGAGAGGAGAGTCTAATTCATGCAGGAAATGGATATCGACAATGTCCAGTTCTCGCTCCTAGAAGCGAGCGAGGATTTTATGGCAACTATCCTCCTGTTACCTAGCGGACTCGTGACTGATCGAGTTGGAGGGGCTGGTGGGTTTCCTGGCCATTCATTCATTACTGTGAGATTTTCAGACTAACGAGGAGGAAACTAGAAATGATCGTGTACGGGAATATTGTCTATACGATCGGATCGATTCTCGTGGCTGCTGCTACGACCGTGCGCTCCTTCAATTTCATGATTGGGGGTCGAGTGATTCTGGCGCTGGGCGATATCGCGACGCAGATTGCGCAGTATAAGATGTTTTCGTCGTGGTTTGCGCCTAGTAATGGGTTTGCATCGACTTTGGGGTTTGAGTTGGCTATTGGGAAGGTATGCAGGACATCTCATTCATTGTGGCTATTGCAATGCTGATGATAGCTAGATTGGTGGGTTCGTGGGAAAATCCACGGCCAACGTGATTGCAAGGGTTAGTCTGATACCGAAGCACTGCGATGACTTGGTATTGACAGTCCATAGAACACAGGCAACTTTGCCTGGGTCTTCTGGACCGCCGTGTTCATGAACCTCTTCACCAATGCAGCGACAGCGGTCTTCTGGTTCTTCAGTCGGTACTGCAACAAGCACTATGACGGGCTGCGCGATACAGCGACCAACGAGAAGTTGACGGAGAAGAACAAGAAGTTCGAGTTTCAGAAGATCTTCCAGTTGCCATGGATGTTCTGGGCTGTGTTGGCCTTTTCTCTGTTCCAGACCAGTGCGGCGTCGATCTTCAGTCAGAATGCGACCGAGCTGGCTGAGCAGCGGTTTGATGTTGACTCGATCCAGGCTGGATGGTATAGTTCATTATCGCAGTATGCGGGTTTCTTCCTTGTGCCCTGTCTGGGAGTGTTCATCGATGTTCTCGGGCATCGAGCTTCTGTTTGTGAGTGTGCCTCGATGCTCTTCGACGTTAAGCAGTGCTAAGTGGGCATTAGTATTCACCTGTGGTCTGGGAATGCTGTTGAGCATGGTCCTGCTCAACTTCACCCCGTCGGCAGCCGGCACGGGCTCCTCATTTGGCATCTACGCCATCGCCATGTCTCTCGGACCGACCTCCATCATTGACAGTATTCGCACAACTCTCTGGCACCAGTCCGTCTTTGGATCCGCGTATTCGTTGAAAGTGACGATGAACAATGCGTAACTGGCACCCTCCACTAGATAGACTCAGCCCTGCGCCACCACTGACTCCATTCACAGCATGAGCATCATCATCCGCATCATCACTGGCGCCCTGCAAGATGCAGACGATAATTCCTACCGTCGCGTTGTCCAAGTCTATCTCTTCCTCGCAGCAGCGTCGATGGTCGTTGGGTCGGCATTGTTGATCGGCTCGTTTGTGACGGTCAACCTGGCGCCGTTGCAGTGGACGCGACAAAAGCGATTGACATCGGGAGCGGAGATCATCCAGGCATTGAAGGAGCGCAGCTTGGTGACTTGTGCACAGCGCACACCTTGGATCTCGGTCGGATGCTTTGGGGCAATGCTACTGTTGACTGTTGGAGGGTGGGTAGCGTATATCTGGGGAGCCGTCACTGGACACAATTCATAGTAAGCAGAAGGGCGCGAGTCACCTCATTCTCGTGTGTGCATCAACTGAGCGACCGAACCAAGTAGAAATACCTACAGTGGAGTGGAATCATCCCTCGCTCCGTGTGTCCCCATATTTAATACCGTGTACCGGTACATTATCTGCGTCTGTACATCATCAAGTTTGCCACCGCCACCACAGAGCGTCCACCATGCGCCACAACAGTCAGCACAGCGGATCAGAATGCCTGATTGTATGGCATGTGCCGACACAGCGGGCGCTAGGGGTTTCTCATGGCGCTAGTGGTTCCACGGTCGTGTATCAGGTACCTGAACAGGCGGTTGTGTGAGAGTGACGTTGATGGTGTTGACCAGATGAGCCGAGAAGCAGATGACATGGGAAAAGCTCATCCAGAGCTGATCAGGAACAGGCGAGTCGCAGCAGAGCGTGAATGGATGGAAGAAGAAGCCAACCAACAATGGCAGAGACATCTCCACTGAGTCACTGACCAGAGAGTGGCCTGAGGCGCCCACCGGAGATCCACGATCATCCTCAAGGTCCACCATTTCTGCCCCAGACGAGCTCCTCTTGTTGCTCCTTCTCTGACAAAGTATCTCGCCACTCAGACTCAGACCCCTTCGATCGCCATTCTCCGCCAATTATGAACCCGATGTCTTGCCAGGAAGATTCTCAGATTGACAGTCTGTCCACACTGTCCACACAGTCCCCGGCAGCGGTGGAGCAAGGCGTACAACCGGAAAAGTCCCAGTGCACGAACGGTCCCATCTGGCAATCAGGTTTTCCGGAGATACTCCTCATGACCAGTCAGAGTCTCTCTCCCCACCTACCATCCTGGGCTGGTTCCCTGGTTTTTTTTGTCTTGCTGGCAAAGTCGCCCTTTGTCCTCTCTTCTCTTAACCAACACGCCGTGGCTCACATCTCAACAGTGATCTCTTATGGTGTGCGCGAGTGGGCCGTATATCTCTGGGTACGTCCACAATTCTATTTTCTCCATTATTGCCTCCTGATCGAGGCTGACAAAACCAGCGTACCGCCGCTCAATGACTGATCGTGCTGTGCGCGTCGCTTAACAGTCTTGCGCCTGTCCTGGCTGTTATTCCTCCTACCTCACTCCTCTTCCCTTGTACGCCCTCGGACAAGCTGGTTCGCACTACCGCGACATCGAATTTCGCTTCAATTCTTGCAGTGCGGAGGATGCATAACTGTGTCCTTCTGCTGGGGCTAGCGGGAAAATATGGAGGCTTCTTCTAGGACACACCGGCGCGTCGAGCACAGTGCAGACCGCAGGGTGAGAGAACTTTACCGTTACTATCAACCTGCCGAATTGCCCAGCAATGTCTCGTCATGGCTCCCTGCGGGCGAAGCTTTACCAGCAACTACCACGACGGAAATACCCGACACTCCGGCAGCGGCTGATGGAACAGGCAGTTCCACCATGAGCGCGACCTCGCGTCCGTCCACCATCGGTCCCGAGACGCTCGTTCTCGGTACAACCAACAGTACGTTGACCTCTTTCGCGCAGCTCGCTGCGTTGCGCCTCAATGTGGACCGCGCCCTCGTCTGTGTGCTCGACCGTGACATGCAGTACATCATCGCCGAAGCGACCAAATCGGTCAGTCTGGATGACAGTGGCATTAGCAATGAGAAGGACGAGATTTGGCTGGGTACGACAGGCAATCGGAAGGCGTGGAGCCTCTGTCAAGTAAGTTTTTTGGGCTCTGTGCTCGCTTCATTGTTTGAAAACCAAGTCTCTAACTTCAGTGATAGGACACAATTACCATGGCTACCTCTGATCGCAACACTGCGCAGTACAATTTTCTCATCGTGAACGACTTGACCGAGAGTGAGCGATACAAGAGGATGAAATTCGTCGAAAACAATCCGCATTTTCGGTTCTACGCCGGCACTCCCTTAACAACCGAAAACAAGATCAATCTGGGATGCTTCCTCGTGCTGGATAAGAAACCGCGCGACGGCTTGACGAAATCGGAAAAGGAAACACTGGGATCGCTGGCGACGTTGGTGGTGGATTACATGAAAATCTGCCGACAGGCTTCGGAGGGTCACCGTGCTGCGCGTCTCTCTCGCGGACTCAGTTATTTTGTCGAAGGAAGCTCTAGCTTCGTGGAGGGAGTGGGTTCCTCGCGCGCGGATAGTAGCGTTTCGCCCTCCGCCACTCCGCCGTCAACCATGAATCGCATCAGCATGTCGAGTGGCTCTCGTACCAGCAACAGTCAGGAGCTAGGGTCTCAACCCGCTTCGCACAGTCCGCCAAACGAGCGTTCACTCAGTAGTGATTCTCGGTCTGTCAGCTCGAACGCCTCTGAGTCCAAACTCGATACTGGAGCCTCGGGTGCGACGGGCTCTCTGCCCGAATGGATTACGAGTAGTAGTCGCAATCGACTGCCCCCGGATGACTCGCACGCGAATTTGTGGTGTTTTCGTCGAGCCGCGAACCTGCTCCGTGAAAGCCTCGACCTGAGCAACGACGGTGGTGTTATCTTCCTCGAAGCTAGCAGTGGCCCCTTTATGGAACAGGAGAGTGGCAGCGATTGCTCGATGAGCGACGCCAGTGGTCCAGCTACAGTCCTGTCTATGTCAACGAACGACGAACCGTTTTCTCCTCGGGCAGGTTCTGTGGCCACTAATCCTGCAGCAAGCTTGGATCACTCATTCCTACAACTCCTTCTACGTCGTTATCCCAGAGGCAAGTTATGGTCATTCCATCGCGATGGATTGATCTCCACATCCGACGACGACGATCATAAACCACGCGATCAAGGATCTCCCGCCCCTCAGAACCGTTCGCCTCCTGGCGCTCCTGCCATCGATGTTACCAAACCATTGGGCAAGCGTCGGAAAGCGGCAGAGAATTCGATGCTGAACCAGTATTTTCCGAATGCCACACAGATCATGTTCGTGCCGCTCTGGAATGCGGTGAATTCTCAGTGGTTCGCGGGATGCTTCTGCTGGACGACCGACGAGACCCAGGTTTTCAGTACTGCTGTGGAGCTGAGCTCTGTTCTCGGCTTTGGATCGTCCATCATGGCCGAGTACAGCCGAGTGGAATCGCTCATCGCAGACCGGCAAAAGGGCGATTTCATCGGTAGTATCTCGCACGAGCTTCGCAGTCCGCTGCACGGTATCCTCGCCGCGGCCGAGTTCCTCAACGGCACGAGTCTGAACGAGTTTCAAGATTCGCTCCTTGAGACTGTCAACGCCTGTGGGAGAACACTCCTCGACACGATGAATCAGGTCCTCGATTTCAGCAAGGTTGTTTCATTGGAGCGTACTTGGCGGTCTTTGAAGCGGAGGAAGGAATCGCCACTCGATTTCAAAGGAACGGATAAATTGGCCTCTCACCTCGATACGTATGTGGTGACCGATATTGCGATCCTGGCGGAAGAGGTTGTGGAAGGAATCTGCTTGGGTCACGCATATGGACAGAAATCGACCGCGTCCGCTGATCTGCCGGTCATGTTGTCTCATAACACACCGAAGCCTTCGGCCACTCGCTCCAATGTGGATGTGATTATTGATGTGGCCCATCGTGACTGGCTATACCGGACTCAGCCTGGCGCGTTGCGGCGGATCATCATGAACATCTTTGGGAACGCCATGAAATACACTGATTCTGGTCGAGTGACGCTCAGTCTCGAGGCTTCTAGCCAGTCTGAGGGCCGTTCGCGACGGCAAGGCTTGGAGGATTTGGTCACTCTGACGGTGTCAGATACTGGAAGGGGTATTTCGGAGGAATTCTTGCGTGGTCGGCTTTACACGCCCTTTGCGCAGGAGGATTCGCTCGCGGTAGGCACCGGACTAGGATTGTCTATTGTTCGCAGCCTCGTGAAGGCCCTGAATGGTAACATTCGTATTCGCAGTCGGCCCGGCGAGGGCACGGTTGTACGCGTCTCTCTTCCCCTGGCACGGCCCGTGGGTGCAGAAAGTCCGCCTGTTGAACCGCTTAATTCCAGCAGCCTCCAGAGGAACACATTGACTCAGACCCTCTTGCTGAAAGAAGGCTACCACGGTCGACGCGCTGCTATCTGGGGAGCTGATCCTGACACTATCGCCGAGAATCCGACCTGGGCTGAGATCGCACGGTACCTCAAGGAATGGTTTGGTGTGGAAATTGCGCCCTGGCCAACTTCGTTGCCGCTTGATATCTTACTCGTCGAGGAATCTGAATTACCCGCCCTGCGCAACACACCTCTCTCCGCTACTTTACCGTCCCTTCTGATCCTCTGCCACAAGTCCGTCGATTACGCCATGGCCTGGTCTGAGTGGTTGCAGCTCGCCTCTTCGGTCGAGATCATCCGGCGTCCGTGTGGTCCACACAAACTCGCACGCAGCGTATTGAAGTGCCTGCAAAATTCGCACTCGACTGTCGTGACGCCAGAATTCGTCCTGCAGAACCCGATGGACTTGCCTTTCCGATCCACCTCTCAAATCACTTCTCCTGTCACGACCTCAAACATCGACGACTCAGAACTCCCGAACGTCGACCCCGAGCAGGCCGTCGGCACCGGCCCGATGTCGACAGCCGAAACCTCACCTGATGCGCCCTCCGTAGTTAGTGCACCACCAGGGGAAATAGCCGCCGCGCCACTCCCACCGCCCATGTCAGAGAATGCTACTGCATCTACGCGACTGGCAAGAGTCCTAGTCGTCGACGACAACCGGATCAACCTCAACCTCATGATGACGTTCATGAGAAAGCGGCAGCTGGTCGAACTCGCCTCGGCTGAGAACGGCAAGTTGGCAGTGGAGGCCGTGGAGCGAATGCAGAATGGCTTCGACATCATCTTCATGGACATGTCGATGCCTGTGATGAATGGGTTCGAGGCTACTCGTGCGATTCGCTCTCTTGAGAATGAGCGCGATGGCTGCGGGTCAGCTATCATTATCGCTCTGACTGGGCTTAGCAGCTCGCGGGATGAATCCGAGGCATTGGCCTCTGGCGTGGACATGTTCCTCACCAAGCCAGTGTCCTTTAGGGAAGTGTCGCGCCTGCTGGATGAGTGGGAGAAGAACGGACTGAAGTACGAGCGGAAGTCCGCATCATGACCCTCCTGATAGAGAGGCGTGTGATTCATGGTGATCGTGAACACTTTACATTGACCTACTCTGGCTTCAATTGTTTGTTGAATCACACCCTCTCCAAACCACTCGCTGACATCATTTCCACGATTTCAACCTCGAGACAAAAATATCCAAGCACCCGCTCCACGTTTTGCATTCGCGGGCTGCTTGCTACATTCTAATACTAGCACCGACATTGGCCTGGCGTGATTATCCTTGATCGTGTTATCATAACATCGTCAATATAGTCACACCAACAATGCACGAGCTGCTTTTTTCTCATGTTATCTTGTTCATTCGACTGTCTTCTTGGCGGAGTGGCACGCATATACACCATGTCACCATTATGATTGTTTACCATATACACATACACGATTCGGCGATTGCATCGAGGTCGACGGCTGGATACACGGGAACCTACGACCTGGCGTTTTGGTTTGGAGGTTTTTTCTTTGCATGTCTTCTTTATACGGCGCGGAGATGGTGGGATATACCTTGCTCGGACTCCCCTTGGGGTTCCATATGTACACGAATGGAATGAATGTCGACGACCTGGATACCCATTGATACTGCTATAAAGTGAATGCACGTACTATTCATTGAGTGACGATCCACCTTCATTCAAGCTGCGTCTAGGGTTGGTTGTAAGGCAATTTTGTAGACCATCGTGATATCGAAGCACAGCGACGCTTACCTGGTTAACACCAGCCGGTGAGATCGGTCTCATTCAAAGACGACTAAGCTGACAGCTTGCACTGCCTTCGACATGGGAAAGATCTCCTGATTCATGCGTCAATTGAAAGCGGACATGGCGCTGTCGCCAGGATCTTGTGGGGTCATAATCGCACTATATCACCAAGTGCATCCCGCAGTACTTTAGCATCCAATGATAGCACACATCATGCCAATTCCGATACCAACCGAGTCTGTCAGGGTCAATAGTGATAGAGTGCTGGGTCAACCTATTAATTTCGATTCAAACCCACCGTTTTGAAAACTGACCGGGGCCTAAACACCGTCAGCACCGAGCACCAACCACCGAGCACCGAAGCGGCAATCGAAAGGTGTAGTGCTGCCGAGTCTCACGTATAAATCAAGGGATCAGCTCATGAAGCACGAGCTGCTTGTCTTGTCGTCGGAAAAATCTTCATTTGCTGATTTTCTTCACAACAATCGTTCATCTTGTTCAAGACGCCATGACTTTGACACAGGAACCAAAGGTCAAGTCGTTCGAGACACGGCTCTTCATCAATGGAAAGGTATATTTGGCATTTGAGATGCCAATGCGCTGCGTATTGACGGCTAGTGTAGTTCGTGGAAGCTTCTGACGGCCGCAAATTCGACTTGATCTCTCCAACCACGAATGAAAAGTTTGCAGAGGGTAGATCATCAAGTAGCGACCTCCCGTGCGATGCCCTAGCTGATCATCGTCGATACAGTCTCCGAAGCAAGCGAGGATGATACAAACGCAGCAGTCGCCGCAGCCAAGGCTGCATTCCCGGCATGGTCTGCTCTCTCGCCGTCAGAAAGGGGCTCCTACTTCAAGAAGCTTGCAGGGCTGATTCTGCAATCGCACGCCGAGCTGGCCGAGCTGGAAGCTATGTCCATGGGTCGCCCCGTGTCGATGTATTTCGAGTCCTTCGTGGCTGCAGAGACATTCAACCACTATGCAGAGAGCGGTCATCAGGCGCTAGGCACATCGAGTTTGAATACTCCAGGCTTTGTCAACATCACGATGCGTCAACCGTACGGTGTTGTGGGTGCCATCATTCCGTGGAACGTTCCGATTATGTTTCTGGCAAACAAGGCAGCTCCTGCGCTGATTTCGGGTAATACCGTGGTCGTTAAGAGCAGCGAGAAGGCGCCGTTGACTGTAAGTGGGCATTCTGTTCCTGCTTTGATGAGCAGATACTGAATTTTCAGTAGTCAGCGAAGATTGCCACGCTTATTGAGAAAGCCGGCTTCCCACCTGGCGTTATCAACATTCTCTCTGGCCATGGCCACATCTCCGGAGATGTCCTGTCCCACCACATGGACGTCCGAGTGTTGAGTTTCACGGGTTCAGGGAGAACAGGACGTCTCATTCAGGCAGCCGCCGCCAAATCTAACCTGAAAAATGTCATCCTGGAGCTGGGAGGCAAATCACCTGCGATTATCTTCCCCGATGCGAATCTGGATCGAGCTGTGAAGGAGACCATGCACAGTATTCGGTGGAACAGTGGACAGGTCTGCATGGCCAACTCTCGGATCTACGTCCACGAGTCCATTGCTTCCAGCTTTGTCGAGAAGTTCCAAGAGAGCTTCGAGGACGTCAAGAGTGGCGACCCTCTGCTACCAAGCACGACCCACGGCCCGCAAGCCGATGAGCTGCAGTACAAGCAGATCCAGGCATATATCGAGGAAGGAAAGAAGGCAGGTAAGCTCTCCATGGGAGGCGAGCCATCAAAGCACCAGAATGGGTTCTTTGTCCCGCCAACTGTCTTCCTTGACACCCCCGAGGATGCAAGAGTCATGAAGGAGGAGATTTTCGGGCCCGTCGTGCACATCAATACGTTCCGTGACGAGGATGAAGTCGTGGCCAAGGCTAATGACACTGAGTATGGTCTGTATGCTGCTGTCTATACGAAGGATGTCAGTCGAGCTCTGAGGATGGCGAAGAAGCTGGAGTCTGGGAGCGTCGGTGTCAACTGTACGAGCCCGACGATAGCTCACGACATGCCTTTTGGAGGGTACAAAGCCAGTGGAGTTGGTAGAGAGGGCTGGACTGTCAGCATTGACAACTATCTGGAGACGAAGTCTGTATTCATTCGGGTGGACGAAGATTAGTCTTTGAGTATAAGTGTGGATAGCGTGAGAGGAATACTGGCAATGATCAAGGAGGCTCCTAAGCAATCGATTTCAAGATGGAGATGGAAGAGGTGTAGTGTAGGAGATACTGAACGAAGTCGCGGCTTACCTGTTCCTCACGCGACTTCACTGGTGTAGCCCGTAAACACCCAGTCCTAACCATCTTCCTCTCCCTCCTCTCACCGTCTCCACAACTTCCGAGAATTTTTGATTTTGTCTCGTCAAAAGTCCTGCTACTCTACGATCTCGCTGTTTCTTTGCCCCTCAGTTCTGTCCCGACATATCTGCCGGGTATTTCCAATTGGCATCAATCAAGACGTCTGTACCTCAAGACGCCCGCAGCCACGACGCCTTTGGTCCACTACCCTACCAGAACGATGTCATCAAAACCATTCTCCAGTCCCTCTTCAGGGACAGCCACCCCCGGCCTCGGTGGGATCATGATCCGATTCAAGCAGGGCCGGACTGTCTTCTGTGCAAGTGACGTCCAGAGAGTCTGTGATCACTACATCTCCATCGCCGGCTCCGGTATCGACGTAACCATCCACATTCTACAATTCCTGAGAAACGCTTGCCTCCTCTTTGCATCAACTGATGCGCTGGCCCGGCTGAAGACCCTTCCCCGTCCAGCACTTCGACCTACCCTGGACGAGCATTACAACATCCTGCTTGCGGATTACGCACCGTTGAGGTTGCAGGCTGAACTCGAAGCCCAGCCCCAATCACTGTTCTTCGTCGGTGACGTGGTCGACTTCACAGAGCTACAGAGCCTTGCATCCGGAAGTGAAAGAAAGCCTGCGGTTCGCATATCTCGCAGCTTCTCGCAGTCTGCCCTTGCTGTCTTGATACGCTATGAGGATGGTGTTACTTGGTTTCCTCAACAGGATATTGGAACCCTGTGCTCGTACATGAAAGAGTTGAATATCAGAGAGGCAGACGCCTGGGTCAGTCTTGTTGCGTTTCTTCGAGATGCTGCTCGCCCTTTCGCCGCAACCGACCTCCGTCGTGAATTGACTTCCCAAGATCAAAGCGAAGTCGTTCAGCAATATAACTTGCTGGTCCTTGACGGAGCGATGAACAGACTGATAGAAGCCGTGGATACTTGCTTGAACCCCGACTTTCATGTCAAGGCAGGCGGTTTCCAAGACTTGATGGAATTGGAAAATCAAGATGGCCAACCGCCTCAAGGAAGAGACGCCCAGGTGTCTGAGCAGGCTAACCACGGAGTGAATAAGGAGATGACTCGCGGCCTGTTCGGCGAAGGAGATGATGAAGCAGACGAAGCCGATGACGAGGCATACGACAAGGAAAATGTGGACCCAAAAGCAAAAAGGCCTCGCTCATCAAAGGATCCCTCTGTCATACAAATATGGGACTCCGAGAGCCCCAAGAAAGTTTGTCTCGCAGGAAAAACTGGCCCCACTGGAAATGCTCTTCCTTCCTTGACCAAGAAACGACACCACGAGAGGAAGACATCGTTGTCTCCAAGAGAAATCCGTGATCTGGTTCGACAATATGATGAGAAAGATCCTCAGACTCGACAAGATCTTGTTTCTCAGAAGGAAGTGTTCTACGTTGGAGGCAAGAAGAAATACCAGATCAGACCCGAGTATTTCTGGGTCCTGGTCCAACCAGTGGAAGAAGATGAGCCACCGATCACAGCGGACCAAATGGCGGCAATTTGGCCATACTGGGAGAGCCTCGTCGACGCTCCCATTGAGCAACGGATCAGGTCAGTCAGTCCTGACATTCCGGAGCCACTGCAAGTCCCAATCCAGAAAGGCCTACCTCCTGAACGGGAAATTACCTTGGAAGAGATAGCCAGCAAGCTCGATGGACTGAAGGATGAGGTCGCTGCCATGGCACGCATGAGCAAGGAATTGAGGCAGGAGATCAAGCAATTGAGAGAGTCTTCTCGTTCCAAGCCAAGAAACGGCATCTCTCCATTTCCTCTTTCGTCAAGCAAGAAGCGTCGGTTCGATTCAGACAGCGGAGATACGGACATCGTCGATACGCCAACCAAGAAGTTCGGGAGCATGAAGCTTCACAAACTGATTGAGTGATCGCCTCACTGGCTGTTGACATGAGGAAAGCTTGGTGTGGTACCCGGATCCTGGTGTAGAAGTGGAAAGTGTTGATCGCCGGGTGAAATTGTCCATCACGAGATTAATCTGTTGTCACTGTATGTAATTGAGATTTCGAGACATCCAGCGGCTTTGTAAAAATGAGACTGTACCAAATAACACACTTGAAATTGAGCATCTCGGCGCCGAGCCACTGAATCAGATTTGATAAGAATACACAAGATGAAAGATAACTCCGTAAAATTGCAGCTAGAACACCATCGAGAAGAAAAGAGACACATCAAGCCCCAAGCTAGAAAGCAAAAAACTCGGAAAAGTCCCCATTCCCTTCCCATTGTCATGCACATAATACGGAGAAAGCATTGATAAGAATATGTGTCCGAATCATGATAGAAATTTTGGAGAGCCGTTCGAAATGGAAACCGGTGGCAGATCGAGAGGAAACCTGGCCAGGTTAGACTTCGGGGCCAGCTCAGAAGTACGGCGGCGATTCTGAGCGGCGGAAGCCAAAGCGACGGATGTCAGGGCGGTTGAAGTCAGAACGGCGGAATTCGAAGCGGCCAAAGCCAGAACGATCAGGGTCAGAACGGTTGTGCTCAGAGCGACCGAGGGCAGGGCGATCAAACTCCGGGCGGTCGAAGGCAGGGCGGTCGAAGGCAGGGCGGTCGAAGTCAGAGTGGCGTAAGTTGGGAGGCGAGCGAGGCCGGGGTGAGTCCTACTCTTGTCGACTGCGCTTCGCGCCATGGGGATTCCACGAGGCATCCCCACCGCCACCGGCTTGATTGTTGAAGAAGTTCTGATTGAAGGCGGGATTGGGGCCTTGGAAACCTTGGCCTATGGTAAGTAAGTTGGAGTGGACATCAAGGGAAGTGAAGGCAAGGTGAAAGCAATAGGATAGACCGAAGAGTATTAGCTTGAAACTTACCCTGCATGCCCATGTTTCCTCCCATCCCACCCATCATCGGGTTCATACCACCAGCCATGGGGTTCATGCCCATCCCGCCCATAGGGTTCATACCAGGCATGCCCATCATATTGCCTGCGCCCATATTACCCCCACGACCACCGCGCATCCCACCGGGGCCACCGCGCATACCACCCATCATGCCGCCACGGTTATTGAAACCGTAGTTCTGCATGCCGCCCATCGGGCCACCTTGGAAGCCACCCATCATGCCGGGAGCAGGACCAGCACCGCCCTGGAAGCCACCCATGGGGGTGAAGTTGTTGCGGTTGTTGAAGTTGTTCATACCTCCACGGTTGTTGTAGCCACCTCGGCCACGGAATCCACCGCCCATATTGTTCATGCCGAAGTTCATGTTGCCGCCGGTAGGGTTAAAGCCGCCAGGCCGGTTGCCCTCCTTGCGCATAGGGGCATCTTTAGGGAGTGTGCGGAATGGGTTTGTGTGGGGATTTGTGTAGTTGACCATATGCTTGCGGCCTTGGCCTAGGTTTTCGATCTTGTGTTTTGTGGCAGTTGCCGCTTGAGGGGTGGTAAATTCCACGAAAGCTTGCCTAATAACCTGATAAGTAATTGCGAAGTCAGACTAAGTAGCAAACCACTTACCCTTTGCTTTTTCCATTGACCTTGTGTTCACTAAAGGTCACATCCTTGAGTTCGTCCTCGCATCCAGCTTGACAAGCCCAGCCACGAATGTCGTCATCTGTCGTCCACCAGAAGAGATCCGAGACAAGCAATGCCGTAGTTGCGGCATCATCCGTGGGTCTGTCGTCGTATTCCTTCCGTTTGACTCCATGAGGTGCAGCTGGAGCATCCGATGTAGGTGTTTGATGTTGTGGCGTGTGGTGGTGACCGTTAGTTGAGGGTCCCTGTTGCGATGGACGTCGTGATCCTGGGGCCGAAGTCCCTGTGCTAGGTTCCTGGGGGTTCCGCTGGGGTGTGGGCTCCGGGGCATCTAGTACCAGCTCCTGGTCATCGTTGTTGTCACCTTGATCAGTGCCCCCATCCCCGTAGATGTCAATGTCGAAGTTATCATCTTCAGTGGCCATCGTGTATTATGGTCTCCACAGACTGTAGGCTCAGAGAATAGTTGAATTTTGTGGATATTGTGAGGTTCGTTAATGGACAGGCCCTTCCTTTGATCCTCAGGTCTTGCTGTTGAATGTTCAATGCTTGTACATGTCTGTCAAAACAAACCATCAATTAGCATGGAGGAGATTCCAGCATTCAATAACAGGCAATTCAGGTGCAATGCAAGGCAGCAGCCAATGCCGGTTGGGACATGTCCTGTCAAGGTGCAAAGGCAGGCAGATAGTCCAGCGACAGTGTGAGGCAAGAACTGATGGAGAAAGCCACAACCATACGTACAGGATGAAGCAGAGAGCTGCCTCAGAGAATGAAGAAGTTGCACCAGCTGTCAAGGCGCGTACAGAGTGCCTTTCGGCTCAGAGGATACTAGGAAATGAGAAGAGCGTGCCACAGACCGGCACCAGCAACTGCACAGACAGCAGAAGCTGCAGAGAAGAACAGGAATCAAGAAACGTCAAACCCTTCTGATGAGTAGATTGACATGGACCAGATAAGCCGTTGCTGACGAGGAGACGTGAAGTTGATAAGAGAAGGATGGAGGAAGAAGCCGAGCGCGTGAAGCTCAGGTTCCCGGGCCGGAATATAGTTCTTCCGGTAGACCCCCGAAACCCCAGAAAGGCCATTTGTCCAGACGCCTTCGAGTCTGCTCCTTCAATCCCCCGTGTTTCTTTTGCCTCACTTCTCCTTAACCCCACTCAACTGCCACCATGTCGGAGACTTTCCAGGAGCTTGCTGATATCCCTAAGGACTTTGTCGGGGAGGGTTCCCTGTTCATCCGTCGTTGCACCAAGCGTACGTCAATCTCCCCATAATTCTGTCGGAGCTCACTGACACTGTTGTGCAGCCGACAAGCGCGAGTTCATCAAGATCAGCCAGGCTGTTGGCATGGGCTTCTTGGTCATGGTATGTTTGCATCGCGGTCACGAGCATCTTGAGGCTCAATCTGCTGTCGTGTCAGAATGACTTACATTGAAAATAGGGAGCCATTGGGTACTTTGTCAAGCTGAGTATGTGCCATTGATGAGAGCCAATGGTTTACCAGGCCATTTTTCGTCGATCTTCGTGCTAACATTCAATTCCCTCAGTTCACATTCCCGTTAACCAAGTCCTGGTCGGCGGCGCATAAATGCGACCTTCCACGTCAAGCGATTTCAAGCCGAGCAAGTCGGGACATGAGGGACACCGGGAGATACCAGCGGTGCTCTATTATCGAGTCTGAAACCAGGGGGCTGTCGCCCTGGTCTATGCATTGGAAGAAAGGGGGCGCAAACGTGATTCCCTGAGGCGTTTTGCCGCTGGTGATCATTGTTGTACTGGCGCTTTTTTCGGAATGCGATGGGAGGGAGCGCCTCATCGTCGTCCTTGAGATACCACACATACCACTGTTCTTGTACCACTAGGGGTCTTTTTACTTGCATTTAATCCATGGCCCTTCAAACCACTTGACTTGCCTACCGACGACTACTCTATACGAATGACTTCACGGAAACAACTTCCAAATATGACCATCGTATTTGCAGCTCGTGAATCATTATGGTTACAACTGAAGTATGGACAGGATATGGAAAGACCCGCCAGGATATACAGCGCCACCTCCAAACAACATCTTGACTTCGAAATTGGAAGCCCACACCTCCATCGACATCTTGATCTCCGAAATGGAAAAAGCGCCACCCTATATTTCTAAGTTTCTTCACCACTCAACATCAGAGTCATCCTCATCGACATAAAGTCGGCGCACAGGTCGGCTGCGAAGTGGTCGGCGAAGACGTGGAAGTGGAGCATTCTCTTTGTAGTCGTTGAACTCTGGGACATATCGCAACTTATCGTCGTAGCTCTTCCCAATAGGCGGGTCGCCCTCGTCATCGGTAGCGCCGTCATTCCAAGAGTGGATGGTGCAGGTGCCGGTGGACAGGCCCCAGCCATTCCATGAAGTTGCTAGTGATAAGGTCAATTATGTAGCAAACGGAGTCAGATATAGGGCAGACGTACCTGCTAGCACTGGGGCATTGGGATGCCAGCTTGCGTCTCGGACACACGTCCTCCAGAGCATTTCGCCGCTCATTTCGTACGCCGTTGCAAAGACGTCGGGTTCGCGAGGGCGCGAATTGAGCGTAGCCATCCCCACATCGATGGTACCGGCTAACGTGGCATCCAAATTATACACGTATACCTTGCCGTCTTCACTGCCAGAGTACACGTAGCGTGAGTTTGTGCTACCAGGTGGTGAGAAGTGGCAGCGAATAAGCGTCTTGAGGACACTGTGGCCGCGGAAGGTGACAACAGAGTAGTCGTATGGATGTGGTTCGTAGAAATTGTCCGGGTATGTCTCGAAGCGATAATCAAAACCAGTGGTGAACTGGCTTGGATCGATATTATCGAAGTTGGCAGTTGTCATCATCTTGCGCAAATCCCAGAGTTTCATTGTCTGGTCCTTGCCGTTGGAGAGAACATATCGCCCATCGCCTTTGCTGTCTACGTAGGTCAGGCCCTCCGTGTGGCCCATGAAAACGCCGGCTTCACGCCCGTCGCCCATAGAGCGTCGATCCCAAACTCGAAGAGTAGAGTCATCCGAGCCAGAATATAGGAGATGAGGAGACGACGTGTCACCGAAACATACTGCATTCACATGCTCCTCGTGACGGCCGCGGAGGTTGAGGACCGGTTGCTGTGTTTCGATATCGTAGACAATGACGGAATCTTCAGATGTACCTGCGACAATTTCTCGACCATCTCCTGAAAAGCGAAGAGACCATATCTGGTGACAGGTCAGCACACGTATTGTCAATCTTTTCGTTTGTATTGCGTACTCCGAAATGTGAGCTACCCCAACTGTGCCGGCCTCTGCGGCCGCCAGAGAGGGCGAAATCAAGTTGACTTGGGTCCGAATCGTCTTCAGGGTCTGTTGGAGCCAGATATACTTGGCTGCGTATTGAACTATAGGCGAGAAACCTGTTGTCCGGGCTGAGGGTCGCATCTGTGATGGTCCATTGTCCTAAAGGATAGCGGACGGTCTTGTAGTACTTCCACTCGTAGGGATTGGACGTATCGTACATCCGCACCTTGAAGTCCTGTGCACAGCAAAAGAAGAAGTTGCCATCATCGGAGAACTGGCCAGAATAACTTCGAGAATCGAAATGAATGATTTTATCCGCCTTGGAGTTGGGTAACATTTGCTGGATGGGTTGGGTTAGCTATCATCGAGACACTCCCTCGGCACTCATCGGCTCCCCGGCTCACCTGAGAAATGGACTGGTCCGCCCTCTTCCTGACTCCATGGGAATCAACGCCGAGCTCTCGCCACATGAGGTTTGTTGCAAAGCCCATCTTGCGCTTCTTAAGTCGATCGATGTAGTATTGATCCGTTCCGAAGTGGCCCTCGCTCATCAACTCGGTGCCCGCATCGCTGGGAACTTTTGGGAACGAGGCCTTTTCCTTAGGCCATCCCCTTTGATTTCGGCGTCGAAAGGCAGGGATGAAATAGTCGGGGTCATCATCCTCCTCATCTTCATCTTCGTCCGCAGCGGGATTCGTAGCCCATCCATTGGAATGGAGGATATGTTGGAGTCCGTGGGATGTGAGAAGATCGAAGATCCGAGCCGTGGATACTTCAAGTAAATGAGCCATCAGCATGTTGTCTGGCGAACAAAACCGAATAACGTACTATGCGCATGATTGCCATCGTCCACCTCTATTCCCTCCCCCACTTGTCCCTCGTCCGCATCGTCCATCGCGAGCTCGATCTGGATATTGCCGATATCTATGTGTGGATTTTCTGCACGCTCAGATTAGCTAATTTGACCGCGGCCAAGTAAGAACAGTATTACGGTCCTCACCATCGGAAACCTGTATGTCGAAGTGCTCATCCTCGACAGACATCTCTTCCCATGCATCGCCCTCTTCCGATTCCTCCGCCGCAGGATGGAAGTCCATGTCCTCTTCATCGTCTTCCTCCAGCCATTCCTGTGCGGGATGCCAGACAGTCGACTCTCCTGCGGAATCTCTCGCCTCACCTTCTGGTGACCCCTGTGAGCTCATGGCGGTGGGTGGATTGAGTAGTGAGGAGAAGGCTTATCGATAGAGCGGCGATAGATAACCAAGTTCCCAGAGAGTCACCGCTGCTTCCGAGTTATGTCATCACCCTTTGCTTAACTCCATTAATACCGCGGTGGGGAATGCCTTCACAAATATCAAGTCTTCTGTCCAAAAAACAATTCCTCTCTGTCGAAGCCGTGCGTAGATCAATTAAAACCGACACGGCGCTACTAGCATTGTTAATAGTCGAGAAAGTGGGCGATGTATGGCCGGCCCATCACATCAGTGCTGGGATTCTCAGCGAGTTGAACACCGTCACTATATTTGATAGTGAACATTGAGTGGTCAATATCATATTGTGGGTTATTAGAAGAATATTTCCTGGAGAAGGCGTGAACCTTTTGCGGAAGGGATAACCGGAACGGTCATTTCCAGGATGCACTAGAGAGAACCAAGATAGTGTCTTTGTCGTGCCAGGTAAGTTATGGACATGAAGAATTGTCGAATGGTGTGGATATCAACTGTTCCACCATACTGCTTTTGTTTAATCATGGAATATCACCTGCTTCTCTGTCCTGTAAAACTCTGCATTTAGGGGTAGGATAAGAGAATCAGACAACCACTTATTTCATTGGACAACGGGCATAGCCAAGCACTTGCTGCAACAAGAATCTACTCCTCCGTCTTCACCTTAGTCCTGGGACTCGGCATCGGGCTCAGAATCCGACGCGACATCGGACCCAGCGTCGGATCCAACCTCAGATGCAGCATCAGACACAGCATCAGCTCGGCAGCCGACTCACAATCCGACATGTAGATCGTCGGCACCCAGTCACTACAAGTCATTAGCCATAGTTTCTGAAACTGCTGTAGGCATATACTCACAAGTAGGGCCGGGTTTGTATTTCTGGGACGATGTATAGGCCATAGAAACCAGCCTTCCCCTGTGGGATTCTGTCAGTCAAAGTGAAGATCAGAAGTGTATGAGTACTTACTGCATGCTTTTCCTGCACATGCTTCCGGATAGGAGCTCCCTGGGAGACCCACTCTGCCTTGCCGTCGCCCTTGTCTTTATGACCTCTAGCCATCCCATCAGCTTCTGCCTTGGTGGTATCGTACAGGTATTGAAATAGACTCACGGCGAATATGCACAGAATGGGAATCTGCCTGTACATTGAGGTATTGCCTTGAGACGATGTTGGTTAGCAGGCCAGGATGCAACCAAGAGCAAGTAGCAACTTAAACAGGGACCAGTGCAATAGAATCTCCGGTAACGAGGGTCTTGCGCATGGTCCGGGCAGCCGCAGACTATCCTGTCCCTATATCATCAGTCAGCACAAGCCAAGTCTCAATTATACTGAACCCTGACTTGCACGCCCCTGTTCTTGAGGACTGCGATTTCATGGGCATGAGTAGCCCTGTCCTGGGCCACCCGAGCAGCTTGCCTCACGTCAGGGCCTGGGAGTCTTGGGCGACCAGCGGCTCGCTGGGCGCTCCCGGTGGTAGCTTGCGGCCTGGCTCCACGATCGATATCCATGCTGTGACTAGAAACAACCATTAGCATATCATGTCTCTCTCGAGTATGCCAGTATAGTGCTAGTATAGAAAGCGCGTGGGGGTGGGGAAATAGGCGCGATGATTGGCTCCCAGAACCCTGCCACGCACGGATGATCGGCGCGGGTCCACAGACCAACAAAACCGGGATCAGAATACAAGCTTGAATGACTTGCAGGCGATATGGGAAGAGGGCAGAGAGAGATGAGAATACCTTGAATGATTGCATACGCGATGATGCGGGAAGGTAAACAAAGGAAGAAAGACAAAGAGGAAGAGGAGGAAAACAAGTAAACCGAGGAAAACGGACTAACCCAAAAAGGAATGGTCAGCGAAGGGAAACAAGAACAAGAGAGGTCGCAATTCTCGTAACAACTCTGTAAAAAAAAAGACAAGCAGACTCACTGTGGATTCCAAAAAGCGGAAACTAGCCACGGTCTGAAGAAGAAGCCGAAACCTAACAGCGGCAGTGCCTCAACCGCCTCTGTCAACGAGCTAGTGCCGTCTTGACCTCTACCAACGATAACAATCTCTTCACGGCTGTCTTTGTGCCTGCTAAGGTTGAGGAATTGCTCAAGGTCAATGCTGTCTATCATCATCCTTCTGGCATCTTCTTGGCAATATCTGTGACCGCCACAGGCGGATCATTGACTCGGGGGCTTTGGTTCATATGGTGCCGCTGGGTCATATCTTCATGGACTCCCCCCACATCGAGCTTGCCCAAAGCTGCTCATTGTCGCTTGTTTTATACCGAGGTCTCCGGGACACACTGTTCAATATAGACTTATAAGGCTCACTGACCAAGAAAGATCAAAGCTGATCTTGCAGTACTGCGGGCTGGCCCCGGGCCTAGATCAATCCCTTCTATCTGGACGCATGCTTGCGGTTGATGGATGACGCTCTCAGAAGCCGAAATGAAGAGCACTTATACTGAGAGAAGCAAAGAGTGATAGCGAACTCTTGTATTGAGGCTATATAGAGAGGTACAGAAGGAAATGGCAGGGAAACAATTCGATGCTGTATATAAGGCGGGGTGCAAACGGAAGTGCAAACGGGGTGCTGATGGTCCTTTCACTGACAAAGTGGTCATGCCGTGGCAGAGCACTAGTTACTCAGGCTGGACTTGATATGATTCACTGTTCCCTCAAATACACACGGAGCTAAGGGTATTGAGTCTCTAGGCTTGCAACCTAGTATGCCCTTTCTGAGTCGTTTTATGTTATCTACAACCAACCTAAGTAATACGCTCTTCTTTCATTGCCTTGGCATATCCTTAGTACGAACCGGCAATGGGGCTGTGTTGTCCTGAGGGCCAAGGTCTTTGTAAGAAGGCAGGTCATCACACATCTTAACCCACCCGATCACCCAAATCTTGCTGATCTTAGGAGGCATCTATCCCGGTAGAGCAAGATACCACGCAGAACCGAGCTAGGAAAACTGTCACCAGACCGAGGTCCTTGCACTAATCATAGTGGCAGTGCAATGAGGACGCATTTCACACCAAGCCTACCTCGCCTCCTGCGGTCAATCTTGCTCATGAAGCAGATTTCTAGCTCATCATCGGTGAATTGCTCAGTGCTTCAAAGTCTGACTAACCTTTCCTCCGGTGAAGTCATCACTGCGTGATTTCAAAGGAGGATAGCTGTCTGTATGACTCAAGTATTTCTGAACAGAATGCACAGCCTTGACAATAGTCGCCCGAGAGTGCCCCGGGCGTCCGCGGGGCGCATGAGGCTCAATTAACCTTAGCAAATGCGCCGCCTCCTCAGGGAGTGCTTTAACTAAATAACGGACAACTATAAATTTTTGAATCCCTTTTCTCCCTTCTGATAACATAGTCGAGCGAGTTGAGAAAAGGCCTATCTTTACAAACGACCATGAGAATCGCACTACTGTCACTTGTAGCGACTACTATCTTCTCCACGGCCACTGCCCAGTATAATGCTCTCCTCGGCCTGACGAACAAATACTATCCCAGAGCCCAGAGCTACTCGACTTACGCCTGTACCGTTACTTGTATCAACGAGGTCAACTCCCCGCCAGACTGTGACCTATCTTCGAGTGCTGCTTGTCTAGCTGCACAGGGACCGTGCAAGACGCAACTCGACATATTGTCGATTTGTGTTCCTGGGTTGTGTCAAGGCCCTGGGAGCCACCGACCTGCGTGAATGGGCAGACGACGGCAATTCCACAGACCAAACGAGGCTATTATGGCAGCGACGGCCAAAATGTCTCAATTTCAAGCGGAGGAGTCGCGGGTCTTGCGATAGGGGTGTTGTGGGGTTTTGTTGCCTTGATGTTGATCGGTTGCTGTTGCACCCGGAGCTCTGAACCGCCCGTGGCGACTGATACTGGTCCAACGCGGCCGCTGCACGATATTCGACCGCAAGGCCATGAACAAAGGCAGTCGCATGAACAGGCGCCACCGCGTGTGCAAACACCGCCGCCGGCTTACTCGGACGTGCCTAAGGACACATAGCCAGCCTGTATAGGAACTTCGGCGCAGCCAGGAGGAACAAGACCTAGAGAAGCGTAATCTAGACACCTTGCGAAGTCAACTAGAAAACCACGCTAGTATAGCGCGTGTCCAAGAAGAAGGTCACACAAGTCAAGACTCACGTTCTCCAGACTCTCCACCTGATAAACCCCAGACCTCGGATCAAGTGTTTTCCCGCCTCGTCACTGATAGCGAGATGGTTCCGAGTTGGCTCCCTGCTGCTTCGCTCTCCAAACGACGTGGCTCCGGCACTCGCTCAGACAGGACAAAGCTGCTCACGAGGTCTCATTCAGCTCCTGCATCCAGCTTCCCCTCCGCCTCTGCGGCATCACCATCTCCCTTAGGCCCGAATCAATCCTTCAACCCCACCACCATGCAGTCCGTCCCCGAGTCACGCCAGCAGACCTTCGAGGAGATCTACGGGCCGCCGGAGAACTTCCTCGAGATCGAGGTGAGTTGCTAGTCCACGGCTGTCATATCCTCAGCACCACCAAGCTTCCCGAGCTTCCCATCCACCAAGCAACCCCTCAACAGCTTCACCTACTCCCCAATCCCCGCATCAAGCTCCCACCACCACCACCACTCCTCCTACAATCTAACACCACCCACCAGGTCCGTAACCCCCAAACACACGGCACATCCCGCAACATGTACACCTCCTACGAGATCGTCTGCCGCACCAACATCCCCGCCTTCAAACTCAAGCACTCAGTCGTGCGCCGCCGCTACTCCGACTTCGAGTACTTCCGCGACATCCTGGAGCGCGAAAGCACGCGCGTCACCATTCCCCCACTACCAGGCAAGGTGTTCACAAACCGCTTCAGCGACGATGTGATCGAGCACCGCCGTGAGGGGCTGCAGCGGTTCCTGCAGATTGTAGCGGGACATCCGCTTCTGCAGACGGGGAGCAAAGTGCTGGCTAGTTTTATACAGGGTGAGTCTACCATCCGATCAACGTGTGGTGGTGATTCTGGGTGTTGTTTCGTTGGTGACGTGCTGATAATCTCCAGATCCGAATTGGGACCGCAATGCGTGGTAAAGCGCCGTGTAATTACTTCCATTTTGCCCTGGCCGGGCTTTTGCCGTTCATTCTGCTATTCTATTCTTCAGCAATTCAAGCGTGGTGACTTTCTTTCAGATTCCTCTTTTGCAGTCTGCAAGTTTTATCTATCTTCCATTCTGTACTACCCATCCAGCACCTGCGCAGGCAGCATCGAAATACTTTATTATGTAAATGGACATCTTTCTCTGAACTGGCGCGCATGCTTATTCTTCTGGCATCCGAGGTCTCCGCAGCTATTTTGGATCTTTGTGTGACATGCCGACAGAGGAAGCAATCATGGATTGGAGTCAGGGTACAATTCCTATGGGCTTCTGGGGCTGACACGGCTTGCAATCGACTCCATCCTCGCTCATTCAATGCTACCTTGACAGGGCCATTCAAAGCATTGTTCCTTTGATTCTTCATGTGGCATGAACTGGAAAGCATTGATATATGCGAAATATGAATAGCATTCATTTGACAAGTAAACAGAGCCATCGTGTACTGCGGGATATCATATAGTAACCGGGAACAAAACAACACCCGAAATGCAAAGTAGACCCAAAGCAATATAAACCCCGAAAAAGATGCAAGAATTAACAGAACTTTTGACGTGGACTTTTAAGATTTCTCAACTCTCGCCCAGATCGTCCCAGACCATGGGGGCGAGGGTATTGTCTTCCCATGGTGAAGATGCGCCTGTAGTTGCGTTCTCATCTAATGGGAATAACAATAGTCCAGATACAGCGGGCATATTGCCCGTGGGCGGCTCGGGGAAGCCTTGCGGGGGAGGGAGAAGAGCAGGGTCGATTGGACCCTGACTTGGATGTGGGACTGTGGATGGGTGACGAGTATGTGTCTCGCGATGAGGGGCAGGAGGCTGGGGGTGAGCCGGACCGCCCTGGCTGCCCTGGCTGCCGTGGATGCGATCTTGAGGAACAGGCTGAGAAGGACCAGCAGTCGGACCAGGTGTCTGCGGTAACGCTTTCCCACTGACAGAGCCACCATCGCGATAAGCGTGCGGGAACTTCGTGCGGAAGCGATCGCGCAAGTCAGTAGCCCTGCGATGTCCGAGGTTCAGTCGCTGGTCTTGCTGGATCAGAGTCCACTGGAAGCCGTGCACGGCGTAGCCCTTTAGCAGGGCCTCGTCTTCAGCGGCGGTGAATGGGCGACGTGAGCGCCTCTTTGACTTTTTGGTTACGTGTGCCTCTGGTATGCCGAGGGATTCTAGAGTAGGTTGAGATGCGTTCGGAGTGACTGGAGGGCTTCCAGCTGGAGGCGGGGTTTGTTGAGGCGTGCTGATGCTTCCATGGTCTGTATCAGGAGTTGCCGAAGACATACTCGATGTCGATGGTCTGTGCGAGCTGCTTGCCGAGCTCATAGACGTCGAGCTTGAGCCAAAACTGGACCCAAAACTGGATCCAGAGCTTGAACTAGAACTGGCAGTTGGAAGGCTAGGTCTTGGAGGGGGCCGCATGCTGGCCGCATCATCGGTACTCTGTGCTTGGGCTCTGAGAAGGTTATCGGCAAGCTTGTCACGCAGTTGCTTGGTGGCTTCATTGGGATCGGAGGCACGATATGCCCAAGGGCAACAGACCCGGAACCTGTCCTTCAAGTTTGAAGCAGTTCTCTTATTGAACTTAAGTTCCGGCTGCGCGAGGATCGTCGTCCAATTGCCGATTCCACATTTCACCACACCACGCAGTAGATCGTTCGTCTCTTCCTCAGTCCATTTCCTGAGATTCTTGCGGGACCGGCCACGGGTTTTGGGAGATAGGGGGGTATCGTCATCTGGCGCGGGAGTTGGTGTTTGTTCAACTTGAAAGGCTTTCTCGTGTACTGAAGACTTGGCTTTCTTGGGTTCCAACTGAGTAGATCGTTCAGCATTATTATGATCATGTATATCGTCATCATCATTGTCATCCAAGGTAGCACCGAGGAGCTTTTCGATTCTCGCCTCGCGTCTCTCCAGAGGTTGCCCATCGGCAGGGACAACGCTGGCAGATGCCAAACTGCCAGCGTCAACAGCAGCGTCATTTCGCGAGGGCTTCGTCAGCAGCTGAGAGATGGAACTTCCCGCTTCAATAGGCGGGAGGATAGCAGCATTCGGCGGCGGTTCATTCAATCCATTAAGAATAGCAAAGGGACCAAACGGCGGCGGGCGTTGCTCCTTCTGAGCCTGGGGTATAGGCAACTGCAAATGTTCACTAAACGAGTCCGGCTGCAAGTCCAACCTCCGCCGCTTGCGAGTTCCATTCAGCGCATCGTCATCAAACGACGACAACGCGAACGGGAACCGCTCCAACGCGCGGAGGTTCACAAACGCCGGGAGGATCGGTCTGGGCAGCGGTTCCACGTTAGACTGGGGGTCTGTGGCGGGCTCGGCCCTTTCGGCTCGCGCAGCATTGAGAAACTCCGTCACCGTCGGGAGACCCGCTTTCGCGTTTGAAGGATGAGTATGGGCATGGGCATGGTGATTCCCGCCCGACGCGGTTGTGTTGACTGTGTTGATCGAATTGGGGGATTCCCTTGCCCCTCCGCTGGCGTTGGGTTCCAGCGGAGAAGGGGCGCTGAGAGTCCGAGAGGAGACCGGTTCGCGGAGAGGCGCGATTCGGAGCGAGGCGCCGAGCTGGGGGAGTTCGCGGAGGGATTCATCCAGGGGTCGTAAGTTCCCACTGTTATCCATTCTCTGTACATCCGACGGGGGAGAGCAATTGTTAGCAAATTGCAGATCTGAGGAGCGCCGACTGATCTATCGGGCCGTCCATGGTGTTCTGTGCTCTGGCGACTTTCGATGGAATAACCGGATTGCAAGAGCAAATGCCCTGATAACGCGATGCGATAAGTGGTACAGTTGCCCAGAGAGACCAATGACGCAGGATCGTCTACGTCAGCGATCGCGCTGAAGATCCACAAATATCAAGACATTATTAGCTGTTGACTGGTTGACTTGTGGTATCTCCTGAAGTGGTTCCTGGATTCGAGTCAGATCTCTCCTGAAGATACGTTGTGACTTGACAATTCCAAGATTGAGCATATCAACTGCCCCGGTCCCAAGCAATTGTACCAAGGACCATAGCTCAATATGCCTACCATTTTCCCAACATGGCCACACATAGTATTCGGCGTGCTTGAACCTATTTCTCTGTCCGTCTCCTCAATTCATTCTTGTCAAGTTCACTCTTGTCAAATCCCAACTAACCAGGCACAGAGTCCTGGGCAGTCTAGCCCCCCTCTACGACCTGAACGGCTTCATCGCCGGCCAAACAGCGCACGTCGCACCCCCAGCACCTCACCCCAGCAGCACCGCACTCGCCTACCAACTAGGCAACCTCTACTTCCTAATGTCTCTAGTCGGCATGGGCGTGCTCCACACAACCACCGAGCCCAAAGTGCTGCGCAACTACCTGATCAGCCTGGCGCTCGCAGACATCGGGCATGTCTACGCCACGTTCCTGGCGATGGGGTGGGAGGCCTTTGTCGACGTGGGAAACTGGAATGCGCTGACGTGGGGGAATATCGGGGCCACGGGGTTCTTGTTCGTCAACCGTGTGCTGTATTTGTTGGGTGTGTTCGGGACGGCTAGGGCGCTTAAGGCGGTTGGGAAGGAGGAGTAATTGTTGTTATTTATGGGATTGTTTCTAGTTGACTGGGCAGTTGTCAGGGATTGAGTGTCGATCATGGAAACCTTTTTGCCTTTGTTGCATATATACATTGTGCACGATCGGAGGTTGACAATCGTGTCAATGTCCGTTGCATGGTGGGCGCCTGGATCGGATCTGATTTGTCGTGCATGTGCAGCAGGACAGTTGCGGGAGTACCCTAAGTGTAAGCTTACCAACTGCTGGTCGAATAATATCACATAAACGATAACGATGCGTGCAGGGTTACGTTGATAGGTCTGAAATGGCTTGTTGAAACCGTTGAATTGAACCCGACATTCGTTAGATAGATCGAATGCAACGCCAGACGCCCAGCGCTGCAGATGCAAGCAATGGGTATAGCGTAGAAGTACACAAAGAGTAAAGTCAACTGAATAGGCAGCACAAATCAACCTCAAACACGGTATTTCTCGAACAAGGGTATGTCGCTGCAAGCCCAGGAGACAAACAAGAACATGACACTTCGAAACAGTAGTGGCGGCGAAGCGAAATCATCCCCTGCAGCCACACAAGCCACGCACGAGACGTGGTATTTCAATTCTCTCACCGCACACATTGAGGACGTATCGTGGGTAGTGATTAATCACCGTTTGACTGGAAGGGAATTCTGGAGGTAGTGGAGAACTGGCTCTAGGGTCGATTCGCCATACTTGTGGTAATCGCGAAGATGGGGGAGGAGGAACGGGATCCCAGGGTATTCGAGGTAATGTTGTCGATAGTCGGAGTAATTCTGCGCTGGATTGGCCAGGAGGGTCATTTCTGGCGGGAGAATCGGGTCGAGTACCACCATGTTCCCCGTGGCGCTGTTCAAGCCGCGTGATCGTGCGGTAGATATCGCATACTTCTGTAGTCCATCCAGCACGGCTGTGAGGGAATGGTAGTCGCCTCGGTTAAAAAGTACCTATAGACCCTGTCAGTGCATGCCATATAGCGTTTCAACTAAATCGACTCACCTGCGCGCACTCCCGCAAAGATGGCATGAGGTCTGGCAGCGCCGAGCAGCATTCCCACACGGAGATACTAAGGGTGTGCCAACTAGCTAGAAGGCCTTTCACCACTGCATCGTTCGCGACGATATTCTGCCGTGACAGTGCGGCAAAGTCAAGCTCGTCAGTGCTTATCAAGGTATGCGCTAGGTCCTCTGGTGATGTAGAACTGAGGCAGTACTCTAAGAAGAGGATATCAGTGTCGAAGGGCGTTGTCCAGTCCATTCGCGAGGTGTGGACGTATTGCCGTCTGAATCGTATAGCCAGAACACTGAACACTTTAAGGATAGTTGAAAGACTTGGCGGCTGATCCCCGAACAAGCGTTGAATGGGGCCTGCAACAAACTCGAACCCAGGCACAGACGGGTGTTTGAGATCGGGAACAGCACCTGGCTGTAAGGCAGTCAAACATTGCACCAGGGCTCGGTGTGCAAAGGGACTTCGGGTTCGTAGGTGCTAATAAGAATAAGTACGGGATCTTAAAGCTAGACAGAGACAAAGACTCACTGTTTCTACCTCAGTGTAGAGAGGAATCTCTTCAGGGTAGGTCTGTAGGTGATCCAAGAGATGAATGTAGAGAGCAGTATGCTGAAGTAGGAACCACTCAACCGAAGGCGCATTATATCCAAGAGAAGCACGCACAATCTCCTCGAAAGCAATTCTGGTAAACTGAATATGGCTCTGGGCTTCAATGGCGGACGCAATCGCGCGCGCATCGAGGGAATAACCCGGCGGCGTGGGAAACCAACTCCACGGAACAAGCTCGAGGGCCGGGATACTCGAGCGCCGCAAGATCTCCTCCACCCTCTGCACATGCGAGAGGTTCCCTAGAAGTTGCTGCTCGTGAGGCTCGGACATCGCCTTCAGAAAAGCATCAATGGTATCCGCATTGCGACTCAGCAACGAGTTTCGGGGAAAAGACGCATCGCGAAACAGGCCGTAACGAATCACCCGACTGATATCTGGGATATTGAAAGCCCAGAACACGGTGGTCGCCTCATCTTCCCACCACCGATACTGGACAACGAAGCGAGGGAACTCCGCGCTGGACCGGAAAAGAGACTGGTACGACTGGGTCGATTCAGGCGGAATGACTCTGCTGGGGATATTCTGCGACATAGCTGCCAGTGGCGGTCTGCTACCGAGAGAATAGAGTCGTTTCTTTGGAGGGGGATCAAACAAAGACTCCTCAGTGCCGAGGGACTGCATTTATGCGAAGTCTTTGTTTTTTTTCTTGCCACACCACCTTTCGCCGGCCCCCTAGCAGCCAACGCATTGGGCAAAACACAGTCTGAGCCTCATGGGACGCGGCGCTTGCGCAAAGACCAGGCCAGGTCAAAGGAAAGGAGAAACAACGGTGGAAATTGAGGTCATAGGTCCAAAACACGGTCCAAGGGTGCCCGGTGTAGACGCGGTGGCTGAAAGAAGTAACCAGAGGCAACGAGAGGCCGGGGAATAAATCAGGTCAGTAAGCACAGGGACCAGGACCAGGACCAGGAATCAGACGATGTACAACCAGCGCCGTCTTCGGAGGATTCGGAAAGGGCGAGAGTGATTGGCTTTTTAAGGAGAGAAATGGCGATGAAGTATCCCTGCTACCGTTCCGCCACGTTCGACACATCACGAGGGGAAATCATAATGAGAAATAATTAACGGAAAATAATATACATAATGCATCATCGTCAAATAATGGGATAATCATCAGCGGACAGATTCAAAATAAGAGGGGGCGCCAATCCTAGTCCCGGCCTGCTGGGACACCCGATAGCCCGGAAGCCTCTAGGAAAAAGGGGGCAATGATTGACCCTCGCGCAACACGTAGACTCACCAAAATGGACCAATTTGGCTTCAGATCGGCCGCGGACGCAACCTGCGGTCTCCACTGCGAAGAATGGTCTCCAGGAGTTGATTTGGGCGAAGAGGGACTGCTAGTTCCCGGTTCAAGTCCATAGTTTGGATTGTATGCCGAGCACCCGTTGGGGCTGTACTCTGCAGTCCTCGGGAATCTATAGTCGGGTTGCCAATATGGCAACTGTGCTGCTGCAGAAGCTACCTGGTCGACGGGTCAATCGGTTGGGAAGCGGTCAAACAAAAGCTTCTGGAAGATTCATTGTGGCATCTGGGTGATACAAACAAGGGACGGTCAGCCCGGCAATATAATACAGTACATATGTGGGCAGGCATGTTGCCTATGTTCGGGATAGAGTGGTCTGTAGAGTAGTTAGAATAGGTAGTCAGTCGCCGGGAAGTTGAACTGGGAAGTTGAACTAAGACTCGGGATTTAGTGAGTTAATTCATGTTAGGCCGTGATTACTGTTTCAAAGAAGAAAGTGCAATGACTATCCATCTTCATGAAATCATATGCAGTCCGAGGGGGACGCTAGACCGGGGAGACTAACCGTAGCGAGAAGCGGGTGCGGACGATCATGATGGAATCCAAATCGGTCGAGCACGAGAACCATTCATCGGGCATTGAGGCGGTGGACAAGTGGAACTCATTTCTTCGGCTTCGACCTACTTCTTGACGAGTCATGACAATCGATAACTGACCGGCCAACCACTCAAGGATACCAGACCCTGGAGATATTCTTGTGTCAGGATTGGATCATCCGATATGGATTGTTGCGGTCTGGAGATGAACAAAGACTTCCCCTTAACCAGACACACCGCTGATATACTACTATCTAGACTAGCGACCATAAGAAGTGAGCAATCGACAAGGTCCTTACGTTGGTGTCCTGAACACGGATCTACAGGGCGCTCCTTATCAGAGTGGGTTCTATACGAAGCATGGCAAACTCTACTCCGGCACCACACAAGGCTGGCCAGCGAGAAATGTCTTGTCTCGATCAGTGCCGTCATGGTCTTTGCGATCAATGATCGAGCTCACACCGCCAGTGTCAATACTATTTGACCTGATCAATCCCGGAAGTTTTGGTCTTGGTCAACAAGTGTCATCTATTCTCTGAAGGATGTGCCAAGCACAAGGGGCGTCCGCCATTGCCATCCGATATAATAGCAGAGGCATTGCAGTCAATTGCAAACTCATGCATCCGCCGTCGTCAAACTCCGCCACGTGAATGATGACGAAGCTCAGGAATTCTCAGGATGCGGCTATAGAAACCCAGCGCCAGGGTTCTGGGAACCGGGTCTCGGTTGATCCACATGTTCCAAAAGTTGGGGTGGATCTGAGAGATGGCAGACGCTTGACTGCAAAGTTGTGATCTTGACAACATTGATCTTGGAATATCTCTGACTGTCGTATAGGGGAGTCACCGGGAGATATTGACGTCGGTCATTGCTCGCTGATGTCCTAGACCATACCTGCCAGTCTGCGCCAGCGGTGTAGAAACCCTCCGTCCTCACACAATCGACAACGATATTCTGTCATGAGTGGACGTCCAATGGTATATTCTAATTGAAGATAGATGTCTTCAGGTTTCTCGGGATCCGACATGAAGCTATACCAGCGCTAAGAGCCACGGCCCATTTTCCCCATACATAGCAAGGATCGATCACTTGTCCTGCAGAGCCGACGCGAGATTCCCCAGCTGTTGCGTCTGATGAAACTAAGTGGCATACACCATTCATGCCACATTCAAGCCACCCAGCCACTCAGAATAATGACAGACGAATCAATGGAAAACAAACCCGGGCAATAACCTTATAATAATGATTACTCCGTACGCACCCCGCATCCACTCGACGCCAGGAATTCACTGGTGCAATGGTATCCTGTCTTGCATGCCCCGGGACAGCGGCAATTGGAGCCCGGGGTTCTCCCTGTGGATGGGAAAGGAGTCAGAATAGATGTATCATGTTCTTCAGTGTGAATGGTATCTTCGACGACGATCATAGGCTATTGGAGTATGTACATTGTCAGAGTAAGACACTAAAACACCCCCTCGTGATGCAGCTAAGATAAGTTTGCGGTTAGACCCGAGGCTCGACCTTAATCATGTTCTTGCACCGACATGGCTAAACCGTATACCCATGATAGGATTCTAGTATGAACCAAGCACTTGATGAAAGAGGTGCAACTGGGATGTACTGAACATGCAGGCATCTCGCCATACATAATCATACATCCAAGGTGGCCGGCCCTCTTATACGCCGATCGGACGCGATCGATCGGTCCTTCTGCATTATGCACACGGAAGCCCAGGCGGAAGGAATCTCTTCATGTACCCCATGCGCCGGCACCTCCTGACTATATGATGCGTGTTAGCAGTAGCGGCAGCAGGAGATGATCCATACCCACCTTCTTCGTCTCGTGGGCTTGGCTTTGATGCAGCACATGGCCATGAGACACGGAGGACGTCGAGAGAATTGTTGTACAGTTGGACTTTCTCCACATCGGAAACTTTGTGTGGGCTTTGTTGCATTATTAGTTGGTGAGAGAGTCTGTCTGAAGAAAGGGACTGTGTCAGCTAAGATTGGCACCGACTGTGAAGAAACTTGCGGAGTCTTGGGGGGTGCTATAGGACATGAGAAGGGTGGCATACTTCGTTAAAGGGGGTTGAGTAATTAGATTGGGATTATCAACGTCAAAAATATCAAGAACGAAAACATGAGCGGTTGACCTCCTGCTCTCAGCGTACTCCGCGTGTGGATATACTGTACTCTCAGCTCAGCTGGCAAGGGGATCGCCTGGAAAGCGGTGACTTAGATCGGGGAATCCGAGCTACCAGTCTGATTGAATGGGCACCAAATCGACTTCGACATTGCTGTTTTTGTAATGCACAGCCGGTGTCTACAGCTGCCTGGGTCTCAGGCTTTAGGGAATCACAATGAAGGAGTGTAACAATCTCCATGATCTTGGTCAATTGACAATGCACAGGAGATAGTCAGACTTGAAGGCGAGGACCCAGGATTGTACGATCATTAAATCATTGAACAAGATAACGTAAAATAGGTATCATATCACTCGGAAACGAGACGGTGAGCCCGTCCAAGTTCTGTTTGCTATGGTTCGAATCTACGGAACGAACATCATCCAGACAAGACGCCGTTTCCCAGCTACTGCTTTGTGTTAATTTTTGGTTTCATCCCCGAACGGAGATGGCGTGCATGCTCATTGCCAAAGTCGAAAGACATTTAAGCAGAAATGGCATGAGCACGGCGGCGGTCACGCTCCTCAGCAATGGAGAGCTGTCGAAGTGGTTAGAACGAGAATGAACATCTGTAGAGTAGAAGATTCGAAACATACCTTGACACCCTTGCCCTTGGGCAGGGAGATCCAGGGCTTCTCCTGGCCGATGACGAACACGTTCGACTCACGGGTAGCGAAGGTGTTGTCAATGGCATCCTTGACGTGGACAATGTTGAAACCACCATCGTGGCGCTCACGGTGAGTGACGACACCAACACGACCCATGTTACGACCACCAGTGACCATGCAGACAACACCGCTGTCGAAGCGGACGAAGTCACTGATCTTGCCGGTAGCAATGTCAACCTTGACGGTGTCGTTGACACGGATGGCGGGGTCGGGGTAGCGGATGCTGTAGACCAAACATTAGCATACCATGTTCTGTATCAATGGGGTCTTACTGTTGCCAGAATCGGAACAGAAAGATTTTCCACGTCCTCCGCCGATCAACCAAAGCTTGGTCCAACGACTGAATGACACGGAACTTGTGGAGAGCATGCACTCACGTTCGCGCATCGTGCGTAACCAAGAATGGGATCCCGCCCTTGCCAAGCTGGACACGCTTGACCTTGCACAGCTTGAACTCGGCCTCCTCAGCCTGGATACGGTGGACGGTGAAACGGCCCTTGGTGTCGTAGACGAGACGGAAGTGCTCGCCGGTCTTCTCGAGGGAGATGACGTCCATGAAGCCAGCGGGGTAGGTGGCGTCGGTGCGGACCTTGCCGTCGACCTTGACCAGACGCTGCATCATGATGGCCTTTGTCTCGCGGCCGTTCAGGGCGTACTTGAGACTGTTGGAAGCGGTATTAGTTTGCGATTGTCAGATATCGAGGCATTGGGTTGTTCGAATCGTACCGGTTACGGATGAAGACAATCAGAGGCAGGCAATCACGGAGCTTGTGGGGACCGGGAGAGGCCTTGGGGGCATAGGTTCCGGACATCTTGTCCAGGAGCCAGTGCGAGGGCGCACTAAGGCGCTTTTGGTGCTTCTTACTGTAGACATTGAGGTCAGTCTTCAATTCTTCGCAGTGCAAAATTTGTCTCCCTGGGGAACGGCGGCCCGGTGCCAGCAGAAAACAGGGCTGGGACGAATCCAGAATCGTCGCACGGAAGAATCTCGAGACAGGAATGCATGGCACTTACGGTCCGCGAGCCATTTTGAAGTTGTCGACCGGTGGTGGTTGTCGGGGAGTCGCGATGGAGAGACAGGACGGGTAGCGGTGATAGTCAAGGGAATTTCGCTTAGCACTGTGTGGGCTTGAACCCTAGTGCACTAGTCCCAAAAGGGTCGCAACAGAGAGCTTATGTCATCGAATGTCTATTCCTTTTTTGGAATGGTTGATTCCCGAACATTAAGGCATCCACAAATTTGCACCTCGTCAGGACCTGAACGTCGAATTGTAATCATATGTCACATCGCTGATAATCCACTTTTCGTATCTACATTCAGATGTACCCCTTGATGACAGCAACCTCGGCGTTGAGGATGGATGATCCGGCGGCTCCAATCACGGTGTTGTGTGAGAGAGCGGCGAAGCGGATGTCAAAGTAACCGCCCTCCTGGCCCTCACGGACACGGCCAACACTCACAGTGTATCCTCCCGAGATGTCACGGTCCAGCCTAGGTTGAGGTCGGTCAGGCTCATCGAACACCTTGATCGCCATGTCGGGCGCAGACGGAGCGCCGAGCTTTTGGGCCTCAGACTGGTACTCCCGCATGGCCTGTACAACTTGTTCGGCGCTAGGCGCGGGGCGGTTCTTGAAGCGCAGGGAAACGAATGCCATGTGGCCATCGGTGACACCGACACGGGTGCAGGTGGCGCCAATGCGCAGGCCAGCCTGCTCGTCAAAGGCGGTGGCATCCGAATTCAGTGTACCAAGGATCTTCTGGGCCTCGTTCTCCAGCTTGTCCTCCTCACCGCTGATGAAGGGAATGACGTTGTCGACGACGTCCATGCTGGGCACACCGGGGTAACCAGCTCCCGAGATGGCTTGCTCGGTGAACACCTCAACCTCCTCGACGGGGCCGAACTTGGCTTGGAGGGCAGCGAAGGGAATAACAATGCCAATGACGGCACAGTTAGAGTTGCAGACCAGGAAGCCCTTCTTCAGGCCAAATTCCTTGCGCTGGTGGGGAATCAGGTCCATGTGCGAAGGGTTCACTGTCGGGACAACCAAGGGAACGATTGGGTGCTTGCGGTAGTTCTTGGCGTTAGAGAAGACAGGAATCTCAGCCTTGATGAACTCCATCTCTGCGTAAAGTCAGTACTGAATTGGAGTCTGCGCCTCCATAAATGGAGCGAATCATATATGACGACGGAGCTTATCGTACCAGTCTCGCCAGCGATGTCGCTGTTCAGTCCTGAGAAGACCAGGTCACAGTCCTTGAACTGCTCGGCCTTGCACTCACGAAGGACCAAGTTGCTCAGTTTCTCAGACATCGGGGAACATTGCTTCCAACGAACGGCATCCTTGTATTTCTTGCCAAGGGAGCGGTCAGAGGCACCCACGGCGTGGAGCTCAAGGAACGGGTGATCAGAAAGCAGAAGAATGAAGCGCTGGCCGACTGAACCAGTGGCGCCGAGGACACCTGCCTAGCGTTAGCATTGGGCAAAGTCATACTGATAGAGGGTCTCCATTCCATACCGCACTTCTTCTTGGGATATGAAGGCGCCATCTTGTCTATGTTTGAAGGCAGGTCAGTCTTTGGTAAGTCAGCTTTTCGATCATCGTAAAACAAGAATCAACCCAGAAATGCATCCATCTGCATATCTAATCGAGCCCGGGCCATGAAGATCTGGTGAGTCAAGAGATGTCCAGTGCCCCGCATTGTAGATATACGGAGTTAGTATGAAAATCGTGCATAGAGCTCAAATGACCCGAGGCACTCGAACAGAGCAGACATGATTGCATCCTAGACAAGACAGGACTTACCTCTTCAACACGATGTTGGAGAGGAATTGCTTGTGGCAACCACGTCCGACTGCGATATCGCACGCGGCCAATCGCCGTGCCCCGCGATGACTCAGCACCTTCTCCCTGATTGGCTCCCGCCCAGTGCGGTCACCGGAGTTGCACGCCTTCTCCGAGAATTTTTTTGTCTTCAACTCACTCTTGATCTTTCTGAAGGATTACACTTGATCAATTTACTCTGAAAAAGGCCGGCAGATTTCCCGAGGACTTGGTTGTTGTACGGTGGGTCATACCATATTGAATACATTGGAAGATTGCCAGCTTCTTTGCCCATCCGAGGCCTTGATTGATATAGACATGTAAGATCTATACTCGCCATGGCTAGTACGAACGCCTAGTTTTTCGTCAGCCAGCATCGCTCAACGAAATGAATAGGCACTAGTTGCGAAACATACCAAGCCTACACTCAAATTCCAGTCATAAACACCCAGCTCTTGTTGCTTCCTGTACTTACTGAGGATTTGGAAGTGAGACCGACTTTATCAATGTACTGACCAGTCGGCAAATATTTTGGAAAGTGAAATACACGGCATGTTCATGGCACTAGGGTGGAGAAAAGCAGGAAAAGGCTCCTATCTAGCTCAACTGCCGTCTGCACATGATGGACCACTGACGTATGGACTGGATGTGTTAGTTGACCACATAAAGATCTATACGAAAAGCATCGTAGTACAAATGGTCGGCAGGCATTTTTATTCTTTCCCCCATGCGCTACTACCTGCGTTGGTTTCAATATGATGCCTCCGGGACTTTTCGAGTTTCATCATCTGAACAATGGTCCAAGATCAATCCGTTCCATTAGCCGTTGCGTTCAATAGCCGTGTCCGTTGTTTATCGCGCTCGGCGTTAAGCCGATCGGTTCGGTTACCCCCACGTCGCCACATCATTACCCCAACGATGGAGGGGCTCCTAGCTATTCTTTAACAACAGGCACTCCTGCCTCCTAACACCACCACATCTTCCAAAATGAAGCTCCTCTACCCTACCTCCGTCAAGCTCGACGTCCAGAGCCTCCAAGGCTTCTCCGTCTCCCTCCACCCCTACGACGTCAAGACTCCAATCCCCGAGGAGCTTATCGACGCAGAGATCCTTATCACCTGGAGCAACAGCGCCGACAACCTGAAAGATGCCGCCAGCCGCATGAAGAACCTGCGCTGGATCCAATCGCTCGCCGCAGGCCCCAATGACGTCCTAGGCGCCGGCTTCGACTCCTCCAAGATCACAGTCACCACCGGCGTAGGTCTCCACGATAACCCCGTCGCCGAGCACGCCCTCGGCCTCCTCCTCTGCGGCGCGCGCCGATTCTACGAAATGCGCGACTACCAGCTCCAGTCGAAGTGGCCGGGCCATCTGGGCGGGTCTTTCCCTCGGAGCGACTTCACCACACTGCGCGGCTCGCGCGTGCTGATCTGGGGCTTTGGCAGTATCGCGAAGACCCTCGCCAGGCTTCTGACGGTGCTCGGCGCCGAAGTCCGCGGTGTGGCCCGCTCGGCTGGGGTGCGCAATGGCGTCGAGGTGTTCGGTGAGGACAAGCTTCCCGAGCTGCTTCCGCAGACGGATGCTCTCGTTATGATCTTGCCTGGGTCTGCCTCGACGAATAATGCTTTGAGTGCTGAGCGGCTCAAGTTGCTTCCTAAGCATGCTTGGCTTGTCAATGTTGGGCGGGGAACCTCTGTTGATGAGGATGCGCTGGTTGATGCTTTGGAGAAGGGTGAGATTGGGGGTGCTGCGTTGGATGTGTTCAAGACGGAGCCGTTGCCTGAGTCTAGTCGGTTGTGGAAGGCGCCAAATTGTGTTATCTCTCCTCATGCGGCGGGTGGAAGGCCGGAGGGCTCGACTGAGCTGATTGCGGATAATCTCCGTCGGTTCTTGGCTTCGCAACCGCTGAAGAATGTTATCTAGAAAGCATATTGAATATAGAGAGGGGGTGGAATAGATATCACGTTCGAAGTGTGCATACTATCGGTGACAGTCAAGATCTACTCATGCATTTCACCCTATAGGTGATGTTGTTGGCTATGTACATACACTTGGCTTGCTGATATGCATCAGTCTAGCTCCGGCGCTCAGGAATCCTCTAGGTCAAAGATCTTGCCGGGATTCAGTAGCCAATGCGGATCTAGCGAACGCTTGACGCTACGCATGACATCGATGGTGTCCAGTCCGAGTTCCTTCTTCAAAGACTCTTTCTTGCCAAGTCCAATGCCGTGTTCGCCCTACAACCGGTGAGTTGTGGTTCAAAAAGAATACAAGTTGAGCAACGTACCGTGCAGGATCCGTCCATATCGAGTGCTCGGTCCACCATGTCATACACGACCTTCTCGACCCGCTCCCTTTCTGCCGGATCACGACGGTCGTACATGATACTGGAATGGAAGTTACCATCTCCAATGTGTCCGAGAATGCTGGCAAATAGACCCAGGCTCTCCAGATCCTCCTTGGATTTTTCTGAAACAGTCAGCACTTTCACAATACCCATCCAGGCATGGAATATACACACCAATGATGTCCGGCAACCTCGAAATAGGAACAGCAACATCAGTCGACCACACATCCGAGCCCTCCTTCCGCAAAGCCATCATCGCCCACAGCGACTGTTTCCGCGCAGACCACAGATCATGAGCCTCCCTGTCCGTCTTCGCAAACTCAAAGTTCAGAGCATTGTTATTCTGCGCCAGCTTCGTCGTCAAATTCACACTATCCGCAACGCCAGCCGTCGACCCGGAGAACTTGAAGAACAGTGTGGGCGAGACAGTCCACGTTCGACCGGTTCCACCTGCACGATTGATCACATCCATCTGCACGTCGTCCATGATCTCCATGCATTGCACGGGAATGCCTTTCCGAATAAGCTGCATTGCCGTCGACGCCGCGTCCCGAATAGTCGGGAATGCGACAACGCCCACGCGCGTTTCTTCAGGGATGCCTGTCAGTTTCAACGTAGCTTCTGTGACAATCCCCAATGTCCCTTCGGAACCCACGAACATGCCGGTGAGGTTATACCCAGCCGAAGTCTTGCGAGGGCGTCTGCGCGTCTTGATGATTCTCCCATCCGCCAGAACGACCGTCAAATTGATCACCCAGTCTTTCATTGTCCCGTAGCGCACAGCATTCGTCCCGCTGCAATTCGTGCCCACCATACCACCGATCATAGCCGATGGACCAGGGTCGACAGGGAAGAACAATCCAGTGTTCTTAATCTGCTCATTAAGATCCATCCACTGGATAGACGGCTGCACCACGACATCCATATCATCTTCATGAATCTCAAGGATTTTGTTCATATAGACAAAATCGATCGTCATCCCCCCATACGGCGCCGAGAAATTAGCCTCTAGACTTGACCCGCCGGAGTAGGGGACCATGGGCATGCGGTACTTGTGGCAGACCTTGGCGATCTCGGAGACCTCTTCTGTGGTCTTGGGGTAGGCAATTGCCACGGGGAGACGCTCAGCGTTGAGACTCGACCATTCCGAGTAGCCGTGGGTCTGGAGCTCGTCTTCGTCGGTGCTGATCGTGTCTTCGCCTAGTTTGGCTCGCAACTCGGCGATGGCCTGCCATTGTCAGTACGGAATTTGTCCGGAGAAATTTTCATGTCCATGTACCTTCTCGAAGTCCTTTGTTGAGCCGTACTGGGGATTCTTGGTCGTAGGGGATGTCTGGTTGTACGAAGCATAGCCATATCCTAGTCCCGCAGCCAATGCGGAGACCAAGAATGTCCGACTGGGAGACCAGAAAGAACCACCGGTAGAATTGGAGCTCGAGGAGTTCTCTTGACTGTTAGAGGTATTCGTGCTACTGGTAGCATTTGTCCGAACAGCTCTGCAGGCCCAAACATCGCGAGCTGGCGAAATCCGGTGACGGCAATGGGCCACGCGGGGAGCGGAGAAGCCCCGAGGGCCGAGTATACGGGCGACTCGCATGATGATGAAACTATGCAGAGCGCTGAGAAGATACACGAGACAGAGGGAAATGAAGTTTTATCGCATAATTAGAATTCGACAGGTGCAAAAATAAAATGAAAATCGAAGCTGACGAGATTGGGAACTTCAATTGAACTCCCCCGCTTTGGAGCTCGGCCGAGTAGTCTTGTTCGTGCTCCTGCGGGGGATATTCCGCGGTGGGGGATCTTGGAGTTGGATGGGGGCGTGGGGGTTATCTTCGGAGAGAACTTACATTCTCATCATCCTATGAAAGATATCGTCAAAATGAATAGTTCCTGAAAACAAAATGTATAGAGCGGATGAATATCAGAGCGGACACGCTGGCAGAATCATGGACTGCCGCGTTGAGGGGGCAACCACGACAACACTTTTCGGTCCGCGATGGAACTCACGATAGACGACATCATTTGACGCCGACGGCCACTGTACGGCAATTTACTTTTAAGAAGGCATGGCTGAGGCTCTTGCTCGCCTCGTGCGCGAGGTCGAACGTGTCGTAACCGCGCCCTACGTGCCCTCACTCCAGGTAGGAGGATGATGTCTGATCGTGAGGAGACAGCATGATAACACCCCGATTAGGATCTGTATGACTTGGTTCAGCATAGTCCATCAGCAGCAATTGAATCTTGGGCACTCCAAAAGCCATGCCAGGTTGGATTGCTGGCCGATGCTTTGGTTGAGGGTCTATCTCGATCTCGGGTGGCCCTCCCTACACTCACTGCCTTTGGTGAGGAATGCAATTCAAAGGCCTTCGAAGTCGTATACTGATTGCGTAGCGTTCACAACGAGGTTTCGAGACGCTTTGATCTGCCGTCATCCGGTCGTTTTAGATGCTTTCTTCGAAAAGGCTGTTGATGCTGGAGAAAACGAGGTGAGTGACCCTCCCCCTTCCAATGACTCCATGCTAATGAGAACAGTATCACCCGGCATGTGTCGCCTTATTGTCATCACCCCTTCCATCTGGGATTGTACCACCAGCCAGACTTGCTGGCTTCATCACCAAACTAGTCTCCATCATGGCAGCCAGACCATGTGCGGAGACCGTGGCTCCCCTGCATACCCTAATGAGCAGCCTCGGCAGCTCTTCACGCATCTTGGACGAAGTTCCAACAGAAGTCATGTCCAATCTCCAGCTGGAATTTACCAAGACCTTGCGAAATCTGGATGATCATATGGGCAACCTCTTGTGCCTGGCCGCCTTTGCCCAAGTCTCATCGACTCGAAATGCCAGCACCTGCAATCAACACGGACCAGAGCCCCCATCTTGGCTCCTCAATATTCAGCACTTCTTCGGCCCCAAGCGTGGCTTGAAGACACTCGACCTCGTCGTTCTGCGCGTTATCCTTGCATGCTCCGCCAACTGCAACAATCTCACTCCTTCTCAGGCCGCTGAGAGCATCCGCCTTGCCATTTGCATTGCTGATGCCGTAGATCCGGCACAGAAAGAGTCTTGGATCGCAGCCAATTCATCCAAGATAGCCAAGCTGTGTGAGAAGGTCACCCGGGATGGTCTTGACCGTGAGATTCAGGTTATGGGAATCGCATTCTTGCTCTCCCTCCGCACAGTGACTGCGCTGCCCCCTCAAATACGCGATCTTGGATTGCGGATACTGGCTTCCAAAGATAGTCAAAGCGCTCTGAATACCATGCCATCACATGTTGTTTCACGCTTGACAGCCTCTTTGGCCAGCTGCGATGAGTCTATCGTTTATGAGCTGCTCAGACTTACGGTTGATGCGTTGAAAGACGATACTCCGACTCGCGGCTCTTTGTCGAGCCTGCACGTTGCAGACTTGCTACTTTCAGGGTTCCAATCCGGCGAGTCCCAGCCTGTGATTTCTTCTTTACTCCGTTCGGCTTCAACCAAAGAAACCATCGCCAGCCTACTAGGAAGTTTCCCAATTGTGCAGAAACAAGCTAATTGCCAGGGCTCAGAGGTTTGCGACTGTGCATACAGCTCTATGAAGAATAAGATCTTTCTTCGTTTATTTGAGATCTACTTTGCTGCTGCGCTATCGCAAAATGGAAACGACACTGACATCCTGGTCATGAAGTCCCTAGTGGGCCGCGTGACGACAACATATACCCAGCAAGACTGTTCGTTTTCTACATTCAATACCAATGACTTTCGCGGGTCACTATACATGCGCGATCGACGAGACTTCACGTCCACCCAACATCCGACACGAGACTGGCGCTCTGGTGTCGCAGAGACTTTCAAGCAAAACGCTCAAGCCTCTCACGACAATATGATGAAGGTTCTCGGCGATGTATGCTTTGACCTGGAGCGTCGCTGCTACGATGTGGAAGGGCCTTTGCGCGCCGTCGAGTCAGAACGAGACAGACATGCTTTCGAGGCTGAACAAATGAGACGCCAGAATGAAGGGCTGGAGGGCCAGTTGAGGGAGTCATCCGATACAATCTCTGCTCTTCGACAAGATCTAGCCCGTCTGGAGGAGCAAGCCGAAGGCGCATACGCTCGGGTAGAAGAGCTTTCGATGTCCCTCGATTCTGCTCAACAAGAAGTCCAGGAACAGCGGCGCCTCTCTGAGAAAACACTTCATACGGAGCGTCAAGCAGCTCGCACACGAGAACTCGACCTGATTGCAACTTCTACCGCAAAAGATGACCAGATTGAAGAGTTGCAAGGGGAGTTGCGCGGTCTCAGATCTGAAAACGAGCAGATGCGTCTGGGTCTGGATGAAGCGTCCAAAGAAAAGGCTACTTCGTCCGAGACATCCTCCCGTTTGCAAAGCGAGCTTGCAGACGTCAACGCTCTTCTCGAAACCGCAAGAGCCATGTGTTCTCAAAAGGAGGACGAAGTCAAGCGTCTTCTGACCGACAAAGAGGATATGCGTATGGAACTGGGAACTCTGAATCAGATGGTATTTCTTGGCATGCTCTTATCCCCCAACACAACATACTAACACCCCATAGACTGAGGAGCAAAACTTGGAAATCGAGAGGCTCTACTCAGCATTGCAAGAAGCTGAAGAGAAGCTACAAATTGAGCTGGAGATGTTGACGCACAAGCATGAAGCTGAAACCACCCAAGCGGCAAATGAAGTATGTCGTACCTTACAATGGGGATGAAAGCAGCTCTGACAAACATCGCTTCTAGATTGCTAAGCAAAAGGAAGAAAATGCCCGCCTGCAGGCTGCAATGCAGGCTGCCGCGCGCGATCATAGCAAGGAGTTGCAGTCAAAGGAAAAGCGCATTCAACAATTGGAGAAAAAGGTATGCTACCCAAGAAGAAGACAGTTGGTAAAATCCCTGACCCTGATAGATCCAATCCCTGCGCGATGAGCGAGCCGCCAAGGCCAGAGAATTTTCCGAGGCACAGCAGCACATCAGCCGACTGATGGGCGTCATGGGCTTCTCAACAAAGCGAACTGAGTCACCAGCCTCAACCAGACCCAATCGCACAGGAAGTGCCAGTCGACGCCACTCCAAAACCTACGATGAAGACGAGGATACACAACTCGCAGAGTCTTTCGACGACCTAACTTGCAACATGCTAGGTCCAAGCCCAAAGCGTGCCCGAGAAAACCGCCGCTCAGTTGAACTGTCACAGGTCCCACCTCCCAAGACTCCTGGTCCTGTTGCGTCGAGATCGAACATTCCGCCTACCACGACTTCTAGAGATCGTATTTCTCGCCAGCCTCTGACTGAGACCGACTCCAACAGTCCTGTCAAGTCACAGGCGATGAATATGGGGAAGGATAGTCACAATGATGCTGCCTCTCCTGATAAGATTGGGGATCATTTGCAGAATTTCGATTTGGATATGGATTTGGAATTCTCTAAGGACTTCATATTCACCAGCACGGCTTTCTCTGGGTCTAATGAGCAACTTGCTCCGCAATAGGTGCTCTGTTGTCAGCCTCATAGTTTCGGGGACTCTTGGGCCCTCCGTGTTGTTTCCTATATCATTGCCTTCGAGTGTACATGCCACAATAAAATACCCTATTTTTTAGACTAGATTTGGCTCCATCTATTGCTCTCATAGTACCATGAATGCATATTGACAAAGATGCCTGCTATGACATTATCTCAGTCGCAGAGGAATGACATGACAAAGCCCATTCAGTAAATCGCTCCTTCAGAGAATGAGGCATTCTCCGGCTGGTATCTCCCGTGTTGAAACTCTTGGACTCTTGACCTACTGGCTTCTATTAGAACACTAAATCCTTCTCAGACAAGCCTCGTCTTTCGATTCACTTTGTCCTCTTCTCAACTCTCTCAATCTCTTCAATTACTAAAAGTCATCTTGACCCCTCAACTCCTTCCTCATGCAGCTTCTCAGGTACGTACGAACGTTTTGACATTAACGTTGCCAGGGCCAAGTCCGCCTTGAATATCTGGTCGCCGTTGCTCTCGGGCTTCATTCACTACTTTCTGCTATTCGAAATCCCATTCAAGACACTTACTAATGAACTATAATCCTAGTTGAACAACAATGGCCGCCAATCCAACAACTCAACAACCCAGTGAATCCCACCAGGATCTCACTACCGCCAGCATGTCCTCGACACCATCATCCCTTTGTTCTTGCTCCTCCTCCACCTCCTCTTCTCCCTCCTCTCCTTCCTCTTCGACTTCTCCCACTCTCAAGTCTCCGCAAACATCCGCAAACACCTCCACCGCTATTCTACCAATCGTACCAAAGCCTGCACAACCTCTCCGTGCTCCGCAACTTGTGTGGCTCACCTGGCAGAGCTGGGAATCTGTCGCAGTCACCTTGCGCAATATCCCCAAAGAAGTAACCACATACCTTCTCTGGCAGACCTTCAGCAAAGAAGGGAATATCACCGCCATTGATATCTTCGATGACCGCCATGGCTATCGTACGTCTCGAGGGAGGATCCGGTTCAGGTATGTGAATTGAGTTCTCATAATTCTTGCCGGTTCTAACCCAAGTATAGACCCCCTCCATCGACTGCCTTCTGGGCCAACGGGCCCGTCAAGATTGGCCTTCCCAGCGGCAAAGTCGCCTTCCTCAAGTGTGTTATTAATATCGGCGAGCAAGACCGGTTCGTGGAGAGTCCAGTCCGCACAGGACTCTTATATCCAGCCACACTCGTAAGTCAATGAATACCCCAACCTTTGCATGAAACCTTGGAACTAACGCCCAGTGAAGGAACTGCAGCCGTCCAAGTTCGACGTCGGCGTCCAATTGGGCGAGTCGACCATTCGCCCCATGGCCTCATTCGGAGACCCGCTGTCATTCATGATCAACCTCAGAGAGCGAGCCATTTTCCTGTATTTCCAGTCCACCGTGCGGCGGTCCTCAAATGAGGGCGACAAGGTGACCAAGCCGTTCTTCAGGCTCAGGGTCCCTCTATTCCGTTTGACGCGGATCTGGAAAACACAGAATGAGGCTTCGAAGGAAGTCTCGTTTCTCATTATGCTGGACTCTCCGCCCGTTTATCACCGTCAATTGGAGAACTTCAGACTCACGTTCCAGAGCGACACCAGCTGGCGAGACACAGACACATGGTATCGTCAGACTAGTATTGCTCACGATACTGGGTCTCAGAAGTATTTGGCAACCAACCTGAACCAGTCCGAGCAGATCATCAACATCGGTGAGCTAAATTGATCCCAGTATTTGCTGAGAATCGGGGTTAACAGTCTGTCACAGGTCGATGGAATGTATTCAAAATCACCATACCCACTCTATCGGCCAAATCCCGGACTTTCGAGGTGCTTGGCGAAATACTTCAAGATCACAATATCCAGATCGAGAACGGGAACCATTTCCAGGAAGCACGCGATATGCCCAACCCCGTCTGGCGATGGATCGATCCTCAACCACAAGCAGAGTCCTCCCGCCTCGGTGGCCTAGCAGATGAAGATTATGTCCATCTACCTTTCCCTGTCCGCTATCAATTGGAGGTCTGCATCTCGCAGGGACGCCTTTCGGAATACACCATGACCCGTAGCTTTGTCGATAAGTTAGTGGAATTGGGAGAGAGCAAGGCCAAGAGGCTTTTGGAACACATTGCCACCCACAAGATTGTATATCACGACCCTATGGAGATCTTCAATCTCCGTATCATGAAAGGCGTGACGGATTCCAAGATCCCCGCGTACTGCTGCTACATGCGCACAGCAAGAATCACCCCGTCCACCATTTACTACAACACTCCGACGGTCGACATCTCCAACCGCGTCACTCGGCGCTACAGAGAAGTAAGTGATCGCTTCCTCCGCGTTCGATTCACGGAGGAAAAGCCGCACGGTCGAATCATGTCATCGATTAACGACACCAATGACGACATTTTCGACCGCGTTCGCCGGACAATGGTCAATGGCATCACCATTGGAGATCGACACTATGAGTTCCTGGCATTCGGCAATTCGCAGTTCCGCGAGAATGGAGCATACTTCTTTGCTCCTTTGCCCAATCTCACGGCAGCGCATATCCGAGCCTGGATGGGCGAATTCAGACACATCAGGAGCATCGCAAAGTATGCTGCGCGACTGGGTCAATGCTTCTCCACCACGCGAGCTATCGGCGGTTGCCCAGCTCAAGTTAAGATGTGCAAGGACATCACCCGCAGCAGCTTCTGCTTCTCTGATGGGATCGGCAAAATCTCCAAGTTTCTTGCTGCCATGGCCACCGAAGAACTGAAGATAAGGACACCGAACGGCGAGCCTCCTTCAGCTTTCCAATTTCGTCTTGGAGGCTGCAAAGGCATGCTCACGGTGTCTTCTGATCCGCAGCCACATGAAGTCCATATTCGACCGAGTCAGCACAAGTTCGATTCCGCATCGGGTGGACTGGAGATCATTCGTTGGTCGCAGTACTCCATGGCCACGTTGAACCGTCAGCTGATTCTCGTGCTTTCATCCCTGGGCATTCGGGACGAGGTCTTTCGCAAGAAACTGAATAGCATGCTGTTGAGTTTCAACGAGGCCATGAACAACGATGCGCAGGCAATTGACTTGCTGCAGAAGTTCGTCGATCCCAATCAGATGACACTGGCACTGGCACAGATGGTGAGGCAAGGGTTCAGACGGACCAATGAACCATTTGTCATTTCGATGCTTACGCTGTGGAAGGCATGGCATCTCAAATACCTCAAGGAAAAGGCCAAGATTGTAATTGATCAAGGTGCAAACCTTCTCGGCATCCTAGACGAGACTGGGACCTTGAAGGGTCACTTCCTTGCTTCCGTCACCAGGGCACGGGGCCGTTCCACGGACAAGAGAATGGAAGCTCTCCCGGAGGTCTTCGTCCAGATCTCAAGTATGGAAAGAAATGGCGGGACTGGGATCATCGAGGGACCCTGCATTGTAGCTCGCAACCCGTCTCTGCATCCAGGAGACATCCGGGTTGTACAGGCAGTAAACAAACCGGAACTGCGACATCTCGTTGACGTGATCGTTTTCCCTCAGACAGGCGATAGAGACATCCCGAGTATGTGTTCAGGAGGCGATCTCGATGGCGACGACTACCTGATCATTTGGGATCAGGATCTCATACCACAAGAGTGGTTCACGCGCCCCATGAAGTACCTCAGTAACAAGGCACCCGATCTTCCGCGGGACGTCACTGTCGAAGATATCACAGCTTTCTTTGTCTCATACATGAAGACCGACTGCCTGCCAAGAATTGCGCACGCCCACATGGCCTGGGCTGACCGTCTCGCCAACGGGGTCCGTGAGAAGAAGTGTATCCAGCTTGCTCAGATGCACTCGGACGCGGTCGACTACAACAAGACAGGAGGTGTCACCTTCATGACTCGCGATCTGGAGCCTAGGTCTTGGCCTCACTTCATGGAAAAGAAAGGTAGGCCTAGCTATCACTCAAAGAAAGTGCTTGGTCAGTTGTACGACGCGGTGAAGACAACTCACTTCGTGCCAAATCTTTCCATGCCATTCGACTCCCGGATCCTGGACTGTGATCTAGTCCCCGCAAGTGAAAGCTGCATGGAATTTGCCGCGGAGCTGAAGATAGAGTACGACGATGCAATCCGACGGGTCATGGCTCAGTATGAAATCAGCACCGAGTTCGAGGTCCTGTCCAGCTTCGTCCTGAGCCACAACTACCTGTCCCGCGATTACAAGCTGCACGAGCATTTGGGTAGTGTGGCCAGCAACCTCAGGAACGGTTTCCGAGAGCAGTGCTTCGACTGGGCCGGAGGCCGCACCATCGAATATCTAGCTCCCCTGGTGGTTGCGATGTATCGTGTGACTCAGCGGGAGATGAGCGACGCGCTCCTTGAGCGCGAGGAACAAGCTCAGAACCGCGATCAGGAAGATGCAGATGACGGGAACGAGGGATATGAGTCGCCCGATGATGACCGGGTCCACAAAGACCTGCCTCTCATCAGCTTCCCTTGGATTTTTTATGAATTCCTCGGGAAGATTGCAACTGGACAATATGAGAGAAGAAGATTTGACGAAGAAGTGAGCACTGCAAAGGACCAAAACGGCAAGGTCTTCACGCAAGCTGAGGTTCAGTCGATTCTGGCTGAAATAGAAGGGCTTGCTGCGGTCTCTTCAGAGAAGAGAGATCAGGTCGAGGGGGTCCAGCCCAAGTCGGAAGATACAATGGAGGTTGATAAAGAAGGGAGCCCGCCATTGCTAGACCACAGCGATTCGGGAATTGAGGTGAATTCCATGACTGGCCTCTCTACCCCAGACCATCATCTCGTCGGGAATGTTCACATGAATGGCGCGGTGGGTGATCTGAAGGTCTACATTCATGATGATGATAACGGACAAGTTAAGAATGTCGTCGATATCGTGGAGGGAGAGTTTGATGTCAAACCCTCCGCGCTGGACAAGTTGCTTGGGATCTTGAATGGAGCGTGACGGGTCGACGGGGTTAATCTTTTCGACTCGGCGAAAAATCAAGAGGGGGCGATTCTTCTTGACATGGGAAGATCGAGCAGGTGATGAAAAAGAAAGGAGAAAAAAACGTGAAACTGAGCAAAACCGAAAAAAAGGGGAGCGTCAACCCAGCGTCAAATGGAGAAGTTCGGAATAGACGGGTGCTGCGTATTTGCAATGTTCATTTGAATCGATTTTTGTTCTTCTTTTGAAAATTTCACAGTAGATCAACCTGCGTCAGCAGCAATGTCCAGTGTAGGGTATTTCCAACGCCAACAAGAAGCCTGATACAAAGCCCAATGCCCAATAGAAACTCCAAAGGCCCAATATGCAATCATAATCATCACCAGTCCAACCCTTCATCACCTTTCTTCTCCAATAACTCCACCACAGGTTCCAAGACGGCCTTCGTATGCCGCCAATTAGCAACATCGCGAGTCCGTGAGTAGAAGACTGGACAATCCATGCTATCACAACGAACCTCGTCACCAGCCGGAACACCCATGCAAGACCGACACACTGTCTCAAGATCGATGACTCTCTTCTCGGCACGCTGCAACCGGGAGATAACGTCTAGCAAGGCGAGATGCGGTTGCTGTAGACACTCGCCACAGACGGGAACAGCAGCATCTGATAGTTTAGATCTGCAAATGATACAAGATGACGAGCGCATATACGACTCAAGGGTCTTTTTCAGGATCCCGACTTCTTTGTTGGGACGGGATGATGATGATGCTTCGACACGACGAATGCGCTGGACCTTGGGCATCTCGTCGTACCACTGGCGGACATTTGCACCGACAAGGTTGAAGATACGCTCAAGCGGTGGGATGAGATTCTTGGTGATGTAGTATTCGGCGTCAAGATCGAGTTGTGCGTCATGCAGAAGGGTTTCAGGTGCTACACACCGATCGATGAGTCTTGACCCGGGTGCGCCAGTGACCACGACATAGGGAACTCGTTCGCCGTACTGAGGTTCCTGTCGTGGGTCATCGAGCATACGTTTCGTACTGATCATCGCTCCAGCAGGGAGCGTCCCGCGCTCGCTATATGTGCCGAGTCTGACCTCACGGGCAAAGCAGAAATCTTGAATGGACACACGCCCTTGCATGATCTTGCTGCATTGCCGCTGAAAATACGACTTCACTTGGCTGAGGTCTGCAGTCCGGAAGAGGATTTTGAGGGCTTTCTCTTCGATCTTCTGTTCCGCCGGCGTTCCGTCACGTCGCACAGTTTCGATGCCCTTGGCATCGAATTCGGGTTCTGTTTGCTTCCGGTGTTCGTATTTGAAACCGACGTAACGCTTTTTGGCTAAGAGGACACATGGATGGTAGACCTTCTCAAATTTCAGCTTTACCGGTCGAGGGTTCATTTCTGTGACGGCTTGTGCGATCTCCTCGCCGATATCAAAGGCCTGATCACGTGTGCGGCCCTTGACGTAGACGAACAGACTGTCCGTGTCGCCATAAACCACCTCAGCGCCCCATCGCTCTACTGAGTGGATCAGAGCAATGGCTTTTTCGAGAGTTTCACGCCCAGTCTGGACAATGCTGTCTGCAATCTCAGAACAGGGCATTCTTCCCGAAAATGATGCAGAAGTGTACCCATAGGTGACGTTCGCAATCAATTTGAGCGCGAGTTGACGATTGTTGAGCAGACGCTGTAGAATCTTGTCCTCCTTGTCGGCTTTCATTCCCGCCTTGACCATGACCCGGGTCTCGAGAATCTCGGTAAGCATCTTGGCCAACAAAGACTGGCGCACTTCTTGCTTCGCATAAATCATACCATTGGGTGCGATGTTAATCTTGTCTTTCAGTAGCTCCAGCAGCCGTGGTTGTCGTTTGTAGTCCATGAACCCCATCTTGTCTCGGCCACGCCATTGAGCTGCCCTGCCCAGGAATGTGGAGTAGCAGTAATTGTATGCAATCATCACACTGGGGTAAAGAGACTGAAAATCAAGGACCAGAAGAGGGCTGGTATAAAAATCGCTCTGCGGCTCCATGACTAGTGGTAGGCATTCAAGGGCATTCTGCTGCCCGACTTGCTTCCTACTCGGAGACACCAGCAGGAAGTTTTCTGGTTTGGCAATTCGAAACATCAGTGACTCAACCTTGAATTGAGATCCTCGGGCAATGACTGAATAGAAGTCAATGCCGAGTAGTCTGGCTTGCTCGCTGGTTCTTGGAATCAGCTCATTGGCTTCGAGGATTTCCAGGTTCATCTGCACACGTGAAATGAAGTACAGCATGACTTTCATCAAGTTTCGAGGCTTTCCGCTCTGATACCACTGTGTAAGGTCTCGGGCTGAGTAATGCGGGATTCGGCGGTGCAGCAGGTGGAATACCACGTTCTCCATGGTATAGCCCAACAAGTTCAGTTCTCCCCTCATGGCCCGCCAGATGTTGATCATGTGTCGACCAGTCATATGGATCGATGAGGCGTGTTCAAACCCCCAGCGATCGTCCTCCTTGCCAAACTTGCCGCGCGACTGCGACTTGACCCTTGAGAGCTCATCACAAAGGTTGAAGCCGTACTTCTTTCGGGCTCGTTCAATCAGATAGCCCCAGGAGCCATTGTGGACCTCGTATCCAGTGATAATGTCAGGATCATGGAAACGCACGATATCAACCACACGATTGATCAAGTCCAGTTCTGTTGGTTCATGTTCAACTTCGATCTTCAGCACTTTCGTGACCTTGGCCTCAGGCCTGTCTCCTTCGCCTTGGTAAACCATTCCAACATGAACCCCAGGTAGGTGGCTGTTCATGTCAGCATCCTCGTCTTCAGATTGGATGCACCAGAAAACGCAAGAAATTTCGTCTTCGTCGGGATTGGCTGATAGATTACCGCGGGTGTTGACATGTACCTCGAGGCTCATTGTGCTCATATACTGAGCCTGATGCTCCACGCTTGTAGACCTGGCCTTTTGAGAGTATTTAAACCCATAGGGGTTCTGCGTGGGCCCTTCAATCTGCGACATGGTTTCGACCTTCGCCTGGGGCGTTGGGAGAACTGGCTTGGCTTGTGCGGCTTTGCCAGATGCTTCGACGTTCTCAAACCATTCGATCACTTCGGACCGGCTGGGCGGGACGGGCGCGAATTCCCATTCTCTAGCGGTACACGACTCGCGCAGTTGCTTATCGACCCTCTCTTGCTGGTCTCGATCAAACGAAGCGGGAAGCTCCTCGCCAAATATTGCAGGGTTTGTGGCCATTGGATCAAATTCAGGGAGATAGTGAATCGTGTTGCTTTCCAGTCGAAACTCGCGCCCGCCGTATTGTCGACTTCTGTCAGGCACGTCCGTCTCGTCGCTGTAATATGCTTTTTGGTACACGACAGCTGGGCGGCCATGCTCAGCCATAGTTGAAACCACCTGGTTCGTTCCTGGACTGGCAAACCTGAAAACGTGGAGTGTGCTGTTCACTGGAAACTCGAATGAATCATGGAGCTTCGTCCTTATTTCAGCAACATGCGGAGCAAGCACAGCCGGCTCAACGATGGTAGAAGAGGACCGTAGCACGGAAGAGTCTGCAAAACCACTGCCGTTTCCTGAGGCACTTGAGGTCAAGCCAGTAGGGAAAGAATTTGGCAGGGGCTGTGAAGACTGCGAGTTCTTCTTCGAGATCGCGTCGTCCTGGCTAAATCGTAGGATGGTCAAAGGATCATTCGGATCTTTGACGACCGGGAAATTCAGTCTGCTGTTTTGTTGTTTCGGGCGGATCGTCTGCTGGGATGAGGTTGATCTTGAGGCCGACGATGGTGGCTCAAAATGTAGACCTGGATTTCGATTCCCTGATGTTGCTTCATCATTGCCAGTTTCGGCATGCTTGGTTTCGCTGTTCGAGGCTTCTTGCGGGCCATGCTCGCTCCAAAATCTTGGTTTCTTTGCGGTTTGCTGTCCGTGGCCGCTGATTTCAGTATGCGCTCGTTTTTGAGGGGTTTTGTTCCTCGCCACGCCTGATTCCATCATGTCGCTGGTTTCCTGTCCTTCTGAAGAGAGAAATCTCGGAACGCCATCATCCGGTGGCAATCCTGGAGACACGTCTTGAACAGTTTCATTCGGGATAGCGTCCGGATCAGGGAATTCGTCGAATACGCCGTCATAAAAGCTTTCGTCGGCCGCGTTAGTCTCCAGATTCCTTTGATCCTCTTCAAGACCGTCCAAGTCCTCAGGGATATCAAAGTCTGATAGGAGCGATTCGTCTGGTTGAGAAGACCGTGCGAGGTTCTCATCGACAGAGATGTTTGGCTGTCCGTTGACATCTTGCGGATGCTGGACTCCCAAGAGTGGGTGTTGGAGCTTGTCGGGGTAGAAGTCTTCTACGCTGCTCAAAGCTGTCTTGATTTCATTCTCCGTTTCATCCGAGCCAAGAAAGGTGTCGAATGACACGACTTTTTCGTCGTCTGCCTGCCTCTCGTCCTCGGCGATTTGGAAAGCCAACTCTCGAAACTCGTCTTCGTGAACCCAGCCACCTTTAGATTGATTTCGCGGATCCGCAGACATCGATACCAGCTCTTCCGGGCCAAAGGGACTGCTGCCAGGATCGGTGATTCCCATTCGCTTCTTGCGCCGTCGAGTCTCATCTTGCCACAGCCCAGCCACACTCGGAACTAACCGCTCATTGAAAGCGACTGGTCGCAGTAGTTCCGTAAAATCATGATGCAGCGGGCGTTCCTTGACCTCGAATCGATTCAGGATATCTTGGACGCAAACGTCCGCCTCCAAAGGGCAGTGGCTCTGCTTCTGTAAGGCCGGATCATCGAGTATGCTTTCCGGGCCTATGGAGCGATCATGCCAACGGTGGTCCAAATTACTCAACTCCAGATACTCCGGAACTGGTGATCGAAACTTGACCTTTTCACAGTCCATGTAGGCGCATCCGTATAAGTTGTAATCGCACATCCATTGCGGGACGTATTGAACGTGGCTTTCGTATGGCTGTAATGGTCGTTTCATCACGGCTCCTTGATGCAAAAGGTTGGCGAGCCGGGTAATGTAGAATGGGTTGAGAAGATAGATCTTGAAGAAGGACCGATAACCAACATGGTAGCCGTAGAAAGGTATTCCTTTAACGATAGTGATATGGGCGACGAACGCGGTCTTCCTACCGTAGGCGTTGCGGTGATAGCTGACTGCCAGGGCATGGTCGATTGAAAGATGCAAAGTTCGGATCGCTTGGTTTACTAGAGAAGAGTCAGTCAAGCCCTCTGTCGAGTCATGATGTACGTACCCGCGTCTGGGGCGAGAGACCCGTTGTATTCGATATAGAGGTATGGAAATGCGCCGTGAACATGGACACAGACCCGCTGGCCCGTCTCTGTGGCTCCAAATACTCGAATCACAGGCACCTTTGGCCTGAAGTCTTTCTCAGACACGCCATCTCGAAAGGGCAATGGAGGATCTAGCTCGGAGGCGGTTGCCTGATAGTGGTCGATGCAGTTGAGGCGCACGCGGAAGGGTTCCATCGGGCTCGTATGATTGAATCAAAAGCCCCAGTAACATTGCGCAGGCTTGCGAAGGAAAATCTCTCTCGAAAATGAGCTTTGGAAGTGGAACCCAACGCGATGTTGTCGAGGCTCGGTATGCGGCGCATTACACAACGCGACCGATACGCCAGGTCACATGACTGCTTATCAGTTGGCTCGACCACGGTCTTTTCTTCAGACTCGCCTCATCTTCCCCAGATCTCAGAAATCTTTCAGAAACCCTCTCGTCAGCGCCACTCTTCCATCTTTGGGTTGTTCTATTCTTGCGACCGCTCGACATGTCGCGGAAACCGGCCGATGTGGCCTCCAAGGAGCGCAACGAATACATTCCGTCGTTCATCGCGAAGAAGCCGTTTTACATCGACGATGAGTCCGGCAATGACTACCTGGAGCATCAGCGTTTACAGAAGACGACACCGGATCAGTCCAAATGGTACGAGCGAGGCAAGCGCGCCGGTCCGGCTGCGACCAAATACCGCAAAGGCGCTTGCGAGAACTGCGGCGCAATGACACACAAGACCAAAGAATGTCTCAGTCGACCTCGGAAACACGGTGCCAGATGGACTGGTAAGGACATTCAGGCGGACGAGGTTATCCAAAATGTCGATTTGGGCTGGGATGCCAAGAGAGATCGGTGGAACGGCTACGACGCCAGCGAATACCGACAAGTCATCAGCGAGTACGAGGAGCTTGAAGCAATGAAGCGCGCTGCAAAAGAGGGAGTGGATCGGAAGAAGCTCCAAAATGGAGATGACGATGATGAGACCCAAGAAGAAGATATTCGCTATGCCGAGGAATCAGACATGGGTCGTCAACAAAGCACGGCCACACGCAACCTACGTATCCGAGAAGACACTGCCAAATATTTGCTCAATCTCGACCTTGACTCCGCCAAATATGACCCGAAAACCCGACGAATGGTGGACATGGGTGCACAAGATGATCAGGCTTCTGCCCTGGTTGCAGAGGAGAACTTTGTTCGGGCCTCTGGCGACGCTGCTGAGTTTGAAAGGGCACAGCGCTACGCTTGGGAGTCTCAGGAGAAGGGCATGCCTCAAATTCACCTGCAGGCCAATCCGACATCAGGAGAGGTGCTGCGCAAGAAGGAGAAGGAAGAAAGTGAAGCCAAACGTCAGGCCCAGCGCAAAGCACTGCTAGAGAAATACGGAGGCAGCGAGCATCTCCAACCGACACCATTACGAGACACAATGGTCGTGGAGAACGAGCGATTCGTCGAGTACGACGAAACTGGTGCCATCAAGGGCGCACCCAAGAACGCCACCAAGTCCAAGTACCCGGAGGATGTACTGATCAACAATCATACTTCGGTCTGGGGCAGCTGGTGGTATGAGTCGAAGTGGGGCTATGCATGCTGTTACTCTACGGTGAAGAACAGCTACTGCACTGGCGAGGAAGGAAAGAAGGCTTTTGAAGAAGAGGGCAACATGCTGATGCTCCCGGAGGGTGATGAAGAAGAAGAGAGCCGCGAGCCCGAGCCGGTCACTCGGGTCCAGGAGCAAGATTCAAGCTCGAATGGCAAGAAGCGGACATTGGAGGAATTGCAATCTGGTATTACAGAGGAGGAAATTGAGTCGTATAAGCGGAGTCGACTGGCAGCGGAGGATCCGATGGCGAAATTCATCGGCAAGGACGAAGACTGATTTGCATTTCTATGATGGCGTTCAAATGTACAAATACCCCTGATGCATGAAATGGACAAATATATTGAAGAATATAGCTCGACCGACTCCTGGAGAATTATGGCCTCTTGCTCATTGAATCCTCGCCTTCCATTTCGGGATCAATCATGCCACGTGATATGAGACGCACGGGCCACCCAGAGCGTTCGTCCAGTGGGTCACGAGACCAGGGTTTGCCCTGTACTGATCCCGTGACGTGCCCACATTTCGCTTAGCCGACACATCACCACCCAGCGGGAAGTTTCGATACGCCTAGCGACGACGACACCGACAACAGCCCTTCAACGGAATCGCCAGGTACGCTCGCATGCTGTCTCGCTGCCACACCATCTTCTTTGACATTTTCCAATTACTGACTGTGCCTTCTCCCTGCAGTTCCCTTAATTCAAGATGAGTACGTTCGATCTCGAAACGTCGCACAGCGAACCGCAACGACCTCGAAACAATTCAACTAACAATCATCACAGCTAAGGGTACCTCGAGCTTTGGCAAGCGCCACAACAAGACGCACACTCTGTGTCGCCGTTGTGGTTAGTATTCCAACCCCGAATTGTCTGGCCGTTCGATCCCGAAATCGCAAAATTCTACACCAAGTGATGGAGTTGGGCAATGACGGAGCGGACGGCCGATTGTGTCTCTCGGAATAAACGCTGACGGTTTCTTTCTACGACTTTAGGCCGCCGGTCTTTCCACATCCAGAAGTCGACCTGTGCCAACTGTGGCTACCCGGCTGCTAAGACCCGCAAGTGTACGCGCTCCCTACCGTGATGGAAACTTGAAATGGATATGGCATGTTGGAACTTTGACTGACTTGCGATGACAGTCAACTGGGGTGAGAAGGCCAAGCGCCGCAAGACCACTGGCAGCGGCCGTATGCGCTCCCTGCGTGACGTCCACCGCCGCTTCACCAACGGCTTCCAGACCGGTACCCCCAAGGGCGCCCGTGGCCCCGAGGCTCACTAGATGATTCCCGAATCGGCGTCGCGTTTTCGTTCCCGGAGAGGCCGGAAAGGTATGGGGAGTGGCATCCTGGCATGACATGGCCTAGCATTGCGAGATAGACTTACTCGAAATGCAACTGGCAATTCCGAAATATCGAGCTTTCCCGTGGAGTTGGTGTGCTATTGTCAGCCCGTCAACAGTCATGACGGGACGGGAAAAGTTTGGGAATGTGTTTTGCGCGGGTTGAAGTGGCATAAAATCAGGGAAAGCATGCATGAATTTCCTTTTTCTCGATTATGGCTGGCGAATATCCCATGTCGTGACAGTTACAATGTGAAGATATCCTCTTCCTACCTGACACTTCTACGAGTGTTTTCCTCTGGCCAGACTGCATTGGTCTATTCGACGAGGGGATCCAGTCCCGTGGATATCTAGAGACTAACATACAGGCGACTCATGACTCCCCGCGCCCGAAAACCTTGACTCCGCCATCCCGGTGGATATAGTACAGTAATTCCCGTTCGTCCAGACTATCCTCAGCGACACTCCAGCCGCCGCCCCGGCTGATCCTCAACACCCCACTCACGTCTTTCGCAGCTCCCGTTTCCAAAGTGCGGAGCTGCATGACGGATCTTGCCCTATGCGCCAACCCAATCGCGAATGCCGCGTGTTCTGTCTCTATCGGTGTAGCCATCTGGTTTCCAGATGTAGAGGCATTGTGTATTAACGGAGAGTCTGCAGCCAAAGTCAATACCGTTGCATGCACGTGCTGTGGACAGTTAGCTTTGGGTATTAGCTTTCTGTTTCTGAGGCAAAGACCTCACCTGTTGTAGACCGGTCACCCATTCAGCCATCTCTGTAGCGCCAATGCCCATAGTAGGGCCTGTGGCGGCTAGAAGAAAGTCCGGCTGATCGAGTACAAGTAATAACTCGTCGCTCTCTCCCCCAGAGGCTTTATATTTCTGGATGACCGAAGTGATATCTCTTTCCAGCGCATCAAGGGCCGCGGTTCCGCGCCCAGAAAAGCGCAACTTCTTCGCGATCCCCAGCTCAGTCTGGTTTCGCGGCGCATTACCTCCTCTCTCCGCTGAACTTGAAGGTGGCGGTCCCCTTCCAGGCACAGTGCCAGACTGGGACCGCAAAGGGAGTGTTGTGCGTGGCGTGTTCCCGGAATTGGATGGTGCACTGGGTGCAGTAGTATCCTGCGGAGAGGAGAATAACTCTGACAAGCCATCGACGAATGCAAATTGCTGTTTATCAGCCAGACGCGCGAGATCGAGGCCCTGATAGAGGTGAATATATGAGGCAACAAATGATATGCAGTGCGATAGCCATGAACGGGCATTCTGCCAATATCCTGATGAGAACAACTTACCAATCGCTTTGCTTCTGAGCGCCAGAATTCCCACCCGCGCATGAAGCTCACGAGGACCACTTTCCTCTTGATGCCATTGTGCGGCTCGTCGAGGCCAAGGGAGACATTCGAGCTCGTGGGAGAGCTCAATGCTGCATAGAGGTATCGCAGAACAAGCCAATTTGATGTAGCACCCAGAATCGAAGAGATAAGAGTGAGCGAGGACTCGGGCTGGGTTGATATATATGAGGTGAGGAGGGGCGGAAGCGGGGGTTGAGAGGGCATATTGGCGCCTCGAGAGCGAGAAACGCGTGCCGAAAGAAGCCTCGAGCTGATCTATTGTTTTCAAAGGTGAATCTCCTTGCTCAGATGGCTTTTTCTCGCTGTTCCTTGCGCTTGTCGTCGTTGATACTGAAGAGGGAAAAAATGTATGTAGCTATCTGATTGGCCGCTCCCGCGCCTGCGCCAAGACATTGAATATCATTCGAGATATCCCAATTCTCCGAACAGCGCTGTAGAGTATCTAAATATTATCAGAATTGTAAGTATAGAGAGTTGATTAAGGTCTCTTACTTGGATGCGAATATCAAAACAGTGGATTTGGAAGTTGGAGGCAAGCATGACTGCAAGTTACACACCATGATATATAGTTCTTGCCTTGCTACATCATGTCGCTGCAAACCTCTCGAAATATTCCGAGAAATACACATCATAACATCCAACTAAGCTATTGCAATTGTCTTCTTTGATCTGATAGTACTCAACCAGTGGTAAATTGAAGAAAGCTCGCATTCAAACGCCATTTCTGCCTCAGGCAACTATGAGATTTTTTCAGCGTATCACATGACCACTTCCCCACCATCGAGGGGAGAGTTAGATGCGGCATCCCATCCATCGCATTGAGAGTTGGCCTCCTCTGAGTGGATCGATGATTGTTCTAGTGTCGATCGTGAGCTTCTCCTGCCCGGCCAAATAACTGCACAGATTGCCCGCCGGCTCCGATGTATAGAGGCTCCACTCCGGCTGTGCTATACATCTAAGACCCCACGTCTCTCACGAGCATCTCACGCCGCAAACCGAGGACACTCACAGACCAGCGAACAGTTGGAAGATGACTCCCATGTTTTGTCATGAGCAAAGACAATTGGACACACGACATAAAGAGTTCGATTTGCCTCGATAAAAATGGCTAGTACTCGTGATTCCCATTCATACGCTGTACGTCCTGCTCTGGGTGGTGGATGTTCGGGTTGCCTCAAAATGAGACCGAGATTAACAAGAACATAGTGCGATGAGTGTCGACTACGAAAGTCGAGGGTGAGTGCCCAGAGACATGTCCCCGGCCTATGACAATGTAACTTACTGTATCCCAGTGCTCGAAAGAGCGGCCGACTTGCTTGCAATGTCGGCAGTTGAACAAGGAGTGCAAGTATAGTCCGAAAGTGACCAGAAGCCCGTTGACGCGGCAGTAAGAACACCACAAAACCGTCTTTATGATCAATCACTGAATTATACAGACACTTGACCTACGTTGAAGACCGCTTGGCGGCATTTGAAACTGCACTTAGCAGACTCTTTCCTGGAGGTGACTTGGATGCCACGCTTCGTTCGCTCTTGTCGAACCAGGAAACTCCGAAGGCTCCGTCATCCAAGTCCTCTTCAAGACATTCAACCCCGGCCAGGCCTGAAGCAGAGCAGGCTGAACCAGCACCAGAAGCTTTACCCCAGCAGGCTGATGGGTTCGACTGGGCCGAGAAAGAGCTTACCCTCGGGGATTTAACAGATGGCATGGCCGCGTTGTCAATCAAACCTGAAGGCGCTGGCTACTTTGGGGCATCGTCCAGCGTCGTGCCACTCAGAGCACTGTTTGATCATGGATTCGATTTGAACATACCCGTTCGCTCCGCAAGCTCCGGCGGCGTGCCTCTAAAAGCCCAGCTTCTTGAAACTGCCCCATCTGGCTTGATTGAGCAAGCCTTCATTGACGCATACTTTCTCAACTACCACACCAGCTATCCATTCGTTCACGAACCCACGTTCCGGGCTCAATTCAACGACCCATCTTTGCGCCCTCATGGCACTGCCTGGCAGATTTTGCTAAACACAATCCTAGCTCTCGGCGCTTGGAGTATTGGCGACGACAGCTCAGACCTCGATATCACATTCTACCAAGAAGCAAGAAGCTGTCTGCAGCAGGCATCGGTGTTTGAGACTGGAAACTTGACATTGGTGCAGGCATTGCTGTTGCTGAGTAACTATGCTCAGAAGCGGAACAAGCCCAACACCGGTTGGAATTATCTAGGGCTTGCCGTCAGAATGGCAATGAGTCTTGGTCTCCACAAGGAGTTCCCCGGCTGGAAGATCAGTCTTCTTCAGCGGGAGATTCGTCGTCGACTGTGGTGGGGTGTCTTCATCTTCGATAGCGGCGCGGCCAAGACCTTTGGCAGGCCGATTCTCCTTCCAGAGGAGAATGTGATGGATGCGAGACAGGTGTTGAATATCCAAGATGATGTATGTTTCATTCCCCATGGAGTTTCTGTCCAAGCTAACATTTCTCAGGCCCTCACTCCAGCTACAACCACACTCCCGTCGGAGTCTACAGGACCAACCCTCTACTCTGGCTTGATCGCACAAGCCCGCTTTCATCTCCTGACCAACAGCGTCTACCAACGTCTAATCTCCAGCCCAAGCATCACACCAGAGGAAACCCTCGATCTCCAGAAACCCATGGAAGAATGGTACAACGGGCTGCCATCCTATCTACACTACCCCCTGCAGCCATTGGCTGTACCGCCTACACAACCAGACCCAGACAATCTGGCTCTCGTCCGCAACCGCCTGCTCTGGCGCAACTGGAATCTGCTCATCCTCATCTACCGACCAATCTTGCTCCGTTGGGCGGCTCGGCGTTGGGCACCACACGGCCGTAGCTCAGATGGGTCATCCGTCTCTTCAGAGGGAGGGAGTGAGGATCCATGTGAAACAGAATGCCGCATGCGCTGTCTGCAAAATGCGCGACTGACCATTGCGTCTATCTCCGAATACATGGACAACCACGTCTGCACGAGATTGGGCGCATGGTACATGCTGTATGTCCACCACACTGCCCCAACCGAACCTGGATCAGTCTAACTCGTTCCCACAGATACTTCCTCTTCCAAGCCGGTCTAATCCCCATCGTCTTCTTCATGACCGACCCCTCCAACCCCGACGCCCCAAGCTGGCTCCAAGACATCGAAACCACCAAAGCTCTCCTCGCCCACCCCTCCTTCGGCACCAACCGATTCGCAGCACGGTGCTCCGAGGTCATCAACCGGCTGCTCGGCGCTCCCTCCGGCCTGATGACGGGCTTCACACCCGATAGCCACCATGCAAACCTGCAGCAACCGCTTCCCCAACAACACGCTCCGCAGGGCTTCATGCCGTTCCCGGGGCAGCTCTTCAACGATCCTGGTTTTGGGGGCAGCTTCTTCCCAATGGAGCAGCAGATGCCTAGTCCGGGCGGTATGGATTTCTCGGAGTGGGTGAATTTCCCCTCTGCAGAGTGATGTAGTCGATGGTGTTCTTGACTTAGCGTCATGTGCCAGCGTTATCAATTGTGCGTATGGTATATCTCATTATAGGCTTGCCTTTCAATGACTGTGACTATCACCTTGTAACAGCCTAGGTATCAAGTAACCAATGTAGACACTAGAAACCAAGACAAGCACTCAACCAGCCAAACAACCCTCGACGTCTCCGTTCCTGACGAGAGACACCTTCCTTCTCATCCACAACCAGGTAATCCTCATCCTCGGCATCAGGATGATCCAAATACCTCTCCGTCCTCAGCGCCGCAATAGAAACAATACCCAGCTCAAAACCACCCTGCTGTTTCCCAAAGAAACTAAAGAGAAAAAAAAGAAGTCAGCAAAACCACCACCAAACCCCAGAAACAAAACAAACCAAACCAAACATACCTCCGAACCATAATCCCAAACCTCCTTATCCGCCTCAAATCCAACGGCTCAGCATGCACCTCCTTCCCGCGATATGTCGCCCGGAAATCACTCCACTTGACAAAAACCGTCCTCCTCCCCGCCCCAGGCCTAAAATCAACTTCCCAACTAATCGAACTCCTCTCCCGTCCATCCGGCCTCCTCGGCAAAATCTCATCCTTAAGCGTAAGGGTATAAGCCTTCCCATCCGCACGATCGATCACCAGCTCGATCCCGTCGTACGCCGATAAATCCCAGACGCGGGTCTCGGTTGTTGTGCGCTGCGAGGCGAAGCCTGCGCCGCCGAGGGTCGTTATGTCCAGTGTGCCGTGGAAGAGGGCTGTTAGGGAGGAGGGGGAGCAGGTTAGGGTTGAGATTGAGGCGCCGCCGCGGACGCGGTCGTCTGAGGCGGTCCATTCTTGGGGGTTCCAGGCTCTACGGGGACAAGGTTAGTGGGGGTGTTTGAGGGGTGGTGTTGGTGGGAGTATGTTTACCGGTAGCCGCCGAAGAGGGGGAGATGGGAAGAGGGTGACATCTTTGGTCTTTGGTATGGTCGTGATTGAGAGTGACGCTACTCTTTGAGGTGGTTTGAAGGTTGAAGGTGTAGAAAGGTTCGTGATGTGGAGGCGGCGGAGTGTGGGGATGGCGTCATTGCAGATCGGAGATCGATCTACTCGATCGAGATGAGTTGACGAAGTATGCGAACGTGTTTATTTGTGAGAAACAAGTAAAGGGAAACTGTTGTATTCAAGATAGGATAAATCAATTCGTGAACATCTTAATCGTATTTAAAGCAGACCATACTTTTCCCTTTCGACTATCTACACAAATCTACACCTTCGATCATTCGATCCAGCCTCCCCGGTTGATAGATTATACAACTTCCTCATGCTGATCCTTCGGCTTCAAGTCCTCAGCTCCATCAATCTCTGTACCACGGAGCTCCGCCTCAATATGCTTGATACGCTCCTTCTCCTCGTGCGCTGCGGTATCTCCGAAGATAAGGTCCATGTCTTCCAGGGTCTGAATTGGCAGTCAGTATATTGACGGGCGATCGTTTTTGACAGGAAGGGGATGAGTATAACATACCTTTCCACGAGTCTCAGGGATACAGAAGAAAGTAAAGGCCAGAGCCAGCAGACAGAAGGCCGCGAAGAAGATGTATGTACCCCAAGAAATGGTGGCGAGCATGCTGGGAGTAACGAGGCCGATGATGCTGGAAATAGGTTAGCTCATTCTGTGAAACAAGTAAAGAGGGTAATACTCACAAGTTACACATCCAGGTGGCTGAGGTCGTGATGGAAATAGACTTGGACCGAATGGAGAGATTGAAGATCTCAGACGGAAGAACCCAGCCGATGGGTGCTTGAATAATGTTAGGAAGGCCATATTAATAGAGATGCGAGGCTTACCAAAAGAATAGGAGAAGTTGATATCATAGATATAGATGAATGCGATTGCACACCAACCCGCGGACTTGTTCCCAGCAAGGCTGCCATATCCACCGAGGAGTCCGCCGACAATCACCAGTGAGATACAGGTACCCGTGGCACCGGCCATCAGGAGAGCGCGACGGCCAACCTTGTCGATGAAGAACAGTGCTGGAAGCGTGCTCAGGCAGTTGACAATACCGTAAACGCCTGTAGCAAGGAGAGATGTGGTGTTACCGCTCATGCCAAGTTGACCAAAGATCGTTGGCGCGTAGTAAATCATAGCTGGGGATGTTAATTTTCTATCGCGGAGGAGGCTTCGAGGTGCTCACCATTGCAGCCCATGAATTGCTGAAAGAACATGACACAGCAACCGATAGCAAGTCGCTTGAAGCGTGCCCAAGTGGTCAAGAAGGACATATACTGTGAAAAGTCATAAGTGAGGGCTCATTCGTGGAAGAAGAAACACATACCTGAGCAGCGTGCAATCTCCAACCAGAGAGGTTAGGGAACTTCTCGCGGGCAAAGGAGTTCTCCAGCATGATAGACGCCCGAATCTCCAGATACTCGTTCTGCAGAACAGGGCTATCCGGAGGCTGACGGCGCAATCGGGAGAGGGCATTAAGCGAGTCCTCGTCGCGTTCCTTCATGATCAGCCAGCGGGGTGTGTCAGGGAAGAAGATCATGCCAATGCCCAAGACGATCGCAGGAACAATCTGAAGAGCCAACGGGAGACGCCATGATGCTTCAGACTGGCCAGTGCAGCCACCGGGTGGTACATCCTGGAAGGGATTGAAGGTAGGATCGGAAGGTGTACCGCCGGTGTAGGGGATGTTGGGGGCACAGCGAGCACCGCCGATTTGGTTGGTGCCGTAGTTGATCCAGTAGCTGATCAGGATACCAATTGTGATAGACACTGAGGAGTCAGCGGACGTCTAGTGTAACCGCAGAAAGACTTACGTTGCTGGACCACGACGAGACCGCCACGAATCTCGGGAATAGAGACCTAACTCACTCAGTATCGGCACCTTTATAACAAAACTGTTCGACGTACCTCCGAGATGTAGAGCGGCACCACCATGGTGAGCATACCCACTGCAAAACCAGCAATTGCTCGGCCTGAGAAGTCAGCCTAGTTCGACATTCAAGCATCAAAGCCACTTACCAGTAAAAAGCATCGGGACATTGACGGCACCACACTGAATAGCAGACCCAATCACAAAGATGACAACAGCCAAATTGATCGAGACTTTACGTCCAAGGCGATCCGCAACGGGTCCATTGACCAGAGATCCAAGCCATGCCGCTGTACATTCATTAGCGCAGATACTCTACAACATGCAAGACAACTCACCAAGCAGCAAAGTCGACACAAACCATCCTTTGAACCCGCTATTCATGTAGACGTCAGGGAAGCGAGCGGCGAAGGACTGCATGGTAATGACACCGCTAATAACACCCTGGTCATAGCCAAACAGCAGACCACCAAGAGTCGAGAACTGCCCAAGTCAACACCGCGCCTCCACAGGGACAGCTCTTGAGACATACCGAGGCCACACCACACAGATACGGATTTTGCAGAACAAGACTGAAGCCGCCCTTTGGCGGGTGATCCACAACGGAGCCCATGATTGCCAATGACTGATTTCCTGGGGGTGTCGATATCTGCAATGTCCAACCCGGCCATGCGTCGGGCCTTTATACTCCACGCGGGGAAATAGGCTCAGACTCCACCAGAACAGAACTTGCGATGCCGACAGGATCACAGTACTCCGAGCAGCCGGGTCGGCCATGAGGCGGCAAGAGAAGCCTCGGACACATGACCTTGACCATGCCTACAACCACGGAGAGGTGTACTCCACGGACAGGTGTGCTCCACGGAGAGATGTACTCCGACCAATGAACCCAAAAGCTTGGTGTGATCAGGCCTTTGCTATTTGCTCGATGGGCCGACTTGGCTTAAGGAGAAGAATGCGGGGAAAGCTCGGGAGTATGGAGAAGCCCCTGAAGAAGACGGCAGATTTAGATTATAAAGGACGTCTCTGTGGTTGTACAGTGTTGCACAGAGTAGGACAAGCCGGTCGGCAGTGGCATAGCTTGTTTGCGTCTGACTGTCTTGTTGATAGTCAATGAAATATTCGAAGAAGAGACCGATCCTTCAGACTTGGAATCCCCAGATCGGGAAATACCCGAGAAATGTGGAGCACCACGGTGAGTCTGTGGGGGCGACATCTTGCCCTTTTGGGCTGCGCCTGTGAAGGTCATCGGGGATCTTCCGATTCAGTGTATAGTTACTGTGTTCAGTGTAGTCATGGCTGATCACTAAAGAGTGGTAAGGAGGACAGTATAAGAAGCGAGGATGGCAAATCCACTATATCGAACTATATCTGTTCCTGGTGGGTTGTATGCACATAGTCCACTGCTGCAGTGCTGTTGTGCATCCATGATGTACGACATGCCCGATTGATCATGTCCTAAGCATAAAATGCTACAAATAGAGGCATCCAGTGCTTGCGCACAATTGCGCAGATTACGCACAAAGAAGAAGGTGCTGAGGTGCTGACAGATGAGGCTCAAACTTACTCATCTCACCTTCTTATCTTCAAGATCTCCCTTGATCCCTGCCACTCCTTCAACAAGCATTCTTACTCCATCACCAACCACTTCAACCCTACAACCTACAAAATGACCCTCCACCCCCTCCGCATCGGCGTCCTCCTGGTCGACTCCGTCCAGCTGCTCGACCTAGCAGCCGTGGACCTCCTCTACATGACAACCCCAGAGTACATCGCAGAGATCGGCATGCCCAAGCCCCTCCAAGACCTGGGCCGACCCTGTGAAATCCACTACATAGGCCTAGAGGGCTCGAGCAATAACTGCCCCGTGACATCGCAGATGACAGTACAGCTGACCGACTCACTGACCGACGAAGCTGTCGCACCAGGAAACCTCGACATCCTCTATCTCCCGGGTCCACCACCCAAGAACATGCCCCCAGAAAAGGCATACCTGGAGTTTGTAGCCAGGCACGATGCAGCCGGCGCAACGGTCATGACAATCTGCACGGGGATCTTGGTCGCGGCGTATGCGGGGATCATGGTGGGCAAGAGGGCCACGGCGCCGCGGTTCCTGATCCCGCTGCTGAAGAAACAGTTTCCTGGGGCGCTGTGGGATGACTCGATGCGGGTGGTAAGAGATGGGAATCTGTGGACTAGCGGTGTGCTCTCACTCTCCTCCCTCTCTTTCTCTTTGCTGTTCTCTCTTCCCGAGACTACTCTACCAACGCTAACAGGCACAGGTGGAATCACGAATGGACACGACCTCGTCGCCGCGTACCTCCGCGTCAACTACCCAACTGCCCTGGTCAACACCGTCCTCGCAGCAGCAGACCTGGCTCCACGAGAAATGGAATACCAAACCGCAGCCATCAGCGATACAGCCTACATTCTGCTGCAGATCATCCGGGCGATCCCGAAGTCAATCCTGCAGTTGTTTCAGAATAAGTGATCGAGCTCGTGGAGGCAGCTTGCAGAGCTGGGCGGAATTAATATCCACCCATGCTGGGAAGTGTGCTATGCCGTGCCACGATGCCATGATGTTGAATTGTTGTTGTGCCCTTGACCACTAGAAGACCTGAGACCTGAATCCACTATGAATACAGATCCATCTTGACGAGCATCATCTCATCAAGTAAATAGTAGACTCAGCCCTCACTGTTCCCACTCCACAAGTTCTAGAAACCCCGAGTCAGCGCAGCGACGTCATCCCGAGACCCGAATCCCGAATTTCCACCAGATCATCATACATCACCACAACCCACCCAGGCCCAGCTGGCTATATAAGCCGCAAGCCCGCAAGAGCTATTCCATAAAATACCAAAAAGAGAAAAAGGAAGATACACCAAAGAGCAAACAGGAACCCAATAAAAGAAAAGGAAAGAAAAGAAACGCATCAAACCCAAGTCCTCCCATCCAAATGCAATGCCAACCAACCTCTTCATCCTAATCTTCGTCGCCTCCCCACTCGACTACGCCCGCTCCCGCCACGCAACGCTCTACTTCGAGTTCGAGTCCTACGCCCAGGACGCCGAGACCGGGAACACGGTGGGGGTTGAGACGCCGTCGCACCTCAAGTCCACGCTGATGGAGGTTGTGGGGTCGAATGGGGGGTATGTGTTTTCGGAGAGGGTGAATTCGGATTTATCTGTGGAGTCGAGGGGTGAGTCCTTTCTTTTCTTTGTTCTTCTTATCTCTATATCTGTTTCTGTTTGGTTTGGTTTCGTAGTTGGTTCTTGTTCTTGGTATATCATGGTTTGGTCCTTGTGGATCAAACCCAACTATATCACCCAGTTAATTCCTCATGGCATGGCTAGAGAACAAAAGCTAATATCTACAGACCTCGCCCGCATGATCCGCATCTCCTCAATCCACGACTCCGTCCCCGTCTCAACACTCCGAGACATCGTCTCCAACACGCCACTCTCCAACAGCGAAGGCGGAGACTGGAATAGTCAGAACTGGGTGGGAGATGCACTGGGCCGACTAGTCGCGGCTGGGTATCTGGATGGCAAGGATCGGGATCGGGGGTTGGATGAGATGGTGGATGTTGTTGTTGAGGCTGGGGATGAGGAGATTGAGTAATTACTTGCACTCTGATGCAGGTGCAGTGTCTGGGCCTAGAGCTGGGTGATGGTGTTTGGATGATAACCGGTCTATGAATTGTATGAAGTGATGTACGATACACGATACGATTTAGTTAATAAACTTTTGAAACATTCATGACACTTCATTGAATCGCACCCTCGCAATGATAGAGATCTTGGGCAGGAAAGGGACATCTGGAAGAGCAATTTGAAAGACGTGGACTAACGCTCAGACCATGCATGCGCTGTACTCACGCTAAGAAGACAGTCATTAAGGAAAGCCGGAGGAACAGAGGTCAGTCGTGTCATCGGGGAGATGACCAGTAAGAAAAGGTAAGAATGGAAAGGCAAGGCGCTAAGTCCATTCTCGGACATCACAAAGCAGGACAGGCTCAAGGATAGAAGAGACTGGAGGTCTCGGGCCCAATTTTGGAGGTCATCGTTCATCTGCGAGAGTCGCTTGGTTCCCAGTGGATGGGCTCGAAGTCTGAGTTTTGGAAGTGTGCTTGGTTGTATGGCGAGCTGGGATGGTCAATATAAGACTCTGGGAAGACGAGATCAAGAGCAGCTCACTTTTTAAAAGGCGTCGTTACTGGGAGAGAATGACTCAGATTGGGTTTCATGACCAATGGGTTTAACCGGATCTGCGGGCCATCTGAGGACCGACTCGGCAGGGAGGTCATCGGCGGTGGCGCCGCAGATGGCATGACTGGCGTCGGAGAGGAAACAGGAATAGACGGAACGGGTGCGTGACTCTGCATAGGCGACTGGTACATATCTTGCGGAGAAGATATTCGGAACGGGCTGGCCGGAGTGGGAGGAACCGAGGACATGGGAGACATAGGGGCAGACATCCCGAAGGCCGGATCGGCCATCAGATTTGGAATGGACATCAGGTGTGAGTTGACGTCGAAGGAGAGAGCACCTTGATCCCAGGGGGAATAGTTAGAAGTCATTGCGTACTGGTAGTTGACCACGGGTGCCATATTCACAGTCTGTTCGGCGCGGTAGAGGATGTCATAGTGGCCACTGCGCAGGTCAGTTTGGTTCTTGAATGTGAGTCCGTAGTACCTACGGTCTGTACAGTAGACGGATGGTTGCGACATCGGGGCGATTTGACGTCAGCTGGTGAGGCGTCACGACGTCACCCTCGCTTCGGTCCAGGTAGAGGATCTCGACTCCGAATCCGGCTCCCTCGATGACTCCGTCCACCAGAGCTTGTAGTCCGACCTCATCAATCTCGGTTCTCACCGTCTCAACTCGAGTCGCACAGTACTGGTCGATTGGTAGGGACAAGAACGCCTGGTACCGCTGGGGGTTGAGCTTCATCCACGAGCTGGTCAATAGCTTCAAGCAGTCAGTTTCGATCTTTGCTCAATTGGAGCGCAGCGTACCCTGAAATGAGTGATAATGGCATTGGAGTTGAACTCCTGGTTGAAGGCATTGACAAGAAACGTCTCGTCCTGTTCGCCGTTTTGAATAGCCGCGGAGATTTGTTGGAAGATATCTTCGGTGGCGTCCACGAAGATCTCGTACAGGTGTTCTTGATGGCCGACCTGGTCGAGAAGAGTGTTGAGGGACTTGATCCGGACCAGTTCCTGCTGCACGCGTAGAGTATCTTGGAGGGCGAAAAGGGTTTCAAAATAGCCGAATGCCACCGCTAGACAGAGTCAGAGATACTCCTTTGCTCGAATGGAAGACCTACCTCGCCAGCCGCAGTTCCCATCGCCCTTCATGATACGAGTCATAGGATGAGTGACCACGAGAGCCTGAAAGAGTTAGTATCAGCCTGCGGCTCGTTGCAGCAGACGTACGTTTGTTTTTGTCGCAAGAGTCGGGTCGGCATTGGCATAGTCCATCGCGATGCTGTGAGTGGACTGCTTGGGCGAGACCAGCGGGCCCTAGAAGATGTCAGCGCGGACAAGCCCACCGCTGTCGGAGATCCGTACCTGCACATCCGGTTCGTAGTTGTTGGACAGCTTCTGGAACCGCTCCATCTCATCCGGCGAGAGGGCATTCATGTTGGCGGAATTACTCATGCTTGGTCCAGGTGTGAAAGCAGCGGATAATGAGAAGCCTAGTGGGGGTAGGAGAGTAGAGGAAAGAGCGTCCTGGTAGTAGCCGTTGAACTTCTGCTTTTCCGGGAAGGGATGGTGAGGACCAAAATGACTCCAGGGAAGTTTGGACAAGGACATCGCATACGGCCGAGGGGAACAGTGGAGAGATTCGAGATCCACACAACAAGGCTAAGTCTTCAACGTCTGTTGAGAGTCAGAAACAGATACAGCAGTGCATATAAATGGGTACACACAGGCGAGATGTCATATCCAAGGAATATGGAACACAGCCGCGCCTCTCTGGTCTTGTGCAACACTGCAAGACCCGACAGTGTGGGTTGACTACTATATCATCAATAACTCAGCATGGCGATTCAGACGTCAAATATGCAGGCCAACAAGTCATAGGTGATCCATCAAGAACGCTTGCATGAACAGTTGTCCTTCCACAAAGAGAGAACACGAACTCGATTTTGTGAGCACACCAAGAAGAAAGTTGGGCCACATTTGTGATTTCAAGGCTGATTGGAGCAGACAGAATTTTGTGATAGAGGACTAGGAGGTAATGCCATGATCATGATCACAGGTGAGGGGGCATGACAATCACATTGTGCAGCGAGTGCGCGGCCATCCATGATGTCAGCGTTGATCTGGACCGGGCACACCATCAACGGCTGCTGGCTTCCGTAGTGGATGGCAGTCTCGGAAGATCATCACAGCTGCCTCTTCAAGGGGTGCACGAACCACGCACACACTGGATCCACTCAGGTAGGGAGATAGCTGGAAGACGGAGAAAACACCCGAGGAATCAACCCGCTGGATGATGACAGCTGAAAGTCGCGATGGAGGGGTAACAGAGGGTCATGGCCAAGAGCCTCTTGAATCAGGACATGGGATTGGGGGAATGGCATCAAGGCAGAAGAAAGCGATCGGGGAACGAGGGAGCTCAGACCTTTTGTTTTGGCACACAATTCCCTGCACTGATCACCTCGATGATCTAATCATGGAGGGGTGGATGATTGAGGAGAGCCGAGCGAAGCCGAGAATGATGAAGATGACGAGGTGACGAGGATGACAGGTGGGGAGATGAGGATGATCGAGAGGAAGCAAGGATGAAGAGAGAAGAGAGAGGTCGAGGTGATTGTATAATGATGGAGCGGAGGGAGGATCGACGGGTGGGAGGTAGATAGAAAAGAGGGGAAGATTGGAGGTGAGCACTCTCCTGCACGAGAGCAAGAGAGAAGAAAAGAAGAAGAAAAGAAATATCGAAGAAGAGAAGGAGAGAAGAAGGAAAAGAAGAAAAGAAAGAAGAAATGTGCTGATCGGGGGAGGTGACAACACACAGCTCCAGCAAACACTCTGCTCAGGAACCATCCACCTTTACTCTTCCTCTTTCAACTAGCGCTGATTCTTTCTCTCTTCTGATTCTACTACTGCTACTATTACTACTTGGTGACTCTGCTGGTATGACTCGATCTAAGCGCGCACACACGAACAGCAACCCCCACATCCACATTCACATCCATAGCACTTTGATCTCCTTCCTCGCCCGTCGGCTGTATCTCGGACTATCGGACGACAACTCAACCTCAGCCTTTTATCCGTGGCCAATTCCAACAAAAGCGGGGTTTCAGCATTGCGTTTCCAATCTGCGGAGAACCTTCCAGGGACCCTGAGCCCTGGCAGATGGGTTTGTTGTTTGATCAGAGATGAGGAGGATGATGCCAGACACGGCCATGATTCGCAGATGCTTGAGGGCTCATGCACCGGCAGTTTGGTCTTCGCTGCTGCGCTGTGCTGCGTCCTGATGGTGATGGGATGGTGATGGTGTTCTCTTCCTACATCTTGTTTGCATTTGCATTTGCGTTTCTTTTTGCTTTTTCCTCTTTCAAGGCGGGCTTTGTGCTCTGCTGCTTGATAAGTGGAAGAACCTCCAAAGATCCCGATCTCAACTGGGGACGTGCGAGGGTCTTGGTATGGTCTTCGAAGCGAGGTGACACCCACCAAGACTCTGGCATCCAGACCAGCCGTCGGTGGCCGTGTTCATTGATCACGCACATATAGACCATGGGTGGTCGTGGTGCGATCAGTGCGCAGTGCCAGTGCCAGTGCCAGACAGCAACCACCTTGACCGGACGAGCCATGTCATCCCAGTCAGCCAGGGCTTCACGGCAAGCATCCGAGACCTGTCAGATCCCGTGGGAGCACCGAGCAGAGCCCGGGCACTGACTTGAAGCATAAGTAGCGTCGCAGTGGTAGTAAATGAATTAATGACTGAATACACCAGTCGCATCATGATAAGCGATCCTTCACATGTTTTCCTCTTTGCCGGAGTGGCCCCCCCTTTGAAGCAGACCCCGGCTTACTTCCTCCCAGCCCGATAGGGCAATCCTCTAGACCGCGAGGCTGCGTGGCTACTACGAACACCTGGGTACTAGTCGACCCAGTATCTGGGACACGGGTCTATCTTCCAAGCGCGCAGCTGGAAGAAGTACCAGTGTCCTTTGCATGGGGAAAAGTACCAAGTCGACAGAAATACGAGCAGAGAGAATCATGGCTTCGGGTCAGTTCAGTTCATCTTATCATGAATTTAGCGTCCTATGTCACAGCAACTCTAATTTGCATCTTTCTTTGCTTGAGGGGTCTGAGACCGCTAAGACGGACGGGAGAAAGAGGAAAAGAGGAGGAGAGGAGAGAGACAAGGGCAGCCAGCAAAGATCGGTGTGAGACGCCCACTGTCCACTGCCCTCCACGTGGTCCTCCATCTTTAACTTCGTGTCTCTCGTGTGCCCGTTCTTTTTTCGTGCAACTCAATCGCAGATACCCAAACACCAGTTATGCAAATCAAATCGCTCCCAGCCTGCCACCAAACGCCTTCCCTCGTTCCTTCTTCCGAGGAGCCAGGGACCGCATGCCCATCGGCGAGTCATCGCTAAAGCCTGTCGCAAACATGGTGCCTGCGCCGCCGTGAGAGGCCTCGTCGGGTCGGAACCCCTCGCCATTGAGGGCGGTCTGCCAGAGGTTGCGCAAGGAGGAGCTCCACTCTTGCAGTGCATGCAGCCGTTCCACGTCGCTGGAGCTTGCGACCACCACCGTCCCGTTTTCCTGGTCGATCTTGGCGTTGAGCTTCTTGTCTAGGATCAAGAAGCTCAGGATCTCCAGCACCTCGGGGATGGAGATCTTGATGTGTTTGGAGATGAATTGTAGGGAGAAGCGGGTGTAGGGTGCGATCAGCTTGAGCACCGCCTTGGTGCGCATGTTGCGGCTGACCTCGTCGATGTTCTCCGCAATGAAGGGATCGGCCAGGACGTCGGGATGTTTGCTCAGCACGGCCTCGTATGCATGGATGTCGTCGCGCTGGAAGGCATCCACCAAGTCGGTCATGGCGGAGATGCGGGGATCATTCTTGTATGGCTTGGTCTCTTGCGAGTCGAACGGGTTGATATCGGATTTCATGAGCATCGTCGTCAAGACCAAGTACTTCAGCACCTGGATCCGCTGCATGGAGCCCGCCTCGTCGTAGTTCCGGAACGATTCGAAGAAGTCACTCTGTGCTTCCTCCCAATTCTCCTCACTCATATGCATCTTGCCACCACACTCTCGAATGATCCCCATGATCTTGGGATGAGGAACCGCTGATCGCACACGCAGCGCCCGTTGATAGAGTGCCTTGAGACGCTTGTTGTTCTTTGTTTCGGCATACATCTGGATCTCCAGGGCATAGAGCTCAAGCAGATACGTCCCCTTGCTGGTGTCGTCCGATCCATCCTCCCGCTGACACGCCCGGTGCAGCTCCCGGACTTTCTTGCTCAGCTGGCCATATTCCTTCCGATCCAGCCACAGCCGCGCCAACTTGATGTTTGTCTTCAGCCAGAGCCGCTCGTTATTGGTGTTCTGGAAGGACTTGAGCGTGAGCGAATAGAACTCCTCCATGCATTGGTAGGCTTCGGCATCGTCGGATCCCTTCTCGATGTAGTCGAGCATATTATTGATGGACTTTTCGGAGTAATTGCGCGTCACTGCGGACTTGACGTATGTGAGGAGTTCTCGGTAGTGTTCAACGGCCTAGAAGTAGAACGTATGAGTGCGTCGCCCGGTCTGGATCTTGGGGCTGGGGCTTACATCGCTGTATCGACCGAGCTTGAACTCCAATTTGATCGCTTGTTTCAACCCTTTGAAGCCCCTGTCAAGAATCAGTATGGGCAACTGCCATCGCGTCACCACATGGGCTACCACGCACCATTCGCTCTTGTCCATCTCCATCGGCGGTATGCCCAGGAACTCATCCACTGCCTCCTCCGGGTTGTCGACCTTGATCTGCTTCGCATTGTAGTATTTGTTCTCGATGCCAATATCGCCAGATTCGTCTTCGTCGGCATCCTCGTATTCAAAGTCATAACTGGCGGTTGTCAGCTCGGTCTGCGGCAAGAGCGCAGTGAGAGGCGTACTCCTCGTCTCCCGAATCCTGCATAAAATCATCATCGTCGGACATTTTGAAAGTCTCGTGGCCTGTATTGTCTGGTGAGAGAGGAACGGAGTGAGAGAGAAGAGTGAGGAGGAAGTGGTTGTGTCGCGGGGTGTTGGAGAAGCTTGGATTGAGAGATAGTGAAGCTGCGGCCTCCGCCTTCTATCAGAGCTCCCCGCCTGGGCCAACTGGTGACCAGCCTGCGCGTCTACAGCTCCACAGCGTGTTTACCTTCATGAGAGCCAGCTTTTCAGTGAAGTCAATAGTTATTGCTCAACTTATCTTAGTAATAATAGTTATGTGGTCTAAATAGGTGCCAGTGTAGTTATCTAGCCCGTCTCAAAATTGTGGGCCAGTATGGGGGTCATGTTTATATCTCCAACCCCAACGACAAGGTCATCTAGAACTTCCAGCTGGCTCCAGCCTCTATCTGCATTTCTCACTGCAGAATCAACCTGAACTGCCGAGGATAGCTCTCTTGATGACGCCGACCCCGATCCAATTGCGAATCCATCCAGCCACGGAGCATCTGCAACGCAATAGATCTACCGATTGGCGCCCATGACGCCAGTCCAGTCCACCACTCGAGCAGGCCAAAACACATCAGAAACAGAAGCAAGACACAGCCCAGGGACACACAGGAACGCAGGGAGGAACCAGAAGCACAGCCTCGAAGGCTCGAGCGACCCTAAAAGACTTTTGTTGCCGCGAGTGGACCAGAAGGGGTGGTACCTTATTCGCCGATCCCTTTCAGGGCGCGATGTCATCGACTCGGCCGGTGCTGGAATCCTCCCCCGTCAACCTTCTTGCCTTCTCTGTGACTCCTCCTTTCTAAGGATCCACCGTGTATAACTGGGGTATACTGATTGACAGTCTTGATCGCGTGAACGAGCGAAGATTACCCCCTTCCCCGGCGACGCTATACCCCAATCGCAATGGAGCTGTGTGGACGTCAAAAGGTCGTCCAGCGCAAGATGGTGCTGCTGTCAGTGATTCGAGCTGTGAGGGTGCCGCATTGGTTCTAACTGCATTCTCTAGAGGCGATGGCGCCTGCGGCAAGACCTCGGCGCTGAACGTGTTTACAAGAGGGTGCGCAACTCCCCTTTCCCCTCCGAGGTTCCCCTCGTCTGCATGGACATGGCTAACTCGTCTTGACGGATAGGTTTTTCCCTACGGTCTAGTAAGAAGATGGTCGAGATCGCGTGCGTGTGAAATACTGACCGCTGTGTCTTGCGCAACATAGTGAACCTACTGTTTTTGGTGCGCGCATCCCCATTCCATCTCCCTATCCCCGCATGAACGTCGCTAACGATCTATTCATAGAGAACTACGTCCACGGTATGACCCTCGAAAGACCGTCTGCGCGAAAACACCCGATACTCATGCGCAGCAGATATCTTCGTCGACAATGTACATATGGAACTGTCGCTGTGGGATACAGCCGGGCAGGAGGAATTCGATCGGTTGCGCGCATTGTCCTACGAGGACACGCATGTGCTCATGCTCTGCTTCAGTGTAAGCAGATATTGCCCAGAGGAGATAATGGATAGGATTGACAATGGCACAGGTTGACAGCCGCGACTCGTTCGAGAACGTCGGGTCCAAATGGATCGCCGAGATCAACGAGAACTGTCCTGGCGTGAAGGTGGTGCTCACCGCGCTCAAGTGCGACTTGCGGAAGGATGAGGAGATGAACGATAACCCCGACGCGATCACATTCGACCAGGGACTGGCAAAGGCGAAGGAGATCGGTGCTGTCAAGTACCTGGGTATGTACACTGCTGTGCATGGATCCATACCATGCTAATGTCTGCCAGAATGCTCTGCTGTGCAGAACCGCGGGATCAGAGAGAGCTTCTATGAAGCCGCCAAGGTTGCGCTCGAGGTTAAACCTGCAGGCTCCAAGAGCTCCGGTCCGCGATGTGTTATCCTCTAACCGTGTTGGTACAACGTCCGCGCCTATTCCCTCCAGTTCCCTCTTCCCTTTGCTTCGTTGCACTTCCTCTTTTCTTTGTTGATTCCCCCTGCATTCGATGTTGATCTCGTTGTGACGTCCCTTCTCTTTGTCTGAACTGACGCAGTCCCTGTACTGGGTATCTGTTGCATGGCTCCGCTCTGTTGTCGAAGCATTTCAGCGAGGTTGGCTCTTTATTCTACCAGATACACCTATATAATTCCTACCATTTTGCACCTGCCCAGTCAGGAACGACACTTGACTCGTCTCAACATTTGCCATTGGCATCTAGCTGAATGAAACATCAACCCTGATAGTACCAAGGTACATACATCCACCCATCCCATCTATACAACCCTCACCTCAGCAAATCCTCCTCTCGAACCTCATAAACCTCCTCAATCTTCTCCCCCATCGCCCCCTCCCCACACGCAAAATCCGCATTAACCCTCCTCACAAACGCCCCCACAAAACCCCTCGCAACCTCTTCAACACCAACACCACCCACACCCACCCCCTCAAGACTCGCCGCCTCCCTCCCCTCAAGCCCACAAGCCACAATCTGCCTAAAGAACCACATCGGCTCCTCCGTGACATTCAACCCAATCCCAAAACTGCTAATATTCCGCCGCAAATGCACCCCCACCGCCGTGATCTTCTTCGGCGCCTCGTCCGCCCCAGTTCCAGGCTGACGCACCCACACCCCCGGATCGGAGGTTGTGAATCCCTGTACCCCGTACCTGGCTAGGAGATCGATCACGCTGTTCTCCAGAACGCGGATGTGGCATCGAGGCGTTAGGCCGAGGCGCTTGAGATCCAGGATCGTGTAGGCGACCATTTGGCCTGGGCCGTGGTAGGTTGTTTGGCCGCCGCGGAGGGTGGGGTGGTACTCTGCTTTTGGCGGAGATGTTCCCGACGGCGTTAGGAGGGGCCGGATTGGTTCGAGGGCTGGGGGGAGGGAGAGTCGTTCCGGGGAAGGTGGACTGGTGTTTGAGGGAGGGAGGTCGCGGCGGCCGGTGGTGTAGACCGGGTTTGGGGTGAAGGTGATTATTGTTGGGTCTGGGGGTGGTGGGTGTGCATTTTGGGGGAGTGTGCTTGGTTGGCTTGTTGATGCTGTTTGGGAGGACAGGCAGCCTGGGGAGGAGAGCTTTTTGTATGTGAGGAAGCGGGTTGTTAGTGCTTGTTGGAGGTCGGAGACGCGGGCAAAGGGTGTTGTGTGTGGGAGGTGGAGGTGTGCGAGTCTCATTGTGGTGGTGTATGATATGTGGAGGATTAATTGAGGTGGGAAGGCGAGGTTTATGAGCTTTGGGGCTCAATTGTTGGTCGTGGTGCGTTTCCCTCGGAGTTGTGAGGTCAATGGTTTGCGCTGCGGAGAAGCTGGGAGCTCCCGAGTCCCGCTGATAAGCTTTGATAGCCTGCCTACGTCTATCAGAACACTGCGAGTAGCATTCATGGTCACTCAGAATTGAATGGAGATATGTCTTTGTGATTGGATATAGAACATTCGTTGATAATCTCAATCTGCTTTGATGCTTTGCTGATTATGATTTTCCAGATACGTCAAGGCATGATCTGGACTCTACCATCGTAGAACTTGCGAAGTCACGCAGAGTTCGCCGGCTGTCTTGGTTCTCATACTCTACACTTCATAATCTCGGTCTCCAGCTTAACCAAACTCAATGGCGTGGAAGACAGCCTTATGGTAGGTCACAATCCCCAATCCCGGCAGCCTCCGGACTATACGCCATTCACCAATCCCTCCTGCTCTTCCCTAGGAAGCAGAATCCAATCTCGCACTCCACCCTTCCAGTCTGCAATACGGCCCTCACGCACTTGAACCGTCACCACCCGAACATCGCTATCAATGGACATGCTGGGCCGTCTCTGGCTTGGATCCTGCTGGTGACCAAACAGACTGATCTCCTCCTCTTCAAAGGTATTATTCTCGAGATGCCGCTCCTTACACCAGGACTCCTCATCCGATCCAGGCTCGAGGAACCGCGCCTCGCCGGTAATGGTGGTGGAGATGCTGGACAGCGCGCTGGTGTTGATGTTGAGAAGCAGGCTTGCGAGTGACGAGCGAGTAGCAGCCGGCGGGGGTGACCCCTCACGGTCGCCGTGGGGGTTTGGCGCACGAGTCGGCGGACGGTGGGATACCCAGTCGTGCACGAGAAGCGAGACGCGCGGGTTGGACAAGAGGTGGTTGGTTTTGCGCGAGGCGGGGTTGGTGGTCATGATGATGGTCGGGTAGGGATCGAACGGGGTCGAGGGGAGGTAGGTGTAGGACATGAGGGAGATATGGGGGGTGAGGTTGTCACATGTTGCTAGATGGAGCTGATTGAAATGGATTGTTAGCGCTGTGTCTCGATGGCGTTGGGGGGTTATCTTGTGGTGGACGAACGAAGCGAGAGTTTTTCAAACACGAGATCACCTCCGAGGGCAGCTCCGTTGCTGCATGGGGGTGAGTGGTCGTGGCCGAAGCCTCGTAAGACAACGGGGGATTGAGAGATTCCGCCATGATGCCCAAGTGGCCGTGCGAGATGATGGCTGGAGATGGAGGACGTGGGATGATCAGAGATCTGCCGGGCGGTGGCCCGCGCGTATCGACGTCATGGCCAGATTGGGAGGTGCGTGGTAGGAACGCCGGTTCTGATGCTACTGCTACTCCTCCTACTTAGTAGTAACTATTATGGTCTTGGGCTATTCCAAACCCATGACTACGGGGACGGTAGTCTATTTGGACATCATCACAGGTGGTTGGCTATCATGGTGAAACACGGGAGATCCTGACGATCTGTTGACTTCATCGCTTAGCTCTCCCCGGTGGGTATATACATTGCCTGCAGAAACCGCCGAGAGTCGCTACTTTGCGCCGTCAACGGAGTTCCCGGGCCTATAGGAGAGGATATTTGTACTATAGTAAGTTTGATAATATAGGGCTTTAGTTATAAAGACAAACATCGACGTAAAAGGTCATAGGTATGGTCGAATCAATGAATCATAGTCGAGCTAAGCCCCGTTCCCCGGAGCTTCACCTTTCCCCGCACATCCTCCTTCAGATCATCGTTGAAATCGAATCAATATCCGCTACCGAAAGATAAACCGGAGTAATTCCAGTCCTAATTGTTATTGCATGGATCATTATTTGTCTCTTAGTTATTCTTGGTTGATCCACCCCGGGATTCCCAGTCGGTGCACGCACTCGCGTGCCTTGGGTCCTTGACCTTCTCTTCTCTCCTTTAATCCCTGCTTTCTGCTTCCCCCACTCGACTCAACTCTTCCTACTTCTCTCCTCCTCCTCCTCTTCCCCATTCCCCTCCTTTCCAACGCGACTGTCCTTCAAACTACCCTCCCCCTTCCATCTATCCTTGCCACACCACCCCCTTCTTGCTTGCTTTCAATCCCAACCAGCCCTTGATCCCCCCAACAATCATTTGACTTTTTGATTTTTGCTTTCTGCTCATACACCCACATTCACAACTATGTTGGGTCCCCGTGTCCTCCGCCCAGCGACCTCGCTGGTGCGGCCCTTTACCTCGTCCGCAGTGGCCTACCGCGCCCCCTCCATCAGAGACTTGACGGCCGATTCGGCCGAGGAGTTCAATAGAAGGCAGAAGGAGTTTCGCGAGAACCTCGAGCAGGCTCGCAAGAGAAAAGAACAGCAAGAGAGTCAGTCTGTCAATGCTTCTGCCTCTTCCCCTTCCCGTGAGTCCGCTCCCACTGCTCCGCGTGTGAGCAATGCGAGCAAACTTGATCGAGTTCGCCCTGCGTTTGATGCAGCTGAAGCTCTTGACCACAAGGCACTGGGCTCACTCGCCATGCACCGCTCTATAGGAGAAGAACAGCACTTGGAAAGCTCGTCCAAGCGCGGTCCGTTGTCCTCGCTCATCTACGGTACCAAGGAGGGCCAGCACTTCGATAAGGATATCGAGCGCTCCTTCTCCCAGGTCCTCGCCCGCGGCAAATACGTCCATTCGATTGTCTTTCACGATGTCAAGCCCGACAAGGTCGACGAGTATGTGGATCTGGTGGGCCAGTGGTACCCCCGCATGGCCGGCACGGAGGAGAACCGCGTCAATCTGGTGGGCAGTTGGCGCACCCAGGTCGGTGATAACGACACTTTCAGTAGGTTTTCCTCAGTTACGAACAGGGTTTGGACGAGATTAACGAGGCTTGGCAGTCCACATCTGGGAATACCAGCGCTACGAGGGCTACCATGCCTCCCTGCACAACATCTCGCAACACCCCGAGTTCCCCGAATTCGACCGCAAGCTGAAGAGCCTAATCAAGAGCAAGAAGACCTCGCTGATGCAAGAGTTTTCGTTCTGGCCTACGACCCCGCCGCGCCGGCTGGGAGGACTGTTCGAGCTCCGATCGTACACCTTGCACCCGGGCAACCTGCTGGAGTGGGAGTCACACTGGCGTCGGGGTCTGACAGCCCGTCGAGAGGTGATGGAAGGAGTGGGAGCGTGGTTTGTTCAGATCGGTGACCTGAACACGGTGCACCATCTCTGGCAGTTTGCCAACCTGGAAGAGCGCAAGATCCGCCGTGAGCAGTCGTGGGGCGTCGAGGGTTGGGCCGAGACGGTGCACAAGACCGTTCCTCTGATTCAGACGATGCAGAGTCGAATCCTCGTCCCGATGCCGTGGAGCCCGGTTGGTTAAACACGGAGGACCATCTACCATAGGGCACGTGGGCTCCTCCACTTCTCGGCTGCTGGCCTACGTACCTTGCCTCTGGTCTTTGGAGGCACGTTCTGAACAAGCAACATATCATGGGGATGGGTGTGATCCAGCAAAGTTGTGTCCCAGGGATAAGCGCTGCATTTTATATTCTGTATCATGTATCTAGGCATGGCGCACGACACCAACCAGCATACATCATTATCTTCCTTACTATTCAGATCAGATCGGTACCTTGTCCCCTCAACCGAAAAGAACGGCCTCGGGTAACCCCACCTTTTGCATGGACGATCCATGCGCTGTCATGCATCTCATTGGCACCGTCCAAGGGGCACTTGCTCCAGGCGACTCCCTGCTGCACGTGGGTTGCCGAGCGCTTCATGAATCGTTAACGAATCGTTAATGAACCCGCATTCATCAGTACTTTAGTCGTGGTAACTTCTTTTGTTGTGAACTGTAGTTCGTTGATACATGTTTAGATAATGGCAAAGCGGAATGATCGACCTGGTCCTTCGTGAAAAAGAAGGTGTTTTGTGTTTTTGCATCTCCGCCGATCTCCAAAAAGCGTCCCAGCATTTCCCGGTCTGCGCGCTGTCCCAGCGGGGCCTTCTGAATTTGTTCGACCTTCCTCTTTTCTTCTTCCTCCTTTTTCCTTTGACACCCTCGAACCTCCTTCATCTCGCGCCCTCCTCCTCACTGTCCCATCCCTCCCCTTTGCGATCCCGCTGCCCGCTCGCCCTCGGCCGAACCTCGAGAGAAACCACGTCACTGTATATGCGTTGAGACACTTGGCAGAAGAACCGATCGTCGGACAGCAAATCGAGCACAAGACAAGAGAATGGTGTACATTCGCCAACAACACCTGCCCAACCTCCGCGAGTACAAATATGCCGGAGTCGACCACTCGCTCATCAGTCGCTACATCCTCAAGCCGTTCTATAACAAATGCGTGATTGGTCTCTTCCCCATGGGGATGGCGTGAGTCTACCTGGAGCTTCCTCTGAAGCTGGCAAGACCCTTGAGCTGTCTTGTTTGGCTCTCGCAATTGAGACACCGTGGCTAACCGCTTGCTCTCTGCTTCTCCTCTGCGATACAGTCCCAATGCCGTAAGTCTGTCCATGCGCCATTGCTCTCTTGGAACTTCAGAACTAAGCCAATCTGTGAACCATAGATTACCCTCACTGGGTTCATGTTCGTGGTGATTAATTTCTTGACCGTCATGTGGTACAACCCCAACCTCGACACGGACTGCCCGCCCTGGGTCTATGCAAGCTGCGCCATCGGTCTGTTTTTGTACCAGACCTTTGATAGCGTAGACGGCATGCAGGCGTAGGTTGACCTCTGTCTATCTTTTGAGCTATTGCTAAGCTGGAACTAGGCGGAGAACGAGGCAGAGCGGTCCTCTGGGAGAGCTCTTCGACCACAGCGTTGATGCGTGCAACACCGGCTTGGGCGTGTTGATCTTCGCGGCTGCCATGAACCTTGGTCAGTCCTGGATGACCATTGTGAGCTTGTTCGGATGTAAGTAGAACCCTGGCACCTGTGGTTCCTTGATTGACCAGTTCAGCGACTATGACCTTCTACGTCCAGACCTGGGATGAGTACTACACTCAGATCCTGACGCTGGGCATCGTCTCCGGCCCTGTCGAGGGTATCCTGACTCTCTGCACCGTCTACGCCTTCACCGCGTATATGGGCGGCGGCAGCTTCTGGCACCAGCCGATGCTGGAGACTCTCGGCGTGGCCAAGCCTAGCTTCCTTTCAGAGCAGGTGTACAAGATGCACTTCACGCAGTGGTACCTGGTGTACGGCGCGATCATGCTCTTCTTCGCCACGGGATCCAGTATCTACCATGTCATGCAGGTACGCCGCCAGCGCGGGCAGGACCCGATCGCTCCGCTCTTTGGCCTCTTGCCTATGGTTGCCATCTGGACTCTGGTACCGGCCTACCTCTACCTCCAGCCCTCTGTGCTGGAGAACTACACCATTCCCTTTGGTCTCTATGTCGGTCTGGTCAATGCCTACGCTGTTGGCCGCATGATCGTGGGCCACCTCGTCAAGTCGGGCTTCCCGTACCACAACATCCTCCTGTACCCGCTCGCCCTCGGTGTCATCGACAGCGCTGGTCCTGTCTTTGGCCTTTGGTCCAGCCCCGTGCTCGGCCACGGTATCCGGCAGGTGATGTTTGTGTTCGGGTGTCTGGGTCTGGCAGTCGGTGTGTACGGTAGCTTTGTGGTAGGTACTGTTCTGTATTTGGATGCGGGCCTGGCTAACTCTGTCTAGTTCGATGTGATCACCACCATCTGCGACTACATCGACATCTGGTGTCTGACCATCAAGCACCCGTACGTGGAGGAAACCGAGCGCAAGGAACTCACCGCAGCCAAGGCCGAGGTCGAGGTCGCGTCGAAGAAGTTCCAATAGACGACTCGCTTATGGTTGCTTGGAGCGTGCGTGACGGACAGTTCAACCTCGGTCAGCACGACCTCTGGTATTGGCGGATGCGGGGAGACATGAAGACGCGATGACTGTCAAGGGGACGAAGATAATGTGGTAGTAGCTCTGTTTGTGTTCAGCAGTACATAGTTTTCAACACCGGTAGCTAGCTTTCCGTGTGGGTTATAGAATATGAGAATGTAATAATGAGTGGATCAAGAGTTGACCTGCACTTGACTGCTTGCCCGATTTTCCAGGCAGAATCAGACCGGAGACCAAGGCGGAGAGATTCCAGCTACCTCATTGGTGCAATTGTCATATTGCGCCTACCCGAATCGGGATTCCAAGCGAGAGGGCACAAACCCTACCGCCCCAGCGACAAATCCCTTCAAACTTCTCCTGGGTTCCATTCCACTCACACAAGGCCATCGCCATCAGCGCCATTCATCAACTCCTTCGCTGATCTCAATCGTCAAGATGGTAAGTCTTCACGGGCTCTGTCGATACGCCATCTGCCCTTTTCCGATTTGATGGAAACCCCTTCTCGGGGAGGCTGTGGTGATGATCGGTGTCAAAATCTTCAGACGCTAACTTCCATCGTGAATAGGTTCTCGCGGTCGACCTCCTCAACCCCACGCCTCAGGCTGAGGCCCGCAAGCACAAGTTGAAGGTACGGTAGACTCGGTATTCGAAATTCGATGGAAAAGGCAATGTGGAAGAGGGAGATGGATCGGGGTACAAAGTTGGATTATCGAAGATCGACCTCGACACATACGCCTCGCCAGAGAATGAACAATACACAACAACGAAACTATTGTTCAGCTGCTGACCTGGATTTATTAGACCCTTGTGCCCCAGCCCCGCTCCTTCTTCATGGACGTCAAGTGCCCCGGCTGCTTCACCATCACCACTGTCTTCTCGCACGCCCAGACCGTCGTCATCTGCGCCGGCTGCTCGACCGTCCTCTGCCAGCCCACCGGTGGCAAGGCCCGTCTGACCGAGGGCTGCTCATTCCGCCGGAAGTAAACGAGACAACGCCAATGAAAAACATCTTCTTCCTTTGATATGTCTTGTTCTTGTTGAAACGCACAGAGGATAGCATGGAGCAATTAGGATGAAAATACCAAGTCCCGGGTTTTTTTTGCCCTTGCTTCGGTCGGTCGGTTCCGGTCCGGTTTTACGGTTCTTACTACTTTTTTGGGGGCTACGGAGACCGCCGTTCAAAATGTCACATACCACTTTTTTTCTTTTCACCTTATCACCCTTTCCGGGATATCCCTCTGGCACAGGATCAAGATGCGTCGGGGGCGAGGAGGCAATGATATGAAACGATCCATACCAACAACTTCCTTTCCTGAGAAACGAAAAGCGAAAAAGAGAATCGATGTGTGGTGTTTTGAATTGTCTGTCGTTTGTCCATCCTATTGCCTCCAGCTTGATGATGCATTTGTTATCACAGCGTTTGGATTGATTTGATGCGTTGTTTTGTTGGATTGATGACAGATAGAAGATGGAATGACTCGCCCTGTCTACGCACAGTCGAAAAGCGTTCAGCATTCTGCTCAGGGAGTTCCGGATATCTGGCACAGAGACGTTTGCTTGCTTGTGCCTTGCGTTCTGGTTCGTCCTGTTTGTATAATAGGTCTACTCAATGAGTTGCCTGATCTTGTGACATTGTAGATGTAAACTGTCGAGGGACACTACTCAAGTAACACCACAGCACAGGATGTACATTGTAGTCATCCAACTGAAAAACTACTTTGCAAGAAAGAAAACACTACCTTCGACCTACTTCGATACCCATCCAGGCCCTCCCAGTCAAGAATGCCATAGCACAGCCCTCCCCAAACAATTGATGTCACACCCATCATCATCCCATACACCCAGCACAAGAACCAAGCCAAACCTCCTACGTAGTACAACCACCACCAAATCCCGGCCTAAACAGACCTCGTACAAAACGTCATAAAAATGATCACCACACACCCGCCACATCTCAGCCTCGACGTTCACTTGATCCCCCCACATGAAAACCGTGCATTCCCCACCGCCGACGTAACGACCCTACCGTAGGCAGTGCGCACCGGGCGGGTGGATACTGGACTCATCCAAGCCAGGTACAGGTACCAGTTTGGCCATGACATCATTTCTGTAGGAGTGCTACTATGATGCTCTACATTCATTCGATCTTGTATTGCCTTCAGATGCGTCAGTGGTGATGATGAGGAGGTTGTGGGAGGTGTTTTGGGGGTTTGGAGGTTGCTCCTGGCAGGACCAGTTGGCTTGGGTGGATGCTATTTCCCCTTGTAGATTGTGTAGATGGGATTTGAGGATGGGTTGTATACTTCGAAAATAAGGATGCTACAAGTGGACAAGTATCGTTGCAAGAGAATTCATTTTGCATTCTGGGTATGTATGGCGTTTTCAATCGTTGTACAGCGAAAGTCTGGGATAGATACATGGAATAAGGAAATAGAATAGAACGAGAGAATGGAAACAAAAGTTCATGTCATATATCGAGATTTAGACCTCATCATTCCAAACGAAAGACATAGATTCAGTCTCGTAAAGTCTCTTCTCATGCTAGGTACCCCTCACAAGAAGGACCAACACAAGAAAGACCAACGCAAGAGGACAAAATCAATCACGCCTCAGAGAGAGCCCGCGCCTTGGCCTTGATATCAGGTCCAAAGTCGACGGGGTTACTGGGATCACTGCCCGTCATGAGCGACAGTTTGCCCGACGAGTCATTGAGCAGAAGCGTCGCGAACTGGTTGCGGCCCACGACTTCCTGGACGGCGTCTTGGGCGCCCTTGTCGCCGGACGCGAACTTGTCCGCGTCCACCTTCTTCAGTTGCTCGTGGGAGTTCTTGACGAAGTCCTTCAGGAAGAAGATTGTCGGGTGTGGACTTGGGGGTTGGATTTGTGGGTGGGCGTCGAATGCTCTGTGTTTCTCTTATTTAGATGTTTTCTCTCGGGTTGGGAGGGTTGTTCTTGGCTACTGGTTTGGCAGCGTGCATTTTTCATGGCCGTCAGGCCCTGAGTATAGGAATGGGAATGGTGTTAAGATACAACATACTCGAGCAGCTCCGACATCTTCTCGTCCAGACGGGCGAGGTTGACATTGTCTATTTGGGTGGCCATGGTTACTCTTCCTATTGCTTGGAGAGATGTGTTTGTTGATGTGACGAGCGAAGAGTCGCTGCGACGAGGGGCGCTGTTTTATCACTTATCGCGTCGGCCTTATCTTATCGCCGCGTCGCGGAGTCAACACTCGTCGCTTCTCTCCTCTTCTTCGCTTCGCCCTCACCTTCTATTCAATTCACATGTATAGAACAGCAACAACCCGTCTCTCCCTCCTCACAAGCATCCTACCCAGCACTCCCCGCCACCTCAGCACAATGGCCCCAAACCCAAACCCATCACCCACGGCACGCCAACCGTTGAAACTCCTCATGCTCCACGGCTACACCCAATCCGGCCCCCTCTTCCACGCCAAAAGCCGCGCCCTAGTCAAACACATCCAAAAGGCCTTCCCCCTCCACGAAGTCTCAACCTCCTACCCAACAGGGCCCCTCCGCCTCAAACCAAGTGACATCCCAGGCCACGAGCCGTCCGAGTCCTCTCCCACGGCAGAAGAAGACATCGAGGCGTTCGGCTGGTGGCGCAGATCCAACACGGCCGATCCGCCCCTCTACCAGGGCATTGAGGACGGGCTTGACGCTGTTGCGAAGGTATTGTCCGAGGAGGGCCCGTTCGACGGCGTGATCGGGTTCTCGCAGGGCGCGGCGCTCGCGGCTATGGTTGCGTCTTTACTTGATCCGGGACGGAAAGAGGCCTTTGCACGATTTGCGGGCGATGACTCTGGTGGTGCGGCGGGTATACCATACCCGGAGTCATTTGAGAAGCTCCAACATGCGCCGCTTAAGTTTGCGCTGTGCTATAGTGGGTTCCGGGCTCCGGGGCCGCGGTATCGTGGGTTCTATGAGGAGCCTGCTATCCTGACGCCTGTGCTGCATGTGCTTGGGTCGTTGGATGCTGTTGTTGAGGAGGCGCGGAGTCGGGCTTTGATTGAGGCGTGTGCTGGGGAGCCGGAGAAGGAGGGATTGGTGGTTTGGCATCCTGGTGGGCACTTTTTGCCTAGTCAGCGGCCGTACTTGGATGCTGCCGTGCAGTTTATTCGGGGGCAGTTGGAGAAGGGGGGTGTTTCGGGGAATGGGGCGAAGGATGAGGAGGATGTGAATGATATGGATGTGCCGTTTTGATAGAGGTTGATAGACTAGATCATACCCATGGATATACATGTACGAGTTCAAAGGTGCTCTCTCAAGAGTGATGGTTGGTCATGGGGTGAGGGTAAACGAGCAAAGGAATAGACTTCACAAGGCAGTCGATTCACAGGGTCTACCGACGTTTATTTTACAAGGTAGCATTCCCAGAGATAAGTCCCAACATGCACTTCTTCCCTGACACTAACGAGCCTTGGCCTTGTCACCACGGGTCGGCAAGATCCGAGCCATCATCTCCTCCTTGGTGATCAAGTGATCAATGCGCTCCAGCAGACCAAGCAGGCTCTTCATGTCACTGCTCCACTCGTTCAGGACGTCATCAGCATCGCGCGGCTTGGCAAAATTGACCAGTCGCGCCGGACGGTCAATCTTAGCGTAGATGGTCTTCGAGGTAACTAGCTCGCTGATATACTTCTCCGTCTCCTCCTCGGTCAGATCCAACAGCTGGGTCAAGCGGCCCATCTGAATGCGAGTGTAGTACTTGGCCACCACGCGCACGTTATGCTCGATGACCCGCTTCCGCAGGTCCTGCCATCTCCGGTGGGCCTGGTTCTCTGCGGCCTGCTGGGGCTGGGCGTCGAACACATCGGTGCTGCACAGGTGAGGGCCAAACTGCTCTGCAACCACGGGCCAGCGCATCAGCTCGGGGATGGTGAACAGCTTGACCAGGCGGGCCTCCTCGGGGACCTGAGATAGTCGCGAGTCTTGTTGGATGCGGTGCAACAGGTCGGACTGCTCGTTGTCATACGGAGCCAGGACAATATAGTAAACAATGCGGGCAAGGGACTGTACTCTCAGTTAGCTCGGGGCGTATACATCTGTCGATATGCCAACATACCGCACGCAAGTGCTCTGGGTTGTTCTCCACTGCCTCGGTATCGAGGACTTCTCGGTAGTGCTTGCAAACATCGAGGTACTTGTAGTCGTGGTTCGCCAGGGTAATCTGCTGGTCGTAGTACCGAAGCTTCAGGTCGGTCACGTCGTCGTCGACCTCCATCGGGGCCTCGTCCGGTGCACGGGTCTTCTCACGCTCCTCCGCCTGCTTCTTCAGCTTTTCGATCTCCTCAGGACTCTTCTTCGGCTTGCGGCTGAAATATCGCTTGTTGATCTTGCGGATGAGAATCGAAGCCTGTGTCCAGTCTCCACGCTCAATACACAGAGCGACCTGCTCGAGGATGAACTCGGTCTTTTCCCGCCGGGTCATTGATCCAAATGTCTCCACCTGCAGCTCGCACAGGATGTCCGCAGCCGCATTGAGATCGCCTTGTGACTTTTTGATATTCGAGAGGATTCGTGTCACGCGGGCTCGTTCGACTTCGACGAAGATCTGGAGATGGTCAGCGTTGTTCAACTCGTACGTCATCAAAACGGCGACCTACCTTTCCTTCAGTGACTGTCCGCAGTGTTTCGATGACAGACAGCTTGACATCCATGTTCGGCGTCTCATCCAGGAACTTCATTACCGCTTGCACCATCCGCGTTGTGGCCTGCTTGAGCTGGGCATGTTTCTTGGAGAGAAGGAGCACTTGGTCATTGAGGAGGTTCCAGTCGCCGGCATTTTTGCTGATGGTGACAATAGCAATCAGGAGACGCGATGTTGTGGCAAGATCGGAGGCCTGCGAGGACTCAGTGAGTGTGATAACGATGATGGAAGATGGGGATCAGCTCGTACCTGTCGTGCTTGCTTCTCCAGGACCAGCAACTTGTCGATCGCACCCTGGACATCGGTCTACACAAAGGATTAGCTTGCAATTTATCGGCAATACAAATGTAGACCGCACCTTTGCAAGAGCCTCAGCTTCCGGGATGAGCTTGTCGGCGTCCTTTGTGAAGTCCTTCTCGGCCTTCAGCAGGCCGCCGTCGGACATGATGACGGGAGGTGAGGGAGGTTGGCTGAGTTTTCGACTTGAAGAGACGAACAGGTGGTGATATGAGTCAACAGGATTGTACCGACGAGGCAATGCGTGGCAGCAGAGGAGATGATGGTAGATGGGAGTGACGCCGGAGCTCTGGGGTGTTCCGCCCTGGGCCAGTGAGCTGAGCTCCGCCTCACGTGACTCGATCAACATATGGCCGATTCGAGCTTCATGTTCATCTCACTTTCATGAGAGTCGTTGACATTCTACAAACATTTCTCAATGGGCTAGGAGATACTCTGAATGCTCGCAGTATGCAAGCTCATGGGTACACTGATTGATCTCGACTATCGCCCATCAGTTAGCGCAGTCTACTGGCCTCAAACTTGCTTGTCCAAGCACAACAATAACAAGATCATCACCCCCATCTCCAAGCCTCTCTACTTCTCCACGAGATACAGTACTAACGATGCAAGTGCAAGTACCTCGTCGATGGCCATTGGAGCCTCAGGAACGAAATGCTTATATAAGCCCTGCAAATCACGCAATTTCGCACTAAGCCGTTTTGGGACATCCAGATGTATAGAAAATTTCCGCCGCAAAGCATGAACAGCCTCATATAAGACGGTTCCCGGGCAATCTGCAGGAGATCCCTGAACCTGATCGTCATTACAGACAGCCTTGACACATCCAGGACCCTTCTTCACTTTGTTCTGCGAAGTGGCGCCGGCATCGTTCGTTGATAAGGTTCTTATCAGTGCTTATCGCCCAATTGCGAGTGGGCTGTTACTCATATCCAGTCGATTTTCTGTACCTCCGCGGAATCCTCGACGATCACTTGGAGGAAGATCGGATTCAATATAAGACTGGGGTGTCTGGCTCCAGAGTCTGGTCCCTTATTTCGACCTCTATTGCCAATCTGCAGACAGTTGCTTGGATATCGACACGGCGTTATCTGGAGGAGCATCCCGCATTGCAGCTACAACACCATGAGGGACGCCTCAAACGACACAGGCGCGAAGCCGTTGATGACAGCATGGAACGTGGAATCGCAAATACACCTCATTGTCGGGGCGAGCCCTCTGGCTGCTGCTCGCTGCACCAAGAGCCTCGAGGCTGGCGCTCGGCCGATTATCATTGCGCCGGAGACGGCAGATATGCACTTTACCCTGTCAGAGCACATTGCCAATGGCTCGGCACAATGGGTTCGCCGTGATTTCGAGGACAGCGATTTGACCAGCTTGGGCAGAGAGGAGGTTGATCGCGTGGTAGATACGGTCTTCGTTACGCTGGGTGGTGGTCACCCATTGGGTATGTCGTGGCCAATGGCATGTGCGCGAGGCTTATCTGACTTACTTCTTTACAGGATCACATATCTCGAAAATGTGTCGACGGCTGAGAATCCCCGTAAACGTGTCTGATGCCCCCGAGCTGTGTTCGTTCACGCTACTCTCTACCTACTCGGACGGCCCACTACACATTGGAATAACCACATCTGGCCGTGGATGCAAGCTTGCCTCGCGATTGAGGAGAGAGATTGCTGCCTTCCTCCCCGCGAATCTTGGCTCTGCGATTGATCGCCTCGGCGCTGTACGACGACGACTGTGGGAGGAAGACAATGCGGCTGGGCTTGGCGAGGCGGCTTTGGAGGGCGAGGACGACGATGATACGGCCGGACAGAAACACACATTCAATGCGTTGGTTACAGAGGGCGATGTTGCGGCTGCGAAGACAAGACGAATGCGCTGGCTATCACAGATCTGCGAGTACTGGCCGCTCCGCAAACTCGTCTCCATTACTGATGCCGATATCGATGCGATTTTGAAAGCGTACTCCGGCAGGAACAGCACACCAGAAGCTAATGGTATCAACGGTATCTCAAAGAAGGGGAAGATCGTTCTCGCTGGGTCTGGACCAGGTCATCCAGATTTGCTCACCCGCGCTACCTACAATGCGATCCAAAATGCCGATATCATTCTGGCGGACAAGCTCGTGCCGGCTCCAGTACTGGACCTCATTCCCCGCAGGACCGAAGTACACATTGCGCGCAAGTTTCCAGGTAATGCGGATCAGGCACAGGAGGAGTTCTTGCAGATGGGTCTCGCTGCTCTGTGCAAAGGACAACAGGTTCTCCGATTGAAACAAGGAGATCCATATCTTTATGGTCGCGGGGCTGAGGAATTCGAGTTCTTCCGGGGCGAAGGATATATCCCCGTTGTTCTTCCTGGGATCACTAGCGCTATGAGTGCTTCTCTCTTCGCCGATATCCCGGCGACTCATCGTGGCGTCTCTGACCAGGTCCTGGTTTGCACGGGCACTGGCCGGAAAGGCGCCGCTCCAGAACCACCCACCTACGTCCCGACACAGACAGTCGTCTTCCTCATGGCTCTTCACCGCCTGTCCGCCCTCATCGAGTCCCTGACCACATATCCAGCCGAAGAGACTGCGCGAACCCGAATTCTCTGGCCAAAGGAGACACCCTGCGCCATTGTCGAGCGGGCTTCATGCCCTGACCAGCGCGTCATCCGTTCGACATTAGAACACGTCTGTATGGCCTTCGAGGCTGCCGGGTCCCGGCCTCCCGGTCTGCTCGTTGTTGGTGCCAGCTGCCATGTTCTGCACAATCCAGACGGGCAGAAGTGGGTGATCGAGGAGGGATTCCATGGGTTGGACGAGCTGCACGGAGAAGTGGATGCTGTTGCGACGCCACAGGACGAGAAATGATTGAGAATATCGTGCATATCGAGGCATACATGGTTTTGCATTATGGAGTTTACGATCGTGTATATAGACAGGATTCAGATACCCCCCGAGCAACTGATGATTTGAGTATAGAACAGAGCACATTTTGAAGCAAAAGTCATATCTTTCATTCAAGATATCTAGTCCCAACAGAGACCGAAGTGAAAGACTACAACTCCATAGAAGAAACAAGAACAGAAACACCCGCCATGAGCCAGCCCAAACGCAGAACGCTCACGGAGAATCATCACCAAGAAACCACATCATAAGTCATTACTTCTCAGCCAGTCCCCGCAAACTCGTAAGTCCCAACCAAACCGCCTCCTCCGTCCTAATCGTGCGGCTCCCCTGCCCCGGCAAGAAATTCACCCAATAATCAAACAACTTATCCGCCTCCGTCGGCGCAATCCGCATCTCCTGCAGCTGGGGATCATTCCGAATAGCCGCCTCAAGGCCTGCTACGCCCCCAAACGCAATCAACATGTGTTTATACCGCGGGAGAGAGTTGGAGCTTTCTTGTAAGATTCGGTGGAACGGGGCACCACGCTCGGAGGTCCCGAAGGAGAGATCGTACCCGCCGTCGAAGGGACATTCGGTGAAGACCGCTGAGAGAGACCGGCACCGGCGCACGTAGTAGCCCCAGTAGTAGCCTGCTTCTGCGCGGGGAGCGGATGGGTGAACTGATTGAGCGCCGTCTTGGTGGAGGCGGACTGTTACGCGGGCTCGTTCGGGGAGTCCTGTGTCTGGGACGGTGATCTTTTGCGAGAGGCCTGTGTCGACGATGGCGCGGGGATGGCCAAAGGTGTTTTTGTTTTGGAATGGGTGGTCGCTGTCGTCTTCGGAGGATTCATAGTATGGGCGTTTCTTGTTGTTGCGCTTGTTCCGAGCATGAGACTGATTCCTCCGCTGCTCGGCGGCAGACACGACAATCCCCTCGCGATAATTGCACCATTCGTTTGCGCGTAGATGGTGCGGCATGTCCAGGCTAGGTAGGAGACCTGCTGTGCGGAGATTGGGGTGCATTGGGAACAGGTGTTTTCTCAGGTAGGGCGGCGTCTCGAGGTAGGAAAGTAGATGGGCGAGGAAGTGCGAGGGATCTGAGTATGCGGTGTACTCGTGTCTGCGACCGTGATTGCCCAGGCCGTACTCGGCCTCGTTGGCGCTGGAATCTTCGTCGCTGGATGTGTGGGACTCGTCGTCGTCGAAGACGACTACTTCGTCCACGCAGAAGACTGCTAGTGCTCGGGCGATCGCGCCGGCGAGGAGGGTTTTCTGTTCGGGGGTTTGGGCACTGCGTATCGTGTTAGCTTGATTGAGGTTGGAATTTGCTGCGTGATGGCTTCACTCACTTTGCGATGATACTCCCTGGTAGCGCGACGCTCACCGTGTGCGACCGGCCACCGGTGGGAGTGTATACCGCAGAGGGCTTGGAAGTATAATTGACGATATCATGGTGATTGGAAACTGAGGCAGCGGACTCTCTGCCGTGAGAAGACTTGTATTTCTATACAACTCGATCAGCAAGGATTCTTTTTCCGAACGAACAGGTGGTGATGGACCCCTGTCCAGGAACCAACCACCTCGATATCAGATCCGCCACTTGGTCGAAAACAGAAAGATCATAAGAAAGGCGAAAGAGAGGGTATTGTACCTTGGAAGCAGGCGTTTTCATCTCTTTTTTGGACGTGGGAGACTCGCTGCTCTTGTCACCAGGGAGTGTCTTCTCACACCGCGCACACTGGCGAGTGGGATGGATAGAGAGCGCACACCACCAGAATCTTTCTCCTGCGCGCAAGGACTCATCGCGATGGCCATTGAGAAACAGCAGGATGCTTGCCATGACGTCGATTTCTCCACGTCATTCTCCACTCATTGTGTCGGTTGTTCCCACGGATCGGCGCATTTGGTCTTGGGAAATGGGTCTATGCGCAAGGGAAAGAGGAAGAATCTCACGCGACATACAGTGTCAGATGTCTGGATAGAAGAAGAGAGACCATTGCAAACATGGAAGATGCCATTTGCTGCTTCTTTTGCTGTCAAAATATAGATTTGGAAATATTGATGGTGATATCTCGAATCTCACCGGGGTTCCACCGAAACATGCGGACATCCTGGATGTGTGTCGAAACAAAAGAGCACTAAATCGTTGTATGGCCAGCCCCTTGCTCCAATACTTCACCCTCTTCCGACTCACGCGCAATAGCAACCCCAGAACTGGTCCCAATACGCCGCGCACCGGCCTTGATCAATCGCACACACTGATCCGCATTCTTGATCCCACCACTCGCTTTGACTCGGCAATGGCTGACACCACATAAGCCCGTGATGAGAGACATGACAGTGACATCGTCGACGCGGGCGCCAGGGCCATTGAACCCGGTACTCGTTTTGACCCATTCGACATCGGCCCGGCACGCGACAAGAGTTGCCGCGATGACCTCATACTTGTCGAGTTGAGATGTCTCTATAATTGCCTTGAGGCACACTGGTGAGGGACATGCCTGACGTATGGCCAGAATATCATTGTAGAACTCGGTATATCTCCCCTGTTTCAGCAGCGGCCAGTTGGTCACCGCGTCCAATTCACTCGCACCGTCCGCGACAGCCTGTTTAGCTTCTTGTACTTTCTGCTCAGTGGGAAATGTGCCCTCGTAGAAGCCCACTACAGACGTGACCGTGGTGTTTGGTGTATCCTTGAGGTTTGCGGCGGCGCGGGCGACATGTTCTGGCCGGACACAGACAGAGGCAAAGTCGTTCGCTTTGGCCTCTTGGCAGAGATTGTCGATTTGCGACGGGTCGATGTCTTTCTTCACGAGCGTGTGGTCGATCATCCGGTGGATTCCTACTGGGATCGCGCCTTGCGATAGTGCCCGCTCCGGCAGCTCCCCTGTCACTTTGGCGATGTATTCCTTCCACTCCTGGTCGGTTGCTGGAATGGGCGGGATGTTGGACGTGTCGCACGCCATGTCGCTGGTGATTCACGCCACAAGAGGTGCTAGACTTCCCTCTCGATGAAGCTGGCGAGTGTCTCAGGAGGGGAGAAGAGGGGTATTGTCACGTGAGATTGAGAAAGGGTCATCATCATGACGAGCCGTGATTCATATTGACACGATGGCGGCGGTGTTGGCTGTGTGGCGAAGCAGGAGGCTGGTGTCGGAGACGGCTAGAATCATGGCTGTCGCGAATAAGCTTTAAAGTATAGGTAAACAACATGACAACAGCTACTCTGAGGTATCGAGTTATTGAGTCCAAGAGGTGACAATATTTCAGACTTGATGATGCCACCCGAGTATAATCAACTGTATAGGATTCTCCAAGAGACACAGGCGACATGTGGTTGAACACCATGTTGTCTCGGTTTGCGCGAGCGCTCGATATTCACGTTATCCATTTCCATCAAGAAAAAAGAGGAGTAGCCATGCTCATCCACAACTTCCACACTCCGGCCCTCGAACATCATCTACTCGTCCAATGCGTCGTCCAGGGCCTGGGCCGGGACCTCCACCGCCTCCCCCTCCCCCTGGGCCATATGAGCCTGAGCCTCCACCATATCGAGGACGAGATCCAGATGGGTTTTTCGGGCGGTGGATATTGAAGGAAGAGTTTTGGGCAGCACTGTAGGGGTCGAACTGTAAATGAGAGTGTTAACATTTGTACGTAGGGGCCAACAGACTCGCCAAGGCAGCAAACAGCAGACTCAGACAAGGGGAGTTCAAGGTGAAGGGGGCAGTCCTACCGAGAACAAGCTCACAAAATACAGCCCAAGGAACACATAGATACTCTCGAAGAAGCGAGTGAGACGGACAGAGAGCGGCGGGCTTAATGACGAAACTGGTCAGCGGCGTCCTGTATGATGGAGATCCAGTCTTAGCAGGTGCTTACCTTTGAAGAGCCTGTCCATTAGAAAAATATACGGGCCGGGATGGTTTCTGAGTAGACATGGTGTGTACTTTGAAGAGGTAGCGGTGAAAACAACGTGAAGGGAGAGAGGGAGGAAGTTGCTGAGGTGGAGTTAACATTCACCACGCGATAAGGCTGGACCCGCCAAGCCAGGATCCACTCTAAACTTTGTATATACTTCTATCAACCTCAAGATCAGTTCTTCTCTATACCATGGTTATTGTCCTTATTATTCTTGTTTCTCCTTGTGATAGAAATAAAACTAAAATGCTCTAGAGGTCTAATTCTATAGAGAGGTTATAGTGGGGGTTATATGCTCACTACAAATTAGTTTAAGTGAGGTGCAAAGAGAAGAGTAAATAGAGATGCTCTTACTAGGTAGAGTCTATATATATTAGATTAAGCGAGATTTAGCAAGAACTGTCATTAATGCCTAGTTGAAATAGGCAGCGAGGAGTAGCACGTGCTCCCCTAAGTGTAGTGAATGCGAAGGCATGTCTATATAAGAGTCCCTACACGCTCGCCGCACCGCCGCCGTTTTCTCCTCACTCTCGCCTCGAATTATAATCACCCATCTTTCGAGCCGTTTAAAAATGTCTTTGCCGCCGTTTGTTCTCGCGCCACGTTTGCTTCCCCCGCCCTCGAGAACCACGAGATGAACCCGCTTCCCGGTCAACATGCGCCGTCCTGCCAACATGGTAAGTCTTGAAACTACCACCTTAACGCGCATGAATGGAATATACTAATATATCACTAGCCCGCCTTCACCCGCCTCGAAACTCCCGGGGACCCTAACCACCCGAGCACCTTCCTTACGGTCAAGGAAGACGAGCTGAAGCTAGCGGCCTACCTCGGCTTCACCAATGGCAGCAAGGTCCGCCAGCTCTGTCTTTCTTGGCCGGTGATCCACGCCTTCCTGGCCTTTGAGCCCCACGCCAACGAGGTTAGGCGGGACCAGGTGCTCGAACTGGCCACCGCTGGAGCAGCCAGGAGCAGGCAATTGTGGGTGCCAGCACCGAGAAATGGCTGGAGTTCGTCGACAAATTCGACCTCAGCGTCACCGGCCACTTGTACCACAAGAGCGTTGTCATCGCTGTCCGGATCCTCCTGCGCCTCGAACACGACCTACGAGTTTACGCCGCCAGTGATGCTGCCTCCAACACTGCCGACAACGTCGAAGCTCTTGCGCTCTGGCGGGTACTCTGGGTCGTACCGTTCCCACTCGTTCCCTCGGCTTGCCAGTGCCGATTCTTGGCCCTCTCCCCGGTGAGCACCGCTGGAAAGCATCAACCGGTGCTACACCTTGCTTCGCTGGTTCGTCTACGTCCACAACCGGCATGAGGAGCGCGGGGTCTGGATCAGCAAGTTCGGGAGTGTGAATGCCGTCCTGAGCGGATACAAGGTCCGCCCCGCGAAGATCCCGGACTGGATGCGTTCTCTGCCTGGTCCTGAGGACACCCACACCGCTTGAGCCATCCACCGAGGCCCCGCTGCTTAGCTTGACTTAACAGCGTCCTGTCGGCTGTGGCGCTCGCGGGACTCAGCCCAGGGAGACGCGGGAAAAGGGGAGTTTCGACAAGTTTACATTTCCATGGAGAGGAGTTGTGGCTTCCTGTGTCTTATTTTTGTTTCCATGTCTATGTGGCCGGCGTTCAGGATAGCATACTTGCATGGCTGGAGTTGCGGCAAGTTTGTGTATCTTGCTTTGTTGTTCTTCGAGCTGGCCGGCGTTCTCCTTTTTACCTCATAAGAATGCACCTCCATTGCGTTCTTCTTCTCAAATATCCCTCTGTACACAGTAGTACTAACTGAGTCTAATCTCAGGCTAACAGGACATATCAACCTGACCTTTCACACTGCCATCTAGCCTTCACATACTCTATTCTATCCAAGCCTTAACAGCAAACTTCAAAATCTCCTTTACCCACGGCTCCTCAAGTCGCAACGAACAATCAAACCCATGCTCTCCATCCCGAACAGTCAAAGAGACACCCTCGTTCCCAGGAAGACCTCTCGTCACCTCCTTGGCTCTCTTAACAAACCTCTCCACATCCCCAAGCGGAACAGCACTATCCTGACGCCCATGAATAACCGCGATACCGCCACGAGGAACCCTCACACCAGGCTTCTCCAGCCGAGCCATGGGATACAACCTCTCAGGTGCGACACCCTCCGCTCCACGCGCATACATATGCCCCAACTGACCATGTTCAATAGCAGCAAGCATGAATCTCAACCTCTCCTCCCCAACTAGATCCGTTTCCACACTCCCAATCTTCACCGTCTTCAAAAAGTCCGGAATAACAGAATATGGAATATGCTGTCCAAACGTCGGCTCAGCGCGCGGGACAGTAAATCCCTCCGACGCGGGATCAACCATTGGATACGCAGCCGTCGAAGCTTTGATTTCCTCCGGATGCGCAAGCGCAAGATAAACACTCAACAACCCGCCGGCAGATTCACCAGCCGTCAGGACACGGCCCAGATCCAGCTTTGTCGGTGTTGAGTGCTGCGCGAGCAGGTCAGCCAGGGACTGGGAGTGGACCCAGTTCCAGAAATCGTCGACGTCGTCGTAGATCTGCGTGCTGGTTGCTTCGGGCATGAAGCGGTAATTTGGGCTGATGATTACGGCGCCGTGGAGATGGGCTAGATCGGAGAGCCAGTGCGGCCAGAAGCTCATGAAGAAACTGTCGCCCATGATCTGGTTACTTGTTATGAGCATGTGGATGTATAGGGACGAATGCCTTGGGTGGACTTACCAGACCACCCCCGTGGAAGCGTAGGATTACCGGTCTCTCACCGACATGGGGCTTTTGCGGGATGAGGATGTCGGCGCGGATGGCATGGTCTCCGATTTGTTTGTAGTTTGTTTGGATGATGTCGAAGCCGGCGAGCTTTGGGTCGGAGGGGATTGCCATGATGAAGCGCGTGAATGATATCGAGGAGTTGTAGGCAGTGAGATTGGGGTCCTTTGTTCTTATAGTCGTCGATTGAGGCGATCGGATGAATTCAATTGTAGCCCCCAATTATTAATGCATCGGTCTCCTATCATAAGACGAGGCTCCATAGCAGATGAGTCTTAAATAAGCCTTAGAGATAACAAAAGTAAGCACTAACAGTTAGTGTTGAGCAAATGCTTGGGAAGAATCGGACAAGGCTGTAGTTGTGCTCGGCCCGCTGATCGGATGGATCACGGACACTACCAACAGCTCTGCTCCACTATGGTATTAAGTCTTCGATCGCTAATCCATTCGACGAGTGAATTCATCTGTACTGACACCTTCAGCCCGCCTGAAACTCATATCTACAGTGCAAAGACATCCACCACCATTCATGCATCCATGTCCAACTGAACGGGCAAGAAGATAGAAAAGACCAACAAAACCAAATAAAAACGAGGCGAATACAAATGCCATAAAGGTTCATCATACTATTACACGAGTTTCAACTCCTACCTGCCCATTGCATTGCATACCAGACCGGGCCCGCCGAGGTATCATAAGTCAACACAAGTCATCGCGGGGATATATTGAAAACAGATGGAAGAAAGGCTGAATGTAGCACAATCGTTATGCGGAACGAGGAAATCTGGAAATCAAACGCCTCGGAACTAGACCACAAGTCAGTTTCAAGGTCCGTATGGGACAGGGAAAGAGGGGAACTTACCATCCGAACCACCAAGAACCACATCGCGCCTGCGAATTTGAATATCGAAAGCCCGGCTACACTCCACAGCACCACGGACATGTAAATCAGGGACCGTTGGTTCTGAGTCTGGTCCACGGTGCCGCCGTTGCTGGACGTGGTCTGCTTGTCGAAGGTCTCGAGACCAGCAGCGCTCAGGACAACCGCGCCAAGGGCAAAGTTGCAGAACACCCAGGCCAAAACGACGGCACTGCGGAATCCCTTGTAGTAATCTGCTTGGCGTTCCTCCTCTGAGATGACCTGGACTTCCTTTGGCGGCTTGACGGCGAACTTCTGCAGTTCGGCCTCGTACTGCGCGTTCAGATCACCGTCGTCCTGGGGGATGTTGACATCGACCTTGCCGCCGGGCTTCAAGTGAGCAGACGGGAGCTTCTCAGCCTTGTCGTCACCCTTGGTACCCCATGTGATGTCGTGGGTGTTGCAGAAGGCGTAGATGTTCAAGACGTTGATGTAAGTCGGTGTCAGCAGAATGTATTGGATGAAGCAGGTGAACATGTGCCAAGGATCCATGAAAATGAACGAGGCAATGAACCACATGACATAGGTGGATCCAAGTGAGACGATGATCGAAAAGAACGTCTTGTTGGCGAACAGCTGGCCGACGGAGAAGGTGGTCGATGCCACTTCGCTCTCAATGGACTTGACGGTGACGAAGATTGCTGCAAAGGACAAGTAGATCATGATGAAGATCCAGAAGTAGACCATCGTCATGTAGAACTTGTTAGAACCGCCAGGACGATTGCCGAGGGCCAGAACGAAACATGTCACCAGCGTGGCGAGATAAAGCCATTCGAAGACAATACCCAGCACTTTGCCGACCGTGCCAAGCAAGTTGGGCTCACCGAGGTAAGTCGTGAGAATATGGAAGACCAAGAAGAAATTACCCTGATCAGCCTGTTAGCAAACGTACTACAAGGACACGACAAGGGAGCATACAATTCCGAACCACGCGAAAATCATAGCCACCGTCTGATAGATGAACTCAATCATCAGCATAAACTTGCGCAGGAAGCTGTGATCACTTCGGAAGATCTGGTAGAAATGGGTGATGGCGTAGACAGCGGCGAAGAAACTGCCGTTCAGCCAACGACGACGCTGAAGAATGAATTCGGCCATCCGGTCCGGGACATCAGTCTCACCGGTCGATGATTTGACATACTGTAAGAGCCAGCGGCACTTCCGTTTGGAGACAATCTCGAAACAGAGGATACGATCCTCGGCCAGGTACATGTTGGCAGTGAAGATACCAGCATTGGCGCCGTGCATCTTCTCTCCCAGGAAGTACCGCTCGAGTGGACCCTGTCCGTTCTTGTCGTTCTGCAGAGCTACGTAACGGTATGCAGAGAACGCACCGGGCAAGACAGTGATGAAACCGAATGCAGATTCCAATGGCTTGTCCAGGATGTTGCTCAGCTTGTACTCGAAGTTCTGACCAGCAACCAACGGGTTGAGCAGCTTCTTGCCGTGCGACAACATGACCTTGATCTCACCGCATGCACCACCGCACATGGGCTCCACGTCGAATGCCTTCCACAGATGGTAGATCGAGTCCCCACCAGGCTTGGTACCAGCATCCAGGAGCACACAAATGTTGGGGTCCAGAACTCGACCGAACGCCTGGAAGAACCAACGATGAGAGTTGATCTTCTTTTGGTTCTTTTCCTTCAAGCAGAAAATCATCTGCACCGGTGGTCCTGACCGCGGCTTGAGCTGGACCTGAGTACCCTTGACCTCCAAGCCCACCTGGGTGGTGTACTCGTAGATGTGCGCCGTCACGTCCTTGCCGTTGACCTGCTGCTTGGCGATTCCGTCCTGGTACACACCCAGACCGGCGAGCACAGCGCGGGTCCGAGGGTTGATTTTCGCACGACCATCGCTGATCACGCAAACCACAATCTTCTTCCACGCATCCTTGCCCCAGGTCTTGCTGCTGGTGCGCGAACACATGTGCGCAATGTTTTTAAACACACCAGACATGGTCCGTGCGAAGAGAAAGTCGTCCTCGTTGTACATGGTCACCGCAATGAAAAGCTCAGTATGACGCGGTTTGGCGAAGAGCTTCTGTCGCAATGTAAAACGCTCCTCAAAGAAGTCGGCAGGGTCGCAGGTCGCGGCCGAATATCGCATGTGGGTGAACTCATCACGACCAGGGGGCTCGGCGTGCGGCACTTGGCTGAGCAGTTTGGGAGCAATCGGACAATCGAGGACGAGATTGCCGTTAAACAACTGGACTTCCTTGACCGTCTTCCAGCGCCGAATGGGAGCGGGACTCGGGGTTGGGCGTGGCTCATCCTGAAAGTCGGCATTGTACGGGTCCGGCCCGAAAGGGTTTTCGCCTGGTTGCAGCATGGGCTCGTTGACTTCATAGGGTGTGTGGCCACCTTCCGGATATTGGCCTAGATCATAGTCGTCTTGAGGGGTTTGCGAAGGCTCGTAGGGTTGAGTATAGTAGGCGTCATGGTGGGCTGCAGGATCGATCGTGTAGTCGCCATACCCATAGGGCTGGTGACCCTGGCCTTCATAGGCATAGGAGTGGTGGACATTCTCAACGGAATACTGAAAGGATCGAGGACAGTCAGCTTGGTCTCTTGCTATTTGCGCGCAATGGAGAAAAAGAACCTACAGTAGGTTGGTCCGCAAGGCGGTCGCTGGAGGGCATGGGCAGATGCCCAGACGGTCCGTAGGGATTATCCTGAAGCTGGTACTGATCCAAGGGACGGCCTGGAGAGGGAGTGCGGTTGCTGTAGCTGGTGAGATGAGAAGGGTTCATCAGGGGCGAGCGATTCTCGTCCCCAAAGGGGTCTGGTTTAGCCATGTCAGTTCCCTTGTCCAAGTAAACTCCAGAGCACGATCAATCGAGTCGCAAGACCTTGGATGCACAAGTCGCACTGCAACCATACACCATCAATGCCCAGCACTGCGGTCTCGAAGCCGTGTGCAATGCGCAGAACAAAAAAAATCAGAAAAGGAGGGGGTACTCACCAACGCGATTGTAGGCCATGGTGTCTCTGCCTCGGATTTGAGTTCAGCGAACCTGAACCGGGCCTATAGCAGGTAGTCGCAGGGATCGATTCGGCAGGAGATTGCGCCAGGAGCAACGAGTGGAAAGACCCGGTTTAGTGATTGCGAGATCACTCCTCAGACCGATGGGCCCCAAGCTCTTGGTTCGTTTCAGGTAGGGCGATTGGCCCAAGCGAGATGATGGGAGGAGGGAAGGGAAGGGGAATCAGGAGGCGCCTCGTCGCACGATTCATAAACGGGGGAGTTTCGAGATCGTCAAATGCCAGGCCCGCTCCTGGAGGTTGTTTACGAGGCCTTGGGACGATCGCTGGTGACGATGGTGGAGTCCAGGTAGTCCAGGCAGACGAATAGGCGTTTGCACGCTAGACCCGCACTGTTCTGTGTATGGATGTACTGCCCCAGAGTGGCTTGAAGCAACTGAGTCAACCTGGAGTGGGCGATGGTGAAGATAGAAACAGAAATACCGGGAAATCCCAGCAGCGCCGCTTCAAAATCGAAGAGCGCAGGCGACAAGAAGAAAAGAGGGCCAAAACTTGAAACATCGACGGATCCACGGGTTGCCAGTTGACCAAGTGGAGGTGGACGGGGTCACTGGGCCAACGGGAGGAACTCAACACTCGCCACAGAGGTGTGGCGGTGCGTGCAGACTCTTTTTTTAGACGGCCTTCACCACCTATGAATAGGATAGATGACATTTACTCCGTATAATAGAACTAAATCCAAGACATCAAGATATACTCGACAATAGAGCAGCATCATGGATAGTCAGTTTAGAAGTAACAATTCTCCGTAGCCTCTTAAATCAAACATGTAAGGGCACGAATCACAGTGCGCTCGATATGCCTATCGATAACGACTCGCCCCGCTACCCTCTTCTCATTTAGTAGTACCTGCTCTCTTAGCATCTCACTGCTCACCACCATGTCTTCCAACAATGGACCCGTGAGCGTCCTCTTCGTCTGCCTGGGCAATATCTGTCTGCACCGCCCACCATCCCATGTCTTGCACTGCCGCTAATGCCCCGCCCCAGGCCGCTCGCCCATGGCTGAAGGCGTCTTCCGCAATGTCGCCAACGCCCACCCCGCCATTGGTGAGATCGACTCCGCCGGCACGGGCGCCTACCACACCGATGAGCCCCCAGACCCTCGGACCATGTCGACTCTGCGCCGCCACGGAATCACCAGTTACACCCACGCCGCCCGCAAGGTCAACCAGGACGATTTCCTCAAGTTCGACTACCTGCTCGCAATGGACAAGTACAATCTGCGTGATCTGCTGGATGAACGCGAGTATGTGATCAAGACGCTGCGCAAGAAGGCTGATCCCAAGTCTGCGGCGAAGAATACTCGTGCTGCGACCGAGGCTGCCATTGGGTCCCATGGTGCTGAAGCCAAGGTGGCGGAGGTGCGACTCTTTGGTGATTTCGGCAAGGGTGGAGTCTTGCATGAGCGTGTAGGTGGCGGCGAGGTCGTCCAGGATCCTTACTATGGTGGTGCGAACGGATTCGAGGAGGTCTATCAGCAGGTTGTGCGGTTCTCCCAGGGCTTCTTGGACTATCTGGAGAATCGGGGTTAAGACAGATACGACACAGACAACACAGTATCGATGGAAGGTAGACATAGAGGACTGTTACAATGATACCCTGCTGATTGAGAGAAGTTTACGCTGTGGATGGTTTTGTTCTCTAGCAATCGGAGCCAGAGGCCTTCTGGCAAGGTGACCTGAGTGTAGACAGATAATCGTACAGTATAATACATTGCAGACCACAGATATATAGACATTAGACTAGCCGCACACTGCCACCCGCTCATCATACCTTCTCGCTAATCTTGATGGCAGCTCTGCAGCCAAACCGAATCACATCCACGAGCGGATCATATGGCTTGGCCTCCTTCGCGTCATTGGCAACAGCATGGTCCAAGTGCTCGAGCTCTTCATCACGAATGCTCCGGAATGTAGCCAGCATTTCCTTCACTTCATCATCCAACTCCTCCCCTCTCCGCTCGGCATCGGCCTCCCATGACAAAATCTCTCTGACTTGATCATTGTAATGAGTCCCAATTTCAGTCTCCACGGCTTCGGTGCATGCCATGGCCGCTTCACGGCCAAGTGCAGCGGTGGACCATCCCAGGAACGTGGCGGCCATCTCCCATACCGGGTACATTGCAGTCGGCCGGACCTGATGCTTCGCAACAAGCTTGTTGAACGTCTTCAGGTGCCCTGCTTCCTGGTCGTACATGTGTTTCATCAAGGGACGGAGGTGCGGATGCGAGCGGACCACTTGGGGGTTCTGGGCAGTGTAGATCAGGGTCGCGGCGAGTTCACCAGCTTGGTTGACACGGAGTGCACTGTCCAGAAACTCGCGCTGTTTCTTGCTGAGGACATATCGAGGCTTCGGGCTATCCGGAGACCCGGTGGTGGAAGCGTGGCGACACTGTTTGCGGATAGCTGTCGGGGCGAGGAAGTCGAGGAATATTGGCGACGATGGCTGGATCGAGCGCCGGCACTGAGCCAAGGCACACCTCCGTATTGTAGGAATAGTATGCATGGTTCGTGATCGAGACATGGCTTCGAGATAGACGTGAAGTCATAAAAGTTGCTGGTTGCTGGCAAAGGATTAGCGCAGGCGCGCGCTTAGTCTTGGCATCCGGACGTCATGAACCGACGGCCAAAGGCCAACTTGCGACTGACAAACACGCATCCCCAACGATACCCTCGCCCTTCCGTCGTCGCCAGTTGTACAGTATCCAGTCGCCTTCAGGGGTATTGGGTATAACAAAGATTTGGCCTTTGGTGGACGGCTCTCAAGTGCGCCGGGAGTTTCCTAAAATTTGCGACTCCTGGCCCAGGGCGATCCTGCCCGTGAATCAGCCTATTATCACTGAACAGGGCAGTGTGTTGACTTGAATATATATTTTTGGGCAGGTAATTGGGAGTGTGGGTGCTAGGGGCCTACTGAGCTTTCACTATGGCGGACGATTTGGATGCGGAGCTGCTGGCTCTGGCCGGTGACTCTGAGGAAGAGACCTCACCACAACTGCAGCAAAAAGATGGTTCTCCGGCGCCGTCAGACTCTCCTCATTCACCAGACCGCGACGCCGCACCCACAACAATGGGCCGTAAAGGCACAGCGAAATCAGTGTCCCGCCGACCCCGGAAGGCTGTGAGGGATGAAGAAGACGGTGAAGTGTGAGTCGTATCCCTCTTACTCATTTTGGCCATGGTCCATTAACTGAGGCCGAATCCCTCTCGTACCCCTCTTACCCATTTGGCGATGGATCATTAACTGAGGCCGACTCCCTCTAGATCTGAAGCCGAATCCCACCACTCCCTCCAGTCTGCTTCCATGTCTGAATCTGACACTGAAGCTGGAGAAGTTGACGACGAAGACCGTCCCATTTTCCCATACGACAAGCTGTACTACTCGGCCAAGGAGAAGCAAGAGATCATGGCTATGCCTGAGATTCAACGTGAAGAGCTGCTCTCTGAGCGTGCTCAGCAGGTTGACCGCCACAACCAGGACTTGGCTCTGCGTCGTCTCCTAGCCTCGCGAGAGCGTGAGGAACAGCGCGCTGCCGCCAAGGCGAAGCGCAAGGCTGGCTCTGCCGGCCTCGACGACACCCAACGCAAGAGCTCCCGACAGAAGACAACCCTCGGCGGCCGCAAGGTCGGTGAGACCTCTGCTGCCATCGATGCCTACAAGCGCCAGCGTGAACAGAAGGGCAAGCGTGATGAACTCCGTCGCGGAGCTCCAACCCAGTCCCGCCGTCGGTCCCGCACCGCCTCCAGCATGTCTGACGCGGATGCTGAAGCTGAGAGTGATGTGGAGCTGGACGCTCGTGTTCGTTCACCATCCGTGCCCAAGGACGACCCGCCTGCCGAACTTCGAGACATCCAGCGTGCTCGTGTCGGCCGCAGCAACTTCGCGCAGGTCTGCTTCTACCCTGGCTTTGAAGCGGCCATCACCAACTGCTACGCCCGTGTCAGTATTGGTCCCAATGCCGAGACTGGCCAGAACGACTATCGCATGTGCTTGATTCAAGGTATGTCTCCATGACCGATGATCGCATCTCTGAAAGATCCTGCTACTAACACTGTGACAGGCTTCACCCAAGGCAAGCCCTATGCCATGGAGGCACCCAACGGTCGTCCTTTTGTGACTGACCAGTACGCCAAGATGGCCCACGGCAAAGCTGTCCGCGAATTCCCCTTCATCGTTTGCTCTGACTCTCCTTTCACTGAGGTTCGTCACCCCAATCTCTCTACCACCTAGCGCCACCAACTAACCGTACGACAGGCCGAGTACAACCGCTACCGCAAGACCATGGCAGTCGAAGATTGCAAGATGGCTACGCGGACCAAGCTGGCCAGCAAGGTGGCAGACATCAACCGTCTTATCAATCACCAGTTCACTCCAGAGGAACTGAACGAGAAGCTGCGCAAGCAAGGTGCCTTCGATTACAAGAAGAACATTCTCCGACGATTCGACCTCGAGCGAGACCTGAAGTTTGCCAAAGCCAATGGCGAGACGGAACGAGCCGAGCAGCTGCAGAAAGAGTTGGACCAGCTCCTCAACCCCAACCTATCCTTTGGCACAACCATCAACAAGCCAGTTGCTGAGAAGACCTTCTCATCAGAGGCTGAGCGTGTCCACCAGATCAACCTCCGCAACCAGAAGCTCAACTACGAGAACGTCCGTCGTGCCCAGCTCGAAGAGCGAAAGGCTGCTCGCAAGGCCGCTGCTGCTGTCGCCCGTGGTGAAGCTGCTGCTGATCCATTCATGCGTGTCCGCACTATCGCTAAGACGCACCATGACGTCTCCGGGAAGTCGCAGGATAATACGCCGAAGGCTGTTGACAGCACTCCCGGAGGAACTCCCAAGGACTCTCCCAAGCCGGCCACTGGTACACCTTCTCGAGTCACAACTCCCGCCTCCCAGGAGAAGCCCAAGAGCGGCTTCATGATTCGCTACAGCAACAACGACGATGAGAACATTGCGGCTCTGGATCTGGATCTCGATGTCGAGATATGATCCGTCAGCCGTAGGCCTTTTGTCCGGAAGCTGTACATGTCCAGACCTCAGATGTCGGCTGTGACCTCAAACTGCACCTATCTCAACTTTTCGTGATGGCTGGGGGTTTTTGCTTCGTTCTCTTTGCTCTTACCAGGGACTGGCGCCGGGGCTAGCGGTATCTTTCAGAAAACTTCAAGGGATCTCTTGTATTATGAGCACAATGAATGGAGCATAAGGAGCACTCTAGTTGAGAATTCAATGAACCTCATTCAATGTCTTTGACCACCCATTCCCGTCAGAGCCTATCCATATCTGATAGTCCTGTTCGTGTCAAGTGGGGCGAGCGATAAGATAAGGATAAATCACGTGTACGGCCCAGCAACGCGAAGCACGCGCAGCGCGTCTGGAGTATGCGCCCTTGAGAGCTCCACACTCACAACCTCTTCCAATCTCCCTTTTGACCCAATTACACCAGAATGACCTGATCACACCTCTGAACTTTGTCAAACCCACCTCGCTCACTCGCACTCTCGCAATTGCACCTGAAATGTCTTCGCCCTCAACGCCGCGGTCGACGCGCTCTGCGTCCTCCGCCGGCAACTCACCTACCATGCTCACGCCTGGGCAAAAGATCAAAGCCATGATGGCCCAATTCGACAGCGACTCAGACTCGGATATCCAGCCTGCCAAGAAGTCACAATCGATCTCGAAGCCGGACTTCGGACTTAAGCCATCTTCCTCTGAGACGCGCCTAATCAATCAATTCGATGACTCCGCAGACGACTCCGACAATGCGGACGGTATCGTCAGACCCAAAGGCCGAATGGCGGCTCGCATGCAGAGTGATGTAAACAGCTCTGCAGACAGGCAAGACACGGCCTTCTCACGGCTGTCCAAGGCCCTGCAAATCGAGAGAGCGCAAACACAAAAGCCACAGCAGGAAAGCCACGCGCCCGAGGACGAATCCAGTGACGACGATCTGCCCGCGGCTGGCCCGAAGAGGAGGAATGGCAAAGCGAGACAGTCTCCTGCTTCCGACAACGAATCCAGCCACTCCCCGTCTCGCGCTCGCACAGTTTCTCCCTTGTTCGTTTCCTCACCAGCCGCACCACACAACGATCCCAGCCATGATGCAAGCGACGACAACAACAATGAAACAGATGGCCCGCCAAAGTCCAATGCCAGGTTCCTTGCACTCGTTGCCCAAAAACGCAAGGAGCGTGAAGAGCGCGAAAGGATCGAAGCTGAGCAAAAAGCAGCCAGGCGAGCGCAGATGGAGCAATTCAGCTCTGAAATCATGTCAGGAGAAGAGAGTGAGGCTGATGACCCTGGCTCAGTACGCAAGTTGAGCCAGAAAGCGCGTCAGCCACGTAAGGCTAGTAAGAAGGCTCTTGAGGAAATGAGTCGGGAAACGCAACGCATGAGTCGTAACATGCAACTGGCTCACCAGGCACAGACGAAGAAGAAAATCAGCAAAGAAAGCTTCTTCGCTCGGTTCAACTTCATGCAGCCCGATCCTGCTGCGACTGACTTGACTGCTGTTAACTCCTCATCGACAGCGGGCTCGCAGCACTCTTCCGATGGAGAGAGTCCTCACAAGAACAAAGACACGCCTCACACTTCGCCTGTAATCGGGCCTTCGGATGCAAGCAAACCAGTCACTGTTGGCGAATCTGCCGAAACTCAACCAGATCTTAACGGCAATCGTCTCGATGCTGAAACAGCACGCCTTTCTCCCATAGACGAATTAGCCCATGACAAATCCAAGGATGCTACGCCTGTGCCTGGTCCCGCTGCTGCGCAAACCAAAGGAGCCGTCACTAGCCAGAAGAAAGAGGTCCGCCCATTGACTGGACCCCCTGTTCGCGTTCTCTTGACCAGGGAACAGGTTGCTCGGCACCAGCAAGACGACTCAGACAGTGACGACCTCGAAGTCATCACGTCTCCTGCCAAGTGCCGTCGTATTGCCGCGTTTGAGAACCTCCCATCTAAGAAGATGCAGGAATCCTCCTCAATGACCAAACTCAAAGCCTTGGCACACTTGACGTCCCCAACTCGCAAGACGACCTCAATGACTTCCGCCGAATTGTCGGCCAGCCTACTGTACAGGGCTCGACAGCAAGCCGCCAAGGAGAGACGTGAGCGCATCGAGGAGCTCAGAGCCCAGGGCATTCACATTGAGACCGCTGAAGAGCGTGCGGCTATGGAAGATGAGGTGGAGAACTTGGTTGAAAAAGCTCGCCAGGAAGCCGAGGAGATTGCACGCCAGGAGCGAGCCGCCAAGAAGAAGGAACAGGGTCTGAACGCCGACGACGAAGACGATGATGACTGGGCATTTTCTGGCTCTGACGAGGATGCATCTGGTGAAGACGAAAACGATGGGGATGACAGCAACAGTGTCAATGGCAACCAGGGATTTGTCGAACGAGAGGCTGACGAAGACGACGAATCTGAAGATGGCCAGTCCGAAGATGGGCTATCGGATGTCGAAAGCGAGTCTCCTGGTAGTCGACGGAAGCGGCGGACTCGTGTGGTCGGTGATGACGAAGATGAGGACGAACAGCCCCAGGTGCCATCAACGCCAGTCAGACCCCCATCCAACGCACCGCAGTCAGCTGAACGCCCTCATTTCCCTGGCATGGACAGTCCTGGCAATCAGTCCCTGGGCCTGACTCAAGCATTTGCTGGTACCATGGCAGATGGAGACTCTGGCAGTCCGGCTGGTTCTGCAACAATTCCCTTCTCCCTTCCGGACCCCGGCCAACCTGTTCCAATGCTTCGTGCCCAAGATTCCGAAATTCTCGTGCGCGACAGTCAAGAACAGAACAATGAGCACGATTTCCTCGCGGGGTATAATCAGAATGTAGCCCGCGTGTCCGAGTCACCCGCCGCGCATCACTTCTCCCAGTGCTCTCAACTCCCAGACCCGACACAGGACCAAGGCTTTGTGTTCTCTCCGTTTGATCCCACCAAGAGATTCAGAGAAACACCGCCGGTGTCCACCGTTGACACAGTCCTTGTCGGTCAGAGTCAATCACCGATTGCGGAGAGAAGGCGCAAGCAGCTTCGCCGAGGACGTGCGGCCAACCTGTCGGCGGTCCAGGAGGAAGACAACGAGGGCGACTTCGAGGTCAATGCAAATGCTTTCAATGTCATGAAGAAGGCCGCCAAGAACCCTGTTCTTCCATACGATAAGAAGAAGAGCAAGGCCAAGGACATTGTGGATGAGGCTGCCGAAGAATCCGAGGATGAATACGCCGGCATTGGTGGTGCAAGTGACGACAGTGACGGCGAAGAAGATGCCTACGATCAACAGATGATCAATGATCAGAGCGGCGAAGTCGTTGACGAAAAGCAGCTTGCTGCACTGAACGCGTACGTGCCAACCGTATACATTGAATTGACCAGCTACTAACAACGTTTGCAGTGTCCACCAACGCAACCGTGACGAAAAGGATGTCGCCAAGCTGCTCAAGGACATTACCACTGGTGCCCTTCGACGTCGCCGTGGAGCTGATGATGACTTCGACCTTGACGACTCAGACGACGAGCGCCTAGCACGCCGGCGCGAGAAGCAACGCGAATTCGCCAAGATGCGACGGGCTCTTCTTGCAGATGACAAGGTTGGTGAGCTTGCCGAAAATCCGAAGAAGGCGGCATTCTTCAAGGCGATTGAGGACCGCGATATGGACGATGACTTCGAACTCGACTTCCTGGAAGAGAGAGAAAGCGGCTCCCAAGGCGAGTCCTCACAAGATGTTGCCAACGAGGAGCAAGGGGACTCTGCCCAGGACAGCAAAAAGCGCAAGCGACCTCTTGAACCAACTGCTGAGGATACTACCAACCGCCCTCCGCCGCATCTTCGCCGCACCCCTGCCAGTGCAATGTCGAAGAAACCCGCAACCCTGGCTGAGATCCGTGAAACCTTGTCCTTCCTGACGGAGACTCCCGAGTACGACTCATTCCATGAAGATGCCTCCCTCGATGACGAGGCTGCCGAGGCAGATGACTCGAACACCTCCGGCGTGGAAGAGTCTGTTTCTGAAGAGACGGACCCGCAACCTAAGGATGGATTCGCCGTTCCTAGACACCCCCGCCGCACCCGTGCCCCAGTCGTGGATCGCCTTGCGCTGCTCCGCCAAGCATCTTCCAACTCTGCCACTGGCACGGCTCCAGGATCTGGCAACACCAAGATGGCCTTCTACAGTGGGGGTAAATCTGATAGCCCTGTCGGATTCCGTCCACCGCAGCTTCTCCGCCGCGTCACTACAGGCTCGTCTTCGTCCAGTTCCAGCACATCCACAACCAATCGCGTCACCAAGCCTGCCGCTACCGGTCCGAAGAAGGGCGGCGCCGTCAACTCTTACACCGCTGCTCGTGAGCGGGAGCGCGAGAGACAGCTCCGCATGAACCAGCGGGGCGGTAGCTCGAACATTGCCAAGTTGTTGAACAAGCATGCTGGTAACGGTCTGGGCGCGTTGGCTGGCAAGGGACAGTGGGATTAGGCGGGGGTATCTGGATCAATCTTCCACATTCTCATGGATTTCTTTCGGCATTGGCTCTCGGGTCATCTCATTCTCATTTTTGTGCAAGCGTCCAGGTGTTCGGTCAAGGGTCAATAGGAGTTTGGAGTGTCATGCATCACTCAAGTGTATCTAAATTGAATGCGATCAAGCCTCAATATTTCCGGGAGCCATGTAAGCATTCCGTCCCTCTACCAAGCAAAGAGATCCACCCGGAGAACTCTACTCGCCACGTAGCATTCGAAGGAGCACGAGACTTGGCCAATCTCACTATGTCAAGGGTAGAAGGAGCGATAATGAACGTGAGCGAAGATATCTATCGCGTCCCTCGAAGCTTTCCAGCGGCTCGAAAGCATTAGAGCTAGATTCTATCGATCCCCGACTTCGCAGACTAGAAGTTGTTCAAGATTTGCGCCTCTATGCGCATCTGGTGGTTGAAAATGCTGATAGCATTCCGGCATATTATCATCATCAATATGGATAACGCATCAAGGAGCGCACCAGCATATACACAAGCGGCTTCTGCGTTCGAAACTCAAAAACGTATTGCCTGTCAAACTGGGTTGAGCAGAATATTCAAGGAGAGACATGATCACATTCAGCATCTCAGCATCACGCTTTGCAAAAAAAAGAAAGGATCGTAGTTGACGAAAGCAGCCGCAGACTGCGAAGGACGAGAGTAAAGTTTGCCTACCTAGCAAACGGTGATGTAAAGGCCAATCCTATAACCCGGTCAGGGACCAATGCTTCCCAAGACTAGAATCCGAGTGACTTACGGAGAAGGATTGTAATCCTCAAACCAATCCAGGCTGGTAGTGCCGGCATTCTTCATCTCGTAGGCGACAGTGTTGCCGGCAGGGCAGGCGAAGGTAGACACAGCATACGAGTTGCCGGGGGCGACGGTGATGGTACCAAGATTCTTAGCGACGGCGGGGGCGTTATTATAGGTTGTCGAGAGCGTGGCCGGTGAGACCAGCTGTTCGAAGTCGATCTTCCCGTCGCCGCTGAAGGTGAAAGACGAAGTCTGCAGGTCGTTCTTGTGAGGGAACAGGAAGACTAGGCTGCAGGTCTTGCCTGCGTCGGAGGCCGGAATGTCGAAGTTGAAGATACTCGAGATGGTCGAGGTCACCTCGCCATCGTATGACGTGCCGGGGGCTTTGTTGGGATGCGACGAGTCAATTGGAATGATCAGATGGGGGAACTCAAAGTTGCCGGAGCTCAGAGTCGTTGGGCAGTGGGCTGGCGGAGGCGGCTTGGGGATGCAGTTGTTGGCGTGCAGGACAACGCTCTTGCACCCGGTGACAGCCGAGCTCTGGTGGGCGTAGATGTTCAAGCCACCGTTGTCGCCAGTCTCACAGGCAACGAAGTGAGTGCTGCCATCGTGCTCGAGCTCACCATCGGCGTTGATAGAGAAGCCCGTGGTGGGGGTGGCACCCACATCACATTGCCACTGCGAGGTTGGTGCTAGAAAATCAATCATGTCAGCTGTTCCCTTATTGTTCCATGCCACCTGAGGCTATGATGCTCACGCGTGAAATGGCAGCCACGTCCGTGGGAGTCAGTGATGCCGCCATTGGGGCCAATGCAGTAGTGGCCAGGCGGCAGGCTATGATCGCCGATGCGGTTTTGGCCATCAGAGAGTTGGCGAACGAGCCCAGAGTCACCTCCAGACGCGGTCAACTCGAAGCAGCAAGTATTCCCGCGGCCAACAAGGGCGTTGGCGCCAGCAACCAAAGCTGCTCGAGTGATGAAGTTCTTCATTGGGCCGAGGAAGCGAACGAGTGAAAGATGATGCGTAAAGTGAGCCAGAGAAGGGGATCTACTCTGGGGAAGTCTGGGGTATTTATGACAGGCACCACATCCAGGCCACAATAGTAACGTTGCAAATCAGGATGTCTCGAGCGAGCAACGGGACAACTGCCTGGCACCCAAGGTCTAATCAATCCCAAAGCCAACACAGAATAGCAACCACTGTCGCTCTATGCAGTCAGCCGACTCCATTTTACGACGAACACCCGCGATGCCAGTGACTTTTGTCTCAGAAAGCAGGGTTTTGGCCGGGATCGTCGACGTCATGTCATCAGATCAGAAGTCGAATAGAGATGGAGCGAAGAGTCGAAGAGTTGAAGCGCGATGCTCCACTGACAGGAGTCGATATGAGCTGGCAGACAACAGTGGCTGTGGCTGCATCTACGAGACTTAGGGCACGTGGCCTAAAGGCTGTCAGCACGGACCCTTAGACTAAAGGCAAAGCTTTAAGCGACTGAACTAGCAATGATACGGGTGGGTCTTCGATCATCTAGAAGTTCATGGGAAACGGGATCAGAATACACTAACAAGAGGCACAGACCCCTCATGTCGGATCGAGCGGATGGAAGTGCCGGATGTCCTGGACAGAGGTTACACATTGCATGGCTTTCATTGTCAACCCTGTCCTTATTATTTCCGCCGATTCAAATGCAAGCTACGCGAGGTACTCGTCGGGTAGCTCGAACTCTGTGCACCGGAACAGCTCTTTCTAAACATTAGGGATCAGCAATTTGCGGGACAAAATCAGGAGGGAGTGGTAGACTGCTCAGCCCAGACAAACAATCAAGTAAATTGTTCATGGACCGTGCCCTGATCCTTCTAGCAATCGTTGGTTTAGATCGAGGTGAGACCGGAAAATGAATCCACAATTTGGCTGTTATTCCTACACGCTTGCCAGAGATGGCCGACTCATGGATGCACCACATCTGGGGTGTTTATTGCCGACGACAAACAAGCCGGGTAATTTGTTAAAAGTCAGATGGCAGTAAAGCCACGATAGAATGTATGAATAGACGATGTGACCTTGAACAGGCTAGTGCATAACACGCAGGGAGAAACTATGACCATAAGTCAGAACCATAGCAGAATGTGAAAAGACTTGTAAGAGAATAGATTTCACTTAGGTTGGAGGTCGCATGAATGGAAAATATTTCCGCCACATCGTTGGAGCTATACCCTGAATGAGGCAGGTCCGCCTCCATATATGAACGTGTCGCTTAGCAGACCCGAGAATGTATAGTTTATGCAACAGTGCTGTACCTGAATTGGGCAGTGGCGTTTTGACTTAATTTTAATTGTAGTGTCAGTTTGGACTAGGAGTCGACTTCGTTTCTCGGTGTGTCCTTCGCAAGTATCCCACGTGGGGGTTTTGATCAAGCGGCGAGACCAGGGGATGCTGCCAAACAATTACAGAGATTGAATACATCGTATCGATGTAGTTAGAGGAGTTGTTGCTAACAGATTAGATCCTATAAAGCCAAGAGGCAAAATTTCCTGTTGCAATAAGTTCTATCCCAATGGCTAAATCTCGGCCTTGGGTTAAAATCTCAACCAAAAATGGAGGATGTAAGAGGGTCTAGATTAGCTGGTAGATAGAAGTGCACAGTTTTGACCTAAGTCCAGTATATTTATTTAGCACTGCCGCCTAAACATGATGATATTTCAGAAGCGATGGAAACGTGGTAGGTGATTACCTGTGTTAGCAAGTGCTCTTAGCACTATCATTTATCGAATACTAGAAATGGTAACTACACTATGAATTCTTGACGCTAGGAGAATATGTCCATGCGCGAACTAAGCCCCATTGTCCATAGTTGTTTTCGGTTATCCCATGGCCACGTTCCTCTTTATCTTATATAGATGGTGTTCCTCCTGAAAAGTTTCTCTATTCTTTCTAACAACTCCAAGGCATCCAGGCCCAGCAAGCCTTTGCGACTTTTTGTCAATTGACTTGGGCATTGGTGTCTAGTCTCACGCTCATTTGGATTTTATTCTGTTGAGAATTGATACCCTTCTCTTTTTCATTCGTTTCAGACTACGGCCAATAACATGACGGCGGCTCTGGTAACATCAACGGTCATTAGCCCTCCACCGCTAACCAATGTTGGTGTGTATTATGTATGACCTGCCCTCCATTGTCCTAATCTCTGCTAATGTTGAGTAGGGACAAGGTGCAAATCAGCAACGCTTGAGTCACTTTTGTGGGGAAACGTCTCTAGATATCATCAACCTTGCCTTCCTCAATGTGTTCCCGGACCAGGGCAACGGATATCCAGGAACCAATTTTGGAAACCAATGTGGCTCTGCAACATACAACATCAGCGGCACCGTAACACAGTTGCTCTCTGACTGTCTGCAGATTGCAGAAGATATTCCTGTTTGTCAAAACGCCGGAAAGAAAGTCTTTCTCTCTCTCGGAGGTGCATATCCAGCAAATCAGGAGATCACCAGTGACCAGTCTGCCATTGACTTTGCCGATTTTATCTGGGGTGCCTTTGGTCCAGTGACCGATGAATGGACCCAGACTGACAGTCCTCGTCCATTCGGTGACGCTGTTGTGGATGGGTTTGATTTTGACATTGAACACAATGGAAGCTATGGTATCCCACTTCAAATTCCCCCTCATTACTCCGCGGAGTTTAGATCATACAGAAGAATAGGCTAACTCATTGGTGCTCTCTCAGAGTATGCGAAAATGATACATCGACTCCAAACTCTTTATGCTACCGTCCCAGATCGTCAGTTTTATCTTTCGGCTGCACCACAGTGCCCAATTCCAGATCCTCAGTTGAACATTACCATTAACAAGGGCATGTTCGATTACATCTGGGTTCAATTCTACAACACAGCAAGCTGTGCCGCAATCAATTACGCGGAAAATGTGACGGGTTTCAACTACGATGATTGGGTTGATGTCATTCTAGCCAGCAGCAACCCGAATGCCCGCCTGTTCATTGGACTGCCTGCAAGCGAGGATTCAGCCTATTCTGGCTATTATCTTACACCTGACCAAGTGGAGCCGTTGGTCAATGAGTATATGACGCTCTATCCGGGAACTTTTGGTGGCATCATGCTCTGGGAGGCGACATCGTCCGACAACAACACGATCAACAACTTGACATATGCAGACGCCATGAAGGCTATCTTGAACCAGACTGCGGAGCCTTGGACCTCTCCCCCACCAACAGGCAACAGCAGCTCAAATGTTGGATGGGGTTCGATCAACAAGTCCAGTCTTGCGTGGGCCTCTTTCAATAGCAGTGGTGCCGTCTGTCCAGGGAAATCTTCATTGGACGATAGCAGCATAGAGAGCGCTTGTGCAGCTCTCGTGGAGAATGGGTAAGCATCATCTTAGCCATCAGTCGAATTATTTATACTAATTTCCTTTTAGTTGCACCAATACCACAATGAACAGCACGGATGGCTACTTTTCCTTCAGCTTTACACCCAATAACGGTCTTTCCGCATGCAACGAATCTGCTCCAGGGAATGTCATTGGGTGCAAGTCCGCTGTTAAGAACGCTTTCAATTATATTGTAAGCGAGATGGAAAATGCCTTTACAACTTTGTCGGGAAACAACGCAGGATGGGTGGATATTCTCAACAAGAATGGAGAGGAAGCAGGCAAATTTTCTATGCTTGCTGTCTGTCCTGGGACAACTAACACAGAGATAACACCCAGTGTTGGATGGGGTGCATTGAACAAGTCTAGCTTGACAACGGAAGTTCAAAGTACACAGAAATCCTGTGTCAAGAACGCATATCTGCCGCCATTGAATGATACGTCCTTGACATATGTCTGTGGGCATCTTGTGGAGAATTGGTAAGCGTCATCTAAGCTTGCTGTCGATGGATTGTTGCTAACTTTGTTTTAGTTCCAATTCTGGATATATAGGCGGTGGCCTGAACACCAGTTACCTCCTACACTTTGGTCCAGAGAAGGCCAAATCCTCATGCGCTAACATTGCCCCCTTGCAAATTGGTGGGTGTAAATCTGCCTTTGGGACTGTTTTCAATTTTCTTCAGGTTGAGATGATGGCAGTTAATAGCGATTTGCAATATGCTGCTCGGGCCGAGGTAGAGATACCCAACAAGAAGGGCAATGCGGGATTCCGGTTTGCTTTAGAAGTGGGCTGTGATTTATGAGTTGGTGGAATCTTGCTGGCAGGCTTGTTCTGGTTTCGTTCCTGGTTTCAGGCTCTGGAATAACTGGTCGGTACTATGGAGATCGTTTTTTGTTGAGGGCTGCGCCCGGTTTGTATACTTAGCTAGACTTGACTGTTTTCTAATGGTTTTGATTCATCTACACTTCAGCACCTTCTTCCTGCCTTTCTCTTCTCCGTATCAGTCCTTTTCTGATCAATTGTGATAGCTATATCAATTTAGGTCTAGCCCATAACTACTAGAAATCCACCATCTCTTTCGCAGATGCTAGGGGTTAGCAGTTGAATATCCACATGTATCCGGCTAGCGGGGCATTTTCATCTTGCAATATCGCTAGCAGGAGGCACCGATGAGTCTGCTTGAGGCGTAAACTCGGTGCAATTGGCCTCGAGCGGCTCGAGGTAGGATGGAGGTTCCTGAGAAATCCCAGGTCCCGAAGGCCTCTGGAGTAGGCGAAACAGTTATGGATCTCTATCGATAATTTTCTTCAGCCTAGGACAGGATGGAAACAATCAATAATAGACTTGTAGCATTTGAATTTGATGCGACATCATCTCTGAGGAACCTAAAGTTGTTTGCAACCTCTCAATGTCTCCCGTCATATAGGGTATAATCATAATGTACACTTAAACCAGGAGGATATCAGGAGAATCAACTAGTCAACCTCAACACCTCAACCAACTCCATCAAAGAAGAGACCGTCTCCGCAGGACGCTCCGGTTCCTCTCCCCGAGGAAGCAGGTAACTCCGCCAACCGGCATCCATCGCCGCAAGATAATCCTTCCCATAGTCATCGCCAACATGCACACACACCCATTCATCCGGGTCATCAACCCCAACAGGAGCTGAGCCATGCGTATGCGTCTCATCCCGCGTCAATAGTTGAGCCTGTCGTCTCGCAACATCGAAGATCAGTCGATTGGGCTTTTCCTCGCCGGCCTCGTAGCTGGTTATGATCAGGTCCAGATCAGCGTCTGGCTGTCCCCCAGCACCTGCGATATCGGATTTCTGAGCATAGAATGTGTTTCCAGGACCACCCCGCTCCTCGAACCCAGGTAACTCCATACTCGACAGATCCTGGTCAGCACGCATATCTCCAACCCGCAAGCCCAATGCTTTCAGGACAGAAGGGACTCTATCGTCCGAATTGGATATGACACCCAACAAGATCCGATCAAACGATCTCGTCGGCGCCGTCCGAATCTCACGTATCCGCGCAAAGAACGGCGCAACATCCTCGTACAGGGTATACCCCTCCGCCCCCGCAAACCGATTCACCAGAGCTTCAATCATACTATCAGGAAGCTCGTACTTCTCTTCCCCACCACCAGACGTCTGCGGTCCCGAAGAACCCAGCTTTCCTTCCGTAGCCAACACCTGCCTAAAACACCCCCGAATCACCTCCTCCCACCACTGCCTAGGACCCCCATACCGACCGCGGAGAACATCAGCCCGGCCGTAATTCGGGTACCTCTTGAGATGTGCGCGGAAGACGTCCTTGAACGCAGTCTTGATTTTGACCGGGGTGACGATGTCGCGGGGGAGACCGTATTCGTGCGCGGTTGTCGCGTATTGTTCTGGGACGGGTGGGTGTGGATGGAAGAGGGTGCCGAAGGCGTCGAAGGTTAGAAGGAGGGTGCCTTTGTGGGTCGATCTTTGGGTGAGGGTGCGTGTGGTTGTGTAGAGAGAGTTTGGTGGCATGGTTTGGGGTGTTGATGGTTGGTTGGAGGTGATGATGTCGGTTTGAGTTGGTGACGCGGTTGAGATCTTATCTCGCCGATCTTTGCCTCGGTGTACCATGTCAAGGTAGTACACTTTATTTTTAGCTTGAGGCTGATAGCATCAGCTATTGCATTGCGGTTCATTTCCTGTATGAGCATGGATTTCCTACGGCGAAAGGTATACTTGACGGGATGGTTGGGTATGCGCTCGATTTCCCACCGAAACGTAAATATATACTTGCCTCCAGCGCCTCGAGATATGACCGGAAATCTTATTTGGATAATTCTGACGAGTTCGAATCGAGAAGGATCCTTGAGGTCTCTGTCAGCAACTTTCTGCTGAATGATGAGCATTTTAAGCCTGCGGTCAATATCAGCAAGTATACCACGGGGATTGTTAACCACAGCACCGCGTGCTCAACGCATCATTCCCGCACCACGAAGAAATGTGTATCACCAACTCCCTAAAACTCATTCTTTCCAATTTCTCGGTCTCGACTACCAGAAATCGAATAGTGGCTAGCGCTGGCGTGATGACGCGGCTCTTTAGCCCCGAAAGCCCTAAGCATCAGATAACAATCGTTGCACATATCACCATCATTCCCTCGCTCGGAAACTTTCAATCTGACGCTCAACACCAAAACAACATTCAACAGCAAAGCAAAACATCGTCGTTCAAACTTCCAAAAGACATTAACTCGAAATGCGTCCACCCCTCTCCACTCTTGCGATATACTCCCTCCTAACCATGTCATCTGCATCCGCATCCCCAAACACCAACACAGACCCAGTACTCAAAAACGCAAACCATATCTTCAAAGTGATCCACGACTCCATGCGCCAATGGGGCTCTTCACTCCATCACAATGGCGTCTCATTCTTCCTGGCGACTGTTCCCGCTGGCACGCAGTTATACCACGGCACGTCGAAGGCAACACCCGTGAATGGCACAGAGTGGCTGGCTTTTGAGCCGGAGCATGCTATGGTTTTCGCGCGGCCTCGTTGGGGTCCGCCTCCTGGGTCTGATCTACCGGGTGGAGATGATGGAGATGAGCTGCAGGAACCGCGTGGACCCCGTGATGAACTTCGTCGTCGAGAATGGCATGATCCTTTGCTTGAACAATCTCACCACCCGCCCCCATCACCATGGCATCTTTCTGAAGGTGATGAGGCGGGATATCTTCATACCTATGCAGCAGCTAAAGACCTGCGACTTTTGTATATCGACGGCATGTCCGCCGCCAAGACAGACAACGGCACCCTCGACTCACAGGATGTGCTCCTCTACAACGGGACAATTGAGAACTCCCCGGGACGAGGAATGGGAGGGGAATCAGAACGTGCAAAGAAGGCATGTGAGATGGCGGAGCAAGACTGGGCGGGTCGGATCGACGGCGTGCTTCGCATGGAGGCTGGGTTTGAGATTATTTTGTGCAGGTTTGAGCGTGATCTTGTGCCTGTGAGGATTATACAGGTCAAGTCAGAAGATAAGGGTCGGCCTGGTCCAGAGAATGGATATGAGAAGAGGAAGGGTCGAGGACACGGTGGACCTGATTCATCAAGATGGATGCGTGCCGTGACAGCGCGATATGATGATATTGGGGGGAACAGGGTATCGCTCAACTACGAGACCTTCGTGACAGCGTTCTCGCATGATCTGGATCTATTCCCAGAAGGCTCAGCCCATCCTCGCTTGAATCACCTCTCGCACTCAGAGCTGAAGCCCATCCAGAAAGAGATTGAGATTTTGGCTCTCACGCACGATACAGGGGAACGTTCGTGGAATTGGCAGGCAACTACCGATATGATTGTTACTCGATACAGTGATGAGCTGTCGTATCTTACTTCTGGGAAAGTTGCATCTATCGAGGCCTTGCGGGATCATATCGAGTTGCTTTTGTTGCCGTTTGTTGATTTTAGGCACCGGAATGGGTCCGCTGAAGCTGAGAGGTGTGCTACGCAGTTCTTGCCGATGCATGCTGGGACGTTGGCTGCGAGGACCGTTTATATTGTTGCACACCGGGTTTGCTCCACATTATTGCAAGCAACGAGTGAGAAAGATTTTAGCACTGCCGTTGGCAAGGTCCAGAACCTGATCGATGAGCTGGACTGGACGACGTGGAAACGGTGTCGCGGATGTGAGACGAACGAGATCTGCGTTGTGCCCATCTGGCCACTGGGAACTGTTGCCGATTATGATAACCCACAGTGCAAAGAGGCATCCAATCCATACGAAGGCGATGGAGAGAGCTACTGGGGAAGGATGCCTCATTGACACGGATTATCAGCGGGTATCTTCTCAAAATTAAATGCTAGACAGTACAACTTGCAGACAACCAGAATTCCAAGATCAATGTTCACACGCTCTCACATGTATAATAGGTACAGATGAATAACGAAAATATAAAGGGAACTCCTCATGCTAGTCGTGTTGCCGTGACATGAGCTCGAGATGCCAGCCCGCCGGAAGCGGGTTGATGTGCTCGAAGCAATTAACAGAGAACCCATAGAAGCGAATGATCAAATCCCTTCAAGGGCGAAGCAGACGAGGTCATTTACAGGATGCCGGCGGCACCAGCGGGGACGACGGAGCCAATGGTGCTGCCGACGACGGACAGGCCGAGGCTCGACAGGAGGCCGGAGAGGGTACCCTCGACCTGGACGAGCAGGACATTGGCACCGTCCTGGCTGAGGACAGCGATCAGCTGGCTGGGGTCGGCACCGAGGGAGGTGGCCTTCTTAATGAGGTCAGAGCCGGCCGGGACCTGGGCGAGGACGGAGCCAACGGGGCCCTCGAGGGAAGAGACGAGGGGCAGCTCAGAGATCAGACCGAAGAGGGTGGGCTCAACCTTGACCAGGAGGTTCTCGCCGTTCAGGTTGGTGATGCTCATGATGTCGTTGATGGGGTCGCGCTTCAGGATTCCAGCGGCGCCAGCGGGGACGACGGAACCGATGGTGCTCTCAACGGTGGAGAGGCCAAGGGTGGACAGGAGACCAGAGAGAGTGCTCTCAACCTTAACGAGGAGGGCGGAGGCACCGTCCTGGCTAAGGACGGCAATCAGCTGGCTGGGGTCGGCACCGATAGAGGAGGCCTTGGCGAGCAGGTCAGAGCCAGCAGGGACCTCAGCGAGGACAGAGCCGACGGGGCCCTCAAGGGAAGAGACGAGAGGCAGCTCAGAGATGAGACCGAAGAGGGTAGGCTCAACCTGGACGAGGAGGTTGTTGCCGTTCAGGCCAGTGATGCTAAGGACATTGTTAAGGGCATCGCGCTTCAGGATGCCAGCGGCGCCAGCGGGGACGACGGAGCCGATAGTGCTCTCAACGGTGGAGAGGCCAAGGGTGGACAGGAGACCAGAGAGAGTGCTCTCAACCTTAACGAGGAGGGCGGAGGCACCGTCCTGGCTAAGGACGGCAATCAGCTGGCTGGGGTCGGCACCGATAGAGGAGGCCTTGGCGAGGAGGTCAGAGCCAGCAGGGACCTGAGCGAGAACGGAGCCAACGGGGCCCTCGAGGGAAGAGACGAGAGGAAGCTCAGAGATGAGACCGAAGAGGGTAGGCTCAACCTGGACGAGGAGGTTGTCACCGTTCAGGCCAGTGATGCTGAGGACGTTGTTGAGGGAGCCGCGCTTCAGGGAGAGGGGCAGGTCACCGCTGGTGAGACCCTCGAGGGAGCCGACGAGGCCACCGACAAGGGTGCCAACCTGGGGAAGGCCGAGGCCAGCGAGGAGAGACTCAACATCGGAGGTGAGCTGGACGAGAGCAACCTGGCCCTCGGTGGTGGCAACGGTCAGGTAGCCAGCGCCGAGGCCGTTGAGGTTCAGGTCGCTGACGGAGGGAGCAACCTGCTTGATAGTACCGATAGGGTTGTCGAGAGAGCCCAGGTTCACGCTGGACAACTTGGAGGCGACCATCGGCTCGAGCTCAACCAGGATGTTCTTGGAGGCCTGGTTGGTGACGGTCACAACGTTGTGAACACCACCAGTGGCGGAGTTGGCCACCTGCTTGTCAACGGAGCTGACAGCACCGGGGCTGGGGAGGCCAGTTGGGAGGCAAGTCGGGACGCCAGAGGGGATGACGCCGGAGGGGACAACGCCGGAGGGCAGGCAGCTGGGCACCGGCAGGGAAGCCGGCAGAGCGGCGGCAGTGGCCGCTAGAAGGGCGGCGATGGAGAACGACTTCATTTCGAATTCAGAGAGAGTGACAGCGCTTTAACAAGCAGTAAAGAATGGACGGTATAGAACCGGGTAAGGAAAGACTGGAGTGAGAGAGCGACAACAGCAAGGCTTCCTGGGGAGTTGAAAGAGACAAGAAAGTCAATTGGCACAGGCTGGCTCTTATAGAAGACTGCATTGCGTTCTCTCAGGGGATGTGCTTTGATTCATCTCCTCCACCCAATCCGCCTGACGTCGCAGAGGACGGTATACTCCACCCTCCGTCGAGCGACCACCGACAACAGGGCTGGAGAAATTGTCCCCTAAAATTGGGCATCCGTAATCCAATGAAGAGAGCGAGAGGTCCAAAGCATCCTGTCAGAACCAGCGTATAGATCCACTCTCAAAATAGCGGCCAGAGGATGCGCAGACAAGGGGAGTTGGAGCCCGCGGGCAAATGTGACTAGCAACTGTAGTCCGCTCATAAGCTTCATAGAAGGCCCATCTTCATTAGCCACTCTGCAGATCAACACCTCCGCTTCGGGCAGGACGGGACAAAGGATTTCCTGGGGATAACGGCGGTATAGTCTGAGGACGTCAGGTCATTCCACTTGGATGTCGCCATGAAAACATCCTGTTGCTGATGTTGAGACAAGCAACAAGTCTATATCCGTGGACCGCACGAGGAACGCATCCGCCACAGGGTTCGCACCAAGTGCCACTGCCGGGGGGAGGCGAAGCCAGGGTTCTTGCAGTCAAAGCACATGGGTGAAGGTTGACACAAGCGACCCAAGAGCCCGAGGGATCGACATTGGCACCACCAGCATCCGTTCCCATCCGCCAATGAAACAAGATAAACATCAGTACCTGGTGCTAAGGTCGCTGAGGATCTGCACTGTTGTGCCGCTTCCACGTTTAGCAGGAGCGTTGAGACCCCACAAACCAGGGGTATGGACGAGGGAGATTGGCTGCGGATGGCAATTTCGACCCTTCACCGCTAGCCGGGGCCTAATGTCAAATAGTCCCGGCGGGTGGACCAAAGGTGGCTGTTCTCCCTCAATTGTGGAGTATCGGTGGAGTATAGGGTCCTCGACGTGTTGACTGGACCAAACACCGAGCTTGCATGTCTTCCGAAATTGGATTGCATCATGTCCTCCAGTTCAAGGGTCTCTGAATCTCTGATTCCAGGGATGAAGCACAATGCTCGAGATTCTGTTTTAGGAGAGGACTTCTCAGGGGTCGAATCATCTGGTGCATCACATACCTCGACGCAAGTGAAACACGAGTATGTATATGCTCGCACTCGATCGTCAATGATAGCAAGTGATGGTGTGGCTCTTGGTGGTTCTTCCCCTGAAAATCCCCAGTTGATGGTGGGATCAGACCGTTGATGATTGGAAAGTGTTCCTGTCAGGTTCACCGACTAACTTCGACTACTGAAACTCTGTCCACGCGGGGGAAACTCTCAGTGTTGTGATGATCGTGCAACCTCGGGCCTCTTTCGTGGCTCGTGGGTGATTTTCAGGAACTTGAGCTGCTCGAACATGTTCTAAATAGAGCCGGGTTCTTGTGGTTTGGATGCGGTTGTACAGAATCCTCGTGGAAACTGCCTGCCCGTGGGTCATGTCGAGTGACGCTGCGTTGCTGAATTTCTCCACGCTTTTTCCGATATCGCCAGATCATGCAGTTGCCTAACTAAGCCTTTAGGGCGAGCCGCCCGGCGCTTGAATTGGCCCATCGCAATCAGTGACCCCTGAGCACATGTTTCTGGTAACTCTAGGTTGAATCTAGCCTCACGGTGGGGTACTAAGCACTCGACTGGAAGAGCTGGCAGAAGCGTGTGCTCGTGGGATATCCAGGCAGTGACTTCAAATTGACCCAGTGAACCCTCCAGCATGGCCCTCAAGCAAACGTCAAGCATTCGGTGTCCCAATGGATTGCTCTTGGCAATTCACTCTGGTGGAGTCCTGCATGGCGTGCTGTCTCTGATGATGGCGATGCTCAGTGAGTGCTCTCGCTTGGCACGACCGAGGATCTGCTCGTGATCCAAGTTCCGTCAAGGGGTTGATTAACCCTGGCCCCGAAGACTCAGTTTGCATGGCACGAGCGAAGCATTCTTGAGCTGGAAGTGGTCAACCACAACTCTTGAACGGCTATCAGTCAAAAAGAAGGGAAGTAGCAGATTCACTCACTGACCAGACCTCTTGAGACTTGGAGAGAGAGCAGGCTTCTTTTCTTAGCAATATACCTAGTCGACCAGTGATGTCGGGCGTAAATGCAGAAGAGAGGAGGGAAATGTCGGTCGCGAGCTACAGATATACTGTCTCTTGAGTGAGCGAGCCTTTCCACGGTCGATACAAGGAAACTAAATAGTTCTCCTACCCAACATGTACTTCTCAGCGCATTATCTGATGGGCTTTTGTGCGCTATCTGGTGCCTGGCAATCAGAGCTCGGCTATCTCGACCGGGACCTTTGCATCAACAACTCATACTGTAGGCATACCAACCACTTTCCAGTGATAATGAACTCTTTCTCGCTTCTCTATTCAAACCAGCACTGCCTTGGAGGGGCTGTATGGAGCAATTATACCAACGTGGATCCTTCGCAGTCAAGCATAGAGTCGATTTACCCCAGGCTTCGCAGGAGCACCAAGCATTCTATAGAATTGCAGTTTTTATAAACAGTCAACCTCATAAAGCACCCACAGCTATGCACTCGATTGTCAATATCCACCATCGGCATTTCGCCAGCACGTAGGAATCAGAATTACTCCGAAGCAGAGACTGGAGAGCACCGAGGTGGGGAAGCTGGGGCGAGGCGGGGCTTCCCCAGTTGCCCGCGCGAGTACTGCTGTTAGACGGACCTTCAATGTCTATCTATGAGGTCTCCTTATGTATACAGAATATCTGAGACGATTGTATGTAAGGTGTCTCGCATAAGAATCGATCTAATACTCTTTGGCCGAATGCACAAGGCCGAGCTGCATGATAACAAGGACATCCACGCTGCTAAAATTTCCTCCCTCGATAAATCATCTCCATAGAATCTACGACCAGCGGATAATACTCCAACCGGATCATGATGGAGCATCCAGTGACCACGCTCTCTCCAATGCCCCTCCAAAGGTCGTGTGTGGGGAGTTGTGGGAGCAGCGGCAAAAGTATCTCCCGCCACTCGTCATGCTGAACCAGCACGACGAACGCAACTGATTCAGAGCTCGGAGTTGGAAATTTAAAGAAAGATCGTGTCCTGCCTTTCTGTGCGTTCTTCCACTGATAAATTCTGCCTCTGCTTCTGTATCGGTGACTTTTTCTCCCTCTAGACCTCACCTGCACTCGTATCGGCCACCATGACCAAGTCACCCCAAGACTTGCAGATTGCCATTTTGGGCGCCGGCATGGGTGGATTGACCTGTGCCCTGGCTTTGGCGAAGCGTGGTTTCAACAATATTGATGTTTATGAGAATGCGCACGACCTTGGGTTCGTGGGGGCTGGGATTCAGTTGGCACCGAATATGGCTCGTGTGCTCGATGGTTTGGGTGTCTGGAAGCCTATCGAGGCCGAAGCTGTCAAAATTATGGATACGTCTGTTCGAGGTACGTAGTGGTGAAAGATCCAACAGCAGAACTATTGGAAACAACTATCTGACTGGCACGTGCAGAGGGCGCAACCGACAACGAACTTGCTCACGTGGAGCTGGAGTATATCGAAAAGACTTATGGCTACCCTCACATGGTGGGCCACCGGTCCTCACTGGCAGACGGCCTGTACCAGGGCTGTCTGAAGCAGCCGGCAATCAAATTCCACTTTGCCACTACCGCAGAGAACGTCAACTCATTCGGCCCACGGCCATGCTTCACCGCAGTACCGCGCGATAATGGCAAGATTCCCTACAAGGTCGAATGTGATGTGCTCCTCGCTGCAGACGGCATCAAGAGCAACACACGAGTGGAAATGCTCAAGCGACTGAACGTCAACGTCGGCGTCAAGGATACCAATCAAGCCGCCTACCGCATCATGATTCACAAGGACCAAATCAAAGACGACCCCGAGCTGCTGGCTCTCATGAACAGTACCCGTGTGACCCGTTGGATTGGTGAAAAGCGCCATATCATCGCTTACCCTGTCTCCAACAACACAATCTACAATCTGTCAACCACCCAGCCCGACACTAACTTTGCGGCGGCCACTAACGCCACCTACACCACCAAGGGCGACAAGAAGGCTATGCTGGGCGTCTTCTCCGATTTCTGCCCTATGGTGCAGCGTATGCTCGACTACGTTCCTGAAGGCGAGGTCTGCGAGTGGAAGTTACGCGTCCACGACCCGCTACCTACCTGGATCCACCACTCCGTTGCCCTGGTCGGCGACGCCTGCCACCCGACATTGCCTCACCTAGCCCAAGGCGCCGCCCAAGCAATTGAAGACGGCGCCGTGCTCGGTGTTGTGCTCTCCCGCCTCCCCGAAACCACACCCGAGTCCATCAACAAGGCTCTCCGCGTTTATGAAAAGGTGCGCAAGGGCCGCGCCGAGGCTCTGGTCAATATGGCCGCTGCTTCGGGTCGTGCCTTGCATCTGGGTGAAGGTGCTGCTAAGGAGGAGCGGGATCGCCAGTTTGCTGCGCTTAAGCAGGGCAAGGGTCCTGTGCCGGATAAGTGGGCGGATGCTGATGTCCAGCGTGAGATTTATGGTTTTGATTGTACCAAGGTGGCTGAGGATAGCTTTGATGAGTACTTTTCGCAGATGTAAGTATTTTTCTTACATTTTGGTTCTGTTTATGGGTGTTTGATGTTCGGAGTGTATATCTTATGTTCTTATGTGACCACTGCATGAATGAGACTCGTCATGATCCTATTTTTCTTGGGGTTGGAAGTATACTGAACATTCGCCTCGAATAGGGATATCACTCCGCGTGATGCGAAGCTGGCATAGAATTTCAATAACAAGCATTGCTTGATTCCTCAACTCCTCAACGACTACTATGAGGCAGATTTTGTGGGTCAGGATTGCCTCGATGGGAGTGTCAAGTGACTGGCACATCGTTTTTCTCTCCTAAGAGTCAGATATTGAGGAGCAAAAATCATGAGACATGTCCAATATTCCATGTACACCACGAACAGAAGGGTATTTGTATAGCAGACCGAAATGCCATGATAGAGACAGGCTACATACTGGTGTCTGGGGCCATGATGCGGCTCAATGTGGGTCTACGGCAGGCACCCGCCAATGAGGGACCGTTATAATCTATTAAGGTCTCACCGGGGGATGAGGGTAGGTCAAGTAAAAGAATCAGCAAGGAATTCTTAACCCGGGGGTAAGTCGTGCAGCTGGCAAAACAATGCTTCAGGTCCTGCAAGTCCCCGGTTCGATTCCGCGAGGAACCGATGAAAACTGGTCATGGTTTCGAGCTAGAGCCGGTTTTATAGCCCATGCCCTCTGCAATAGATCCTGTAGAACCGGCTGGGTGAATTTTTTGCCTTTTTTTTTTTTTTTTTTTTTATTTCTAATTCTTTGGGACTGAGTGCTTCCTGCCAACTAAGTGGCATCTTGATGAAAAGGCCAGCCGAGTTGTGTGGACGCGAATTGCAGAACCTGTATCAACATCGTCCATGGCCATTTTGCGTGATGGCCGCTGTTCCCCGCAATCTCCAATTTTCCAACTCCACCAACACGACTTTGCCTTCTCAAGTTGACGCGCGCGCCCAGGCAATGTGAAGAAGCTCTCATACACAGCAGACAAGCAGATGCCTTTCACTGGGGTACACTCGACCTTCTCTCGACTCTGCTTCTTCACCAATGCTGACCGAAGTCAATGACAGACTCCGTCCCCATTCCGCCTCTCCCGTCGGCAGCCCTCAACGCGCGGCCCTGCCGGTCCGCAATTCGCAAATTCTCCCCGGTTTCTGCTCTCACAAACAACACCCCAGAAGTGGGGCGATGATATCGAGATCGAGGATGACGATGCACCACCATCGACCGCGCCTATCGCGCGCACACCTGCTCAACCTCAAAGCGCGATCCCACCGCGTCGACAACGGGAGACGATTGATGATTCCGACGATGGGGACATGACAAGAGATGCCGCTGTGCGAGGGAGCGGAGGGAATGAGATGATCGACGATGGTATCGACAGTACTCCGCCGGGGGAGCCAGAAACGCCGGGTGTCTTCGATGCCGAGTTCGATGCACTCTTTGCGCCTGTGAGAGACAGCAATAAGCGAAGACGTCTTTCAGGGGGGACTACTACACTCGAGGAGAAATTGGGTCGACAATATGATACAATACCCTCTTCGCCACCAAAACTACACCAGAGTGTACCCAGGACACCTGCTCCGCGAGCTATGCCAAGCGCACCGCCCAAGGACACCGGCGTACAAGCAACACCAAGCGCGTCTGCACGGCCAATGGCACCGGGCATCTCAACACCAGGAAGCACTAAGACACCATTCCGGAGTAAACCGCGATTCATGCTCGCAAAGAAACCGCCAAACAGCCAGACACCATTCAGAGCCGACACGCCAGCAGCATCACAACCCGCCTCTCCGCCCGAGAGACGGAAACCGGCTTTTGTCCTCCCTCGTTCGCCCTCACCAAATGCAGCTACTGAGGATATCCCAGCGCCATTTTCTCCCTCTTCGCGCACGCTGCATCGGCGTGGGCGCCGCTCGGGTGTGCCTGGTTACACTCCTGGTGGGATGGCAGCGGAGGTACGCAGCTGGATCCTCGAGGTGGGATCTACACGTGCGCAGGCAGTCCCTCGAAACCTGAACGCAGATGCTGCACGATCTTCTACGGATCTGAGTGGCTATCTTGTTGCTGCTCGTGTTGTCCATGCGAGGCAGAGTGTGCTGAGTAGTTCCGGTGCGCTGGCGTTCGTGCAGGCTGAGCCTGTGAGCTCTTCTACGGATGAGGAGAGTGATACCATGCTACTCAATGTTATGGCTATGGGAATGCCTCGGTCTAAACCCGACTCCTGTCAGATTCCGACTCATACCAGTGGGGTCCAGACCGTGCCCATCCGAGCTGGGGACTTGGTAGGCGTCCATCGAGGTCTAGCGTGGGAGGTTGAACTTGAGGGGTTTGAAGGACTAAGCGCTGCTCATGGTCTACAATACGTTCCATACGGGGAAGATGACCATGAGAAACGGAAGCAGCGCTGGTTGGTGGCCATGGAATGGGACCTGATCCAAACGGCCCAATGAACGGCAAACCACGTGTATGACGACCTAAGCTCCGAGCTGGAGATACGACGATACGAGTGACGTGCAATGACCTGATCCATTTAATGCACCGTATGCAATATGTCCATGGGTATAATGTACATGCAAATCGTAATAAACAGAATCCCATCCATGCAGCTTAATCCTTGACAGCCTTTAGAGCATCAACAGCCACGTTGCACCCCCATTTGACCAATTTCAGGTCCTTCTCCGACTCCAGAATATCCGTCTTCGCAACGACCTTGCGAATGAAGAAGATCAGACCCTTGGCAATCTGTGGTGTATCCTGGACGCGCAAGAAGATCTGCATCAGAGACTCTTCATCCTTGCCTGAGTCGCTGCTCTTCTGCTTTTTCTTTGCCTTCTTGGTCTTCTGCGATTGTTGAATGATGCTGATAATCAGTAGCTCCAGAAAGCTCTTGGTCTTAGGCTGAAGGTAGGCGAAGTTGAGGTTCTTCAGGATACCCAGCGTCAATGTCCCATCTGCAATCAACATGGCGTACATCTTGGCAAGGTTGACGACAGCTTTCATGCGGACTCCGTTCTCTTCGTCCTCTTCATCGAAGTCTGGCTCGTCTTCGTCGAGATCACTGCGTTCGCCCATCCGCTTGAAGATGTTCCACAGCGCAAACATGAACGAAACCTTGATACGCCGGCCAAGGTCTCCGCAAAGCCGTCGTGCGATGAGGGTGTAGTATGGATTATGCGCCTCTTCCTCCATCGCGCAGTGCAAGAGGACACGCGGGATCTCGAATTCCTGGGCACGTTTCAAGCGGAGCTTGAGTAGACGAACATGCGCATCTTGGAAATCGCTGGCAGACATGATGGCCACGAAGATTGAGCGGCGGACATCGGTGTTCATGCGATGCGCCTTGGCAAGGGCTGCCAAATCAGGCTCGGCTTCGCTATCGTCATCCTCGAAAGTCTCGGTGTCTTTCGTTGGGATCCCAGCGAGGTCCTGTCGAGCAGAAACAAGCGGATCCTCCTTCCAGCTTGCGCCCACCAGCCACCACTTGCCCTTCTTTGAAGAGTCGTGAATATCGGCGCGGGTGATGTTGATAGGCTCTGATGCGCGGATGACCCGAGAGTTGTTCAGAGATCCTAGAATCTTGCGCATCTTTGTGATATGTTCTGAGGTGATACTCGCGCCGATTGCAGACTTGACGCGGTTGTTCTTCAAATCGGTGATTGTGTCGATCATGAACTTGGCTCGAACAGAAAGACTGGCCTCGCCGGCTTTCGCTACAGCAGGCTGAATGAGCAGGACAATGTCCTTGAGTGAAGAGGGATCGTCTTGTCGAAGTTGAGGGCCGGAATCTGTAGCGGTTAGCTAGATACTGGGCAAATTTGCACGAGGATACCTACTGCGAATGACTTTCAGCAGGAGCTCGGTGTTTGTCTCCGTGATCTCCTGCAGAAATAGGCGAATATAGTCAAACATCAATGGGCTGCCAATGACGTGGAAGTTGTAAAGTTGTGAGAGAAGAGAAATCAGGTTAATAGTCTCTTTTCCCTCGAATTTGCCTCTCTCATCGCCGTCCGCATCCAGAGTCTCGACAATCCTCTGTACAATCTCAGCACCAAAGTCCATACCCATAATCTTGTAGACGGCCGCAATGAAGCCTGCATGAAGGACAATGAAAGTGTCCTGCAGAGCCGACCTCTCGCAGATTAAGCCCATCAGCAGACTGATCAATGTAGAGGTAACATGCTGCCGTGGGTAATCGCGATAAAGCTTCTCGAACTCCGCGAGTATAGAGACGAGATTGGCCTCGGATAACTTGTTCAAATGACCTTGAGCTTGACGCCTCAATCTGGTCAAGGATTCAGACTCAGGGTCCTGACGAGCTCGTAAAGACGGTGGAATGTATTTTTGGGTGGACGGCTCTGGCTTCGGAGCCGGAGCAACATACGGGTTCTCTTTCTTCTTGGGCGGAACGTTGTCCTCGTCATCGAACCCTCCGAACTCGTTCCCTTCGCCGTCCTCTTCCTCACTGTCCTCGCTTCCGAAGATCTCCTCATCCAGATCGTCCATTTCATCGTCGCTCTCGAAGTCATCTTCTTGCTCATCGTTCTCTTCGTCGCCCTTGGGCTCCTGAACTTGACTTGCTTGTGCTTTTCGCCTTTTCGCCTGAAGCCATTCATCTGCCTCCCTTTTCCGCTTTCGACCCTCGTCGTCGGAGTCCTCCCGTAAGTCTCCCATCAAGTCCTCCAGACCATCCTCCGCGAAGGCCTTTGGGAGTTTCTTGCCCTTCTTGATACCAAGTTTCTTCTCCAAAGCAGCAATCTCTGCGTCATCTTCGTCTAGTTTGCTCTGAACTCTTGCTGGGACATGGCTGGTCGATTTTTTGAAGATCGGTTCATCGCCGATCCTCATGCCGCCCGCAACCTCGGGGCCTGTTCCCTTCTTATCCACGCCGCTCTGCTTGTCTTGTTCCTGATCCTCATTATCGTTGTCACCTTCAGAGCTGTCAGAAACATGCAGGAGATCGACTCCCACCGGGCTGAACTTGGCCCAACGGGTGGTTTCTGAGGACTGCCTGGGTTTCTTCACAGGCTGCGACTCGCCGCTGGATGATTCTTCATCCATATCCATATCGAAGTCATCTTCATCGTCATCCTGGTCCACGAGTTGTTTTCTGCTTCCCCTTGCTGGTGTGGCTTGCTTCCTTGTCTTCTTTTCATTCCGCTCCAAACGCCGTCGTTCTTTCCGAGTCGCAGGTCCATTCCGCTGGCGTTTCTTGTCACTGTAAGTGTCCCTAATCCCCAGTTCTGCTCGCAAGTTACGAGGCAACGAGGTTGTATTATGGCGCGGGCGAGGCATCGTGACTGTGCTAAGGAAGAAACAGAGAAGTCCGTCCCAAGTGATAGCCGACGAAAAGGCGGTCAACGAACTTTTTTCCAGTCCCGCGGGTACTGCCCGATAAACCCCAGGGCGGAGTGCAACCTCCGAGCCGCCCACAGCGGAGTTTCCCACGATAAAGCTGGCTATTGCTTCGTTACGACTGTTGTTCGCGATCTGTCGATTGTTGTGTGGACATCCTGCAGCTCCTCAAAATGGCACCACATTTGAGCAATGATGAGGTATGTCTGCTTTGTTCCTGGAGGGTTCCATTGTCCATCCAGCTACGAGGCTTCTACGAGCAGCGTCGCTAATACCCTAACTCTCCTAGTTCTTTTCATCTCTTACCGATCTTCTTTCGAAAACCTCCAAAAATGCCCACGGTTCAATCTATCTCACCCAAAAGCCCCTTCTCGATGGTGTCACCAATGGTCAACCCTCAATTCTTATCCGCGCTTCCAACGGAAATACCGATGCACCGCACCCCAAGTCACAAGATGGCAAGATCACCAAGAACAAATCGTCAAAAGTCAAGTTCTCCACTGTTGTTGCTGCCGACAATCTTGAGGCATTCTACACTCGTTATGCCGATGTGTGCAAGGCTGGAATGACGGGACTGAAGAAGCGGGATCGGAGCAAGCGCAAGGCAAAGGGCAAGGGTGGTGCAAAAGCTACCAAAGCGTGATGATGCATTTGCTATTCTCTGCTATGGCGTTGCGCATCTTTACGGCTTTAGCTCGTGCCGTTTCGATATCCTCTACCTTGCATCTTTATGGCGTTGACCCGGTGGTTTTTTTTTTCTTTTTGAGTTCCCCTGCATGTTCACATCAGCAATTTCCCCTTCCCCAGTTTCACACCAGCATCTAACAACGTTTCGCACGAGCTTGTCTTCAGCTGTACTTATTCTTACAGATCTATGTCTTAGCAGACTAGTCAATCATATTCTTTGCACCTTGAATCGTATATTATTCATCCGAGGTCCCAGAGTTCACTTAGCTATTATGACAAGTGCAACTATCCTATCACCAATGGAAATTGCCCCTTACCCTCCTCAACATGATAGTCCCATCGAGCTCCTTCATATGCCTGTCGTGGCTTAACATCGACCGGGTACTCGCTCTTCACAGGCCGCATGATCGACACCATAGAGCTGACCAGTTTCTTGGGCATCACCCAACCATCCACCGGCACAATCTCATAACGCAGAATCATCATTGCGACCATTCCTAAGATCTCGGAAGAAGCAAAATGACGGCCAGGGCAGATAGTCGGAGAGACACCAAATGTCATGAAGGCGCCCACGCGCCGAGACTCCCTTTCGCCCGATTGAGTTTTGGATGAATCAGCCTTCATAAATCGTCTCGGGTCGAAAGATTTCTGTGTCTCTCCCCATACTTCTGGGCGAGATCCGATCTGAGCGGCCGGCATTGTCACTATGCTCCCAGCTTTGAGTAAATACTTATCAGCGAGAAGGGTGTCCTTCATGACAACACGCGTGGGAGACGAGGTTGTGCGCGTGCGCAGGATCTCCTGGAAAGTAGAAAGAAGAAGTGGGCAATCGTTTCGTAGAGCAGCGATTTCGATCTGGTGCGTGCCATCGGCTTTGATGGTGAGTGCCTTTGATCTAACCTCGTCGCGAATCTCCTCAAGAAGTTCTGGGCGCGAGTAGAGATCAAAGAGTGTCCAGAATGTTGCAGGGACAGTGTTTGAGACGAAGGCAATCATCATAGGCACCTCGAGTTGTGCATAGTCCGCCAGGGTGACACCATCGCCCTCGAGCGTGATCTTGAACCGCACCTTTGCGAGTTCGGACGCTTTCCATTGTCCGCCCATCCGTGCGTACTTTAATATGGCATCGGCCACCTTCTGCCGACCCTTCCATGCCTTGCGCGCAGTCAGCCATGGTAGATTGTTGGCCATCAATGGGCCGAGACCTTGTTCGAAGTCCCTGGAGAAAGCGTCAGCAGACTAATCTCATTCATCTCAAATGGAACAACATACCAGAACGCTTTAGCGACCTTCTTGTCCGCATAAGGGTTCAAAGGTCCATATGTGGCGTCCGTACTGGCATCCATGATGGTGTCCTGGCACCACCCGTAGAGATCGAAAGTAGACATCTTTCCCATCTCATCGATGAAAGGACGCATCAGCTTGACCATGCGCAAATTCATCTCATCGAGCGATTTGCCAATCAAGGTCGAAGGTAGAGCGTTTACAATCTTGTGCGCATGACCCAAGCCACCTGACCCTGACTGCATTAAGTGCAGGATCTTCTTGTCCTGCGCACCGGCGATGTTGCTGATACTAAAGTCCAGTAGAGGCTGAAAAGAAATGGTCTTGTTGTTGCGCTGGACTGCTTGCATCAGCTCTGGTGAGCTGACGACATAGGATTTGTTCACAAGCATGTCCAGCGCGAAGATGGGATAGGAGGCATGCTTTTTGCTGTCGGGAAGGTCAGCCATTTCCAGTAGTTACAAAGGGATTCCAAATGAAAACTCACGCCTGAATAGACCAATATTCAACCCCGTACATCACCTGGCCAAGCAAGTGGCCGATGATAGGGACGCTTCCCGACACCAGTGGTGGTTCACGGGGATCGCGTCTGGATCCATGATAAACCACGTATCCGAGCGCGGCGACAGCGCCGAGAATCAGCAGCTGGCTGGTGTCCAGCATCATTCCGGTTGAGCCAGAATGCTCAAGCTCCTGGGTACTGGATCAAGAACAGGGGCAAATTTGAACTGACGACCATCACGTTGAATCGCAAAGGCTTCGGCGGGTCGGTAGTTGGTGTTTGGGGAGGAGGCGATTGGTGGCTAAAAGCGTGTGGGGGCGAGTCGACGATCGTGCCGATCTGCTCTTCGCTTGGAAGAGTCGATTGAAACAACTTGATCGAGAGAGAAAAGGACCCAGAGCAAGAGAGAGAGAGAATAACGTGTCAAAAGACATGCTAGTGGCAATCATTTGCTCAGATAAAGGAGAGAGAGATGTGGAGAACGAGAGAATTCTATGGCACCATCACTGTTTCCAGATGCGATGGAACAGAATGATTTCAACAATAGATAATGAATAGATAGTGAAAAGCCCGAAACCGCCTGTCAGATATCCAGCTCCTCCAATACTGTACAAGAATGCAACGCTAGAATACAAAATGAGCGGGAAAGAAGCCCGCGCCAATATGTCCACCAGAGAGTCATGCAAGTAAGTTAGTGTCCAAATGCTCGTAAACAAATCAGGTCGTGGTGTCACATATACGAGGGATAAACATTAAGTCAAGATAATAATGTAGTAAAACAGAGAAGGAAAATGGGCTAAATGCTGACATGGTCACCAGTCGAGCCTCTGACAGACTAGTCAAGGTCCCAAGGGTCCAACTTGCGGTTGATCTCAGCATCCTCATAGTCAGAAGAAGCTTCTCGTTCCAAGGGAAAGCTGAAGTCGTCTTCGGCGACGGCGTCCTTACTAGATGTCTGGGAGCCCTTAGCAGGTTGGCTGCTGCTGGAACTGAGAGCCGGGCTGATGACAATGCGTGCAGTGATGTGCAGCAGGATGATAAAGAGAGAAACCGGTGGAACCAACACCAACGCAAGAGCCTTCGAGAGGAGGGAGGTGGCTTCTTCACTCGGACTGGGCTGGTAGATCGCAGAAGGCGGAGGCATTGGAGACACCTCACGCTGCCTAGTCGCTTGCGACCGGCGACGGAACTCGGTACTCATATGGTTGAAGTCTGTGGTGGGTGAAGAAGCTTTGGTTCCGGGCTGTGAGGGTCTTCTGGAGCCCGAGGGGATCGTCAAAGAAGGCTTTGACATATCCGTGCGAGCCTCATAATATGCAAAGCTTGAAGACGCAGCGGGGTTGCCGTCTTTGTTTGAGATCCCATGAGCAGGCGAACTGCTCGCCAGTGGCGTCGACGCTGTTTCTATTGAGTCGAACTGGGCTGCCTTCTCTCTCAGAGGTACACTGAGATGAGGAGAGGTCTGTGCTTGCTGGGCCATGTCACGAGTGTCCTCGGGCAGAGTATGCGTAGAAACAGAATCGGACGGAGAGGAAAGGTCTGCCGAATGGAACGAGTCTGGTGTAGATGAGAACGAGGCGTCATGATCCAAGTCAGAATCGGGTCCAGCATCGTCTTCTTCTGGGGCACTCCCGGAGACTGAGGCCAAACTGGAGGACAACGGCTCCTGAGTGGCAGAAGCCGAGGTCATCGTTTCTGGAGCAAGACTGTCACAATGTCTTGCTGACGGGTCGGGCTTATCCTGATGCGGAGACGAAGGTTCTTGAGTAGAAGCCTCTTCTTGATTTAAGTCTACCCGAGTGGGTTCTTCAGAGACAGTGGACTCTTCTTCTTTGGAGGCCGCGCCTGAGACAGTGATATCATTCTGTATCGGTGTTGCATGACCTGTGGCTTGGTCGATGACCGAGTGAACAGTTTGAGGGTGATGTGTGACTTCGTCGACAGCTATTTGTGGTCCTTGGGTCACCGCAGAAGCTGTGCCCTCGGGAGCTGTATGGCCGCCTGATTCCGGTTCCCTTGCAACAGGGCTTTCTTGCGTGACTGGCTCCTGCGTATGGACGGCGGCATTTGGGGCTAGAACGCTAGGTGAGGCTTGGCTCTGTCCGTTCTCTTCTGTGGTTTCCGTCTCCCGAGCTGGATCCTCTGGAATGGTGGCACGTTCCGGAGTCGACGGAACGTCGAACTTGGCTCGTAAGCTAGTGAAGGTCTGCGGTGTCTCTGTCACTGAGCGTCTACCAAGCTTCGAATGTACAGGAAGCTCGAGAGCAGGTGCAGGAGCAGGAGACTGATCCTCGCTTGATACAGCCTCCGAGGTCGTAGTGTTCGCTCTCTTGGCCCCATATCCACTGTCGTCCGTGGCTGCTCCATCGGTATCCTCTCCCGTGCTGGCGGAGTCTAGCCATTCTGACTTATCAGAGGACGAGCCTTGTATACTGCCCGAAACCGTGGCCAGGCTTTCGGTTCGGCCTCTGGGTTTCCAGGCGCGCTTGCGCCGAGGTGCCATTGCGTCCTCGGGGATCTCGACAGTAAAAGCTCGCTTGAACGGACATGGTGTGACCTCATATCGCAGCACAGTTGGCAGCGCAGCCTTCAAGTCTTCAACCAGGCTCTTATCATGCTCCGTCTCATGCGGAATTTCGATACGATAGTAGGTGAGAGGGCGGATGCGCAGGACGAACTTGGATACCCCGTCCACACACCAGCACTGCGAATTCTTCAAAATGGCATGAACCACATTTCCACATTTCAGAAACACAGTCAATCCGTGCACCTTTTCCAGCCTGAGCGGAGCAGTTGCGACAGTTCGCTCGGTAGCTGAGCGCCATGGAAGCGTCTCAATAGTATCAACGGGGTAATCAAAATCAGTTGGTGTAGAACTCGACGGGATCGGAACGAGTGCTCTGGGAGCAAAGTGTACAATCTTCGCCGATGGATGATAGAATATGACGTTTTCCCCGAGATTTGGCGCACCAGATCCGCGTTGCGCCTGTGGATTTAACTTCGTGGGGAGTGTGGCCGACCGGCGGACGGACTGTATCTGACCCAAGGACTCAGTCGGAGGCTCGGGCATTGTCGCCGGACGGTATGTCGAGATGAATGAGCGTGGCTAGCATCAGTTAGGGGATCACTGGCGATGCATGGTTTGAGACAATCGAACCAAGCTGGAGGCTGAGGCTTATCTCCCCATGTTCGCGCGAAGACGCGCGGGGACATGTGATCGTTGCCTCAGGCTTCAATTGTCAGGTGATGACCCATGACGCAGCAACAAACGGGTGCCTGCCTTTGTCGATGGGAATGTTTTCACTTCTCCAATCCTGTCAATATTCGTCCTCCACCTGGCAAGGTTAGTGGAGATCAGCCATGTCCAACTTTGAGCCCAATGCCGTGATTCGCGGCTTCCAGCTCACGGTAGTAGGAAGTATGTCTCTCGTCCTGCCTGCTAGATCAGCTGGTCCAAAACACAGCCGGATATGTGGCGCTTGAGTCGGCCAGATCAAGTACATCTGAGATGACTTTGATTGCCTCACTTTGACAAGGCTATCCGTGACGTCCAGCGATTGCCGGTGACTGTATCCTTAAATTCCATTGCTAATTGCTGATGCAGCTGTTCGAGCCTTGCAAAACCCCGAACTGTTCAAGTATGAGCATTTCCGACAAGCAGCTCTTGCTGTGGCAGTTGGCGTCATCATTCAGCTTATCATCCAAGTCCCGGTACGTTGATCAGTCATTCCCATACTGGATTCATTGCTAACTTGATTCCAAGATTGTCGCTGTCAAGTTCATGCTATATATGTTATCATGGGTGATCAACTTGGATCGTGCGACTTGGGATGACAAGCTTCTCAATGGCTTGAACTTCATAAACAAGTCGGTCCTTCAAGTACCGTTCCTGTTGATGACGTTTATGGGATACATCACGCCCACGCTTGATGAAATGTAAGTTCACTGTGGCACCAAGCTGGTCCTACCATCGCTGACAGGACTCAGCTTCATGCAATCTATCCAATGGGTCGACATGACTTACATTCAGAAGCACAAGTCCGAGGATCCAGACAGTCTGCGGGCAATGTACTATCCAAATTTGGTCATGTTCCCCACTAAGGGCGGTCCTCGCTCCTCGAGGCCCATTTCCGAGGCCGCTATGTCATTTGTTGATCGGTATGCGAAAAGAATGGGGATGCTTCTGGGACTCTACATCCTATCTTTGACCCCTGTCATTGGTCGATTCGTGATGCCTGCTGCAAGTTTCTACACCTTTCGCAACCATGTGGGAACAGCTCCAGCTGCCGTCATCTTTGGGGCTGGCCTGGTTTTACCAAAGGCTTTCATCGCCAGGTTTCTCCACACATACTTCGCATCACGGAGCTTGATGCGGGAACTCGTGAGTTCCATCCTTGATTTCGTCACGCCAGACCACTAACACTCTTCAGCTTGAACCTTACTTCCGCCGCATCAAGTTTACGCCTGAGCAGAAGCGCCGCTGGTTCCGTGATCGTGAAGGTGTTCTCTTCGGGTTCGCCTTTGCATTTACCGTTGCGCTGAAGACACCATTCGTCGGAGTGCTCATGTATGGGATTGCCGAGGCGTCCACGGCGTACCTCATCACTAAGATCACTGACCCGCCCCCAAGTCCTGCTGAAAGTGGGGACTTTGCAGAGAGTCAAGTGACGTGGAAGAACAAACATGACTTTTTGCAGCTTTCGCTTGACAGTCTCGACAAGTTCAACGTTGTGACGGATGAGAATAAGACCAACGCGCAACCTTTCCCTGGCAAGAAGTTTTCTTGAGGAGTTTCCCTCCGTCTTACACAAATTCAAAAGAATCTAAGAACCTCACTCAAAGTCAAGCCAGACGATCTTCATCATGTAGTCGTCCTTAAGTCAGTTCACATAAATTCGTCGAGGGGCGCATTGTCAAAGAAATATGGAGATTGAAATGATTCATGTCGGGGAATTCGCCGGGACTCGCCGAAATTTAGCCTCATTGTTCCTCAACGGCAGGTTCTTGGCGGTATCGGCCCGAAAACCCCGCGAAAGTGGGAAATGCTTTTCCGCCAACATGCATGACCTGTCGTTCTTTCTCCTATCCCACGCGCGTTGTCATGGCAAGCACATCTCCGAGTGCAACGCCTCAGCCAGATGAGTCTGGACGATCCCCAGGCGACGGCAGGCTCGGGGAACCGCCGGTGACCAAGAAACGCCGAGTCGACCAAGACACGCACCCAACTAGAGTAAGTCGTGATACCTCGTTCTTGCCATTCCTCAAAGAAAACCCCGTAGAGTATCGCGTGGATCTGCGTGGGCGAATGTGGTCTTTCTGCGTATAGCAGCCACCATGTGAATAAATGCATCTTCGCCTTCGCAACGCCCATTAAAAGCCACCGACAGAATACCATGCACCTCACCGCAAAGTGTCTCAAAAACCAAGCTGACTGTCCTCCACACAGCGCCGTCAGGCTGCCTGTCAGCCATGTCGGCTTCGCAAGGTCAAGTGTGACAAACAAAGGCCCCACTGTGGTGTCTGCAGATCGAGTGGTTTCCCATGCGAATACCACGATAAAACAACGGAAACCGTCACGCAAGTGATACCATATCAAAAGAGGAAGCATTGTACTGACGACGCCATTGACAGACTGGGATCAGCCACCCATACGTTGCTGGAGAAGCTGGAGCAGATTCGCGGAGAAATTGATGACTTGAGACGTGCGGTTGATAGAAAAGGTATGAAAACGAACGAACCCGTGAGGCTTGATAGAAGTCGGTGACTAGACTAGCTAACACCGAGGAAGACGCTCATGAAGCTACACGGCAACAATGGCCCGACGTGTCTCTGCACACCGTCGCCCATCCCCCTGATCGGGCAATGTCCGTTCCATCAACTCTGGAATCGTCCCGGGATTTCCTACAGATTCCTCCGCACAAGATGAGTGCCGACACAGTTCTACAATGGGAAATTTTCGATGGAAAGTTCGGTCAAAATGCCCTTATTGGAGCTCTTTTTCAGCCCCGGGAGGGGCAAGGAAGCAGCAAATCTCAGGGCGCGGATGAAGTCGTGCGCACTACTGGCCTACGGCCCCCAGATGATGAGCGGATTCCCTCTCTCATTGACAGCTTTCTGCAGAATGTTCACACCAAGAATCCCATCCTCGACGTGGAGTCACTTGTGAAACACGGCCGGAAGTGTACAGAGCAAGGAATTGGCTGGGATGGGTCCTCATGCCTCGTGCTTCTCGCGTGTGCTCTCGGCTCTGTTGCGAAACCATTTGATACATCGATCACCAAACGAACAGTCGTACCACCAAGAAATATCAGCTTGCCCTCATTGTCGACCAGCGGTTCTTCACACGTCTATGCTGCAGAACTACAGCAAGCCGAGTCATGCTTTGCTCTTGCCTGTCGACGTCTCGGCTTGCTGACGCACACAATGGTAGGAGCTCAATGTTACTTTTTTGCTGGCGGTCAGTCCGGTCCTCCCCTCACGAATTTCAAATTCTGACGCATACTCCAAGTGTACTTGATGTATACGCTAAGGCCCGTCCTTTCCTGGCAATACTTCCATCATGCGTCGGCTCTCTATCAATTGCATCTCAAGACAACGTACGGCATCTCTGAAAGCAATATAGAGGCTTTCGGTATCCCGTCGCAGCATTTAAGTGCCGCAGATAGGAACTTGAAACGCCTGGAGCAAAGCTTGTACTGGTCGTGCTTCAAGTCCGAGTGCGAGTTTCGCGTCGAGCTTCCTTTTCCGCAGTCTGAGCTCAGCCTCGGCGAATATCCCCATCTATTTCCTTCCCCTCCAACACCCAACGCGGCGGACACAAATGGCAGCCGGCACTCCGACTTTTCTTTTCGACGAAGCTCCGTCGGTCGAGGGGACATGATGCTGAATTCGTTTGAAGCCCTGCCCAGTATCAACAACGAGGACTACGGTTTGAGGCAACATGCCAAACGCTTATGCAACGAAGAAGAAAGTTGGTACTACTACCTCACAGAGATTGCTCTGCGACGTATTGGCAATCGCATCGTCAATACCTTTTTCCGCCAGGAACCTCGCTCTTGGCTCGACATCAAACCTCTCCTTCGCATCGCACAGGAGTTTGAGACTCAAGTCTCGTCTTGGTCAGCCAACCTCCCCCCTGCAATGCAACACTACGAGACGACGTCTATCATCCGGGCTCCGCATCTCAACTCTGGCAGCAAAGGCGCTGGGAGCCACGTCTCGCGTGAGCTCAGCTGGGCGGTCGACAATCGACTCGTGGAAATGCAGACCTGGCTCTACCAGCCATTCCTCTACTATCTCATACACGTCGGTGTCAGTTTACCTTCACCGACCCCCGGCCATTATTCGTACTACTCACCCGCATCTGCCTCTTCCTCTCGCACCGGACACATCAGTGACCTATTGAACCCACTCCTGGCTGGTCGCCGAACACCCGTTCCAAACAATCACAGGAGCCACCATGTCATGCCTGATCGAAGAGAATCGTCCCTGGATGATCAAGAATTGAGTGTCCTACAATCACTGATTGTCTCCGGCATAGAATGCAACTTGAAGACTTTGGAGGTGCGGTCCGTCGGCCATCGCCATCATGGCCTGTGGTTCGACCTTCGAAGCCTTATGTGCGCATCGCTCATTCTCCTTGCCGTGGTTAAGAGTGGCAATGCAGCGTGGATTCCTGGTGGTGTCGAAGACCTTTGGGGAACGGATTTCGGGTCTGGGCGTGTGGGTGAACCTGAGCCAATTGGGGGGAAGATTGGCACTGTGCTGGCACAGTTCAGCTTCTGGGAGTCAGAAGCCCCAGATTTGTTGCAATATAAAACGACTTTGCAAGAACTTGTGAGGGAGATCAGAGGCTCATAGTGTTGCTGATGAGCTTTCTCAAGGTGAGTGAGTCCTGGCATGAGGTATTGTTTGTTGGACTCGGTTGCCGACATGGCCGAAGACAGTGTCTTATTACTATACCCTTGTTTTGTTTACAAAAGGTTGGTGCAAAATCCTGACATTCGTGATCCAGCGTCCGAATTTGGGCCAGCTATGTTTTTCTTGAGGGCCCTTGATATCCTCTTTCAATATAACTGTTGATGAATGTACGCCAATGGGTTATGCTGCACTAACAGGGCGTATCCGATGGATCTGAGGTGTTCAAAAACTTAACCACCCATCGTGCATTGCAAGTAAGCGATCTTTTAAAGTAACTGTCTGGCTATCGCACACAGAGACAGCGCCGTATCTCAATGCTGGCAGCTATATACCCTCGGTTTGCATCTGCGCCGGTAATCACGCTACCCTCGATCCAGCAAGATGGCGTGGTCCATGGCGGGTCAGCCAACCGACCTGCTATTCTTAGAGTCATTATGGTCGTCGGAGGACACGGCGAGGTGCCCGGTTCGCAGCTCATGATCGACGTTGGGTTGACCTGTTCCTGAGCCGAGTCCAATGCGCGGACGCCGGATCTCGGGATCTAAGTACTCGGCCAGAACGGCGAAATTCCCGGCTCACACTATTCTTCACTCACCCAACTCACCTCATCGCGTGACTTCTCCAACTTCGCAGAGGGTCATGACTCCAATACTATCAGTAATGGGGGCGCTTCTAGCCATGGCCTTGAGCCATAAGCGAGGTATCCCGCGCTGCGTGGGGTGCTTCTTCTACTGCTTTAATCTCGTTGAACGTCACGCTTCTGCCCTGTCGAGCGCCAAGGTCTTCTTGCTCGCCAGACGTTGAAGCACAATGCAGCCTCACCCAAGCTACTATATTGGCATTGACGTCGGAACGGGAAGTGCTCGTGCCTGTATCATCGACGACGATGGCGAGATTGTCGGCCTAGCGTCCGAGGACATCAGAACTTGGCAACCTCAACAGGGCTACTATGTGAGTCTCAACCTGCCAATGAATCTGGATGGCGAGGTGTGCTGATCATTCTTCGTATCGTAGGAACAATCGACCACTGATATCTGGCGCTGCATCTGCACCGCTGTGAAGCGTGCCCTCGCGGAGAGCAAGGCGCCGCCATCGACGATCCGAGGAATCGCGTTCGACGCAACATGCTCCCTGGCCGTCTTTTCTACCGAAGATGATTCTCCCGTCCCTGTCTCTGGCGGATCCTCTGACACTGACCGTAACGTCATTCTGTGGCTGGACCACCGGGCAGTTGCAGAGACAGAACGTGTAAATGCAACAGGGCACCAAGTACTCCAGTACGTGGGAGGCAAAATGTCCGTCGAGATGGAGATTCCGAAGATGCTCTGGCTGCGGAATAATATGTCTGCTGAAGCCTTTGCGAAATGCAAGTTCTACGACTTGGTGGATGCTCTTACGCACCTAGCAACAGGTGGTGAAAGCAGGAGCTTGTGCAGTCTCATCTGCAAGCAGGGTTATCTTCCGGATGGAATTGACTCCTGTGCATCCGGTTGGCCGAAGGACTTTCTGGAACAGGTTGGACTGGACGTTTTGGTTGAGGGCAATTATAGCAGCCTCGGAGGCATCAATGGTGTGGTAAGGCTACATCATGATATGTTCCCAGCATGAGGACAATTGCTGACTAGTGACATTCTAGAACGGGCGGCACCTCCATGCTGGAGAGCTTGCTGGGACTCTCTGTGATAAAGCTGCTCAGGATTTAGGACTACTCCCTGGCATTGCCATAGGAAGCGGTGTGATTGATGCCTATGCCGGGTGGATAGGAACGGTTGGCGCCAAAGTCGATCTTGCAGTCACAGGCATGGACGAGCGCTCGATTAACGACGAACGACAGTTGTTTACCCGTCTTGCTGCGGTAGCAGGCACCTCGACATGCCATCTTGTCATGTCTCCCAATCCTGTATTTGTCCCTGGGGTGTGGGGACCTTACCGGGACACAATTCTCCCCGGTTGTTGGATGGCAGAGGGAGGACAGTCTGCAACAGGCAAACTATTGCATCACGTCCTAGAGACACACCCAGCAAGTCAACAAGCAAAGGATGCCGCCAAGCTCAACCAGATGGATATATTCACTTTCCTTAACCAAAGGTTAAACGAAATGGCCTACGAGCGACAAGCTCCGACCGTTTCGCATCTGGCACGCCACTTCTTTTTCTACGGTGACCTTTACGGAAATCGTTCACCGCTGTCAGATCCAAGCATGACTGGCTCTATTGTCGGCCTCACTAGTGATACCTCGGTCGACAATTTGACGATCCTTTACTACGCTACGATGGAGTTCATCGCTCTACAGACCCGCCAAATCACCATGGCCATGAACGAGTCAGGTCACAACATCACTTCGATCTTTATGTCTGGGTCTCAGTGCCAGAACTCCATCCTGGTTCATCTGATTGCTTCTGCATGTGAAATGCCAGTCGTGGTCCCTCGCTACGTCAACGCAGCTGTATGCCATGGCGCTGCGATGCTGGGTGCTAAGGCAGCGAGTGCGAATTCTGAGGGGAGGACTGTCGACCTTTGGGACGTCATGGACAAGATGAGCAAACCTGGGAGGGCTTTTCTTCCCAGCAAGGACAGATACGAGAAGGCCATTCTCCGCGCCAAATACGAGGTCTTCCTTGACCAATGTCAGCGTCAGCAGCAGTATCGAAAGTTGATGGATGAGGCTATCACCCAGCAATTGCGAGTTTAGAGTAGTAAACGGATCTAGACTTGTTTAATGAAGACACGCTCATGGTAATGCGCTATTGCATGAAAGCCGAAACTCTCTTATTAAACTGCATAGCTTCTCCAGGCTAACTAGATCCCAAACGTGAGAGTACCGACTGGCGCGCGGCCGAACACCATCCATCATGGTTCCTTCATCTCAAGGGTGCAAGGCTAGGTGCCAGCGTTCCAGCCTAGTTCATTGTCATAGTGGTTGGCTGAGCCATAGTACTTGAGGCAGAAGGGCAGTCAGACATTGTCCGAGCTCGAATACAGATTGTCTGGTGTGGCTGCAAATTCCTGCAGTCGTCCTGGATGGATGGGTTCCAGGCCAGGAGCTGCTCCAGGGTCATTGTATGAGGGTGTTGCTCCATGATGAGCATACAGGTATCTCCTGGCCTGACGATGTAAGAGGCCAGGCCTGTTTCCACGAATTAGTATAGCGCTTCTATTTCAGATGGGGCGAAGTGAGTACTTACATCTCACTGGTCTCATGGTCATCGCCGAAAGAGTGTTTTCCATTTCGACACCGGTGTCGATGGTCATGGACAGCGCACTGGCGGTAAGGCCCAGAGCCAGAGCAAGAGTCTTAAAGATATGCATTGTTGTTGATGTCAAGGTGGAATCGACTGTGGGGAAATGGAAAAGAGCGAGATCTAAGTTCGAATGGGTTGGGAACTTTGATCTTGAGATGGATTTGGACGCCTCTTTATACCCTCGAGATGTGCCATGAAAGAGCAAGACTGTTTCCTGGCAATTTCCGAGATAGACTACCGGATTCCTCGGATCTCGTGATGATGTCGCTGCCAAAGGTATTCATGTTTGTCCACACCTTGAAGCGAGCGTTGGCCCATTTGGTACCTCGCAGGTATCTTCCACCGCATTCATGGTGAGACATACACAAACACTATACCCCACGGGCATCTGGTTACCTTGTCTGAGCGTGGAGCTGAGTACACAGTTGTCAAAGCTACCGGTGAAACGCTGTACGCTCCAATCCGCCGATGTTTGTTTCTTCACATAGACTTTAAAATAGCCCGTCCTTGCTATGGCTTCCGATACTGGATATGTCTTGGCGCATGGTTACACCATCTCCAGATCTGGTCCAGCCGGTATAGAGATAACCTTCTCCGGGGCCCTAGTCATACTTGCATAGTAGGACGAGCGACCCAGTCGAGCCTCAATATAGAGCTGATCTATACCCGTCAACACTGCCGGGCTTCCATAGTTCTCTGCCAGAGAGACGAAACGCAATTCCGACAAGTTCTTCTTTTGATCGAAGATGGCTGGATCAATAAAGTTGCAAAATATGAAAAATGCTGGAATATGAACCATCACACAGCAATACAGGTAGGCGAAGTTTGCTTCAAGCAATCTCTGAGCACTGACGCTCCGAGCACTTCCATGAAGGGCTTGTCCTGACCAGTATGGTTGTACAAGGCCATATAATCAACCGCTGAACATCCGACGAGCGGATACTGGCAAGAATACTACACTTGTCGGACGAGGCGACAGTGGCTCGGAATGACCGAAGGGAAATCCAGCTGGACAAAAAGGGATGATACATACAGGGAAATGGGTAATAAAAGGCGGCTTCATATATGTTCTTTAAATAGCTCTTCTTTCTAGCAGAGAATCGGTCACCATATGTCCGCCTTGGACGGACTGCTAGAGGTAACTGGTAGCAGGGCATTCTCGACCGAACCACCGGCTATGTCATCCATAGAAACCGTGTGCATCCCTTATCTTGAATCATAACCTAGCACAAAAAGAAGTTATGGCATGTCTCACAAAAGATGTCAATGACGGCTTCTATCACACAAGGAAAGGAGTATAGACAAAGCTGAGCCAGTACTATATCTGCCAATTCGATGGTGATGCGAAGGGATGGGCGCCTCTTCTAATATCGTTTCAAGCTGATAAAGCCACTGTAATAGCCGTAAGCAGGGCTCATTTGTGAACACGATAACAATAAACAAATGGGAGCTTCGAAAGTTCCCGAGGGAATGCTTCCCCAGCCTCACTAGACGGAGCTATGTGTCAAAGATGATTTATTCAAGTTAAACCCCAACTAACATGCCAATGAACAGAGTTTATATATGTAATAGGATGTCAATTGACGAGTGAGAGGCGCTAGATTTTGGAAGAGATAACACCTATCAACGTCTACCCCTCTGCGGAGAAGCAAGCAGACTGCCTTATCTTCTCCTCATTTCCTCTTCACCCGCCTCTGCGGCATCACATCCTCATTTTACCTCATTCTTGTGAATAAGCAGTGAAACGTACGCTTTGTTACCATAGCAAGTTGGATTTCAGCCCAGTCAAGCCAAGCGACACCTCGAACACTTGCGGTAACTGGCCTGCAGCAAACATGGGTATCAAGGAAATCCGTACTGCTCTCAAAGTTGATCTCAACAAACCTGCTCGCGAGCAATCCGGTCTACACGTATGTATTAGCTCTGATCAGACTTGCCAAAGGTCGCCGAGTTAATATCTTGTAGAACCGATGGCATCCAGACAGTTCGTCGGCCTGACATTATCAGAAGCAATGAACCGCGTCGCTGATAGTACTAACAGTCCCGGCTTGTGGAAAGATCGCGAACAACGAAGTGGTCAAGATCGAATGTCTCGACTGGACCGGCGGACAGATCAAAAACAATGACTCGGCCGACGATGTCAAGTCAGTTGACCTCACACAAATTCACTACCTGTCTGGTCCATTCGACATCGAGACCGCCATGCCGGGAGACGTATTGCTCGTCGAGATCCAAGATGTACAACCCTTCCAGGATCAGCCTTGGGGATTCACGGGTATCTTCGATCGCAACAACGGAGGAGGCTTCTTGGATGAACATTATCCCAAAGCGTAGGCTTGACTACTCGGATTGCAGGTAAATGCTAATGACCATCCAGAGCCAAGGCAATTTGGGACTTTGAAGGAATATTCTGCTCCTCTCGACACATTCCACATGTCCGGTTTGCCGGTCTGATCCATCCTGGGATTCTGGGATGCGCTCCCTCGGCAGAGGTCCTTGCTGAATGGAACCGTCGCGAGGGCGAGCTGATTGCCGCAAACACTGTCGCTGATCGTATTGTTGCGCAGCCGCCAAATGCCACGAATGCGCATGCAGGCAGTGCTGCTGAAGATGTCAGTGCTAAAGTCGCCCGAGAGGGAGCTCGAACCATTCCAGTATGATTGTTACGTTCCAAACGAAATTTGCGTTTGCCGTAGGTATGCTCACGATTGTACAGGGACGCCCCGAGCATGGCGGGAACTGCGACATCAAGAATCTCTCCCGTGGATCCAAGGTCTATCTGCCTGTTCACGTCCCTGGTGCGAAATTCTCCGTTGGTGACCTTCATTTCTCCCAAGGCGACGGAGAAATCTCCTTCTGCGGCGCCATCGAGATGGCAGGTATCATTACGTTGAAGTTCACAGTGATCAAAGAAGGCATGAAGAAGCTCAACATGAAATCGCCAATCTTCCATGCTGGGCCTGTAGAGCCGCAGTTTGGCCCGGGTCGGTACCTCACCTTTGAAGGATTCTCTGTGGATGAGAAGGGCAAGCAGCACTACCTCGATGCGACGGTGGCCTACAGACAGACATGCTTGCGAGTCATTGAGTATCTGCGGCGTTATGGGTACTCCGATGAGCAGATCTACCTGCTTCTCAGCTGTGCGCCTGTTCAGGGTCACATTGCTGGTATCGTCGATATTCCCAATGCTTGTACAACCCTTGGTATTCCGATGGATATCTTCGACTTTGATATTCGGCCAGAGGCGGAGGCTGTCAAGCTTGATATGGGCTCTTGTGCCTTGACTAGCGACTAGATCGTGAGCAGTGGAAGACTTGAATTCCTGGGCTTTGATCTATATGCGACTTGTGTTTGATAGCTAGATCCTCAGAGCTTACTCTCCCCATTCTCTTTTATACGCGTCCACTGGTCATCCTGTATTTGCTGAAAGTCCATCACCCTATCAGGGCCCCCAAAGCGATTCTGCGTAGAGTGCCAGTCCCTGTTCACTGCCTTCTCAGGCCGCCAGCGCACCACATCCCTCAACTCCTTTTGCAACTTTCCTTCGAGTGCATCACAGATAAATCCTCCAATAGTTGGCATTTGCATAGCTCCATTTCCAGATCCGCCCACAGCAACCAGGAGTGAAGGGTGTTCAGGGTGACGATCAATCAGGAAAGCCCGATCAGGCGTATCAGCATCCCAGCAGATTCGGGCGAATGCAAAAGGCCTATCAGCTAGATCCGGCATGGTGTCGCGAAGGAAGTCTCTTGCACGTGCCTCCGCTTCGAGTGGGATCTGGTGCTTCGCAAACGGCACGCTTCTCCTTTCGCCGGAGTGATTCGGGTCAGGAATGAAGTTGCAGTAGCCGGGGTGCTCATCACAGATCTTCAACTCGTGCTTGTCCTCGTCCGGCTCCATAAAGAATCCCTTGGCAATATTGAATAGCACTGGGAGGTTGCGGTATTTCTTGGCCTCCTCTGGCGTCATGCGGATATGGCTCAGAGTCCAGGCAGTGGGACGGAGCTGTTTCTTGAAGTCCAGCAAGCGGTCGCTGCCAGCTCCAGCCGCTAGGATGATATGATCTGCGCGATGCACAGTACCATTTGCAGTACGAGCCCCGATGACGTCGTTGTTTTCATAGACCAAGGACACGACATTGCCGCGGGGAGATCCTGTGATGAACTCCACGCCTAGACGTCGTGCTTCATTGTATGCAGAGATCATAGCCTTGCGAGCGTGGATCCAGCCTGCTCCAGATTTACTGAACCAGCCCTTCCAACCGGGAAAATCGCCGGTCAGTACGCCTGTGGGCATGGTGTTCCGGAAGTCTTGTGCTGTCTCGAGGGCGACGAAGTCTCCCTTTGAAGGGTCGATTTCTCCCTGCTTGATGTGCAGGATCAGCGCTGGCGTACTGGCGGACACGATCACCCCCGTCTCGTGAAAGTACGGCTGAAAGACATGGTCTGTCTTCCACCCCTTCAATGCTGCGCGACTGCAGGTGGCGAAGGCAACACTTCGCGGATCCGCGTGCGAATCTAGCAGATGTTATTATGTGGCTCAATGAAGGTCGACTCGAGGTGACCCATACCTTTGAGCTCCTTGTGTTCCATGATTTTGTTGACATCGTTCCCAGCCGCAATAGGCGACGGCACCCCATGAGGGTCGAGAACCTTGACATTCTGGTACCCTCGTCGAGCCAGATGCAGGGCAGTAGAGCAGCCCCAAGTTCCTGCTCCTACAATGAGGATGGGTGATGTGGAATTAAGCGGCTTCTGTGGCATTTCTTCGTTCTTGACGTCGCGCGAGAAGGATCTTATGGGTCAAAGACCGTGGCACAGACCGGAGCGAAGAGGCAGAGGACTCAAAGCAGCGGAGACGTCTAAGTACCCGGTCCTCTATAAATCTGTGGCTCTGCATCAGCTGAGTAGAGTGATGTTATCACCAAGCGAGCAAGTGATCGCGTGGACCTTCCACTGCTCCTCAGACTGGGGTAAATACAAGGTAAGCTTCTCCGCATTTGCGCCACCTCGCATTTGGCCTTATCACCCTTCTAATAGCCTCTAGTATCAACAACCATGAAAACACGGGCATCTCTCCGCTGGTCAATCTTGTCAAAGCTATCGCTTGGAACTTCCATCCCACTCGACCCCTCACGAACCGCAGTCTCTTTTCCGAGGTGAACGTGGTGATCGCGCGCCAGTCGGCTCTTGCCGACCAATCGACACAAGCATCGACGAGACCCTTCTGGGTGTGACATGATGGGGAACTTGTCTTTAGCGAGGTATAAAAGACCAGTCATTTTCGCAAGTCGGTTCTCTCGTTCAGAATCCAGGAGGTTCTTATGTGACATACAAACATGGCTCGCTCAGACGATCTACTCAATGTTGTTCCTGGAACTGTGTACTTGGTGGATGGTACGTCGATCCATATGATCAGACTCATGCAGTGTCTAAGAACAAGCAGCTTCCCACGCCATCCAAGACGCCGCGCATGCCGGGCAACAGGATATTCTTCTGATCCCGCAGCCTTCCAACTCCCTAGCCGACCCATTGGTAAGTTTGTCATGGGAAGCCTGTCAAAGAAGCATGCTAATGACTTCCTAGAACTGGTCACGCTTCAAGAAATACTGGTCTCTATTCTTGATCTCTCTATATGCCTGCACGTTCTCCTTCGGTGAGAACAACTGGGGCGCCAGTTGGACCCTGATATCCGACGATACCGGGGTCAGCTTGAATAATATGAACGGTGGCTCCGCAGTCAATTATCTACTTCTGGGCTTCTTCAACATTATCTGGATTCCGACTGCGATGAAGCTAGGTCGTAAGATCGTCTACATCCTCAGTCTGATTCTTCTCCTTGGAGGGAGTGTCTGGGGTGGGTTCTACGCGGGCACTGCGCAGTACTATATCATGTTGGCCGTGCAAGGCATTGGCACTGCGGCTTACCAGGCTCTAATCCAGCTTACAGTGAGTAGCTGGGCGCTGGGCCAGAGACAGGATGGCTGACTTTTGCAGATCTTTGACATGTTCTTCACTCATGAACGTGGTCGAATGGTGGCCATCTACATCTTCTTCCAGCAACTAGGTTCTATCCTAGGGTTGATTCTAGGTGGCTACATCTCCGATGATATCGGATGGCGGTGGAGTTCTCCCATTGTCGCCATTGCCTGCGTAAGGGGACCCGATCATGAATACTTGACTGTCTAACTAATTTGACAAGGGTGTTCTGATCTTGCTGTTTGTCTTCACATTCGATGACACCATGTTCCCAAGATACCGGTTCAACAACACTCCACACATTGGACCATCGCTCGCAAAAGCGAACACTGAGAATCAGACTGAGGCTAAGAAAGATGAACAGCTAGAGCTACCAGTCACTGAAGTCACGAGCAATGGCATCGGTGAAGACATCACCCCACGAACTTATCGACAAAAGCTGGCCTTGGTCCATTACTTCGCAGATGACGAGACAACATGGTTCCAGTACTTCCGTCGTCCATTCTATCTGTTTGCCTTTCCCAATATCGTGCTATCCGGCATTCAATTTGCCTTTGGATGCACAGCGGGCATTGTCTCTTTCAACACCATCTCCGAGATCATGACCCAAGCGCCTTATAACTGGAGCGCCGGCTCAACTGGGTTAATCTTTCTCGCCGCGTTGATCGGCAACTTCCTTGGGTAAGTCCCCTTTGCCTGATACCAAGGCCTCATGACATCTAACGATCGCTAGAATGGGTGTTGGCTCCCTATCCGACTGGGTGATCCTGATCCTGGCACGCCGCAACAAGGGGTGGAAAGAACCAGAGATGCGAATCTGGACATACATCTTCCCCTTCATCTTCGGAGCTGTCGGGTACTTCACCTACGGCTGGGCAGCCACGAATCAAGCCCACTGGATAGCGATTGCCGTTGCCCTATGCTGTTTAATTGCGCAGCAGGTTTCGATCACGAGTATGGCTACCGCATATGCGATGGAGTGCTTCGATGGGGTATGTAGCATGCACAATCATCTTCTTTCCCTGATTTGTTGTTGCAGTATATTGACAAGCACAGATATCCGGTGAACTGGTCGTCGTTCTGGCCATCTGCTCCTCGATAATCAACTTCGCCATCTCGTACTCGGTCCAGCCATTCATTCTTGCCACCTCGTACGGCTGGTCGTTTACTTTCTACGGCATCCTGGTTGTGTCTTCAGTGCTGCTGGGTATTCCCATGATGATTTGGGGGAAGACATGGCGTCGTAAATGCAAGGGTCGGTATGAGCAGTTCTTGGCTGAGACGGGTCGTGATGCCCCGTCGGCGTGAGTGAGGCAAATTTGTGTATCTTTGGTCGAGAATGTTTCATATGAGTGATTCGGCAATGAAACTACTGCTTTTTAGGAAATTGGATAAATTCATTCCTAGTTCTCAAGCTCCAGTACACCCTCTCTAGTAAAGCCAACCATCAAAATCAAAGAAGGTAAGAAGTCGTCGAGTACCAAGTCCAAAGTCTTAATTTTCTTAATTTTAGTGAAATAGCCAAGCAATTGAGGCATGATCGCGTCAGCTTGGGACTTGTCAATGACAGTTTCCCCAGTTCTGGTATGGGTCCATGTCGTAGCTTTCAGTATTGGAGAAGTGATGAACGCAAAGGGCAAGCTCAGGATGCTGGATATGTGAGTTTGCGAACCTTTCTAGTTGGCGATGGTGGACTGAGACGTCTTAGTAGAGGGCTGGCAGAAGTAGGCGATCGCATCTTTTGCTCGCAAGAAGAAAGTTCAGAGCGTCCTGATATGTCTCGAGCTGTTCGAATATGAGGATCAAGATTTCGTTTGGGAGCTTTGGGCTGGCCCTGTTGCTGGTTATTGGAGCGTTCCTTTGGTGTGGATCGAGATGAGACGCACCGCAGCTGGGTCACATCGGTTGAGTCGGTCATGATGACAAGGAACTGCACTTCCCCGGTGCGTCAGGTCGACACGCCTGGCTTCGTGACAACGCCCAGCGTGTGGAGGGTGGCTCTGGGGTCAAGGGTTCTGTATCCGAAGTATTGTGCGCGGGGAGCAAGTGGATGTTTGGTTGCGAGAACGAAGGTAGACCAGCTTGGTGAGAAAGAAGGACAGGGCGAGAGTGAACGGCTTGACAAGGAGATGGTGCTCAGGAACTTGTAGTCAGAGGAGGGAAGAGACGTTCTGGCGTTATGTAAAGACAGGCCGTGGATGTGTGCAGGGAAGGCCAGGGAACCCGGGCTTGGTGGGAAAGAAGAGGGACAAAATGCGAGTGAAAGAAAGTAGAGGAAGTGTTGATGACGCGTAGAACGAGGACCATTCACTGTAGACGGCGACAGAACAAGGCAGACACGTCGTGTTGATACCTACAGTTCTCATCGAACTACATATTACACTAGACTCAAATGAGGTTGATCTGGGCAAGATAAATACTGCTTCAATGATGTTTTATCATACATCATGCATCGTGGAAAAGGTGAGCACGTCGTGATTCGTATTGAGAGCCGTCACGGAAGACTTCATGCGAAGAACTTCCGAGCAGCAGCCTTGTCCTTGGCCTCGCGGTCCTTGACAATCTTCTTTACCTTGGCGATCTCGTTAACAATGGCCGCGTCACCAGGAGCCAGCTTCAAAGCCTCCTGGAGGTCCTTCAGAGCCTCATCCTCCTCCTTCAGACCAACCTGGGCCTGAGCCCGGCGGAAGTAGGCTTTGGCCTTGTCAGCATCCTTGGCATCACCGGCAACCTGGAGGGCGTATGTGGCCCAGGTCTGGCCGTCACGGTAGTGGGCAAGCTTGTTAGCCAGAAGAGACGAGTTGGAGTGCAGTGTAAAGCGGAGTGCCTTCATCTGCTCGCCCAGCTCCTTGGGGTCATTGTCACCGGGTTCGGAGAACTCGTTCAGGTAGCGCAGACCCTTCTGGTACTTTTCCAGACCGAGGTGGAGGTCTCCACTCTTGAAAGCGGTGTTGCCGAAGGCCTTGAGCTCAGAGGCGATCTTGAAGCAGAGTGGTGCAGTAAGCTCCTCGCCCTGGTGATCCTCGGGGAAGTCCTCGTATGGGTCGCCAGTCGCATCCTTCATGCGCGAAGCAGCATTCTTGTAGTCGTCACCCGTCAGCTCGCCACAGTCCACCACGGTCACGTCGGTCTTGGGCTTGTCGGAAGAGGTTGGCATGTTCTCGATCTTGCGGACCACGCTCTTGCCATTGATCACTTCGCCGAAGACAACGTGCTTGCCGTCGAGGTGAGGGGTCGGGACAGTGGTGACGAAGAACTGGCTGCCGTTGGTGCCGGGGCCCGAGTTGGCCATGGAGAGCAGGAAGGGACGGTCATGCTTGAGGTCGAAGTTCTCGTCGGGGAACTTTTCGCCGTAGATCGACTCGCCGCCGGTACCGTTGAATGCGGTAAAGTCACCACCCTGGATCATGAACTGCTTGATCACACGGTGGAAGATTGAGCCTTTGTAGAGCTGGTGAGTGGGTGTCTCAGCGCGGGTGATCGTGGGGAGATCGGCATACCCTTGTAGGTCAGTGGCTTGCCCTGAGTGCCAATGCCCTTCTCGCCGGTGCACAGAGCTCGGAAGTTCTCTGCAGTCTTCGGGACGACTGTTCACAAGGAATGTTAGTGAGTCCGGCGGGGTTCGTTCACGCGCAGGCTGGCAATGTCGTACCATCATTGAACTGTGCGAGGACGCGCAAAGTTAGCTCGGAGCCTCAAAGCTATGGACTCGATCAAATACTCACCAACTCGAATATAATGCGACCAGCCTTGTGATTGCCGATCTGAATGTCGAAGAAGACACGAGGACGCTCTACAGAACGAGGTCAGCGACTTGACAATTTCTTTGCGGCGCGCGGGAAGATCGGTGGAACCCCGCATTGAAGCACGTACGCTGCGACTCCGCCATGGCGATGAGAGGTGAAGGGATAATTGAGGTTGAGGAGGGTGAGAAGGTTGAAGAGAGAGGAAAGAGAAAAGATCTGAAGATCTGCGATGTTAAGGCAAGAGGTAAGAGGGAAGGAGATGAGAGCCGCGAGGTGGTGGAAAGTGATGGGTTGATGGTTCTGTCTTCTACTGCGGTTCTTCAGGAAGCTTCCATGCCGCCCCAAAAATAACGAACGCCTCGTTTGATGCTCAGTCGGGTATAAACAAACAAATCTCTATGTACACGAAGTCGATGACCGCCCTCTATTTTACTGCAGCAATTCAGCAGGAATTTTGAACTCGAAGCTCTGTGCGGTCTGAGTTGGACCCTCGTCGTCCTTCTTTTGATCCTTGTCGCCCTCAGGCTTGGGCTCTTTCTTAGGCAGGTTGGTGTTGATCTCGATTGTGACCTGAAACATATCTCAAACATATCAGCATCACTCCAATTGCGGTGCGGGAAAGCCAGCAAGGCAAAATGTACCGCCGCGTCTTCACTGCGGTAATCAACACCCACCGGCCCATCGTTCTTTAGCTCGACGTCCATCATCGCTTGGAAGACGCCATTCTTGACTCGGTCTGCAATGTATCCATCACGCATCTTACTGTAGAAATGATCGTAGACTCGGCGTGCTGTCTGAGCGTCGGCGGCATCGTGGAAGTCGGGTTTGTTTCCTTTTTTCAACTTGCCGTACAGGGTGAACTGCGAGACTGTATACGGTGAGTAGCTGGTTCCAACCTCATGGAAAGTGAAACATACCGCAGAGAACTTCACCCTCGATGTCCTGGACGTTCTTCTTCCACTGCGAGCCGGTCAACGACGGTCTAGTCTGAGCTGCGCGGCACGTGCTCACCTGGGCACCGTTCTCATCCGGCCAGAACTTGGCCTTGAGCACTTTGTTGACCAGTTGCTCAGCTTCCTTCTCTGTATCTTCCTTGCCGACGCCTGCGAGCACCAGTAGTCCTTTGCCAATGGAGGAGATCAACTCCGAGTCAACTGTGACGGACGCAGACTTGACTCTTTGGATGACGACTGCCGTTCGATTAGACTGAGTTCATGTGATCGCAGCCGGTTCAGTTCACACCTTTCATATTGCTGGGAAGGAGTCTAGTCCAATGTCAATGTTAGCCACCGGGCCAAACTCCGCGCCGCGCCGTGTGGCCCAAACTCACCCTCTGCAGGCGAACCCACAAGAATTCAGCAACAAGTGTAATCAGACAGCATCTGCAGTTCCCAATTAATGTCGCCTGTGAGAAAAACAGCTCCGTGAGAGGTAGAAAGGTAGAAAGCGTGGCGACTTACTCTCCGCGATTCTGCTCTCCCCCGGTTTAACCTTCCCCGCGACCGCCTGCTCCTTTCGGCAACACGAAGCTTTCCATTCGCAGCAAACGAACCATTCCACTGCTCTCCACGTCTCCTCTTGTCTACTCCACCGAGTGACTGCGAGCAATACCAAACCCCTACCTGACCCCGATTGACTGTGTGCTGCTGGCACGGCTAGTCAAGTGCGCATCTCGCATTCGCCCCCACCATCTCGATTCACACGCCAGTGGACGGCTCAGTCCACGCCAACTGGGAACACCATGACGTCCCGGAAGACACAACAAGAGATTGACAAAACCTTCAAGAAGGTCGCAGAAGGTATTCAGACCTTTGAAGGTATCTACGAGAAGATCCGACAAGCCACGAACCCGACGCAACGCGATAAGCTCGAAGACAATTTGAAGCGCGAGATCAAGAAGCTCCAAAGGTTCCGTGATCAGATCAAGTCATGGGCAGCTGGCAATGAGGTCAAAGACAAGGCCCCGCTCATTGAGCAGCGGAAGGCGATTGAGACGGTGGGTTGTCGCTGACATGGACTGGCTCAAGACCAGCTGGCGGCTAACAGGTTGAACAGTGCATGGAGCAGTTCAAGGCCGTGGAGAAGGAGATGAAGACAAAAGCCTACTCCAAGGAGGGTCTCTCAGCCGCATCACGACTCGATCCGAGGGAGAAGGAGAAGGTGGAGGCCTCCGACTTCTTGTCGTCCATGGTCGGCGAACTCCAACAACGGATTGAGGCCATGGAAGCAGAAGAGGAGACTCTTCAAGCGCAAATGAAGAAGGGCAAGAAGGACGCGAAGAAGACCGATCGAATGGCCGATATTGCGCGCATAACAGAGCGCCATAAATGGCACGTCAACAAGCTCGAGTTTCTCCTCCGATCATTGGAAAACGGCAATCTCGAAGCGAGCCAAGTGCAGGACTTGAAGGAAAGCATCAAATACTACGTCGACGAGGGGCATAACATCGACTACTCTGGTGAAGATGAGACGCTGTACGACGACCTGAACATTGGTGAGGATGTCGAGGCTCAATTCGGCATGGGTATCGACAATGATCGCGTCTCATCGCAAGACGCGCAGTCTATCCAGGATGATGAACCAGAGCCAAAAGCAAAGCCCAAGGCGGATCCGACACAAACCAGGCGACCGTCTACCCAGATGAAGTCACCCCTTCCCGTTCTTGCTACATTACACCCATCAGCTTCGTCCAATGCCGCATCAGGCATGAAACCCGCGCCGCTTCCCACTCGGCTTCCTGGAGAGACCCTCAAGTATGCATCGGCTGCTGCGGCTGCAGCAGCGAGTGATAAGAATGGCGTTGGTATACTTCCTCTGCCACCGCCACCAGGTGCTAGTCCTGCCTTTTCAGCAGCCCTCCCAGCGTCCAAGGCTTCGTCCACCGCTTCGCCAAGTGTTGCCCCCGCACAGCCTGCTATCAAGTCGGTAACAGCAGCAGCAATGGCGAGCGCGTCCGATGAGGCCGTCGGACGATCCAAGACCCCAGCTGGCGCGGTTTCAGGAACCTCATCACCAGCCCCGGCTGACAAGACAGAACCCGCTAAAGAAGCACCAGTGACAAACGGCAAATCACCAAAGGAACCCGAGGCCGACGAGTCGATATACCACTTGCCGCCGAATCTGCAAGATCTGATCGAGTCGTTCGAAGTCACCAAGGAGCGGGCATCCGTCCACCCATCACCGGCCACGCAGCGTCTGCTGGCTGCTTCACTAACAACATGTCCGGAGCCCGGGGATGCGGAGAAGCCTCGTCACTATAAGCCTCAAAATCCGTACAACACTCCTCTGTACTACCCACAGGAGCCGCCGTCCATCTTCGACGACCCGCGATTGTACGATACCGGCCGGATCGACACCGACACACTCTTTTACCTCTTCTACTACCGCCAAGGGTCGTATCAGCAGTACCTGGCTGCCAAGGCCCTCAAGAACCAGAGCTGGCGCTTCCACAAGCAGTACCAGACATGGTTCCAGCGGCATGAGGAGCCGAAGAACATCACGGAGGAGTTCGAACAAGGCACCTACCGGTTCTTCGACTACGAGAGTACATGGTGAGTTCATCTCGCGAGCCCGCGAATCCAGTCGATGCACCGTCGATCCATGATGCACGTGCTCACCAGTCACGGGACAGGATGAACCGGCGCAAGGCTGAATTCAAGTTTGTGTACAAATACCTGGAGGACGAATTATGAGGCGTCCTGGCAACATGGGCCCCAGCGTGTTTTGTGTCAGTGTGGATGTGTGTTTGTAGTGTTAGCAAGAACTGTCATCCCGCGGAATGGAATAGATGCGTCATGGGGACCTCGGGGAGTTTTGATGATTGTTTTTCTGCTCTCATCGGGCAACGAGTACAATGAACTGGGCTTGGGAGGAGTTGTGTGCTATTTTCGTTACTGTGAATGATCATCGTGTATCGGCATGCCTACTCGGAAGCTGTCCCGGTAGTCCTCGTATAGAGTAGTGTGCCACGCAGGGCAGGTGCAGGCATTCCGGGGTATCACACGGTCAGGCCTCAGGTACATGGAGGATCCCCACCAATACTCTCCAGATTCCGGCCAACTCGCCTGGAAAGCCGCCAGTCATAATTGGCTGATAGTCGCCTCACTCTACCCTGTTACCCAGTTACCAAGTATTCATCCCCGGGAGTCAAACCGGTACAGTTCAGCCATCTTGGCGCTAGCACTGCGGGATTTTTGACTTTTCATTCTGAGTTTCTGATTTGATTTTGGGCCTTCTAGAAGGCGTGGAAGGCTGTGCGCGAACTAGTTTGGTTTAGTTCAGTCCTGTGATTTGTGACTGGGGTGCATTCAGGGGAGGCTATTATATCATCGTCGATCTTAGGGCAGGAACGGTGACCATCACCCCAGACTAAAGTGCAAGGCTGGGTGGAGCGATGACGATGTGCTCGGCACGATAGAGCCGATATCCAGCACAGTGTAGGAATAAACATACCCCTCTGGCATATACATCATCATGTCTAGTGGTAGACAGTACTATACCCTATTTCTATGAACAAAGACCTGACATGGCCCTGTATCCATGGACTGATCAGCCAACGCAAAACCAAAAAACGAGGTCAGACGCACCTCTTCACGCTAGTCCCAAAGTGGAATCTTTCCAGAAGCCGCAGCAGCCGAATCCAGTTGGGATCGCTGATCGTCCCGTGTCGAGTGGATCACTTCATCATCATCCGCCATTCATCGTGGAACACTGAGGAGATCGGTCGAGGGTCGAGCGTCGAGTCTGACCGCTGGATGATCTGGGGATGGTCATTCGTCATTCAGGCCAGACATCTTCCAATCATGAACGGACATGCTCGAGCCCTCACGCTAGAAGGATGATGGAAGCCATCGAAGGGACGTGGAAGCACGGGAGAACGCGCTACTGCATGAGGATCCAGACTTGAAGAAATTCAGAAATTCCCGCAGGCGATCTCCTAATGACGAGGGCGGGGGCTGTGTGATACCAACCAATCCATGACAAGGCAGATCGCTGAGGCTTCGTGTTGCGACTGGGGGTCGAGTATAAAGTAGCAGAGACTGCCATTCTGTCATTTAGCCATGTCCAGAATTGCTGCTTCATAGTACTTCTACCTCTCTACCTGACATCTCCACTGAAGGATCAACCAGCGTCTTACTATGGTAGCTCCATCCCTCCCCATTAACCCTTTTCATCCAGACTCTAATCTCACTCCTCCGCAGACTGCCCTCCCTCTCTCCTGCACCTCCCATTCCAACCATTCATCCTTCTCCTCCACCCCCATCGACATGCAGTCCCCCTACAGCTACACAGACTCCTCCTTCTCCTCCTACTCCTCCTCCTCACCCGGCGGCATGGACTTCTTCTTCTACGGCTCCACCCCCATCTACGACACCCTCTGCGACAGCCCCTTCCCCATGTCCGACGTCCTGTCCGAACCACCCTCCTTCTCGAACTCCTTCACCAGCTCCCCCTACATGATCGCACCCATGACCGCCGAGCCGGGTCCAATCTACGACCCCTCCACCATGGGAACAAGCGTCCCCAGCTCCGCCAGCAGTACCTGCGGAAGCAGCTACACCAGCCACGCGGAAGAAGTCCCCATGCCGACTTCCTTCCCACCCGCACAAGAAGACTCAGGTCCGGATTCAGATTCACCTTCTCAACCTAAGTAAGTCCCAACCCAAACACCCACACTCCAATCAGGACCACCACTAACAAGTCCCTTAGACCAGCAAAGCCATTCGGCTGCGACAACTGCGGCAAAGCTTTCACCCGTTTCGCAGACCTCAAGCGCCACCAGTCCAGCGTGCACTACCCCGTCTTCCGCAACTGTCCTGTCGAGCACTGCTCCCGCAAAGGCAGCAATGGATTTCCGCGCCAGGACCACCTGGTCGAGCATCTGCGCTCTTATCACCACCTGGATGTGCCGAAGCGGCGGGCGCTGAAGCGGTCTGGCAAGATGACGGCGTGAGCATGTAGTTCCGTGCTCTACCCTACTTGGTGGCACTGGACAGCCATGTCTTATGATTGATGACCTCTTCGTTCTTTTTGCCTTTGACTTGTACCTGGCGTATCTTGCATGACTGTGGTCATGTTTTCTGTTGGGTTTATAGATTGCGTCTTTGGTTTTGTATAGGAGTGACTTCGGTCTTGCTCATGTTCACGATGTTCGCACTATAGACGGACGGGTTTGTTTGGTTTATGTACGCAGTATACGCGGGATGACTTCAACGGCAATGATCACGATTTGATTTCGAAATTTCGCAGCTACTCATGTATAACTGTCCGTCTCTAGGCCTTTCCCTTACAATCCAACCGAGACATCACTTAAATCAGAGGTCCTACCCTTCACTCGACCTCCTACCGTACATCAACGGCTTTCTCCCAGCCCCGGCCCAAATTCATCCGCGACCCACGCAAGCTATTTCAGGAACCTGATCCCGGCTTGGTCCTAACTGCCCAGGTGCCTACCGAAAAATTAGTCCAACCCCTGCATAGAATCATGATCCATGCTCAATAGAACCCACCACGACAAAATTTTCCCACCCCTGCATGATCCTCAAGCCTCAATAGAAACCCTGGCACGCAAAACGGCGAGTTCGGCTCTAGATCTTTCTCTCGCGTATTCTTCCCTCGTGGCAGGGTTGTGTCTCGTGTCTTGTTGCCGTTCTGTGCTGGTCCACTGTGTGAGACTGGGGTGCGGTTGACTCCCTGGATCTACTGGGTCTCCAGTACAATGCTAGGAATAGCTGTATTGCCCTCCGTTTACCAGAGAAGGATAGCCGGTTTATTGATCCACGCCATGAATACATAGCGTATACCCTTCAGACGGAGGCTAGATCTCCCCGACAGTACACAAACATGAAACACTTAGACATCAACTCTTCGGTCACCCCAAACCCATCTCCAAAAGCCGGTACCCCAATCCCAAAACCCACAACACAACCCAAACCAGCGGCACCAACTACCCAAACCCAACAAAAGGCACCCCTCTCGCCCTCCCCCTCTCATCAAACCCTACCCCCTCCGCCAGAAGTCTCGCCCTCTTCTCGCTCCCAAAACTCCCATCCCGAAGCCTGAGCCCATCAACAACCCACTCCCCCTTATACCCGCCCAGCGATCCGTCCGCCGCCAGCACGCGGTGGCAGGGGACGTCGGGCGCGAAGGGGTTCGCGCGCATGGCGTTGCCGATGGCGCGGGCGCTGGTGTGGAGGTGTTTGGCTAGGATGGAGTAGGTGGTCCACCGGCCGGGTGGGATGGACAGGAGGGTTGTGTAGATGTGCCGGCGGGAGGGGGTTAGGGTGGGATGGGCTTTTATGCGAGCGAGGGTTTTGGAGGTGTTGGGTTTGGGTTTGGGTTTGGTCTGGGGGAGAGGTTGGGAGTGGAGTCGGGTGGTGGGTGATGGTGAGGTTGTTGATGATGGGGGTGGAGATGGTGGCTTTGGTGCTGAGATGGGGTGCGTGGAGTCTTGGGGATTTGGTTTCTTGATAATGGTTGTCATGGTTGGTTTGGGCTTGCGGGTTGTTTTTGAGTACAGTATGATTGATGCCCTCGAGTGTGGTTGTTGTGGATTCGACTGTGACGTTGTTCAGCCTATCGCGATGGTTATCTGGGGTAGGACGCGTCTTACCGCGTCGAGGCGGGGTCTGGGCTGACGATGTAGAAGCACGGATAGAGAACAGCCCAGGAATCGATGGTCTCTGGGGTCTCGAAGAATGAGAAGGGTATAAGTAGGAGAAGTAGAAAGCTTGCTGTGAGGGTTGAAGTGAAGAGAGATTGTTCTCAAAGTGGCCAATCACCACGCGTCTACATACATCATCCACCTCACTTCGTATACTTCACACACATTATTGAATGCCTTCGTATACTTCACATGGATTATTGACATGACTCAACTCTGGCTACCCGTATTCCCAGACATCTCACTGGACATATATACATCAACTCATCTCCCCTCAATCAAGGGTGATCCACATGCTCAGCAGCAGTGGTATTCTCCCCCTTGGCTACATCCACAGACACCTTCCCCGACTCCGGATCAAGCACACTATTCTTGCGGCTAGCCGTCGTCTGCACCATGCCCGGATTCTCAGCCTTCAACCTCGCAAACGTCTTCTCCGCATCCCACGTCCACGGCGTCTTAGCCGCAAACAAGAGATCCATATCCTCCAACGTGCGCTGATTACTCTCAGGATACAGAGCCCACACCATCGGAATGGTAATGACGTTGCTGGCAGCGAAGACATACAGCGTCTTCTCGCCAATGGCACCGAACATCACCGGGCAGAGAAGCGTCAGCCATCCGTTCCCGATACTCCAGCCCACAACGCCCCATGCGTTCCCGCGGGCGCGCACAGCTAGCGGGAAGATCTCGGCTGGATACAGCCACGGCACGGTGAGCCAGGTTGCGCCAAAGGTCGAGGTGAAGATGAAGATCATCGAGGCGGCTGCTGCACCGTAGGAGGAGGCCGAGCCCATGTCGCCGGCTGCCTTGGCGTTGATGGCGAGACGGGAGAACCCGCCAGCGAGGAACATGGCGATACCCTGCACGACGGAGCCCCAGTACAGTGTCCAGCGACGGCCAATGCGGTCAAGGGTGAACACGCAGACCAGCGTGGCGAACATGTAGAAGATATTGTTCAGCCCGCTAATCCACTGACTCTTCACCGAGTCGAAACCCGCAATACTGAAGATCGTCGGCGCGTAGACAGTAACACCGGCGATACCAACCCACTCCTGCATAATCTGCAGCCAGACGACCAGCTGCACGCGCCGTCCAATGTGCAGATCGCCCGACTTGTACCCGAACAGCATGGACAGGTACGAGTTGCCGTGGACGACGGTCTTCTCCATCTCGGCGATGTTCTGGATATCCTGGAACTCGGCCTCTGCGCGGAGACGGTCCTCGTCGCTGGAACCGCGCAGGCGTTGTAGGACATAGCGGGCTTCTTGCTCGCGGCCGACTTTGACGAGCCAGCGGGGGGACTCGGGGAAGAACCAGACGGCGGAGAAGAGGACTAGCAGGAAGAGGATTTGGAAGGCGATGGGGAAGCGCCAGCGGAAGGCAGACTTGCCGTTGTCGATGAAGGATAGGCCGCTGGATCTGTCAGCTTCTGTATGATATGCATGGGTGAGGTACGTACAACTCCAGCCAGTAGGCTAGGACAACACCGAAGATGTTGAGGGTGAACTCGATCGCGATGAACTGTCCACGCGACGTGTGCTCGGCCGTCTCGGTGGCCCAGACAGGGACAATGGCATTCAGGATACCAGTACCAATACCGTTGATGAACCGCGCTACACTCGTCAGCTCCACGAACTACCCATCCATGTTGAACACATACCGCAAATCATCCAATTATGATTCTGCGCCGAGCACTGCAGACTCGCACCCAGAATGGCCCAAAGAGCACCAGCCGCAATAGACTTGATTCTACCCATCCGATCACCAAGCCACCCACCAAAAAGACCACCGCACAGGGTGCCCAGGTAATAAACCGAGACGATTCCACCCTGCAGCAGCGAATTGGTGACCACCGGTGTGGCCTCTCCACCCTCCATCTTGGTGTACCCGAACTTCATCAACTTGATGTAGTCCTCGGCGTTGTTCACGCCGGACATCATCCCCTGGTCATATCCGAAGAAGAGAATGGACAGCGCGGCGACGCAGTTGATCGCGATGAGGAGCTGGCGCTTCTCGAGCTTGTGGACGATGTTCCACGACGGGATTTTGTCGCTCATTTTGATGCTGAGGGAGTGTGAATGCCAAGTTCAATGTGCACACCCGTGCTAGGTGGTGAATATAAGAATATCAAATCGAGCGCAGTCTATGCCGTCAAAACAGAAGAAGAAAAGAAGGTCCTGTTGTCCCCGCGGGGTAAAATCCACAAGACGCAGGGGGAACAGAATTGACAGTTGCTCATCTCATGGCGGCCCACCACGACCTTTTAAACCCACCGACAGGTCCAGCGGCGCGCGTCCGAGTCACCAGATGCAGTGCCGAGAAGGAGACATCCCCACGCGGATCGGCCAACTCGAGCCAGGAACAGAAAGGAGCGGCAAAAGTCCGAGAGGGTTGCATGTGCGGGATACGAGGACTGGTAGGTTCCCCACTGGAGAAAAATCGGGGCTCCGGAGTGAAAACTCGGGGAGAAGACGGCGGGCTTTTAGCCGGTTGTTCATATAGATTCGGCAATCCGAAATGCGGCATCGTCGCTTGTAAATTGGTGAGGGTGGGTGATGTCTCAACAGTCTTCTCCGTGGTCTCTATCTGGTTGTCTATCTGGACAATAGGATGGATCATAGAGACAAAGAACAACAACCCGATTCAGTCTCCACCATCTTAGTCGAGCAGCGCGGAGAACTCCAGATTTTCACTATGCTCGGCAAGCCGCAGTTCGGTTAATTTTGACTACCGGAAAATATGTATGTTCATTTAAGCGTCTCTCAGAGTCTTTCTGGTTGGTTGAGTCAATTTTGTTTCCCTTGATCTGCCTGATAGAGTTTTAGCAGCCTCCTCCACGATATTCTGTGACTCGCCGGGCTCGCCGTTTTCGCCGAATTCGCCGACGGGATGTCTGCGGATGCCCGGGTGGTCGGAGGTTTGCCGATCCCATGCCATGCTAACATCGTCTACCCCAATCCATGCTCACTCAACTACTTTAATAGTCATAGAGTTGACTAGACAATGGGGTTCTTCAAAAGATAAAAGAGCAAGACGTCTCATCCAACTGGATCTTGTGTATGATTTTGCAGATACATTTCTCTCGGAAGATGTCCAGGCTTACCATCACTCTATCCCAATTCATGTCCATTACAGTCCGCCACTCAATTAACCCGTTGGTTATGTCTTTGAATTGGGAAAAGGAAGGCAGTTTGCAAAGAAGAGATCAAGAGGTGATATTCGACTTCGGCATAAGTCTTGCGTGGTGATATGCACATCTTCAAGCCTTGTGTGTATACTACCCGTGAAGATCAACGAGTGTCGACAGCAAATAGACCACAAAGGAACACCAGCATGTCTCATTGAATATTCCTTGATTGAAATGCTGATCTTTGCATTTTAATACGCCTGCTATTGCATAAAAGTCGACCACCAGGCCCGCGCTGCTGAAACATCATCTTGATGTCATAGCATGGGGAAAACCCTTGTGACAGCACCTAACCGTCCTATCACTGACAATTTTGCACCCATGAAGACACGGCAAAGCCTTCAGACTAATCATAAAAACAGGATTCTCGTATCCGTCGAAACTTTGCTCACAATTCACCCAACATGATAGGACAAGACCACTATCCCCTGATCCAAAATAGCAATAGCTGTGTCAAATCAGCCCGACTATATATTAGAACAAAGCTTGGCTTTCTCGGCATGTATCATCGATTTTTGTATCTAGCGCCTCGAATAGCATCATTTTCGCATTGCTCATTCATTATTGCCTGATACCACCCATGCCATCCTCGCCGTCTGACATCTCCTTTCTCCACCTACCGCGATCCGCGGTTCTCTATCTGCGCCCGAAGAGCCGCCAAGATGAGCGGTGGACGTACAGACAGGCTCTGACAAATACCATCCTCAAGCTGGGGCTTCGTGTCTTCACGGACTGTCGCACGAGGCCATCTGTCACGTTGAAACCGCGTCTAGAGCGGAAACGGTTCGCCTTGATAGACCCTGCAAGAGCTGAACTATATACGGGGGTTGCCGTGGACAAAGGAGTCAAACCGGAGACTATAGGAGGGACATGGTTTCCCAAGCCATTTTCTACCACCGACCTACCTGAAGACCAACACGTCGTCCTTCACTTCCACGGCGGGTCCTACATCATAGGAGACGGCCGCACCTCATCCTGCCGCTTCCTCGCCAAATGCCTCCTCACACACACGCCTTCCGCATACGTCTTCAGTGTTCAATATCGGCTAGCCGGCCAGCCGGGTTGTCGCTTCCCAGCCCAACTCCAAGATGCCATCACCTCATACTGCTACCTGATCCACACCCTGGACATTCCACCATCTCGCATCATTCTCAGCGGTGACAGCTCCGGCGCACATCTAGTGCTAGCAATGCTGCGCTACATCGTACAATTCAGCAACTTCTCTCTCCTCCCACCCCCAAAATGCAGCTGGGTCTTTTCACCATGGTGCGATGTCCCAGCCGCCCGTGACCCCGCACCCTGGAACAATAGCCCCAACTACAAGACCGAGTGTATCCCCGCGTCGTTCCCAGCTTGGGGCGCAAAGCTCTTCCTGGGAGACGCAGAGATCACGCCTGAAGTTGAGGAGTATTTGATCCCCATTCGACACCCGTTCGTTCTGCCAGCGCCGATGTTTCTTGTTACTGGGGAACGGGAGGTGCTCTGTGAAGAGCATAAGGAGCTTGCGCGGGTTTTTGCGAAGGTGCCGGAGAATGTCCATTCTGTTGATTTGTTTGTGGAGGATCGGGTACCGCATGATGTTTTCATGACAGGGTGGATTCTGGGGTATAAGAAGGAGGCAAGGGAGTGTGCTGTGAAAGCTGGAGAATTTCTGGTTCAGTCGCAGGAGCAACCGACGAAGGCTTGAGGGATTGTAGATAATGGCTTGAATTGATAGTGGAATGTACATAGTCCTAGTCGAATAGCTCTATTCAGTTCAGCTGCGATGCATGAATGCCTACTGATTAGTCCCTCGGGGCTAACTCGGAAGGAATGAAAAAGCTTGACATCTTCCTGTGGAATACAGGTTGTGAAGCCTCAAACTTATACTCTGGTAAAGACCTGGTTGTTGTTCGGATTCGAAGTCCCACACGAGGAGATTACGCATCTCCGGGCCAATTCCGCTCCCCATGTCGCCTGTTGACTCTCCAGGCGAATTTGCGAAGCTATTGAGATTCTCAATTGTGATTGTTAGAAGTAAAAAAAAAAAAAAATGCAGGGTTGCAAGCGATCCTACATTATGTCTGGTCACCCTTCATAGTCTCATAAGTGCAGGGAGACGCTCAAGGGGACCTCGAACGGTGATTTCAATGTCAACTGGAACCACGTTGTTGTCAATCAAATGTAGGCTAGGCTTCAATACTGTGTCAAGGGTAGTTTGATAGCATGATAGCCTGTCTTTCAGACCTGATCTCGACAGATTCATGGTGGTAGAGCCCAGATCAGCTGGACCGCCGAGTGTAGCCGGGAGGGGCAGGACGGAGGTCGGCAAAGCAGTGCCAACCGACGGCAAACCCGCGGGCATCGAGGATCTTTCTGGGGTATCGATTCTCCAAACTAACTGTTTCGAGCACTAGAGACTGGAAACTCCCCGGGGTAGGTCTGGCCGGGCGGGTGAACGGCGGAAAAGGTCTTGTTGGGTCTCCGGACGTCACTACTTTCCGCTATATGAAGGGACAAGAGGGTCAACAACGGCATGTACATATCCATAAGGCACCATTCTCTCTGTCATTTGAACTCCTGTTCAAGAACCCTTGAATATTGTCAGTTGCTAATTGTCAACATCGGCATCGTCATACGGCAAGCCCATAACCTTGCCGAGTCGACCCGAGACGCTTACATAATTGCATCGACGGCGAATCTCAAAATACCGCAAAAGCTCAGTCCTCTCTTTCCCGGCACCTTGAATCACCTTCAATTGCGCACCCTCCCACTCTCCTCCTGACTCCTCCGGAGGATTGTTTGTTTGTTATAATTCTCTCTTTCTGCTTCCTCTTCCCTCGTCATGTTCCGCGCCGTCCTGCCCCGGGCTACGCCACGGGCTGCGCTTCGCGCTGCCGGTCCCAAGGCCTCCAGCTTCGCCATCCCCACCCAGCTTTTCATTGGCGTCTCAAAACGTGGATATGCTGCTGAGGCAGGTGAGTCGATATCTTCATCACCAACGGGGACCTTCCGGAGGGGCTCCCTGCGCTTCCCGGACTCGGATTGCTGATCTCCGGCTTGCCGGTCAACAGGGGACCACGATCTGGTCATCATCGGTGGTGGTGTTGCTGGTTACGTTGCGGCCATCAAGGCTGGTCAAGAGGGTCTGAAGGTGCGGACCCTCCTCAGTGTCGCTCGTTTTCGACTACATTTACCTCTTAGTCATTTACTAACTGAACACTTTGGCAGACCGCATGTATCGAGAAGCGCGGAACCCTCGGTGGCACCTGCTTGAACGTCGGCTGTATCCCGTCAAAGTCCCTGCTCAACAACTCGCATCTCTACCACCAGATTCTCCACGACACCAAGAAGCGCGGTATCGAGGTCGGCGATGTCAAGCTCAACCTGGCTCAGTTGATGAAGGCCAAGGATGCATCCGTGGAGGGTCTCACCAAGGGTGTTGAGTTTCTGCTGAAGAAGAACGGCGTCGACTACGTCAAGGGTACCGGTTCTTTCGTCGATGCCAACACCGTCAAGGTCGCTCTGAACGATGGTGGCGAGCAGACCCTGCGCGGCAAGAACATCCTCATTGCTACCGGCTCCGAGTCCACTCCCTTCCCCGGTCTGAACATCGACGAGAAGCGCATCGTCACCAGCACCGGTGCTCTCGCTCTCGAGGAGGTCCCCAAGAAGATGGTTGTTATCGGTGGTGGTATCATTGGTCTGGAGATGGTGCGTACACGCTTTATGGGCATATCTGTCGCGTGATTATTCTGACTGTTACTGAACAGGCCTCCGTTTGGTCCCGTCTCGGCGCTGAAGTCACCGTTGTTGAGTTCCTGAACCAGATCGGTGGTCCTGGTATGGATGCCGAGATCGCCAAGCAGTCCCAGAAGATCCTGGCCAAGCAGGGCATCAAGTTCAAGACCGGCACCAAGGTCACCAAGGGTGACGACAGCGGTGCTACCGTCTCCTTGAGCGTTGAGTCTGCCAAGGGTGGCAAGGAGGAGACTCTGGATGCCGATGTTGTTCTGGTTGCCATCGGCCGCCGGCCGTACACCGAGGGCCTGAACCTGGAAAACGTTGGTATCGACAAGGACGAGCGTGGCCGCCTGGTCATCGACCAGGAGTACCGCACCAAGGTGCCTCACATCCGCGTCGTCGGTGACGTGACTTTCGGCCCCATGCTGGCCCACAAGGCCGAGGAGGAGGCTGTCGCCGCCATCGAGTATATCAAGAAGGGCTACGGCCACGTCAACTACGCCGCCATCCCCAGCGTCATGTACACCCACCCCGAGGTCGCCTGGGTCGGCCAGAACGAGGCTGAGGTCAAGGCCTCTGGCGTCAAGTACCGCGTCGGCTCGTTCCCCTTCAGCGCCAACTCCCGTGCCAAGACCAACCTCGACACCGAGGGTCTTGTCAAGTTCATCTCGGACGCTGAGACCGACCGCATCCTGGGTGTCCACATCATCGGCCCCGGCGCCGGTGAGATGATCGCTGAGGCTACCTTGGCCGTTGAGTACGGTGCCTCCAGTGAGGACGTTGCCCGTACCTGCCACGCTCATCCTACTCTCTCTGAGGCCTTCAAGGAGGCTGCCATGGCCACCTACTCCAAGCCCATCCACTTTTAGACTCGTTGCCGATATCCTCTTTACACCTGTACTACTTTTTGGAATCTAGTCTAGCCAAGCTAGCAAACTACATGTAGCATTTCATGTAACCATTCCCTTTGTTTTTAACGCAAAATAGATCTCTGTGAAGCCTTTCTGTTGCCGCTAGCTTCGACAACACCTATAAGACAACTTTAGCGGAATTGCTGTCGATGATCTCAATGTTCCGCGAAGCCATGCTACGGCTTCTTGCCACATAGTCGCGGGCGCAGGCGCACGTCGAAGAGCATGGTGAATTTCCGCTGATTGAAATAGAAAACAGTATGAAGCTGTTATATCTAGTGCAACGTCCCAGGAATAAGTGATTTGCGTCAGCTCTGATGTCGAGCCGGAGGTGGTTCCCAAACCGGTTGAGCCTCGGTTTCTTCTCCACCTCCGCATCACCCCAACTTTCTTCTTCTTGGACTTTCATACTCCTACACTTCTTCCACCCCAGCCAGGCCAGAATTCAAGTACACTCCGTGGCATTGTCTTGAGCATTTCCAGGAGTAACTGTCAACGCCTGTCCTACGCCAGCGTTGAGCATCTTGCACCTATCGCCATTCTACCCCAAACCTGCTCGGCAGCATCATACACAATGGCCAGCAAAAGCTCCATGATAGCAACCAAGTATTCCGAGCCAGACCCGGATGCCTTCGTTCAGTTTCAGCGCGAGATCTACGGCAGCCTACGCAAGCCAAAGTACTCCACGAAACCATCCGAATGGGAGTCCGCCGCGCGTCAGGCTATTCCTTTACCAAACTTCTACTACGTGAACGGCTCAGCCAGCAGCGAATCTACTTACGCGGCAAACCTTTCAGCCTTTGAACGCTATAGGCTGCGCCCATGGATGCTAGTTGAGGCTACTCGACGAGACCTGTCCGTCGAGATATTCGGACGGCGCTATCCAAGCCCATTGCTCGTCGCCCCAGTCGGCGTGCAGGAGATTGTGCATCCTGAGGCTGAAGAGGCCACTGCTCGAGCCTGTGTATCGGCCAGGGTCCCCATGATTCTATCTACTGCTGCCACCCGCTCAATCGAACAAGTGGCCAAGGCAAATGGCGACGGTGATCGCTGGTTCCAATTATACTGGCCAAAGCCCCAAGCCGAAGAATTCACCGTCAGCCTCTTGAACCGAGCGAAGGCAAATGGCTTCCAGGTTCTGGTAGTCACCCTTGACACGTTCACCCTCGGCTGGCGACCCAAAGACCTGGACGAATCATACATCCCGTTTATCTGGGGCCAAGGATGTCAAGTCGGATTTTCCGATCCCGTCTTCCAGCGCATGTTCGAAAAAGCGCAAGCCGAGGACACGAGAAGCACGAGCGAAAAAGTGTCCGAAATATGGCAGATCCTCAAGCGTCCCGGAACCGTCGGCGGGGCTGCCAAAATCCTCTCACACGCCAGCGTGATGAAGAAGGCCATGTTCTTCACTGAGCTTATCGCTTCTGGAAATTATCGCAACTGGAACGACCTGCAGATCTTGCGTAAGCACTGGGATGGACCTATCGTCCTCAAGGGTATCCAGAATCTCGAAGATGCGCACAGAGCTATCGACCATGGTATGGATGGAATTATCGTGTCGAACCATGGAGGAAGGCAACTCGACGGAGCGATCTCGTCGCTGGATGCATTGGCTGAGATTGGCGCGGACGAGAGAGTCAAGGGCTCTGGGTTGACGCTCTTGTTCGACAGCGGCATACGGACTGGCTCGGACGTCCTGAAAGCGGTGGCTTTAGGTGCTAAGGCGGTCCTCGTCGGTCGACCGTATGTGTACGGGCTCGCAATGGGAGGACAAGAAGGCGTGCAACACGTCCTGAGGTGTCTACTTGCAGACACCGACAACTCGCTTGCGAACCTTGGGAAGAAGTCTATCTCGGAAATCAGCAGGGATGATTTGAGGGTCATGCAGCAGCCATCAAAGCTGTAGCTGGCTCTCAGACTCCACGCCATCATGACATTGGTAGTCCCAAGAGCTTCCTGCCCGGATGGGAAAATACATAAATGAGGCTCGTCCATGTATTTACCTACCTGCCGCAATTGTCATTGTGACTTGATTCACTTTCACTCTTCAGATCAATAATTCCACAAGCGACTGACGGAAGCAAGCAGCTGCTAAGTCTAAGACGGCCCTCCATACCTACATGTGTGGGTTTTAGCTCAATGGGATTCTCCAACAGCAGCAAGGCAGGAAATTGAGGACAGCGCAAAAAGAACCGACATATCGAGTTCCGAAGTCCATCGTTACGTAGTGCGCAGGGAAGAAACGGTGGGACTTGAATTCAAAGGCGATGGCTCTCACTGCTTGTTGATATTGCCCATGAGCTCAAAGTCTAGCTCACAGGTCACCACTGTGGGATTCCTCGACACTCCCCGCAGATGCTTCAAGAGAGGCTTCCCTCTTCATCACCAACTCAAATTCCTCCGGATTTTTCGAACTGGCAAGATCAGGCATGAGATCCCAGATCCTCTGAACCAATTGGACCCACTCCTTTTTATCCTCCAGCATTTCATCCTTGTATGGGCTCTAACAGCGCAACAACTCGATCCAGCCCTTCCAGCGGGTCCTCAAGCTCCAGAACACCCTCATACTCTGTCAAATACCGTGACGAATCAGGCGGTAGTAAATCGGTTAGGGAAGTATCCAACTGCAGCATTTCCCGCCACAGGGGCCCCTGGAAGACCTTCTCCACAGAACACATGGCGATAGCCACCGTCCTCTCAAACAGCACAAGTTGGGCATAGCAGTAGGCAACGGGAGTGTTGTGATCAGCGAGGAAAGTTAGCAAGCCGCCGAGAAACAGCTAAGGTCAAACACTCAAGCTAAGTTGACGGGAGTCCCGGTAGTCCCTTCAAAGGTCGACCAAATGTCGAGGAGGGCATCGAGCCTTCAAGATGTCAGGGCCCAACTTCCACTTCCTCGACCCCCTCAACCAGATCCCCAGCACAGAGCTTTCTACTCTTCTTGGGCTATTCGTCCTGGACAGATGGAACCCCATGGGCCAGGACTACGCCCCGCCTGACCCGTCCAAGATTGCCCTTCCGGGGGCCACACACAGTGGAAGCACGTCAGTCCAAACGTCTGCCATTCCTCATTACCAGCAAACTGCAGCTGGGTCATGCCTCCTAGGGTGGAAGAGCCCGCATCGGTGTTCTCGATGCTAATGCTCATGCCTGGGTGAGCTGGCAGAGTTCTGGCTTCGGGATGGAGAATGGGGTCCATGACGTATCGCTGAATCTCACTCTTCTGAAATAAGAGGTCCACATCGTTTAGATCAGAATGAGCAAGGATTCCTCGGATCCGTTGCGTGGAAGTGTGGAATCGATTCTGCGCTCTCTTGAGAACGCTGACGACGATTGTTACTGGATTCTCGGACGCGGATTGTTCTATGCCCTTTCGCCAACACTCAACCGACGTCCACTCAGAGATGTCGCACTCTGAGAGGATCGTGTTGCAGATGCAGATCCTTCTAGGAAAGATCGAATGGATTCGCTCGACATGAAAGGTGCGAATCGGGAGCAGATGTATCCTATCCGTCATCTCAACGCAGATCCCTGGGAATGAAGGCGCCAGAGCCTGTTGAATTTTTTTGGCTACAGGGCGCACACAGCGCTTGGTAACAATCAGCACTGTCGGCACTAGCGCGTTTTCCGGATCGACCTTTGAGCGGCGGCCCACGAAGTTCACATCCTAGTACGGAATGTTTTCTTCGTCGAGAATCGCTCGGGCGGTTGGCGCGACCTGTCCGCTGTTGGGTCTGCGGCGGCGGTACTCTGCGCTAAGCGCCACCGTGTCTGCTGGGAGGGAGCATAGATAAGGGCCTTCTGCTCTATGTGAGGCCTATAGATAACCCTCTTGGTCAACATATGATATATAACTAAATGGAGAGGTCCGAAAAGACGATGAGTAGAAGCTAAGCGCGTGGGCGTTAGCACGAGTGAAAGCGGAGTCCCTAGACATAGTGGAGGTCGACATGATTAAAGCCACCAAAGTCGAATAACGCTATAGTAATCGTTATGTGAGGTTAAAGTGAAGTTTGAATAAGTAAAAGAAGGGTGAAAATAAGGTTAAAGTAAAGATAGAGTGAAGTAGAATAGCATAACTAGTATTCATTCCTAGGGAGGATGAAAGTAAGTAGGTCATAGGGCTCGCGGATAGGTGCTAGACCTATTTAATGGTACTAAACCAAATCTTGTCAAGCTCTATAGGCTATTTCTGTGCTAGTTTAGCTACACATAGTTAGTTAAAGGTCTAACCATTTAGTTAATTAGATATAGTTAGTGATGTTGTGATCCACTGCCAAGGATTTCACTTCGACATTAGGTAGCAACTGACTAAGGGCACCGATACTAGTCGGCTGGTTGCTTTTCAACACCATTCTCTGATTTATATCCCGCCCCTCCGCGTGGGCTCCTTGTATGCCGCAATATCTACCCACAACATGCCGGAGTCTGGTTTTGATCCTCAGCTATCTGCTGATCTTCATAATAGAATTTTGCATCATGCATGGACTGGCGCTGGACGCGGTATACTGCCATCCATAACCTGGTGGGAAGAGTCCTCGCCAGTCCCGTTCGACACCGTCTCGCGGCTGAATCCAAAACTCATTCAGTTCCTACGTCTGGCTCAATCAACATATTCGGAACACCAGTCTTTTTCGCCAGAAAACCCCGGGTTTCACTTTTTCTACTTTCTGGATGGGTTGCAAATGAGCTCTCATATGCTGAGGTTTTCGTGTTTGGAGATATGGGGCGATAGATTTGTCTATCTTTATTCATCGGTATGCGCCAACAATGATGACGAAGTTGGCATAGTGTCAGTCTTTTTTTTTTCTTTCTCTTTCTCTTTCTCTTTCTCTTTCTCTTTCTCTTTCTCTTTCTCTTTCTCTTTCTCTTTCTTTTTTTGCGCATTGACACCGGTAGGCCTACTGACATTTGTGCTAGATTCGATCAAGAGACAGAACTAGCAGCCTACCTCGCCCACTGGGATGATATCCATGACTTCTGTCGGCAGCCATGGCCATGGAAGCCTCTGCAGGATATACTTCGGGCATATCTGGAGATGATCGAGGAAGGAAAAGTGAAAACGTCCTTGAAATTTGAGAAAGAGCAGACAACTCCTCAATTCTTTCCGTGGGAGTATCATCAGTACACTCAGCGGGATATTGAGAAGGCAATCGCCGCGTTCACTCGGCTTCTCGATGCAATCGAACATCGACTTCCTCAAGTTGCAGCTAGGAGAAACCTAAAAAGGAGACTCCCATATTCACACTCCGCTTTGGATGAAGCCACCATCCCTGTCAATTCTTTTATTCGATCTTTCCTGTCAATGCTGCCTCCTCGTCACTTACAGTTCCGTCACATCGCCCCAGGAATCAGTGTGCAGTCCCCTACGGAGTTCATAGCCCAGCCTTTCAAAGAGCCTCCCAACGACGAATCGGGCGGCCATAAGGTGCCATTCCGATTATTTCGAGGTGATGGATCTGCCCCGTCAACCTGTAGACCGCCATATTTTCCAGACCCAGAGAGTGGTGTCAAGGATCTTCCAACGGGCTTATATGTGAACGCAACTGGCGAGTTCTCAGCTGCCGACTTTGGGAACACGTGTAGGCTGCTTCTTCCCTTTGGCATCGGCGCTCGCAGATGTGCACGGTTTAGCAGTGGACAGCTGCTGCTGGAAGATGTCGCAGACGAGCTGTACCAGCCTGGCCGATACAGCGGCTTTTTGGAATATCATGAAGTACAGCTTCACAAGGTGCTGCTGAATTGGGCTGAAAGAGTGGAGGCGGGTGATTGGGAAGTGAATGCGGATGGAGTTGCTGGTGGGATCGAGAAGTTCAAGGAGGCTGACACGCCAGAGCATTGGAAGAAGTATCAGGTTCCCCTGTCTTGGTAATATTATTTTCAACATGCGGAGTAATCACCCTAGGTGTCTTCCATCGCTATTTTAAAATAACAGCTCACGGGAGATCGCAGGAATCTTCGTGCCTCAGAGGAGGTACGGGCGAGGTGAGAGGGGCGAAGGCAGTTCTCAGGCGTGTGTGTTACGCGATGCTATCTGGTCGCTGTTAGTGGAGCGGAACACTTGCCTGATTTCCAAGTCTCGTCAACGATTTGTCTCGCAACCGTACTGTCGCCTAGTCCTTTAGGCCTTACACAGGCTCGGGTCTGTAGAGGGTATCGAGGAACAACGCCAGGTAGAGCGCCAAGTAGGTCAGTACCGAAGTAGCTCCCCTACTTGTAGGAGGTTGTCGACAAAATGAATCGTGAATACGATAAACACAAGAGGTATCTAAGTATGAACTGTAAGTCCCAGTAACTTAGATTGATTGATCGCGAAGTGCTAAGTACATGAAATGAGCGTCCTTATATATCTAGGGCTGTTCCCTATACTATATAGCCAAGATTTGATAATATCGGCGATAGTATAGGCAAAGTAAAATCTTGACTATTGTGACTACTGCCAGATCTGTGAAGAACAGAGTGCATTTCTCGAAAAGATCTAAGCTGAGGAAAGAAAAAGAAAAACAACAAGACGAGGAAATCAAGAAGAAGTTGTAGGTCCTGTGATCCGCTTACTCAGTAAGCACGTGACCACTGAGCATCGCCATGCTCACAACTATCTTGATAGGCAAATGGGAATTGCTAAAAACACACCCCCTGGGTCTAATTACACACCCCCATTTCCTGAAATGGTAAGGTGTAGTTTTTGTATTTCAACTTTATATGACAGGGCTACATCGTCGCATAGCCAAGTTATCATACCGGCTATCTATTAACCGTGTGAGACATAGTAAGAAACTTCTAACATTTTAGTTGAGTTTAGAGAAATCTGTCTCTAATAACCTGCTTTTGCCCCTACTTTTAACGCTATAGAATGATATTAGTTTCTGAGTGTCTTCTAGGTCGATAGGGGCCGCGCTAGTAATTTAGCTATCGCGAGGATGTAGCATTGTCACATAAAGATGAAATACAAAGACAGCACTATACTCATATAGGAAACTGAAGTGGGGAGGGGGTGTGTAATTAGACCCAGGGGGTGTGTTTTTAGCAATTCCCTAGGCAAATAGTATAGACAAAGATTTTCTTTACCTATACTATATCGGCAAAATAGTCGCCGATACTATTATAGTCACCGATAATATGAAACGTGCTAAATCATGTGATAGATATTTATCTAACTTGGTTTAGTAATAATTGACGAACCTATAGTTAACTAAGTTAGTTAGTTGACTATTTATATTAATCCCCCTATCCCATAATAACTGACAATTTCTTAAGACTCACTGTCACTCACATTACTTTTACCACAATCATGGCACTGAATGAGAACGAACCGATGACTACACGTCAGAAGCAATATGACTATTTTCTGCTTAATGACGGGCTTAATGAAGAAGCTTTACCAGAAGATCAAATAACTGAGTCATTTCAGTCAGATCTAGAATCTTTTATTAGTTTTCCTTCCTCCGAGATACTGCCTTCAGAGTCAGTTTCACAGACTCTTATAAGATCGACCTCCTCCTTCCCAACTCTGTCTCAGAGGCGTCCACGCCTAGCACCAGTCACAAATTAGATGTGGGATTACTTCCAGGTCACAGAAGTTGACCGTGAATAGATTATAAAGCGGACCAAGAAACGGAAACCTACAGACAGAGATATCTAATGTGTAACGTAACCGGTAAGCGAGTGGATCATGTAAACGAGTGGATCAGAAGACGCGATCGTGCCCCAACGCGTCAACTTCCTCACTTCAACTACTTACCATGCCCCCAATTCACAGTCAAAATTCACGAAGTTCTATCGAGCAGGAGGGTAGGATTCAGCTTGCGATACAAGCCTATCAGAACAAAGAAATTCCTTCGATTCGCGAGGCTGCACGCCGATTCCAAGTACCTTATACAAATCTCCAACATCGATTGAATGGCCAACCATTTCGCCTTGAGAAGCGCGCCAACAATTATAGATTGACCGCAAATGAAGAGAAATCGCTCCTACGCTGGATACTCTCTATGGATCTACGTGGATCAGCTCCCCGACCTAATACAGTGAGGGAAATGGCCAATATTCTACTCGCAGAGCGTGGCGGGGGGGTAGTTGGATCTAAATGGGTTTACAACTATACCAACCGCCATGATGAGCTCAAATCGCGATATTCTCGTCGATATAATTATGAAAGGGCAAAATGCGAAGATCCTAGGGTTATTAAGCCATGGTTCGACCTTATACGACGCACGATCGATGAGAATGGTATCCAACCTGAGGATATCTACAATTTTGATGAAACTGGCTTTGCAATGGGGCTTATAGCTACTGCAAAAGTGATCACAAGAGCTGAATACTACGGTCGGAGGTCAGTTCTACAGCCAGGGAATCGCGAATGGGTCACATCAATTGAATGTGTGAATTCAACGGGCTTCGTACTCCCACCGTGCATTATCTTTAAATCGTCAAAGTACCAACAATATGCATGGTTTGATGACCTACCCGACGATTGGAGAATCGAAATCAGTGAGAATGGCTGGACTACAGACAAAATTGGGCTTCGATGGCTAGAAAAGCTATTCATCCCTACGACTACTAGTCGTACTAGGGGTAAATATCGACTACTAGTTCTCGATGGCCATGGCAGTCATTTGACCCCCGGTTTTGATCGATTGTGCGAGCAAAACGACATTATTCCAATCTGCATGCCACCGCACTCGTCACATCTACTATAGCCTTTAGATATAGGCTGTTTTGCCCCTCTAAAGCGCGCGTATGGGAGCTTGATTGAGCGCAAAGCACGATTGGGGGTCAATCATATCGACAAGCTTGATTTCCTCGCGGCATTCCCACAAGCTCGCGAAGACGCCTTTAAACCAGAGACCATGCAAAATGCATTCGCCGCAGCTGGTTTAGTACCATATGATCCTGATCAGGTTGTTTCAAAGCTTGACGTTCAACTTCGGACACCTACCCCCCAGGGCAGTCGATCAGGGAGCCAATCGAGCGCGTGGAGCCCTAAAACGCCAGCAAATCTCAAACAATTGAATCGACAGGGCTCGTCAATCAAGACACTACTTAAGAAACGCTCGCAAAGCCCTCCGACGCCTACGAACATAGCTATTGATCAGCTCCTCAAGGGCTATCAGCTATCATTGCATTCTAATGCAATCCTTCTAAAGGAGATCCACGATTTACGGGCTGAAAACGAGACACAAAAGCAAAAACGCAACAGAACGACTAAGCGCGTAGCTCATACGGAGGGTTTTACGGGCCAGGAAGCTAGGGAGTCGATGAACCAGGCTCATGAAGCTCCTAATACTACCCCCGCGGAACCAGAATCGTCAGCTTCGCAGCCACGTACACGGGGCCAGCGGGGATGTGGGATATGCAGGCTCCCAGGACATAGAAGAGAGACATGCCTAGATAGGTCTAATAGGTAGAAATTTGAAATTAATGGCGTTGGTGGTTTAATAAATTGGTTTAAAATAATCGTAGTTGGTTTTCTGATCCACTCGTTTACATGATCCACTCGCTTACCGGTTACGTTAGTTATTGATGAAAAAACTGGCATACAATGTCTTTGGAAAACCTTAGATTCATTGAGGCAGACATCCACTACCAATATGCAGCGACACCTTGAAAAGCACTCGATTTTTCCGCCTTCTTAGAATGATGCTCATCCGAAATCGAAGAAACCAAGCATTCTCAACCTCCTTAAAAGAAACCCTATCAGCTCAACAGCGCCTTGAGAAGAACCTCATTTAATAGGTTGTGTAAGATAAACAAGCTTTCACTGTCATTAAATCGCTAGCTTTTCAGCAGATCTTTGAAGATATACCTGGAATCTCACTGCCATTCTCGTCTCGATCAACCCTACGTCGAAGGTTGATAGAACGATTTGATATATAACGATCTTAATTGAAAGAAGACTTGGCTAAAACATGTAAAACAATTGCATTCTCCCTTGATATTTAGACAAGCTAAAACCACCTTCCGATCCTTAGTATCATTGGTCACTGGCTCACAGAGGACTTTCAATATAGAGAAGAAACTCTAGAATTCTGTGAACTCTATGGAACTCATAGTGGAGAGAATATTGCTGCTGCTGTCCACAAAACCCTTGTGGAATTGAATCTAGAGTCAAAGTTGATTATAATCACTGGCGATAATGCTAGTAACAATGAGGTTATGGTTTCAGAGATATTTCATACTTTGATAAAGGAATCTTCGGAAAATATTTAGTTTCAAAGGCTAGATAGCTATATTCGCTGTCTAGCCCATATTTTGAACCTGATTGTGAAAGACATCCTTCGTTCCTTAAAATCTAGAAATGTTGAAGAAGCACATACGATCTGTGATGATCTACGGGCTAGAAAATCTATTTTATCTTAAACAGCATTAGCCAAACTCCGGATTCTTGCTCTTTGGATTGCTCGCAGTCCTCAAAAGAGACAAGATTGGAAAGATCTCTGTCAGATCATGAATCTCTCCGATAAATTCATCGCATATGACGTGGAAACCCGCTGGAATTCAACCTTCAGAATGCTTGATGATAGGTTAAAGGCAAAAGCTCAGATTGATCGATTTTTAGCCTTCTATACTGAGATCCCTGCCTTTACTAATGAAGAATGGTCACGTCTTTCTCAGATTCATCAAGTTCTAGCAAAATTTGATGAATTAACGCTTTTAATATCTGAACAGAGGCCGCAAATCAGTCTGGCTGTCCCGATTTACTATGAACTTCATGATCTTTTATATAAAGGTTCCTCGAGATTAGACCATGATATTGCCTCTGCAATGAAAGAAGGCTTAAAGAAATACAAAAAATACTATACCTTCATAGATGAATCAGATGCATACTACACTGCTTTAATTCTTGATCCTCGGGTGAAAGGAGATCTAATACTCAGTGAGCTTGAAGATAAAGAGGCTGGGAATATAATTCTGACAGCTATTCGTGAGAATCTCCACTAAAAATATCTACGTCAAGGGAATGAATCTAGAGTAAGGTTTCAAAGACCTACTCCAGATACCTTGCGTAGCACTATGGAATCACGGATGCTTCAACGGCTATAGCCTCAGATATCTCCAATTATTTCTGACATTGATCAATATTTTGATAGTCCTCGTGTCAGTATAATAGACACAGCACGTGAAGACTGGCTTTGCACTTGGTGGCAAGCCCACAAAGGTGAACTGCCTCAAATGGCAGCAGCTGCAAGAGATTTTCTAGCAATCCTAGCCTCAGAAGTGGCAGTGGAGAGATTATTTAGTGCAGCAAGAGATCTCCTAGGGGTCCGAAGGCATGGAATGAAGTCGGATACTATGAGGATGTTAATGTTGATGAAATAGCTTGAATCAACTTGCCCACAGAGCTCTAACTTGCCTACTTCCTTCACTATTTATATATCCACTAATAGGGAGTCTTATATAGCGTACAATGCTTTAAGTGCAAAAGAAGAGGCTAGATTTTAACAGAATTAGTATATTAAGTATAAATTCAGGGTAGATGTAAATATATATATCTTAGCTGACTTCATATTAAAATTGTCGACTGCTTTAGTAACTGCTTTGCTAATTGTGAGTATGTGTAACTAATGGCTTCTAATAGATAAATTAGCGTGAAAGTCATAATAAATATATCTACGATACTATAGGGTCACTTCCTCTCGATAGATTGTCGCTAAAGCCTAAAGAGTTACGTCAGAGATTAGTGCGTACAGCTTGCTAAATACAGATATAATGTTTTTGAGTGATATGACTAAGGAGTGGTGTAGAATCTCCTTGCACGAATTAGGAAATTTGCCGGTTTGCCGATAATTTGACGATTTGCATACAGGAGATGAGCTTTAGGGAGGCCACAATCCCACTATATGTAGTATTAAGAGATCCACCTGGATATTTGCGACTATGTACTGGGTAGGTAATGGCCTACATCCCAAAAAAACCAAAGATATCAAGTTCTAGAACAATAGGGAATTCATGATAAACTCGCATATGCGAGTAGACGTAGTAGACAGCGCTCAGTGATCAATGATGATGGGAAAAGACACCTTCCTCGGCGATCGACTTCCTGCACTCTTCCAACATGCGGACTTGCTTCGCCACGTCACCGAGCCGGCCGATGACCTCTTTGTTTCCGTCGTAGAAAGTAAAGATGGCGTAGGGAATGCCAGTCTCTTTGCAGAACTCCAGAATGTACTTCTGGGCGCGGCGCAGGTTGTGACGCGGCATGCGAGGGTAGAGGTGGTGGATAGCCTGGAACTGCAGCCCACCGTGGAAGAAGTCCAGCCAAGTGGGACAGTCGACGTCCATGGTCGTGCGAAGCATCTTCTGAGGAAAAGACTCGTGGACGCCTAGGTCGGCCGTGGACATCGCAAAGTGCGACAGGGTGATCTGGACGTGAAGGGGCGAGGTGACAATGTGGGACACCATAAGAAATGTGAGACGGCTGCTCCAGTCTGGAATCGATTTATACATCACGCAGTAGCCGAACCAGTACCAGAAGAAGATTTGTCCACCGAGTTCAAACCAGATGTGCCACCACGCAGGTCCTTTCTTTGGAGCTTGGCCCTTCAGGATATACTCCCAGCTCAGGCGGTAAAGGTTGAAGCGGGCCAGCATCATGATGGGGTAGTAGGAATAGTTCTGGATCTTGAGCATGACCTTGGATGCGGCGTCGAAAGTCATGTTGCGGTCGTAATATGTGCTTTGTAGGCTATCGAGGAAACGATGCGAGACTGCGAAAAACGGCATGTGCTCAATGTCTGGGTCGTGTTCAGGCTCGTTGGTCACGATATGATGCACGTTGTGGCTCCGCTTCCACCAGCCCAAGCTCAGTCCGCCCATGTAATCGGCGATAAGGATACCGATCACGGTATCAATGTGGAAATTGTGTGTGATACCCATGTGGCCAGCATCATGGGCAGTGAAGACAAGCTGGTGCCAGAAGCATCCGAGCCAGAAGCCGGAGGTCGCCCACCAGCCCATGCGCAGGAAGACATATGCAAGAGTGGCGAAGAGTGTGTAGCGACAGCATTCAATGAAATAGGAGAAGTAGTTGCAGTCGAACAGCCCTTCGGCCTGCATGTGCTCGTTCAACGCTCGATACTTGCGCTTGATGTCTTCTTGATTTGCGACATCGAGCGACGGATACTTTGCGGTATCCAAGACAATTTCCTGTTTGGTTCGAGCATCGAGGAAGGCGGGTTTCGGCAGAGGTTCTTGGTCCGGGGGAGTCGAAGTAGAGCTGTCAGTGCCAGGCGAGTACTTCTTTCGACGGTTGGTGGTCGTCGAGTCGACCGCGTCGAAGAGCGGAGAGGGTGGAATCGATCCCTCTTGACTCGAGTTGTCTTGACTGGTCATATCCTCCTCGCTCGAGCATGTCTCCTGAGTGTAGGGACGGAACTTGCCGCCCTGTATCGGTGGGAGAAAGTTGACCCAGGTCCCTTCAATCCGGCCGATTTGATAGGAGGGCATGCGTTGACGGGCTTCCTTGGAGTGCAATCTAATCGAGTATCCCAGTCAGCGACACCTTCACACGCCTTCATTTTGGCACATACGCATTGATCTCATCTGTTGCATCCCTGCCCACCATGTGCTTGATCGACTTGTCTCCGCCAGGGTGGAACTTGATCCAGGTGTCCACCTTCAGAACGCGGCCTTCGAAAATGATGACATGTTTTCCCTCTGCAATCAAGCCCTCGATATACCGGCGACTCAACACAGTGTCCTTGCGGGACGGTCGGGAGGCTGCATTCTCCATGTTGCGGGGCGGGGTCGACGAAGAGTGGTCTCGAGAGTGAGAATGCAGGTCGGAATTCACAGAAACATGACTTGAGCACGAGTTCCAGCTCTCAAATCGCTGGTTGAGGTCGCAGGAAGAAGAAGCGAAAGGGTGAAATGTGAAACAGCGAAAGCAACCGAAATGTAGCGGTGGAGTCAACAAAGCGGGGACTGATCGGCCGCGGTCGCCCGTGACTGCTCTTTCTATCTACACACCTCCAACTAACAACAGACACGCATGCCATGATGGCTCAGGTATTTCTTTTCATGGCCATATTTGTTGATTAATCTAACTGTCTCAGGAATCACTTTCGAAGCTGGTCCAAACTTGGCTCCAGTGGGACCAGGTACCAGACTACCTTCTTTGCTATGTGTGGCCTGATCTCACATCTCGCAAATAGGATCCCAAGACTCGTGCGGAAATAGAGCAGTTGCGAGATGCTGATGCTACCGAGGAACTCGAACTGCGCCTGCGCAATCGTATGTTGACTCTATTTGGTTGTCTAGTGCCGATCTAACGAAGATCAGGTATCGAATTCGGGACAGCCGGGCTACGCGGCCGTATGGCAGCGGGTTTCTCATGTATGAACTCTCTGACAGTCATTCAGGCTTCACAGGGTCTTGCCAAGTATATCCGCAACAAGCGTCCGGAGATCGCGTCGAGGGGTGTTGTCATCGGCCATGATGCGCGTCACAACTCCGATCGCTTCGCTGTGCTCGCTGCCAATGCTTTCATTGCGCTTCAGATCCCCGTTTGGTTCTTTGATCAGGCTGGGCCAACACCGATGGTGCCGTTCGGTGTCAATTACTTCAATGCTGCTGCCGGTATTATGGTGACTGCGAGTCATGTATGCGAAGCAACCCAAGATCTGGAAAGGTGGATGGGCTAACAAGAGATTTGAAGAACCCGCCTCAAGATAACGGTATGTTGCCTACCTTTGGCTGAGTGAATTAGTGCTGACGATGAACAGGCTACAAGGTGTAAGGCTTAATGTCATCTTTCGTGGGCACTGCTAATTCGACATGCGATCTAGCTACTCCAGCAATGGCGCTCAGATCAATCGACCAGAAGACGGCGAGATAGCGCAGTCAATCCGGGAAAACCTGGAACCTTGGCCAACTGCATGGAAGGTCTTGCAGCCCGACGAGAATCTTCATGCAGACGCCTATCAAAAGCTCCTTCCCCACTACATCAGCCAAGTGGGAACATATGCCGTCAGTCATGCAGGATCCATAAAATAGCCATAGCTGACTTTTCTCCGCTAGGCTTCAACTGTGCCCCAATGGCAGACTCCACGACCGTTCGTCTACACACCACTCCACGGTGTCGGAGGTCTCGTCCTCCCCAGTCTATGTCAATTTCTTGGGATCCGAGACTATACCATCGTCCCTGCCCAAGAGAAGCCGGATCCTGAATTTCCCACCGTCAAGTTTCCTAATCCAGAAGAGGCCGGAGCCTTGGACCTCGCCATCCAGACTGCCGACGCAGAAGGGAAGACGTTAATCATTGCCAACGATCCAGATGCGGATCGGTTTGCTGTGGCAGAGAAAAACGAGTAGGTTTTGTAGCAGTAAGTGAGAGGAGTCTGTCGCTGACCTTTCGTAGTGGCAAGTGGTTTCTGTTCACAGGCAACCATGTGGGCGTTTTATTGGCATCTCATATTTTTGAATCTCTTGATGCTAGTACAGACCTGTCCAAGATCACCGTGCTCACTACCACTGTCTCCAGCGGCATGCTCGACAAAATGGCGCATGCGAAGGGAATCAAGTTCAAGGAGACATTGACGGGGTTCAAGTGGATGGCCAATGTTGCTCGTGACCTAGAGAGTACGGGACAGACTGTACCCTTTGCCTATGAAGAAGCACTCGGATACATGTTCCCGTCTGTCTGCTACGATAAAGATGGCATTGCTGCTGCTGCAGTCCTTTTGGCTGCAGAAGCCAAGTGGCGAGCCGAGGGACTGACGATTCACGGCAAGCTCCAACAGATTTTCACTGAGTTCGGCCATCACGAGACATTGAACAATTACTTCCGGTCACCGAATCCAGACCTTACCCTCGAACTCTTCCGTGGAATTCGAAGTGGCTCTTTTCTCTCAGACATGAAAATTGGCACATTCAACATTTTACGATGGAGAGACCTGACAGAAGGATATGACTCTGCGTTGCCAGATAACAAGCCCGATTTGCCTGAAGATCCTACCAGTCAAATGCTTACCCTGTGGCTTGAAGGCCGGGTGCGCTTCACATTCCGAGGCTCAGGGACAGAACCCAAAGTCAAATGTGAGTTTCATTCTGTGTTCAAGTTGGAACTGAAACCAGCTGACGCACGCAGTCTACATCGAAAGCTGCGGAAACTCTCGTGACAACGCTGTCAAGGCTGTCTGCGATACTTTCATCACAATCCTCACGGAATGGGTCCAACGCTATACCCCTTCTATGACTACTAACGCACAGCTCCCGACATCATCAGGACACATTTTCAATGTACAGTGAGACTTGATTGAACAGGGATTTGTCAATGAGTTAGATAGTGAGACTTGTCTAAGTTGGCTGGTCTCCTCGACGATTGAGTCACTTGAGCGGCAAACGACCACCTACTTCTTTGCAAGCGCCCCAGCCAGGCCCAGTGACTTGTCTCAACACTTGATTTTGTGTAACTAGGTACTGCAGGATCCCGTCGAGAATACAAGAGTCGGACTGCCGTGCGTTGAGGCATACTATCATTTGACGCAAGAAGCTCAAACTGCATCTGACGTTACACTAGAGCTGTGAAGCAGTCGATCACGATGCTTGAGTAGAGAATATAAGGCTCCTGAAGCCCCAAGGAGGGAACAAGGCTAACTTCGTTTGAACTGAGACATTTCTTTCGACTGACTCAACTATTACTCCTTCTGTCTCTTCAAGATGCACGAGCGTGTCCATCGCCGCGGCTCAGGATGCAGCGTGCATTCTGTTGCTTGTCATCATCTTCCACCACGCCAGCAAAACAGTCCTCAATTTCAATGCTGCCATGAGCAAAATAGTAACGACCAATGTCCACCGCCACCTAGGCCTCCTAAGATCCCACTCAATGACCAAGCCGTGGATTGCGGGAGGCATTGCTGCGCTCATCGCGGTGTGCAAACCGAAGACAGTTCTCGAGAGATGTATGATGACGGTCCTGGCACACTTGTTCTCAATGCTGATCAAATGACAACAGGAAGCCTCTTACAGATGCCCATCAATATGCCCAAATACCCGTCTGTATGGCGCGTCAGGAACAGCCACCTCCATACGCACACGCTCATTGCACTTCACACCCATATCATCCATCCTCAGAGGGAAAAATGCGCTCTCATTGTCGGTGTCAGATTCATCGAGGAGAATTCTGTTGCAACGACATAAGGAACTCCGGCGTGACGAAACACAGACAGCCAACTTGCTATCACCATCATCAGGATCAGGATCAGTCCAAAAGTCACTGTCATCAACGTCACGCCACAAGGAGACGCGACTCTGACGAGGCTCCAGTCCATGTTTCCAGCCAGGACACCAATCCTTCATGCAGTTGCCACTGCGATCCTGTGCGGTCCTCAAAAACTACACAGAAAGGATGCTCTTGTCAGCCGCGGCCTAAACATAACACGCATAACTCTGGGGTCTTGGAAGACAGGGATGCTGATACTTGTCATTGCCGTGTCCGACAACCTTCGAGGCGGGAGATGCACGGGGCCAGGCGGGTATGGGGACCTCCTTTGCCTGCAATCGTTCTGGGTCCTCCTTCATATGGCGCAGGGTTCGCACGAGGTTGATCTGGTGTTGTTCTCTTTGAGGAAGGCTGGGTTTTTGAGTACATGCCTTTGTGGACAATGCATCCTGCGTTATCATTTGCCAATGTCTTCACCATGTTTGCTTTTCAATTGTACAGACCTATCGGGAATCAGGAATAAAGGCTGTAGATATGCCTGTAGATAAAACCAAAATGCTCATCATGATCATGCAAATGCAACCCGTCTATGCTCTGCTTCAAGTTCAACCAGGCAAGCCGCCTCCCCTCGCGATCTTCTTCGCTCGCTGCTGACGCCGATTATGATTTGCACGGCTCGCCTTGTTCTGCTCTTTCCGCTGATGCGCCACCGCATTGCTCTGCTCTCCAGCCTGAGGGGGCCGACCACCACGACCCCTTCCGCCTCGTCCTCTTCCTCGCCCTGGCCCACCTCGTCCGCCTCTGCCTCCACGAACACCTCCGGGACCTGCAGACTCATCCTCATCTCCAGAGTCCTCTTCACTTGGCTGTGGCTTTCGGTATGATGTCGGAGGTAGTGACGGTTGATTAAGTGGACCAGCGCCAGCACCACCAGCTTCCATGGCAAGCCGACTCTCAAGTTTGGCTAGACGCTTCGGATCCCGGGAGAGCATAACGGCCCAGCCTTCGATGGCTTCGTCCGTCATGTTCGTCTCGCGCTTGAGTGAGGTGCGCGGCTGTGAGCGGCGTGTATTCGAATCTCGGGCGAACACTGCCGCATTAGATTTGTAGGCGCGGAATAGTGTCATGTCAAGATCTGCCGCGCGGCGATTCTGTGCCTCGACTTCTGCTTCGGCATCCGTGCTGACTGTAGCGGCGTCGACTGTGCCGCCGACATCTGCAACATCGTAGGTATCGTCGCGCTCGTCATCGTCAGAATCGAAGGTTGCCAGCGCCGAAAGTATTGCTGCTTTGTTGGCTGCGTGGTGACTGCGGTCTGCGAGGACCTCATCTGCTGTGAGTTCCGGGTTGGCGCGGCCAAAACGCAGTTTGCCTTCGGCCTCGCCGCTAAGGCTAAGCTCGGCGATGTCGATATCATTGTCAAAAACGTTCTTTCGAGTTGGGACTGGCTCGTGTGGAGGCGAGGGGATTGCGGGTGGTGTTGGTCGTGGAGCGAGATGGTCATGGTGTGGTTCAGCCTGCGGAGGAAGCTGTTCTGTTCGATCTAGAGATTGAAGCTCCGGGGGGAGAGAATCGTCCAGCAGATGGGCGACCACGTTCTCCGGGTCGTCACCATAGGCATCCAATAGCCTGACAACGAAAGCGGACCCCAGATCCGGGAAGAGATCTTGGACCTGTGAAACAAGGGACATCTTGTGCGCATGGAGTTCGTCCGGGATGAGAGGAGCTGATGAGACTCCTTTCCCTTTGTCGACTTTTCTTCGCCTTTGATACCGATGATGGAGCGGTTTGGATTCCATCTGGTAAACCCGCAAACTTGCGAGAAGATCTTGACCTCGCTTTTGCGGGTTGCTGGTAAGGAAGTTTTCAATCCGTTGTAGCAGGTCTGAGCCACAGACGAGGTCGGAGAGGAGTGTTGCTTCTTTCTTCATCTTGGGCGTTCCAACACCTGCACTGGCCTTGAGACCGAATAATTGGTCCAGCAACAGGGTCAAGTTTGTTGATGGCTCCTTCAACAAGGAAGTCATACCCACGTAGACGTTGGCTACAAGGATCTTGCGAACTTCTTCCCGACTAAAGTGTTTCTGGTATGCTTCAGCCAGCGTGTCGAGATAGTCCGACCCCGCCATGAGTACCTGGCCACATGGCGGCAACACTGATGCTAGGACTGTCAGACGTCGGACGTCTGCAATTGTGTCGGATTTGATTGAGTTTCCTCCAAGGGATAGTTGCTTGATCAACAGTGATTTGGCCTTTTCTATGCTGGACGATATCTTATCGTGATGCAGGTCCCATGCAGCTGATAATGACGTCTTCAGTGCCTTGCTCGAGGGATAACAGGAACACAAATTTCCCAGGAGCTGCCAACTCAAGAGGCCTTCTGGGGGATTCGAAATCCCCAACAGGTATCGCCGAGTAGCAAGAAAACAGAGCTTCCGGAGCTGTCGAGCTTTGGGCCCTGCTGATAGAGTTGAGTCCCCCGCGGCGGCATGTTGATAGAAAGAGTCTAGAAACGAGACGGCCGGAAGATCTTGAGATGCCGTATCTTTGAACTGCTGGTCACTGGCATTCAAACGTATGCCGAGCAGCGCCATCCATGCATCCAGACAGGCTTCCCAGTCATTAGATGGAATTGTCCTCCGCACTGCAGGGGGAGGCACTGGGGCCAATGGTGGAAACTCCACCATGTTTGGGGAGTGATGGCAAGCGTGAGGATGCCTGTGCAGTTGAAAAGTAAAAATATGAGAAAAAAGAAGAAGAAAAATGAATTCTAGGAAGCGAAAACAATCTAAACATCCGCCTCTTCCAAGGAATAACTGCATCGGGACCCCGAGATATGATGACTCAGCGATACCACCCAAAGCGGACTAGCGTCGCGATAACCGAAGTGCCAAGACTTTCGCACTGAAAAAAAGCATTCGCTTCTCGCTCCACACACAATCAACCGGCCATCATCACCTTACCGAACCCTGCAGTTCAGGTCTTGATTGGCAATTCCAGCCTTAACAACAATCAACACTCAAGATGTCTTTCCAGAAGCCCGAGAAGGATTTCGGCGAGGGCCCTGTACGTCTCCCTACACCGATCTCTGCAGCACTCGATTGAGCATAGAGCCATTGTCGCATTGTGTGCACGGGCTCGCCGTCGCTGTCGCAAAGAATCGAGTCTTCAGGATCAATTGTTCGAGCTGTGCTAATTCCCCCTACAGAAGGTCCACAAGATCCGTATCACCCTCACCTCGCGCAAGGTCGCCTCGCTCGAGAAGGTGTGCCAGGAGCTCATCGACCGTGCCCGCTCCAAGTCCCTCCAGGTCAAGGGCCCCGTCCGTCTGCCCACCAAGACCCTGCACATCTCCACTCGCAAGACCCCCAACGGTGAGGGTTCCAAGACCTGGGACAAGTACGAGATGCGCATCCACAAGCGTCTGATCGAGTGAGTTGTCCCGCCTGGCTATACGTGGTTTTGCTATGTGGAAGATATCGGACTGACACATTGCTCTTCTATTTAGTCTGCTCGCCCCCACCGAGACTGTCAAGCAGATCATCATCAACATCGAGGCTGGTGTTGAGGTTGAGGTCACCATTGCCGCTTAAATGCGCTAGCTATCAGCTGCAATGAATCAGGAAGGGTCTTGGGCTAGCTGCCTCTGAAGGCTGTGCCTATGCCAGCATGCAGAAGGAGTTGGTCATTTACTTCGAGCCTTATATTGGACAACGGTAGATACCCGCTGAACTGTGACAAAAAAAAATGGAAACATCTTGAGAAAAGTGTTCTACTGTAGGATTCGTAGTTTCTGTATTTTCATTTCTCATTGCATTTGTGAGAGAATTCATAAGCTCTGGGAGAAGTCATATGTACTGAGGCTTGCCATCAGCCGACTGCATCCATGTTTCCCATACTCCGAATGCGCCTGTTCCATACTCCGTTCGCGCCAGTTTGCCTCCGTTGAAAAATCGAAAATCCGAATTCGCGGTTTGGTTGAGAAGAAATCGTAACTCGTAATGCAAATACCCAGAGCTCATCCGATATGAATGTCAGGTCACTCAAAAGTCCCAGCTATTCCATTCTTTCTTCGGGGGCACCGAGGGCCACACGTCATCCTTGAAGTACCCATTCTCCATGAAGAATTTGTACTGTGCTTCCACCTCAGGTGTGTATTCCTCTGGCGCAGCTTCCACATCTCGCAGAGTAGCATCGTCAGGTGGCCCATCTGGGAAGTGGATTCGGATCCAGGTCTGATTGTCCTGGGGATGCAAGTAGGACGGGTGATCATCGATGTACTTGACCGGACGACCTTTCCACATAGTCAACTTGTTGGTGCTCGGATCCCGCTTTGTCTCGCCTTGCAGATCGGGCAGAGGGTTGAGTACGTCGGGTTCGTCAATCTTGAGGAAAGCGCGTGGGCCGGTATGAGGATGCGGGACCGGCACGCCTTGGGGAGTGGCAGGCTGGCCAAAGGGCGAAGGCGCTATGGGTTGCTGCGGTCCAGGTTTGCCAAATGTGCCAGTTGCAGTGGGCGGTTTTCCAAATGGTGTGGGCTGAGCCTGTCGCTGCTGTTGAACCTGCCCGAAGGGTGATGGCGCCTGAGTTGGCTGTCCAAACCCTGGAGCGCCAGAAGGTTGACCGAATCCAGTGGGCGCAGCAGGTTGCTGAAGCGGTGCTCCAAAAGGAGCTGCCGGGGCCGAGGGTTGACCAAAGGGGGTAGGCTGCTGCGCCTGCTGCTTTTGCTGGATTTGACCAAAGGGTGACGCGGCAGGTGCACCAACATGGGCACCAGAAGGAGCAGAGGGTTGTCCAAAGCCAGTCTGACCGAATGCAGGTTTATTAGTGCCGAACTGAGCGAACCCTGTCTGTCCGCCGCCGAGAGTTGAAGGCTGTCCGAATGCCGTCCCTTGACGCAAGGTAGCCGGTTGACCGAATGCAGGTTGTTGACCGATGGTTGATGGTTGCCCAAAGGCTGAAGGCTGCGCCGCTGGCTGTCCGGCGGTCGAGGGTTGACCAAACGGTGTTGCCTGAGTGGCAACGGGGCCTGTCTTCCCAGCGCAAATGTCGAGGCGGTTAGGGTGCTCATTTGCACCCGCAATGACATACTTGGCAGCGCCATCGAGGTCATTGAGTGCAACTTCCATCTGCTTCACGCAATCCTGCCACAAGGCTTGGGCCTCCTGAACAGCCTGGTCCATCTTTCCTGCGGCTGCGGCTTCATAGTGACGGAGACGCATCTCCTCCATGCTCTGCTCGCGCTGAGGCCCGCCGAACAATTGTTTAGGTGCCTTGGCGCTTGGGGCGTACGCAGAGAAGATCCATTCTGGTCGTCCTTTGCCCGCAGTCAGATCCTGTCCGATGTCACTCGCTGTGACTCCGAAGCTGCACTCAAGTCAATATCATCATGATTGATCGGCGAAAAAAGGTGTATCTTACTCTTCTGGCTGTTGAGCTGCGGCTTGGCCTAGTTGACGCCACAGGTCAGCTCGAAGAAAATGGCCGAGGGTAATCAGGATCATTGGCACAATAAGAAAGGCTGAGAGTGAAATAATGATGGGCAAAACCAGCAAAGGTGGTCCTACGCCAGAAGTACTTGTACTGTTCTCCATGGTGAAGACGTATGAGGCTGGGATGCGGCAGTGAAGGAGGGAGGGTTGGGGCGTGAGGTCAAAAAAGTGAATGACCACCAAGATAGTGAATGGCCGGAGGGCCCGTGACGTCGCGTATTGTCGCATATTGTCCGAAGAGCACCTCCACTGCCATCACAGCACTTCTGGTTCTTCACGGGCAGCGGGCTGTTCACTGCAATGCCAGGCTACACACTCACCTGTAGAGCCTCCTTGAAGCGCACCAAATCGGTTCCCTGATGCGCCGGCTGTGGTCCTACCAGGATGTTCATATCGGCAGCGGTCTGTATGAGAATTAGCTTTGGATCACTCATCAAATGGATAGAAACATACCGCCAAACCTACAACGACCCTGCTGAAAGAAACTGCATACCACCATCTCAGTGGTATCAGCACGTGTTTTGTTTGGAGCTGTCGATATTGTTTCGATATACCACTCCTCTGAGGCTATGTTGCCACTCAGTCGTCCGATCCCGGGCCAGTCAGAAAATGTGATGTTTGAAGTAGCAAAAGAGAAGAATGATGGTGAAACTGAAGCGACAATCGAAGCTATAAGCTACATCTCACGTGAGAGCGGGATTGCTTATCGTCGGACTATTCATCCTCACCCTTATCGTCGTTATCGTCGTTATCGTCGTTATCGCGGGCTTCTTGTCGCGAGCTGGAACCAACAATTCCCGTCTATATTGACTCAAGCAAATTAACCCTTGAAATCAGGACATGATTGGAACTATATGGAAAGGCTAAGTCAGAGTATTGGCTATCGCTTCAAGTAAGATCTAGGGATGTTAGATGATTGTCTCTTTTGGGTAAACCTGGATGTTGCGACTAGATGGAGATATATAATCTTGAACTTGGATCTTGACTCTCTTCTTAAGGTGACGAAAAAGCAACGCTGAAATCCTGAACTCCATTCACTATCCTTTTTCCGACGTAAATAAATCATTCCGGGTATATGCTCTTTGTATGGCGTATGCTCTGCCTCAGATCATCCCAGTTGAGCCCGTCTACCTTCTTACCTCCTAATGACTCCAATTCAGCCCCAAGTCCATCCATCTGCCCAGTTGCCAGGCGCCGCATCATGACTGTGTCCTTGGCTCCGGGGAATGAGCTTGCACTTCCATGCAGCAGGGACTGCTCAAACCACTCTTCTTCAACCTCATCGAGCGGCAATCCAACGAGTTCCATTGCACGCCGACTGCGTGTCTGACCAGCTCCAGTCTTGTGAACAAACCCGACTAATTGCTCAAAAAAACCGTGGCGATGGTGCTCGTCGTATTTGCGGGTGAAGTAGAACGCCTCAGTCACGCTTGACCGACAGAGAGTTTCGAAGAAAGCCCGTTGAACTTTTTCGGTTGCCAGAGGAGGGGCGGCGGTGAGGTAATACGCAATGGCCAAACTATCGTCATGCTTTGGAAGTTGAGAAAGGGTTAAGGCGTACAAAATCTCGTCCGGGAAGGTAGGAATGAGTGTGGGTTCAGCTAGGTATTCGATTGCGCGCTGTGGATGTGTCAGAGAGCAACGATATCTCAACGCTCATTGCAAATACGCACCCGAAATTCAAGACGATCCATATTCCACAAGCCCTCGATGAAAAGGCGATACTTCTCGGGCAAGTGGAACGTGCTCGCGAACTGTGTGGCAGCTTCTGGTGCGCTGCGACAGTCCCTGAGAATGTAGTAGATCAATGCTTGCTTGTGGTGGATATCGAGCTCCGAGGAGACGATGTGAGTGAAGAGAGATCGTAAATCTGCATTGGTCTTCGGAGGATACACTTTGGTTACTGCAGAAAGTCTCGCATATCAGGTATAGGCCTTGAGTAGGGACGGGAGCATGAAGCTTTCATTTCGTACCTCCTTTGATGCCGAGCAGGCCCAGCAACCGATCAGCGAAGAGCTGGTTCTCCAACGCCCGGCGGTTGGCAATAATTTGGTCAAAGACCTTTGCGTCATATGAGTACTTCTTGTTGAAGCTGAAGACATGATCGAAATCCTCCCACAGCGCCATTGTGCGGAGTTGATGGAAGATCGAGAATCGTAGCAAGCTCAGCTGTGGGGTAATATTACGGGTATAGTACAAGGCGGTGGACTGTCTGTTGTGGCAGAAAGACCGCGCTTTACCTCTTTGGTCAGAAGGTAAACAACCCACTTTCCGCCGCCAAACAACTCCATCATCTCATTCAACGCAGACCCCTCGCGCCCATGCAGCAGGCGCCCCAACTGACGTGCACATAATGGCTTCACTCGCAAAAGGCCGGCCGTCGCGCCGAGCTGCCCCCCGCAGAAGCTACGTTGTTGAAGACACTTCAGAATCGGAGGACCCCGGCAATGTGACGCCCACAGCCTCTAAGGATGATGACGAGGAAGAGACAGGCGAAGAGGAGGATTACACCCCGGTTCCAAAGAAAGTAAAACGGGCATCCCGATCGAAACGGATGACTTTGGAGCCTGCGACACCCAACACCGTGAAACCCGCGCGCAGGTCGCGGCAGTCGACAACCGCTGCCGCCGAAGAATCGGACGCATCGCACATCACCGACGCGGATGAGAACGATGAGAACGATGAAAACAACGAGGGTGACAGCATTGCATCTGTTGTGGCGGATCCTGATTCTCCTTCGAATCAGGCGGCGTTGAAGAGAAAGAGCATCGAGCCCCCGGAGGCCGATCCTGACTCTCCTTCAAACAAGGCGGCATTGAAAAGACAAAGTATGGCTCATCCCCGCAAGAGTCGTGGCTCAATTACGCCAAAACCGGCAAAGGGCTCACTCCCTACTCCAGAGCCGTCCGCCTCGCCCGAGCCTCAAGCACGCGCAAACCGCGAAAGCGTGCCCCCTCTTTCCGACATCACCGAGTCGGCCGTCAATCAATCCCAGTCGCCCTCGAAACAATCAGAAGAACCCAAGTCGCAAATCTCGATCATCAACCCGAACTCTACGGTGTTGGAGAAGCCTATGGACATTGTCATGAAGTCTAGGAACATGGCAATCCCCGCTGTCCCCGAAGAGCCAGCGGAGGCTAAACCACGAATGATTATTGAGAACTTGATTCTGACAAATTTCAAGAGCTACGCGGGAAAACAAATTGTTGGCCCATTTCACGCTTCCTTCTCGTCGGTGGTCGGACCAAACGGCTCGGGGAAGTCCAACGTTATTGATTCGCTGCTCTTCGTGTTTGGCTTCCGTGCTAGCAAGATGCGACAGGGCAAAATCTCGGCGTTGATTCATAACTCGGCCCAGTATCCGGACCTCCCCTACTGCGAAGTGGAGGTGCATTTCCAACAAGTCCTCGATCTCCCCGAAGGCGGCCACGAGGTAGTTCCAGATTCCCAACTGATCATTTCTCGACGAGCATTCAAGAACAACAGCAGCAAGTATTACATGAACAAAAAGGAGACCAACTTCACGGCTGTGACCACTTTCCTTCGCGATCGCGGCATCGACCTCGACCACAAGCGTTTCCTGATTCTCCAGGGCGAGGTCGAATCGATTGCACAGATGAAAGCGAAGGCTACAAGTGAACATGATGAGGGTCTTCTGGAGTACCTGGAGGATATCATCGGAACCTCCAAGTATAAGACTCCCATCGACGAGGCTGCGACGGAATTGGAGACGCTAAACGACGTGTGTGTCGAGAAGAATAACCGGGTCCAACATGTTGAGAAGGAGAAGACAGCCTTGGAGGACAAGAAGAACAAGGCCTTGGCCTACATTCGCGATGAGAACGAACTCGCCCAGAAGCAATCGGCTCTCTACCAGATCTACATCGACGAGTGCGCCGATAACGTTCGCGTCACCGAGGAGGCTATTCTTCAGATGCAGGAGCTGCTCAACATGGAGTTGGAGAAGCACGAAGGCAACGAGTCTGGGATCAAAGAACTCGAGAAGCTCTACAAGCGCGGCGTTCGCGAATACGAGACCATGGAGAAAGAGGCCCAAGGTCTGTTGAAGGAAATGGCCAAGTATGACAAGGAATCCGTCAAGTTAGAGGAGAAGAAGAAATTCCTTCTTGGCAAGCAGAAAAAGTTGGAGAAGACGATGCAGTCCAGCCGTCTTGCCGCTTCTGAATGCCAGAGCTTGGTCGAGAAGCACGCCTACGACATCGAGAAGAAGACAAGCGAAACCTCCCAACTCGAGAAAGAGATGAGAACCGAAGAGGAGGAGCTGAACTCCATTCGTGAAAGCCTGAAGGGTAAGACTCAAGGTCTGTCCGACCAGATCGCGGCCAAGCAGAAGTCCCTGGAGCCTTGGAATGAGAAGATCAACAAGAAGCAGTCCGCAGTCGCCGTTGCGCAGAGTGAGCTCGATATTTTACGTGAGCGGAGTAACGCTGGTGCTGTCTTGCTGGAAGAGGCGCAGGGCAAGATTGCTACTATCGAGGAAACACTCGAAAGCAAGCAAAACGATCTCGAAGAGCGGCAGGCTCAGAAGCAGACCTTGGAGGCTGAGGTGGAGAAGCTGAAGAGTGACTTGAAGAAATATACCGCGCGCGAGCCTGAAGTTCGGGCACACGTGTCCAGCGCTCGACAAAAAGCCGACGAAGCGCGAGCCAGTCTTGCCAGCACGCAGAACCGAGGAAGTGTTGAGAAAGGTTTGATGCGGCTGAAGGAGTCTGGTCGTATCGACGGTTTCCATGGCCGCCTCGGTAATCTAGGAACCATTGATGAGAAGTACGATGTTGCGATCTCGACTGCCTGTCCAGCACTGGACAATATGGTTGTCGATACCGTCGAGGTCGGTCAACAATGTATTGACTACCTGCGCAAGAACAACCTTGGCCGAGCCAACTTCATTCTCCTGGACCGCTTGCCTCGTCGCGACATGTCGACCATTTACACCCCAGAGAGTGTACCGCGTCTCTTCGATCTCGTCAAGCCCAAGGACCCCAAGTTCGCCCCGGCTTTCTACAGCGTGATGCAGAACACTTTGGTCGCCAAAGACCTTGAGCAAGCTAACCGCATCGCCTATGGTGCTCGCCGCTGGCGTGTGGTGACGCTCGATGGTCAGTTGATCGACGTTTCCGGTACCATGAGTGGTGGTGGTACCCGTGTGGCACGAGGTGGTATGTCGTCGAAGCAGGTGGCAGACACTTCCAAGGAGCAAGTGACGCGCCTCGAGTCAGACCTGGAGGAGCTGGAAAAGAAGTTCCAACACTTCCAGGAGAAGCAGCGAAACGTCGAGTCCCAAATACGTGAAAAGACCGAGGAGATTCCGCGCGTTCAGACCAAGATCCAAAAGATCATGATCGAAATCGACAGCGCCAAGCGCAGCCTTGCGGATGCTCAGCGACGAGTTAAGGAATTGAGCGCTGAGCACAAGCCGTCTAAGGGTGATGAGGCTCAGGCTGCTGCCCTTGAAAAGCAAATCGAGGCCATGAACAATGAGATCGAAGACCTCAACAGCCAGAAGAGTGGCATTGAGGAAGAAATCCAGACCTTGCAAAACAAGATCATGGAGGTCGGCGGTGTTCGTCTCCGTGGGCAGAAGGCCAAGGTTGACGGTCTCAAGGAGCAGATCAGCATGCTTGCTGAAGAGATCTCGAATGCCGAGGTACAGAAGTCCAAGAACGAGAAGCTCATTGCCAAGCACACCAAGGCTCGTGATGGATCCGAGCAAGAAATTGGCCAAATCGCCGAGGAGTTGGAGAAGCTCGAGGAGGATGTGGAGAACCAAGCGAACGACGCTTCTGGTTGGAGGCAGAAGGCCGATGAGGCTCAAGAGGTAAGCCCCGTCTGTCTGATACGGCTTGCTACGTTACTAACTTCAAATCAGGCTCTCGAAACCAAGAAGGACGAGCTCAAGGCTCTCAAACAAGAGCTTGACGAGAAGGTGGCCGAATTGAACGAGACGCGGGCCACCGAGATTGAGATGCGCAACAAACTGGACGAGAACCAAAAGGCACTCGCGGAGAATCAGAAGCGCAGTCGCTACTGGGAGGAGAAGCTCTCAAAGCTCTCGGTGCAAAACGTGAATGATCTGGGTGAGGAGCAAGAGCAGACTGAACTTCAAATGTTCACCAAGGACGAGTTGGACGCGATGAACAAAGAGTCTCTGAAGGCGGTCATCGCCGCCTTGGAGGAGAAAGTTCAGAACGCTTCGGTTGATCTGTCGGTCATTGAGGAATACCGTCGGCGGACTGCCGAGCACGAATCTCGATCTGCGGACTTGGCTACTGCTCTGGCATCCCGAGACAGTGCCAAGGCTCGACTGGACGGGCTTCGGTCTGCGCGACTGAACGGGTTCATGGAAGGATTCGGCATTATCTCGCTCCGTTTGAAGGAGATGTACCAGATGATCACCATGGGCGGTAACGCTGAACTTGAGCTTGTGGATTCGTTGGATCCTTTCTCGGAAGGTATCTTGTTCTCGGTCATGCCACCGAAGAAGAGCTGGAAGAACATCGGCAACCTGTCTGGTGGTGAGAAGACGCTGTCCAGTCTGGCTCTGGTGTTCGCCCTGCATCACTACAAGCCGACACCGCTCTATGTCATGGATGAGATTGACGCTGCTTTGGATTTCCGCAACGTGAGTACGGTCCGTTCGTTATGCTTTTCTAGGCACTAACCGGCCCACTAGGTTTCTATTGTGGCTTCTTACATCAAGGAGCGGACAAAGAATGCCCAATTCATCGTCATTTCATTGCGTAATAACATGGTGAGTCCATTCGACATGTCCTCGCAGGACACTCAGAGCTGACCTACTTGCAGTTCGAACTTGCCTCTCGACTTGTTGGTGTCTACAAGGTCAACCACATGACCAAGAGTGTCACCATCGAGAACAGGGATTATATCGAGGGCCGGTAATGAGTAGATGGTGGCATGAGTGCGTGTTCTTGTTTTCTGCATCCAACGGATAGCGACCTGGCTGGATAAGGTTGCCTGCTTTTTTGATGATATCATGGGTCTGGAGTATTGGATCTGAATGAATTTGATTTCATTATGTTGATCGCATCGCTCAAAGCTCCGAGTCGTACGTCCTATAGAACCACCTGCCCGAATAGTCCTCGGCCATTTAAGCACCGACAGCGTTTAGCCTAATGCACGACCAAGCTTCCACCAGCGAACAGGGCGACTCTCCACTTCCACTGTAAGCAAGCTTCCAGTGTCTTCGATATGCCGTCCACTGTTACATTGTTCGTCAAACGCTGTGCCGATCAACTATGTCATCCCGCCTGGAGCAGAGCTATCCGTCATCCTCGTCTCCATGCGCATGGATGCGGGGTTCAGCTCCAGCAGGGGCTCATTTTTGGACTCGCAATGACATGGTCCATCCCCACATGGCCGGGCTTCGAATTGAGGAGTGAGGGTTACACTGCGCGTGCAGGTTGATCATCGCATTGTTGGAATGTATAAAAGCCGGGAGACGCGCCTGGCATTCTATCACGATTTGACTGACCCGGGGGTCGCGACTAAAGTACAAAGCTTTGTCTAATCAGTCTGCCACTGGATAGTAGTCACCCAACATGCAGTTCAGACTCACTCCCACCATGGGGCTAGTCTCCCTGCTCGCCAGCACCGCAGCCGCCGGGCAGGTCGACCTCTCCCAATACGTGAACGCACTGATGGGCTCCGAAGGACCGCAGCCTGGCACTGGGTACGGCGGCGGAGATATCTTTGTCGGCGGTGCGCGTCCGTTCGGCGTTGCGAAGGTGGGCATTGACTCGACAGCTGTTAATTGGGACACGGCCGTGTTGAATGGTGGGTGGACGCCGGATGGCAATGTGACTGGGATTAGTATGATGCACGAGAGTGGGACGGGGGGTGAGCCGAAGTATGGGTTGATTTCGCAGATGCCCTTGACCTCGGTGGATTACCCAGTCAATATCTTGGATAATATGACTTATAGTCAGCCGAGGGTGAGTTGGGTGTGTCTCTGCTATTTCTATGAACGGACTGACTGATGGTTGGGTAGGTTGGCAAAGACACGGCCAAGGTGGGATACTTCAAGACGCAGTTGAAGAGTGGTGTTACTGTTGAATTGTCTGCATCGCGCCATGCTGGCATCATGGAGTATTCTTTCCCCCAGGGCGAGAAACATGTCCTTGTTGACGTGTCGCATGTATGTTGCTCTCCGATACCGCTGTTACTTCATTTCTGACCAGACGGTCTAGTTTCTACCTGCGTCCCCGGGAAGTTCCAATGCCCAATTCTATGTCGGGGGCGAGATCCAGATAGAAGACGACGGCAAGGCCTACAGCGGATATGGGACTTATATTGGCGGATGGAACAATGGTATGTTGATCGATTCAAGCAGACGAATAACACCTAAATGGTTGAATCCTAGGCGCCGCTTTCACCGTCTACTTCTGGGGTGAATTCTCCCAAACCCCAGATGAAGCGCAGACATTCTCTGGCATCAACACAGACCCCATGCCTCGATACCAGACTCATTCCTGGGGAGGCGTCAGCGAGCCGGTCTTTGGCAACAACACCAACAAGGTGACCTCAGGGCCAATGAATCGCCGCGTCGGTGCCCTCTTCAGTTGGAAAGCCGGACCTGCTTCGCACGTTACCTCGCGCGTGGGCATCTCTACCATCTCGACTGAGCGGGCGCGTTCCTACATCCAGAAGGAGATACCTTCCTGGGATTTGCAGGAAACAGTCGCCGACTCTGTCAAGGAGTGGAATGAGGATGTTTTCAACAAGGTCTCGGTACCGTTGGACGATTCTGCTAATATGACCCATGTCCGGTTGTTGTACAGCTCCCTTTACTTTATGCATTTGATGCCCTCAGACCGCACCGGGGAGAATCCCCTCTGGGAGTCGGACGAGCCGTTCTGGGACGACTTTTACACCATGTGTACGCACTCTCTATATGGGTCACAAAACAACTGGACTAACACAAGCTAGGGGACATTTTCCGCTGCACCATCAGCTTCTACCACATCTTCCAGCCAAAGTACTACGAGTCCATGATCAGAGCCCTCATCGACATCTGGAGGTAAGCCAGCCCCGCGCACTGACACAGGCGATGTCTAAATCTATTACAGACACGAAGGCTACCTTCCAGACGGCCGATCCGGCAACTGGAACGGTCTCGTCCAAGGTGGTTCTGACGCCGACAACGTCCTCGCCGACGCCTATGTCAAGGGTCTTCGAGGCGCAATCAACTGGACAGACGGCTACGCAGCCATGGTCAAAGACGCTGAAGTCACACCCTACAACACCTGGGATGCAACCGACCTCACGGCCAGCACGAAGGAAGGCCGCGGTGCACTGGACGACTGGAAGGAGCTCGGTTATGTATCGCAGGACCACAACACGCGCTGTATTTCCCGCACGGTCGAGTACAGTCTGAATGACTTTGCACTGAGCCAGGTTGCCAGGGGTGAGATGCCGAGTGACGTGGAGAAATACCTCAATCGGTCTGCGAACTGGCAGAATATTTGGGACCACGGGGTGCAGAGCTTGAACTTCACGGGCTTCTTGGCGCCTAGATTGTCGAATGGGAAGTTTAATAGTAGTCGGTATAATCCGCTCTATTGTTATGAGTGTGAGTGGCAGGCGTATACGTATGAGGCCATTCCGTGGGGTGAGTTGAGATTGGAACCAGAGAACGAGGCAGATGGACTGACAACTTGGGCAGAGTACTCGTTCGTTATCCCGCACGACCTGAAGACTTTGATCAACTTCATGGGAGGCCCTAGGACTTTTGAGCGTCGCCTGGATATGATGGTAGGTGGAACGATCTACTGGATGGCACAGATGACTGATCTGTCTAGTTCAAACCCAATATGTCTGTCCAGAATCTCGGCGCGAATGGTGCAGGCATCACCACGCTGATCAACATTGGGTAGGATCCCTGATTTCATCTTGACGACTCCGTTCTGACGGTGATGATCCAGAAACGAGCCCGACTTCGCGACACCGTACCTGTACAACTACATCAACAAGCAAGCCAAGAGCGTCATGCAATCCCGGCATCTCGCATACAAGTAGTACGTACGTCCATCAGACATTCAAAGACAACAATACTAACACCCGACCAGCTTCCACGACGCAGCCTACGGCGTCCCCGGCAACAGCGACGCGGGCGCCATGAACTCCTGGCTGCTCTGGCAGATGCTGGGCATGTACCCGGTCGTAACACAGCCCGTGTACCTACTCTCCTCCCCCTGGTTCCCGGACCTCAACATGACCATCAACGGGGACAAGACGCTGCGCATCTCCGCGACTGGTCTGGACGAGGGGTACTACGTGCAGCGTGTGAAGATCAACGGGAAGCAGTGGACGAAGAACTGGTTTGAACACCAGGATATTATGGTTAATGGTGGACACATCGAGTTCGAACTGGGGAAGCAGATGAAGGCGTGGGAAACGGGTGAAGTGCCACCGTCACCTGGCCATGTGGAGAGGAAGTGAGTGATAGTGATGGATCTTGTTTTGTAGTATGGAGAAGGGTGCGCCACGGTGTATATAGAGTCGTCAGGATTCTGTCAACAGGTCCAGCAATCAAGGAGATGAATAAAGATGCGTCATTCTCAGCCCATGGAGACATTACGAGTACACTCGGAGAAAATAGTCAGAACAAGCACTGCCCACTGCCCCGCAGCAAAGAAAGACATGCATGGAAGGCTAAGCACTGTAAGGGAGTTTGTGATGGAGTCCATACTTCCACGCAGGACAGGCCGAGTCCTTCCGGATCACCAACGCCCCCGCCAAACCAATTGCAGCCAGGCTGACGCGCACATCTCACAAAGAAAGCACACAGAACAACCAATAATGGCAGCCGATTGACAGAATTAAGTGTTGGTGGTGCAAATGCATTTTCAGGTTTCGCTGTGTTAATCGGCGACCGAGGCTGATCGCTGCTCTTTGGAGCCGCCAAGGGCGACGTTCGTTTGACGTCAGCGCGGGAGAGGAGGAGGTTGGGGCGATGCGCTGACTCGGATCGAGGGGTGGTTTATAAGATGCGAGGTGGTTGCTCTTAGCAAAGTTCTTATCGCTTTTGCTTCTGTGTGTTGGTGGTTCGGCTTCACATTTTATCGTGTTGCAGTCAACTCCATTGAGACAGAGACATACACATACCATTGTCAGATCGCAGCGCTGACATCCACATTCGTCTTCCATTCCTGGAGAGACATGAGGAAGCATCAAAGAACAATCTAAACAAAATCAAGCTCAATGGTAAGCACATCTACATTCCACGGCTCACTCACCCGCGACCCACGGCTCCAATCTCGAATCCATGCTCCATACTCCACGTTTCATCGACATCAACTAACCCGCCCCCGCAGGCACCCATCACCAACACCAACACCAACGCCGATGCGCTCCTCATCCCCCGCGCCACGGCCGCCTGCCCCAGCACCATATCCGGCGGCGCAATCGCCGGCATCGTGATCGGCTCCGTGGCCGGCACCCTCCTCCTCCTCTGGCTATGGCGCATCTGCCAGCTCCCCGGCGCGACGAGCGGGGGCGGGGAGCCAGATGTTGGGTATCGGCCGCCGATTACGCGAACGCGCGGGCGCAGGAGTCGACGCAGGAGTGGTGCGCCGTATGTTGAGTATGTTGAGAAGTCGCGGAGTGGGTCGCGGAGGAGGAGTGATTTGAGGAGGCCGGCGTCGGTTTATCTTGCTGATTGAGCGGTAGTGGTGTGTCGCGAGGGCGGTTTGGCGACTTGAGGTGTTTTGAATGGTTCATTTGGATGGAGTGAATTGGTGGAATGGAACGGACTCTGGCGTTTGGTCCCTCTCTACTCTGCTCTGATTTCTGGTTAGGATATGGTCTTGGGGATTAGCAGGATGGGGATGGGAATGACGATGGGATACGGATGGATATGAGATGACTTGCGACGACTGCTTAGATTTACGAGCGATGATTCTAGTCCTTAATGAATATTGTTTCCTTGATTTCGTGCTCGGACACGCACAGCTCATGCACGTCTGCCCAGAGACACTGCCCAATTCCAAAGTCATCGGCATAGCGCCCCTCCATTTGACTCCTTGGCAACATGAGAGCTCGACACACAACTGGATGGCTTCATAACATCACCAAACGCTGCTAGTTACACGAAGGAAATCAACTGGCAAATCTCAGATACCCCAGCCCCAGGCACAATCCATCAACGGCCAGCGCACCGACCAGCGCCGGAAAGCTTCTTCGACGACACTTGGCCGTTCCCGTACATGGTGCGACGCTGTGGCTGCGTCCAGGAACTATTCATTTACGGCTGTTTGACACGAGACGAACGCTTCATGAATGAGATGTCTTCGTATCATTCTGAATAAGTGGGACCGGCAAATTGCCAGAATCATGGGAATCTTGATCCGTTGTCCCACTAGGGTCAACTTGGCTCATTGCTGGGAGATTTGATAGGTGGCAATGAGTGGAGGAGTCCACTGAGGGTCGAGGAAGGTTTTGCAGAGAGCTGGAAAATGGTTTCAACGATACAGAGGCAGGACGTACCAGAATAGGGGGGGCAGTTATAGATGGTCACCTGGAAGACAGCGTAATAATAACATGTAGGACATGTCAGTTGCACATAGCATCCCTCAAGTACGTACTTGTCAGTACCTTTATCCTGGTCGCCTCTGACTCGAATCTCGGTCACTCGGTTCTAGACCGCCATCATCGAAGCTAAGAGTTAGCTTCTCGTGTCCAGGTCGATCGGCACTTGTCCACGGGCTGCACAACTGCAACGAGGAGACATAAGATCGTACCTATCGACTGTGATATAGTTATCCTGCTATATCAGTTATAGCAGAGTACAATAAGATAGCACTGCCTCCGTGTTCAATAATAATCCCAAATGCGCTCAGCCGTCAATTGCGGTCTTATCGAGTGCTCCCATCAGCCAATCACGTCTCCCAATTTTCTGAAGACTCGGCGACGTCGTCCCAAAGAAGTTTAGCTCCAGGCACGGGACCCCAGTCCACTTCCTGATTTGGCAAGACTAGTTATTAGCTAACCAGATCTGGTTAGTGGGAGAAGCATAGAATCCGCTGCCAAACCTTCCCCTTACCTTTTTGACCTTTTTTTCACCTTTTTCCTCTTTTTGCTATCAAAACACACATCGAGCCAGTCCCTGAACGACCATGGCCCACTTTCAATTGGCAGCCCCCAAACTTCCACTTCCCTGTTCGTCTTCTCCCCCGTAATCATCTCCTAGGAACTCCTCCCGGGACCTGCTGCTGGCTTTCCACCTTCCAGTCCTTTCGTGTGCGACCTACTCGCACTTCCACTCCTTCTGAGACTTGCTCGAGGTTCGCCCTCGTATCCGTTCATTGTTATTCCGGTTGAATTGCCCAGCAGCAGCATAATAGGGGACCGGATCCAATTTCACCATGAAGAACGCCTTCAGCCTTGCCGTGCTGGCGGCCTTTGCCAGCAATGCCGTCGCTCAAACCTATACCAGCTGCGATCCGCTCCATACCACATGTCCTGCTGACCCGGCCCTCGGCACCGAATGGACCTGGTACTTCAACGAGACCCTCGACAGCGAGATCTGGGACATGCAGACCGGTTCAATCCAGTATACTAGCGAAGGAGCCGACTTCACCATCAGCGCCCCCAAGGAATCGACCCTGCTAGTGTCCAAATTCTACATTTTCTTCGGTGTGGTCGAGTCCTGGGTGAAGATGGCCAAGGGACAAGGTATCGTCAGCAGTGTGGTGTTGGAATCAGATGACCTCGACGAAATCGACTGGGAATGGGTTGGCGACAACACCAACCAGGTGCAGTCCAACTTCTACGGCAAGGGCAACCACACCACCTACAACCGCGGCCAGAACCACGACGTCGCCAGTGCCGACACCGAGTTCCACAACTACACCACCTACTGGGACCAGTACAAGCTCCAATGGTGGATCGACGGTGTCCTCCACCGCCAGGTCAACTACTCCGAGTCTCTGACTCTGTACGGCAGAAACTACCCGCAGACACCCTCCCAGGTCAAGATTAGTAACTGGCCTGCTGGGCAGGCTGGCAATGCGGCGGGAACGATCCAATGGGCTGGTGGTCTGGTCGATTACAGCCAGGCTCCGTTCACCATGAGCGTGCAGAAGGTTCGGGTGCAGGATTTCCACTCTGGCAAGGAGTACACCTACGGCGACAAGTCGGGCAACTGGAATAGCATCAATGTGGTTGGGTAAGTCTTGGAAAGAAAAAGCTGGGGTCCTGCGAGAACATGACTGACTGAAATGACAGTGGAAACTCAACTGCCATGACGCGGCTCAACAACCCGCCCGAGTCCTTGGCTCAGAAGTGGAACGACCTTGGCACCGGCGCCCACGTTGGCGTCTACATTGGCGCGGCTGCGGCAGGCGCCCTCATCTTCGTGGCCCTTGGCCTCGTCTGCCTTCGCCAGCGCCGCAAGGGTCGTCTTGAACACGCCCTGGACGACGCCCGCTACACGAACGAGCGCACCGAGATGGAGAACTACCAGAGTGACTGGAAGCAGACCGAGTGGAAACACAACGGCTACCACCAGGTCAACAGCTAGATTTCTTTCTAGTTGTCACTTGCTTCTTCTCTCACGAACGGTTCTGCGAATCGACTCTACTCCCGCGCTGTCCCGTCTCTAGACGTCGCCACGACTTGACGAGACTCTGTCCTTCCACTCTGTTGGCGTCTCCATGGCTGCGAGACTCGGGACCCTAATGACTCGTCCTCTTGTTCCACCTGAACTTTGCCTTCCACCATCTGCTCCTTGGATAGGTGGCTGTTGTTGTTGATATCCAATCTTCGGTCGTTCTCTTCTGGTCAAAATTTGTCGGCGTTGACAGGCCCTGCCCATATCTTTCCCTACGGGGCTACCATTCCTTCATTCGGTGATCTGTACATATTTCATCTAGCACTCTTTTTGCACAATGTATTCAGTACACGAGACACAAGACTTGAGCGCCGCGCATGCGTGCGGCGCACTCGAACCCTATAGGAAGATGTAATACTACTGTAATAGTTTTCTATTATTGGTCGAATAAACTATAGAGAATGTGAAGGCGACTATCAAGCGTTATAAGTAGCAGGAGCAGATGTAGTAGAAGAACCGTTGGAAAAACAATAGAGAAAAGGACCGCTAGAGCCAACTCGTATTCCGCTGGAGTCGATGGAATCTGGCTGGAATGTGCGCCGTCTGAGACGCTTTGATAGTCTCTCTTCGGAATTGTTGTCATGTTTGCTTTCGCTTCCTTCTTCTGTAGTAGAAGGGTCTCGCATACGTCGATCCCGGCTTCCCTTGAACGTAGCCATCGCCGCCTAGATTTGAGCCAAGACATAGAGTAACCTGACCACCGCACCAAGGAGTGTTCGCTTTGATTCATAAGGTGAAGTCAGGACCTTTTAAGAATGCTCTGATTTCATCCGGCAACGAGCCCACATTAAAGGCTGTTATGTGTTGAGATAGGATAAGGAGCAGGTTGCGCTGCGGCTCTCGCCGTAGTACGCGACATGCAACGTTAGCGAAAACAGGAACAATAATGGTAGTAGTGATAGTAGCTGTAGTAAGAGAAAGAGGACGGGTGAGGCCCTTAGATCGGTGCAATCTAAAATTAGCCCCAACAGCCACCATGCAAAATGACCTCATTCTACATCGACTGAATATCATCAAATCATCCCTTCGGTCGGCCCGATCGGCGTCATAGTCTCCGTGCCGTCTCAACAGATTCAACAAGAATGACAAACCGCAATGTCGTGGCCGATGAATTCACGGCGATCGCCGTGTCAGCAGTGTCAGTGTCATGATTCATTGGTTCTGAAACAAGCCGAGGTTCATGGTGGACCATGGGGCTCTTCCAGAAAAGTCTCCAACTCCGCGATTATGCAAAGTCTATGGGAATTTATGATCAGTGATCAAGCATAATAATAAAAGATAGACACTTGCGCCATGTGAATTGATCAAAATTTATTCAAGAGTGGTCGATATAAAGGAAGACATCGACGGTATCTGGACGGTGTTGGTATAACCTCCGAGCCGTCACTCTGCTGATTGGCAAATCGGATTTCCAGACACGGGCATTCCTAACCCCGCCATCGACGATCTCATCATAAACTACTTCCATCCTTCATTCTTCATCCCTCTTCCGTTCAGACATCATCTCTCACCAACGGCCATGAGCTCATCCAAAGAGGTCCCCATCCCGGGACCCAAGGGAGTTCCCATCCTGGGCAACATCTATGACATCGAACCCGAAGTCCCACTCAATAGCATCGAGTTACTGGCCGATAACTATGGTACTACCCGCTCCGGTCTCAAAAGGAAGCAAACAAAGCTGACCCTACCAGGCCCCATCTTCCGATTGACCACTTTCGGCCAACCGCGTGTCTTCGTGAGCTCCCACGAGCTCGTGGACGAGGTCTGCAACGAAGAGCGCTTCACCAAGGTCGTAACCGCTGGTCTCAACGAGATCCGCAATGGAACCCACGACGGCCTCTTCACAGCCAACTACCCAGGCGAGGAGAACTGGGCCGTTGCGCACAGAGTCCTCGTCCCTGCATTTGGGCCATTGATGATTCGGGGCATGTTCGACGGTATGCACCTGCACCCGGAAGGCTTGCATCTCAGCGTCCACTGACTCTGAATCGAACAGAAATGTACGACATCGCCAGCCAACTAGTCATGAAATGGGCCCGACAAGGCCCCAACGTCCCCATCACAGTTACAGATGACTTCACCCGGCTGACGCTGGACACAATCGCCCTCTGCGCCATGGGCACCCGCTTCAACTCGTTCTACCATGACGAGATGCACCCCTTCGTCGAAGCAATGGTGGGATTGTTGGCGGGATCCGGGGCTCGGGCCCGTCGCCCTGCTCTGATCAATAACTTGCCCACGAGCGAGAACACCAAGTACTGGAATGATATCACGTATCTTCGGAATCTGTCGCAGGAGCTTGTTGATGCAAGGAAGAATAATCCTGAGGATAAGAAGGATCTGCTTAATGCGTTGATTTTGGGTCGTGATCCGCAGACTGGGCAGGGGTTGTCGGATGGCTCGATTGTGGATAATATGATCACTTTTCTAATCGCTGGTATGTACTGCTTGCTTGGGTTTGTGTCTGGCTTTTAGATGATGCTAACTTGGCGCAACAGGCCACGAGACGACGTCCGGCATGCTCTCATTCCTCTTCTACTTCCTGCTCAAAACTCCTCATGCCTACCAAAAGGCCCAGGAGGAGGTTGACCGGGTCATTGGCCGCCGAAAGATCACCGTGGAAGACATGTCCAAGCTTCCATACATTACCGCCGTGATGCGCGAGACATTGCGCTTGAAGCCGACTGCACCTTTCATTGCCCTGCATGCTCACCCGGACAAGAACAAGGAAGACCCAGTGACACTCGGCGGCGGCAAATATGTCCTGCACAAAGACGAGCCCGTCATCCTCATGCTGAGCAAGATGCAGCGCGATCCAAAGGTCTACGGGGCCGACGCCGACGAGTTCCGCCCGGAGCGAATGCTCGACGAGAATTTCGAGAAATTGCCGAAGAATGCATGGAAGCCCTTTGGTAATGGCATGCGAGGCTGCATTGGCCGTCCATTCGCATGGCAAGAAGCGTTGTTGGTCGTTGCTATTCTACTACAGAACTTCAACTTCCAAATGGATAACCCTAGCTACGACCTCCGCATCAAGCAGACGCTCACTATCAAGCCGAAGGACTTTTTCATGAGAGCGACCCTTCGAGGGAACCTGGACCCCACCAAGCTCACCATGCTTCTTAGTGGGACTCCGGACCAGCCGAAGAGCGCTGGCGTTGCTGATCGGGAGCGGAAGCACAAGGCATCTGCAACTGGCAAACTCAAGCCTATGCACATTTTCTACGGCAGCAACACTGGAACTTGTGAAGCATTTGCTCGCAGGCTTGCAGATGACGCTGTCGGGTATGGATTCGCCGCACAGACAAGCTCCTTGGACTCGGCTATGAAGAATATACCCAAGAATGATCCTGTTGTGTTCATCACGGCTTCTTACGAGGGCAAGCCACCGGATAATGCAGCCCACTTCTTTGAGTGGTTGAGCGAGCTTAAGGGGAACACACTGGAAGGAGTAAACTATGCTGTATTTGGCTGTGGACATCGTGAGTACTTCCATCTGGAAAGCGTGGACGACGTGACTAACCCATCTTTCGCTAGGTGACTGGGCCTCCACTTTCCACCGGATTCCAAAGGCAGTCAACGAGCTCGTGAAAGAGAATGGAGGGAATAGGCTCTGCGATATTGGTCTCGCCGACGCAGCAAACTCAGACATGTTCACCGATTTCGACAGCTGGGGCGAGACAGCCTTCTGGCCAGCTGTGGCTCAGAAATACGGCAGCGGCCCCGAGCAGGCCCCCAAGTCCAAGTCAACTCTACAGGTCGAAGTGAGCTCGGGCATGCGTGCCTCAACACTAGGTCTCCAACTGGAAGAAGGCTTCGTGGTCGAGAACAAGCTCCTCACGCAACCGGGTGTCCCAACCAAACGTCTTCTACGCTTCAAGCTCCCCTCCGACATGACCTACCAATGCGGCGACTACCTCGCCGTTCTACCAGTGAATCCAAGCTCAGTCGTCCGTCGAGCAATCCGCCGCTTCGATCTCCCGTGGGACGCTGTCCTCCGTATCCAGAAACCAGATACAACCACAGCACCACCCTCAATCCCCCTCGACACCCCAATCTCAGCCTTTGAACTTCTCTCAACCTACGTGGAGTTGTCCCAACCCGCCTCAAAACGCGACATGCACATCCTCGCCGACGCAGCCATCTCCGACGCCGAAGTCCAAGCCGAGCTCCGCTATATCGCCTCCAGCCCAAGCCACTTCACGTCCGAAATCGTCCGCAAACGCGTCAGCCCACTGGACCTGCTAATGCGCTACCCAGCCATCAAGCTCCCCATCGGCGAATTCCTAGCTCTCCTGCCCCCAATGCGTGTCCGACAATACTCAATCTCCAGCTCCCCACTCTCCAACCCCACCGAATGCTCAATCACCTTTTCCGTCCTCAACGGCCCAGCCCTATCAGCACCCACAGAACCAGGCACCGAAACCCCAGAAGAATACCTCGGCGTCGCATCAAACTACCTCTCCGAACTCCAACCCGGCGAACGAGCCCACATAACCGTCCGCCCCTCCCACTCAGGCTTCAAACCCCCCTCGGACCTCCAAACACCCATGATCATGGCCTGCGCGGGAAGCGGACTCGCCCCCTTCCGAGGCTTCATCATGGACCGGGCAGAGCGTATCCGTGGCCGCCGCAGCTCAAGCTCCGGCCCGGACTCGGAAACCAACATCCCCGAAAGCGAGAAACCCGCCAAAGCCATCCTCTACGCTGGGTGTCGCACCAAGGGCCAAGACGACATCCACGCCGCGGAGCTGGAGGACTGGGCTGCGCAGGGCGCCGTCGATGTGCGGTGGGCGTATAGTCGTCCCGTCGAGGGGAAGGGCCAACACGTTCAAGACCTGATGCTAGCGGACCGAGACGAACTGGTTGCGCTGTTTGAGCAGGGCGCGAGGATATATGTTTGTGGGAGTACGGGTGTGGGCGGTGCGGTTAAGGATGCTTGTAAGGCTATTTACTTGGAGAAGAGGAGGGAGAGGATTGCGAGTGCGAGAGAGAGGGGGGAGGAGCTTGGTGCTGAGGCGGAGGTGGAGGAGGATGTTGCGGCGGAGAGGTTCTTTGAGAAGCTTAGGACGAAGGAGAGGTTTGCTACGGATGTTTTTGCTTAGGGGGGATTCCGAGCTACCATGGATGCCTGCATGAATGGAAACAGGAATGTTTTGAAGCTTTCTGATTCTACTTACCCTTTGTTCTTTGAAAGACATATGACATAGTAATCTGCTTATTTATAACGGAGCTTCCCCATACTCTCTTCATCCACTTATATCTTCCCTTCCTTATATATCGCCCCTCTGAGCAACGCTGGCTCGACGTTATCCTTGTTCTTTTCTTCGGGGACATGGCACTTCTCAGTCTCTCCTATAAGATAGCTGTCCATATTGGGACAGAGCTGCCTGAGATTGTTGCTTCTACAGCCTCAAAATGCTATTTTACTCATATATCATGACCAAGAAAGCCTTCTCAACAGGCCTATATGTGCCTCCTGAGGCTGCTTCTAATGTAAACAAATCACTCCAACCGCTGTCAGCACCAGGCAGTAGAAGTACAAGACGTGGCCATCTCCCTTTCTGATTTTGAGCGAGAACTGAGCTCCGCGTTGCTTCTACCTTTGCCATTTTGTTTGACTTCACGCGTACGCGACGGTACTCGCCCACCATGAATGATTCAAAGCAGAACTCAACCACCTTGCACACCAACGGTCCCGACTGTCTGTCGTGCGCTGTTCAAAACCCTCCAGCACAAAAGATCAACCCACTCCCGGACTGCGAGATCTAGAAACTCCTCATTCGCAACGACGCTACAGAGAAGGCCCTACACAAGGAGATCTTCCATCCTCATGGAACAACCAAGGGGCATCTGAAAGCTCCGTATTGGCCCGTTGCCCTCGCCTCGGACAGGACTGGCCATCGATACCTGTCCGACGAGGTGCTTGAGGAAGCAATCGGTGATTGGCAGTCTCTGTACGACAACGTGTTTCTTGGACGGCGCATCAGCAACTGGAAGAATGGCAAAAGGGAGTTCATGAAATGGGTCGCCAAAGAGAAAGAAGTCAAGCTTAGTGTCCTCGGCCCGGATTGGCCTGCCACATACTCGCCGCGAGATGAAGGGGACATGGGAAGTCCCAGTAATCTAACCGAGAGGCTGTCCATTGTTGGAAACTCTCGCAACCCCAAACCCTGAAGCGTTCGGCCCAGGAGATCTCGGCGGACGATGCTTCCATCGTCAACTCTTAGGCAGTCATTCATAGTACGGTGACCACGAGGCTACGTATAACTTCCACTATAAGGTTCACTCTTCAATTAGGATCAAAAGATCAAGAGGAGCTAACTAATAAATAGAAGACTTGCATTTGTGGAACATAAGAAACAGAGACAGAAACAAACAAGGAAACAGAACATACTTGAGAAGAACGCAGATCTCTTCCTTAAATCCATTACCCATCATCCATCCTGCGGGCAGCCTACATAATTCCACAAATTCCAGGGCCTGTGGCCTCCGGAGGATTCAGGTCAATGTCATCGTAAAAATCAGAAAATTCATCGGAAGGAAAGCCATCCCCGCCAAAGGTGGATGCCCACTCAAACTGAGGACCTGGCGAGGAGGACGCCATCTTGGCATATATATTGGCGGCCCTGAACAAAAGTTTGATCCAGGGTTTCAAATCGTCAATGGACATGCCAGATGTTCTCTGTTGGCTTTCACCAGACGAACTGCTTGCAGACGATTCACTGGAGCTTGTATCGCCGCCTTGAGTACTATCACTGGTCCCGAAATGCTGTCCTCTGAGACACCTACCGGCGGAAGTCGTGTCAATTGTTGCCCCAGCTGCTATCTCAGTGTAGACCTTCATTTCAAGAGAGCTGGGTTCCCGATAGCGAGCGGAAACGTCGAGCCGTGCCAGAGTCTGTCTTCTCTCAGCTTGCTTTTTCAGGCTCAAGCCCCTGTAGCATCCATTTTCTTCGACAAGCCCATGATGGTAAATTTGGGCTCCATGAGCGAAGAACTGGCGTAAAAGCGGTTGCTCTCTCCACGCAGCAACGCAGGACCTCTTTGCTTCAATCCCATCATCGTTCAAACCGTCCCACTTCGTGGTAACGATGGTGACATTGGGCATGAATGCCTCCCCACAGAAGTGCAAGAGCCACGTGAGGATTTTCTCCGTCGCAGGTGTTGTACGAGATTCCTCCATGGAATCTACGTAGATGACACCGCGGAATTTGACATACCGTTGAACAACAGACATAGCTGTCATCAGCCGGTGGAAGATATCCCAATCGTCGAAGTCGGAGGTGTTGAACCCAGGCATGTCGAGGAACAAGCATCGCTTACCCTCAATGACCACGGGAACAAGACTGGTTGTTCTAGTAGCTGCTTCATGTCAGCTAAATATATCTGGCATTACTTGAATCAACCGTCTCACCAGATTTGAGGGTTGATCCGACGTACACGTCCTCACCCGTGATGGATTTGATGTAGGACGATTTGCCCACTCCAGCACGACCGGTTACGATGAAGAGATCGGCATTGGTGCTAAACAGAGAGTCAGAGAAAGTCACGCCGACGGGCAGAAGTAGGTGTCAATTGTCACGTACTGTTGCTTTAAGAAGTTGTCAACACCTTCTCGGAATGTGCTGGCCACTGTTTCCGAGAACGCCTCCCATCCATTGCTAAAGTCAAAGATCGGCATGATGAATTGAAGTTTGGGATTCGAAGAGCTACAGAAGAGATAATATGAAGTATGACCGGCAATGACTAGAGAACTAGCAATTCTCTCGCATGAAGGAACTGCGATCTGGTGTCGAGAGGCAGCCATGTCCCTTGGGGGTCATCAGTCCCCTTTTATAGACATCACCTCGCCTTGCAATACTCCACGAGATACCACTGTCCCCATATTCCCAACGATGCATCTATACGCCTGCGAATCTCCGGCAGTCACATACATCGAAGAGACATTTGGAAGGTGGCTCTAGCCCCGAATGCAGTTTAGCTTGGAATACGTATATCGAACAAAAGTGTGCATTAGTGCCGTGAAGTCAGGTTGGGCCAATGAAGTATGCAGGAAATACCGGACCCCAAAACATAGATGCGTCTGAGCTGAGAGGCGATGCAGAACGACGAAATGGGATATCACAATCAGGAACGCCACGTCAAGAATTAGCCTGGTCGCGACGATTCTCCTGTCGCCTGAGTCCAAGTCTTGCTGAGCACTATGACACAGGCACCACAATTCTTGCATCATGGGCATACCGGTTTGAGCTTACTTACTGTCCTTTCCTACTTCATCTCTGTGAATAGCCTCAATATACAAGACTTTGTTATATTTGCTTCTCTCGGCCTGAACCTTTTCTTTTCGGCCCTTGAGAGCGCCATCCATCAACACTTGCTCACTTCGTTCATCATCTAATCATGAGGCAGTTTGAGCTCTAACCCCTGTCGCCACCTCTGGATCTGATCCTGTTTGCTTTCTCGCTGACGCGAGGAGTGAAGGAGGGGTATTCCCCATTCCAAGTCTTATATTCGGTCAGGGCATATCCTCTTGAACACAAATATCTTCTGGTTCAACCCAGATTATGCACCCTGCTGGGAGCAGAATTCTTCAACCCGCGGCGAATCTGAGCAAAAAATGGAAAACTATCAGCAAGCTTACGCTCGCCGAGAATGTCGTTCCAAGAGGTTCCAACTCTATGTCATTGACGATTGGCCGCTGAAGCAGGTCATGTCGGCGTCCGATCCTTCGCGATCGGCCTCTGAGTCCCAGAAGACGTGAGTCTATTACCCACGGAGCTAAGTGCAGACGGCTGAGAAGATTTCAGGATTCACCAGTGGAAAGGGTGGTTACAGAGGGAGCGTATATTCAAGACCCTGAACAAAGAGGAAGCGGTCTTGCTCAAACGCGAACTTAACGAGAGCGCAAGCCGATTGGGCCGAGAATCAGGAATATGGGAGTGCTTAGTGGTCGCCGGAAACGAGCTGCTGCTCAACAACGAGGATATCAACAAAGCTTACGCGCGTATGAAAGACCCAGAGAAGGTATTGCGGAAACCGACACGCCGGACCCTCAGTATTATCCGCTTGCCATCTGATCTCCATGTTCTCCGAGAGCCAGAGACGTTCAGAAACTTCCAGCGACTGCTCTTTAACACCTGTGTCCATTTTGAAAGCTCTTTCGAGGCGGATTTATGGGCGCCTGATGAGCGCGGTATACACGCTAGAAGTCCCAAGCTACGAGACGAACTCAAAGTCCTCAGTGCTATGCATAATCAGTTCGTCGAAGGACTGAAGCAGTTCCAATTGGGAAACGCTTCTAAAGGTTGGGCGATGATCCGAAGGACATTCCAATTGAATGGCCGGGTCGTGCAAGTTCAGCATCATCGCCTATTTCCGGATTTGCTTGGTATTCTGCTACTGCTCCAGCAACGTAGACATGCTGCAGCTCCAAGGTTGGATGAGATATTACGAAGGGACCTTGCTCTATTCGCAAGAGCACTGCTACTGGAAAATGACCCACGCAGACTCTTCTTTGAATTCAATATGCTCGTCCCCTTGGAGTCTATCCATCATTTATACCTGACCTTTGACAGCCACTGTCGGGACCTGTGGAGGTCGAAAATCAAGGGCAATGAGATTGAGTCCTACTACTCCTACAACCAGGCCAGCTTTCCTAGGGCGGATCGAGGAAATTTCTACAGTCTGTATGAGAAGAAGACTGTGCGAGAAGTGTGTGACATCCTCAGCAGCGCCGATAATCAATTTGGCCGCTACAGCACTGAGACGTTCTGTCTGTGGCACACAGCACTCCAGTACTTCTTTAGTACAGAAAAGTATGAAGATATGGCCTATGTTTCCGGGAGCCTTTGCATCCGTCTGGGACAGTTCAAGGAACGATGGGATCATGCCCAGCCACAACAATTGAACCATGACGCTGCGATGACATTCTATCTACATGGCAAGGCTGAGGATGCACGAGGCAATCTACTGGCCGCGATAGACGCGTTCTGCCAATGTGTTAAGCTACGAAGCCAGGTTGTCCTGTGCGAGGAGTGGGATCCACTCAAAGGAATTGCTTTGCGGCAGCTGGAGACGATTGCGTCAAGAGTGGGTGACGTGATCGGGATTATGTTCTACGAGGAGCTGCTGAATACCATGTATTCCGGCCTGGAAGCAAGGGACTTGGAAGAAATAGCAAACATTCTCAACTATCCTCTAGTTAGCTGATGACAGAAATGAGGTGGTGGGAGTAATGCAGCAGTCCTATAAACATGTATAAAAAAATTCTCGTAGCTAATAAAGCGGGAAGCTTGTAAGCAGTCTGGCGTATAGACAGTTCGAAGCATGGCCAAACAAACACAACATGTATAACACTAAATCCCTGGTGAGAAGGATTGCAGAGTCGAGGGGTTTGGTCGGTAGCTGGCGATGTATACCTGGATGTGTTCGGGTGTTGCGCCGCCGAGGCAGGTAAAACTAGGATAAATGCAGTTCCTCTTCGCCTTGATGTCTAGATACAAGACGGACTGGGTACAAGGCCGTGTTCCTACCCTATATAAATCTATCGAGGCTACGTGTTGTTATACTTCGCCCGGAAGGATCGCGACGGAGATGTTTGTACCAGCCAGACTGACAGGGACTATTGTGCCTTCGCTCAAAAAGACTTTGTCTGTTGGAAAAAGGAAGGGTTTGAAGGAGAATTGGACGGTCAAAGGTTGTGAAAGGGTGGTGCTTTAGGAAGAGTAGATGTCATAAATATTGAACTAGGCCATGTAACTGAGGTTTCCGGAGAGACTCGCTCTGATCCCCAAAGTTCTTTTCGTCCACGACAGATGCAAAGTAATTATTCACAGACTTCAGCCTTCGTGGGACTGCCGGTCATTTGATGTGTTCCTACTCATTCCTCCAAGACTCTTCATGTTCTTCAATACCAGCGGAGCTCTGAGGTTGTGGGGCCAGCCCCATATTCAATTAAGACTTCACCAAAAAAACAGACATCAAATCCGGGGAAAATGTGGAGAGTTGCGGGGAAAATCAGGTCAAGGTCCGGTTAGCCCCATTGCTAGGGCCACTGTCGGCACTTGCAAGGTCATTGATTAACAGGTTTGCCCCTTGTCATCATGCCAGGAAGTGCTTAGGCTACACAACTGTCTTGACACTGCAGCTGCCGACAATTGATTTCTGCATACCCCCCAACACCGAACAAGAAATCTCCTTTGGCTGTCAGTCATGGAGAAGGGCGAGACTTCGGCGAGAAGGCCGTACCTCGTGCACAGGTTTGGAATTTATCCGAGGCATTGTGACTTCGCCCAATACTCATGACGCTCACAGCCATGCCCACGAAGGCGACATCCCCGGTACAGTTGATCTCAGCGCTGCCGAGGGAGACGACACAGCCTACGGACAGGCTCTATACCCCGTTCCAGCTGAGGACCCTAATGATCCGCTTCAAGTACATGGAATTCCCCTATGACCCCCGTCATTGACGCGCCTGGAAGTGGCTGACACGTGTTTTTCCAGTGGCCAAAATGGAAGAAAAACACCATCCTCGTCATTGTTGCTTTCTACTCGTTCCTCGGCAACAGCTCTCTCACCGGTCCATCTGTTTACATTGGACTCTATGCCGAGGAATTCGGGATCTCCGAGGCGGCAGCTTCGGGGCTGATCTCATACCCTAACCTCGCTTTCGGCTTTGGATCGCTGATCCTTGTGCCCCTTTACCTCAAGATAGGACGTCGTCCGGTGACGCTTTTATCTATGGTGACGGTATGCTTATACCCCAATGATGCAAAATTGCCGCTGATTATCAAGTAGTTTGTTGCTGGTTTGATTGGCGCGTCTCAGGCTACAAGCTATAGCGGCTTGATGATTGCTCGCGTCTTCCATGGATTTGGCAGGTTCGTCTCCTTCGATGTTCCCGATCTACAGTCAGCAACTGATAGTTATCAGTGGTGTCTGTGAAAGCTTGCCAGTCCAGTTGGTCAATGATATCTTTTTCATCCATGAGCGAGGAAAGAAGCTGGGCTACTATACTCGTCAGTCCGACCCATTCAAACTAGAGAAGACCACCAGCTCTAACTTTTTACAGTATGTCTCTGCCTAGGTGCAACAGGTCCTCTCTACGCCGGCTACATGTTAGCAGGAGGCTACTCATGGCGACTCTTCTTCTACGTCGAGACAGCCTTCGCCGCAGCACTGCTGATCTTGGCGTTTCTCTTTGTCGAGGAATCGACCTACCACCGCTCCGGGCAAGTTTCGCAACTGAATTCATTATCACAGTCTCTGAGGGCTGGATCGACTGCGGAAAAAGAGCAGCCACCTGTGCAGTTGGAAACCGTTTCGTCTGCTAGTGTGCCTCGGCGCAAGAGCTTCTTTGCAACGCTCAAACCGTGGAGTGCTATTGATCCAGAACCGGATTTTTTCATGACCATCGCCAGGTCTTTTACTTACTTTTTTGTGCCGGCTGTGTTTTGGGTAATCAGCACCTACGGTCAGCGTCTCTTCTATCACGAGGTGTGCATGCCAGTTAACTTTTCAACGCAGGGCTGTATATCGGTCTTGGGGCATTGGCATTCAACTATACCTTCCCACTCAAAATAACCGAGCCGCCTTATAACTGGAGCCCAGTAAGCAGCAATGACATCCCTCCATTTCCCTATGTTCTAACAAGAACAGACAAACTCCGGCCTGATAGCAGTCGCCTCCTTCCTCGGCTACCTCCTCGCCCTCCCCTTCACATTCACCTCAGACCGACTCGCCGCCTACCGCACAAAACGCAACAACGGAATCCGCGAAGCCGAAATGCGTCTTCCAGTCCTCTTCCCCGTCCTCCTCCTTGCCCCAGCTGGTCTCGTCGTGTACGGCTTCACAGCCCAGCGCAACCTCCACTGGACCGGGTACTTTGCCGGCGTGGCGATGGATCAGTTCGGGTCATACTTCTATTTCACCTTTACGCTCGCGTATGCAGTGGACTCGTACTATGCCAATACGTCTGAGATGCTTATCGCCATGAATCTGGGAAAGCAGGCTATCTCTTTTGGGATGGGATCGTATTTGCTGGATTGGATTCTGGCGAGGGGGTATGCGGTTGTGATATCCGGGATTTTTGGAGGTGTGCTACTGGCGAATAATTTGGTGGTCATTGCGTTTGTGCTTTTCGGGAAGAGGATTCGACGGTGGACGGCTGCTTCTTGGTTGGGGAGGTTGCATCGGAGGACCGCGACAAGGGATATGACACATTAAATGTATACTGAATTTGTTGTTGTATCTTGAGAATGCATGCTTGGGGCTTTGCTAGGGCCATATTCCGTGAAGCAAGCCCAGAACAGGGGTTTCCTCCTAAGGACCCCACGAACCGTTGGCAAGGGGTGTTCGTTCCCGTGAAATGTCTTCTTGAGGCATCGACTTGGACTCAGCAATGAGGCCTCCTCTTGCTCCAAGTGGAGAATGGTCGGTGGAACGATGATTTTGAAGGGATGTGTTTTGACCTTTGCGAGCCGCTCGCAGTCTGGCTATTCGCTCTAGTAGTTCCATCAGGGGCCTTCCAAGCCTCTCATCTGATTCTTCGCTGTGTCTTGCCGACTAATGGGCCATTTTGTCGACTCTCTGCCACGCACGTTCAGTCTCTGGGCTAGACGAGCGAACAGATAGCTCCGAAATAATGAAGGAGACGGCGCCCCTCTGTTTGTAGCTCCTCCGGAGCCACCTCCATTGTGCTGTTGTTTCGTTGTTCTGTAGGAAGTAGGCAAACTCGATCGTCTCGAGAGCTGTTTGAAAGACAAAGTCAAGTTGAAGTGATTCTGTTGCATGACTATCGCCCATGGAAGGTTGAGGATGAACAGCAATCCATGCCTTTGATAGCTGCAGCCGTGCAATTGTGGCAAACACCCAGTGTATCGATATACTGAGGTTGACATAATCGAGATGTAGTTCGTTCACTTGTTTTCCCAGAGCCTTAATACACTCTTCGCATGCTGATGATGGTGTCCAGCCCTCGCCCACCAAGTCTTTTGATCAATGCGTCTCCCTAATCATATAGGAGGTGATCAAGCAAAGCGTTATATCAGCAAACCCCTTTTTTGAAATCACGACTCATTGATCGACGATAATTAGTTCTTCGCTTGTACAATAATGAAGCGGAGAGATCATGGGGGTTCAAAAAGCTATTAAGGAAATAATATATGCCATTTAAACGGCCATTAGAGGTGACAGTTGCGAAACTTTCAGGCCAGTAACAGACCTTGGCCTGCAGTGTGATTTGTAACATCCCCTGATATATACAATTTCCCCTTCGTTCACTCCCTCTCCAAGAAAACCACCTTGCTTCCAACATCCGAAGCAAAAGGAAACTGCAAGCCCAGATTCATCAAAGTCGCACCAGAGTACGTCGCCTCTCCATCTACGCTGTACATAGCCTGCGGATCCAATCCCTGCATCTTGACACGAGGAATGGTGTTATCCACATTGGGAGCGATCTGGAAATAGAACAGCACAGCCTGCTTTCCATCCTCAGAGATAAACAGAACAGCAGGCCAGTTGGAGTCTTCCGGTAGACTCAATCTGTACATATCTCCGGTCAACACAATTGGATTGACCTTTTCTGCGAGAGCAATCAGTCCCGGGATGGCAACGCGATCTTCCTCCGGCATGTCTGCCGGATCAAGCTCCAGACCAAAAGAGCCCCCCATCATTGCGACGTGACCGCGGAAGGAAACAGGTAGGGTACGTCCTGTTTGCTGGTTGGGCACCGCGGAGAGATGTGCGCCCATTGCGCTGGGTGGGTAGGCGAGCGAGGTGCCTAGTTGGATAGTAATGCGTTCCAGCGCATCGGTGTCATCCGAGGTCCATATTTGGGGGAAGTACTGGAGTACGCCCGGGTCGAAGCGGCCTCCACCTGAGGCACAACCCTCCCAGAGAACGTTTGGATACTTGGTTGTTAGGGTGTCGAAGACGCGGTACATCCCTAGCATGTATGCGTGGTCTGTGGAGGGAGAGGGCATCTCGTGGATTCCACGGTTGTTATCCCATTTGACGTAAGTGATGTCGGCGCTGTCGAGGATGTTTGAGACAGACTCAATAATGAAGTCTTGGACTTCTGGGAGGGCGACGTTCAGGACGAGCTGATTCCGTGTCAGCGTGCGCGGATAATGTCCTGCATGCAACGCCCAGTCAGGGTGTTCGTGATAGAGGCTCGAATTGGGGTTGACCATTTCTGGCTCAAACCATAATCCGAAACGAAGATTGGTGGACGTGTTGGCAGACTTGAGGGCGGTGATACTGTTGGCTGCGTGCGCCAGTCCGTGAGGGAATCGATTAGGGTTAGGCACCCAGTCTCCCAGGCCGGCGTTGTCTTCGACACGCGGGTACTTGACACCAAACCAGCCATCATCGAGGACGAACATCTTGGCACCCAAGTCAGCAGCTTCCTTGGCAAGCTGGTAGATGGTGCTTTCGTTATAGTTGAATCCAAGGCCTTCCCAGCTGTTGAGTAGGACCGGACGATCTGACATGGCAAACTTGCTCTTGATAAGATGGTTGCGGTAGAGACGATGCAACGACCGCGACATACCACCAAGGCCGTCCTTGGAGTAGACGGCCACACACTCTGGAGACGTCAAAGTCTCGCCTGGGCCTAAAGGCCACGAGAGCTGGCTAGGGTTGAATCCGAGGAGGGCTCGAGTAAAGCCCTGCGAGCCTTTCTCAACGTCGACTGAGAAGGAGCCTGTGTAGATGAGCGAAAATCCCCATGCCTCGCCCTGAGACTCGGTTGTCGATGGATCCATGATTGCGAGAAAGGGGTTATGCAGATGAGATGAGTATCCTGCAGAGCTGCCAAATCTACTGAGATGTGAGAAAACAGTAGGATGTCTCCCTCAGGATGAGCAGGCGTACCCTTGTGTTCCGTGTTCAATTCTCCTCCGTTCACGATGGGCCTCTCTGGCCCAGTCGCCTCTCAGATTGATCATGTCCAAATCCTCATACGGGAAGTCGACACTCATACTGGCAAGTGTCTCAATTGTGATATTGCCTTTGCCCTTGTTGGTGACGTTGACACTGCGCACAATGGCATCGTACTTTGGGAAGATAGAGTACGACAGATCCGCAGTAACGGCACTGTACTCGTCGAACAGATGTACCACGAGAGTAGTCACATCGTCTTCAGTGCCAAAGGTTGCGGGCAACCCAGCAAGAGCGGGCTTACCCGGAATCACCGTGTGGGATTCATACTGCAGATCCGAGACGGTGTAGCCCTCGGTCTGTCGAATGCGAATAGCGGGGACGCGAAAGTCACCCCGGCCCTGATCGGGAAACTCGCGTCGGACTCGGCCCATTCTGTTGACCCAACCGTTGACCTCACTCACAATCTCGGTCGGGATCTCTCCGGTGATGCTTCCGCCAAAGTGATCCGAGAACAGGTCACCGGTGGCATTGTCTACGTGGAAACGGTAGGAGACATTGTCGCCGTTGAGGGCAAATGACGTTCCATCCACCAAGACTGCTGATTTATTATGCGCCATTAGTATCACACAGTTCCTAGAAGATGAATAGTGTGCTCACCGTTAGTACGTGAGGCTTTAGCTGCCCATGTCGGACAACCGAATAGGGCGACTAATCCGCCGACAAGGGCCACGCTGCTTTCGAAATGGACCATGTTAGCTCCTTTGCGGATGTGAGATGAGGCAATAGAAACCGCATACCTTTATATAGCCTTGAAGAACCAAAACCCAGAACCGAAAATATCGGCCGACTTGGCACTCCCTGATCTCGCCAATCAAGAGAACCTCATCCCGCTGACTCGCATGCGACGAGGTCGCTCTTGGCCCTGCATCACTTGGCAATTGTCCAGCTGCGTGGGGGTACAAGCTGGAGATGCGGAGGAATGAAGACTGGAGAAGATGGAGAAGGGCAGTTTCCCAACGGAGAAGCTCCGGGGATTTCCCCATACTGGCGGGTTTGTCGGCCGTTGATTGGCTCGATCCCTCCAATTCCGCCGCCTCGGCAGTTACTTGGTGGAGGGAGAGCATCATCAACTGTGCAAGCAACTACTTCACTCTCCACACTTTTAGTTGGTGACTGGCTGCTGCTAGTCCTGCTAGCCCTGTTGATCTCGCTAATTTGCCTCGTGTTGGGCGTAACGTAACCTGCTACATTCCTCGCATTCCTCACAAAATACACAGCAGCTACCCCAAAATGAGGAGAGCCAAGGCATGTGCTGCATGTCGGTAAGTGAAAATACCCGATTCAACCGGGTGCAACATCCAAGTACCGAATGCTGACTGACAATCAGTGAACGGCGGCGACGATGCGATATTCGGACTCCAGGACAGCCATGCACGTTTTGTGTGGCGAGGGGCCTGCCATGCTCCAGCAGTGAGCCGCCCAAGGGCATCTCCGCTAAACTTGATGAGAGATATTCCCCGAGTGCACCAAACAGTCAGACAGACTGCTGTCCATTTACCCAGTCTCTCTGTGCGGAGCTTGTGCAGCTATATTTTGACTATGTGCACGATCAATTTCACACCCTGTTTCACCCACCCAGCTTCGTGGAAGATGTCAATCGAGGGCAGGCTCCTCGGATCCTTGTGTATGGAATGATGGCATTGTCAGCGAGGTACGTTGAGCTCGACTTGCGATTGGTCCATGAACTAACTCGCTCAGATTCTCGAAAAATCCTTGTTTCTCTTCAATCGATCCTCGAAAACGAGGAAAAGGCTACGCTAAAGAATGTCAGCGTTTGCTTGACTGGACCGATGTCTCTCTGACTACCATTCAAGCTTGTGTGCTACTGGGTGCCATCGCTATCACGGATGGGAACCCTGCCTCGGAGAATATCCATTACGCCATTGCATGCCGAATAGCACAACTTCTGGATCTCCCGAATTGTACTACTGCCAGTCCGCTGGATCAAGAAGTTAACATTCGAAGTTGGTCCTCCCAAGTCATGAACATTGATACAAAGCTAACCCGTCTTAGTGTGGTGGGCATTGAATATGATTGATGTCTGGTCTTCCTCAGGGGTTCGGCTTCCAAGGCTCCTCACTCCAAAGCCGAATGTGCCATTGCCCGTGGATGAAATCGTCTTCTTGCAAATGACGCGAGATCAAAGATTTGATCAAATACCTGCGCCTGAAACAAGATCGTCGCTTCTAGCTGAGATGGTCCGCTTGAATCGGATACTGCTGCAAATCAACGACTTCAATATGCGAGCTTCAGAGAACGAATTGGATGCGGATACCATCCTAAGCAACGTCGAGAATCTCTCTGACCAGCTCGACGTGTGGCTTGAAGAATTACCGGACCATATACGAGATACTCGCGCGAACATGGAACGATACGCATCTCAAGGCCTAGGTCGAGTCTTTGCGGCAATCTATTTAGGCTATTACCATTACGGCCAGATGCTCTTCTATCGGTTCCTCCACGAAGACTCGCAAGGCTTTACTGCACGCACACGATACTATGCCGACAAATGCAAAGACCATGCAAGGAGTCTCTGCGACATTGTTTACACTTCAGATGAAGTACCTGGTTGTGATGTCAAGTACAACATGGTGGGCCACGTCTTGGTAATCGCATCGACTGTGCAGATCCACACTTTACTATTCGAAGCAGACGAGGAAAATGTGGCGCTGGCGAAAGCTCGCCTGGAGAAGAACTTTGTCTTCTTAACGCACTTGCGGCGTCTATGGCCGACTTTAGACTTTTGCATGGACCGACTCATGGCTTTCCATGAGGCGTGCAGGAATTCCGCTGATACGAGCTTTTGTATGGATCGGTGGATGGTACGGTTCCTGGTTGAGTTTGCGAGTCCGGTCAGTAATAAGGAGTCCTTTTCGAGGGATGAGAGTCCTTGGTTGCTTGAGCATCTCGGGATCCTCCCAGATCAAAATGGATAAAGATATCTAGTAGCGGGTTGGTCTGTTTGCAGGGTTAGAAAATATAGATGCATCAGCAAGCAAGCATTCAAAAACTAGGCGATTGAGCTAGTTGACATATCCAAAGCGAAGGAAGCGAGTTAGAACACAAGACTGACATCCAAGCCATCAAGACACTCGGGACCTGCGTTTCCACCACTCCGCAACTGGCTTTCCCATATTCTTGGTCCCAAGTCCGGTTGTTCGTGACTCTCCAAAGAAAGCCTCCGCCATGGCCAGAAGATGCGCCGGGTTGCGGTCCCATAACATCTCCGAAAATCGTTTCGCAAGATCTTTTTTCTCTCCCTCCGTAAATTCAAATCCCCGGTAACTCGCACAGCATCCGCACTCTACAGTGCAGTGCCCTATTCCTTTCCTTCTTTCGCTGCGGAGATGGCGTTCCTCACAACACCCACAACTTCGACTGCAACATCCGCCCCTCGCGATGCAATCCTTGACAAGCTCTTCATGTAGATACCAGGCAGGGCTCTTTCTGATCCTGTCATACGCATCTTTTAGAGGCTTCCGAGGTAGGAAAGATTCTTTGTCGCAGAGATTTCGCTGCTGGAAATCGATGGCTTTCCTGAGTGCCTTGAGCTCCTCATCACACTGGTACAGCTCTTTTGCTTCGCCGTCTGCGCTCATTGCCTCCTGCAGCATTCGTGGTCTGTCCACTAGAGCCTCTGCCTTTTGCACGGACTCTCGAATCTCACTCTCGGCGGTTATTATGTCGGCCAACACGTTAACGCGGCGTTTAAGACCCATGCCGTATTCTAACGTATAATAAGTTTCATGTTCTGCGTAGTTTTTGACGGGCTTGAAGGTTCTGAAGCTTTCGAACATCTTGTAGACTGCCATGACCTAACAAAGTTAATACCATAGTCATATCATCTGAATCGACATGCCTTACTGGTTGAGAAAGATTGATGTGTTTACCTAGAGATCGAATAAAACTTCTTAGGTACCTATATGTGGAATACTTCACAAGATGGTCAGTCGAAAGGGAGAAGGTCTGGAATTTTCACAGAGATTTTTTCTAGTCTACCAAAGTATGCGGCCGCGACTGAAAAGAGTATAGTTATAGCTTTATCCTCAGTACCAAACCTCTTATAGTGTGCAATCAAAAACAGATTAAGCGCCGAGTTAGAGTGCAATGGAATGTTGAGATAAGTCTAATTCGATCCGCTATACCTGCACGTGTAGGCTTTTTAGCTCAATGGGATTCTCCAACATGGAGAAGATGTTACAGAAAAGTGATTAATCAAGTGGATTATAAGTGTTCTTGTCGCTATAGTCAGGCCTTGTCTACAAATATATAACCCCGACCTACCCTCTTGAAGCTCTTCGTCTCCTACTTCACGGACAGCATGTCTATACCGCCACATAAATGGATAAATCGCTTCATACCAATTCCTATTCGATTTCATCAAAGATTAAGCATACTTACGAAGAGACGAATCAGACCTCCGTGCCTGTACGCCCCACCCGGTAATCACCAGCCAATGAAGACAACGGCTTAACCCCGGGCGCTATCAAGAAGCGAAAAACGAGAATCAAATGTCGAAGAAATCATCCCCTGAAGGCGAGGTTCTATCTAAGAAGAACCTCGTAGCAAGCACAGTCGCAGAGGGTAGGCAGTCGACCATTAACAAGAAGACCCGAGTCGATCATCACCTGTAAGCTCAACCCGATTGGCAGACGTGATCTGTATGTACCCCGTACTTGCGCAACGAAAGTCGGGATGGCGTGACGGAGCCTAACTCACCCTCTCCAGAGAACTGATAGGCCTGGAATTCGGCCGAGAGGAGTTGGGTCCTATTGAAAAGACGGCGCTGGGACCCAACTTTATTTCGACGAACTGTCTCCGTACACTGTCTTTGATCGGGGTTCGACGCAATATGAGTCCTGTCAAGAGCGTGGCAGTTATCGGGGCTGGGCCCTCTGGTGCCATTGCGGTTGATGCGTTGATGCAGGAGAAGGTGTTTGATGTGGTTCGTGTTTTTGAGCGGCAGGAGATGGCTGGTGGGTGCTGGTGAGTATCTCTGAATGCCTTGTACAAAGATGTGTCTGACGAGGTCCAGGGTGTCGCGAGATGATGAACCACCAAGGCTATCTGATTTTGATAGTCTGGCTACCCGGACCGCAGACGCACCATTGGAGATTCCGGAGCAGCTTCCGTGCCGGACACCCGTTGTCACTAAGGCGCGTTTCACGGACTCGCCTGTGTATCCTGGTCTGGAGACGAACGTGGACGCAGGCGCCATGTCTTTCTCTCAGGAGCCGATCCCCACTGTACGGTCGCAGTGGTCGATCGAGCGGCATGGAGAAGATACGCCGTTTCGGCATCATTCTGTGATCAGGCAGTATATTGAGGATCTCTTTGTTCGCAAGGGCTATCACGGTCTTGTTCAATATAACACCACTGTTGAACGGGCTGTCAAAGATCAGAGTAGCGGGAAATGGATCTTGACTTTGCGCCGAACGGAGAACCATGATGGAAGTCAATCTGATTATTGGTGGAGAGAGGACTTCGACGCAGTCGTCGTGGCCTCGGGTCACTATGCGGTCCCATATATCCCCGCTATCCCAGGGTTGAAAGAGTTTGCAGCGCGGTATCCCGGAAGCGTGGAGCACACAAAACACTACCGAGTGCCGGAGAAGTATAGTGGGAAGGTATGCTCACTGGCCCACGAGTTAGTCAAGCTTCATCTGACACCATGCAGAAAGTCATAACAGTCGGCGCATCAGTCTCAGCAGCAGACACGGCCGTCAGTCTAATCGACATCGCACAATCACCAATCCACACGGTTGTCCGTGGTCGCTACAACCCGTACTTCGGCGACGAGGCATTCAAGCATCCCAAGATCAAGCGGCGGGCGCCAATCTCGCACATCACCGCTGAAGACAAGACCGTGCATTTCGAAGATGGCACATCCGAGACTGGTGTGGACCATATCCTCTTTGGAACGGGTTTCACCTGGACATTGCCGTTCCTGCCACAAGTGCCGACGCGGAATAACCGCGTGCCGGATCTGTACCAGCATGTCTTCTGGCGACATGATCCGACGCTCTGCTTTGTTGGAGCCGTACGTTGTCACCGAGTTCACGAAGCATCAGAGAAGAGCAAGCTAACAGAACTCACAGGTCGGAGCAGGACTCACGTTCAAAGTATTCGAATGGCAAGCTGTAGCAGCTGCACGCGTCTTGGCCGGCAGAGCCTCATTGCCATCAGTGGCCGATCAGGAGAAGTGGGAGACCGATCGAATCGCGGAGAAAGGTGACGGACCTGCATTCACCGTGATCAACCCGGAGTTCAAAGCGTATTTCGAGGAGCTGCGTCTGTTGGCCGGGGAGCCTGGTGAGGGCGTGCCGGGGAGACGCCTGCCCGTGTTTGACCAGAAGTGGGTGGATGATTTCGATGCTGGCCATGAGCGGCGGAAGAAGATGTGGCGGCGGGCCAATGCAGCAGGAACAAGATTGTAAATGAGTCGGTGGGCGTATACATAGAGTATAGAGCGTGGTGGTTGTGTGAATAGTATGATCACCAGGGTGTTCCTGGCCAGACTCGGCTTTGTGTAGCCGCCGTCTTCAGCTCCGAGTCTCTGCAGTGCATCCCTGACAGTCGCTGATCGGCCGTCAATCCAATAGCCTGACGAATGTAAATGGCCCCAATGATGACCATCACGATGTGAATCCTCAAGATGACGCCCCCAAAATGCCGTGAGCCAAGCCAACGCCATTGCTGATAGCGTCTTGGCAGCACCCACGAGGATTGAGGGTCCAAACCTCGCGTTTAAAAGGGCTGCTCTCCTCGATCGCCCTCCTGACAGTTTCTGCAGACGATTGACCAGGCCAGAGAGCACACCATCGCGTGTCTGGGGTGCCCCTAACCTCCACGATTGACACCGCAGCGCATCATACCGGCGCCCACACCAATCTCAAACCACAAAACGCAGAGCAACACCCTCAGACCAGTGACCAAGCACCTGGGCAAAAGCTTATCACCATGGACCTCACAACCAACACAACAACCAACTTCACCCAACCCGCCGAATGCTACTACTCCCGCGACACGTTCCCCTCCCTCGGCGCCGGCGCAAAAGACTACACCATGGTCCCGCTCTACCAACAAGCCAACCCGCACACCAACATGACCGCTGCACTGCAGAGCTGCTGCAACGGGGTGTTATGGCTGTACTCGAATCCGAAGCCCTGCACGGCTGTGTGCAATTCTACCTCGTCGGAGAGCGCGCAGCATGTGCGGTATTGTTTGAATGCGGAGCATGTGGATTATGCGGGGGATACGGAGGATTCGGGGGCGGTTACTTTGAGGGCGAGTGTGGGAAGGGGGGGTTGGGGTGTTCTGTTTGTGGGGTGGTTGGTTTTGGGGGGTTTATTGGGATGAGATGTACGGGTCTTTTTGATGGTTTGGGTTTGGGATATGGTGTTATACGTTTTGTGCTATGTTTGATACCCATTTGAGATTCTATTCATCTTCGAAGATTATTCTGTCAAGCACTCGTCAAGGCTTCGGGGAGTCATCAGCCTCATTGGGGGCTGGGGCCAAATCCATACTTAGCGAGGGGCCAATCCAAGTACAGTATGGCGAGGTCAGCACAGCCTTATGCTGTCGGAGGAGACGATCATATCAGTATGCCGGATGCTAAACATATTAGATTGAATCATGTCGGCGGTAGTTGAATCTCTGCCTGTTTCAAATGGGCGTACCACCAAGGCATATTCTCGCTATTTAGCTACATCCTAGCAATGAGCTATTCCATAGGTCTCCAGAATCCATCCTTTCGACAACTCGTTGACTATGTACTTGGTATTTGGTCAACAATCTCTAAGTATAACTCTATCCCAGCCAACATCTACCCGAGGAACAAGGAACAAGTGGAGTAACCCCACGGGCACCCCTCAGCGCTCAATTTAGCCGTCGGAGACGACCAAGTAACAGCTCGACAAGAAAATACCCGGACTCCACAGAATCAAGTTTACACACAAACAGGAAACGACTCTTCATCACTTTCTCACTCGGCGCGTCTGCCATCCGCATCTTACAAGAACCAGCTCAGGCTCTCATCACCAGCTCCCCTCTTCCCCGCAACCACTCCCAAATGGACACCTTCAAAGACAAAGTCTACGCCATCACAGGCCTCCGCGGCATCGGCCTCGCCGTTGCAAAACAACTCCACGCCCACGGCGCAAAGCTGTCTCTAGCCGACATCTCCCCGCAAACCCTCACCACCGCCCTCCAAACCATAACCGGTCACGAAAACGCAGAATCCCACCCAAACATCACAACCACAGTCCTCGACATCCGCTCCTCCTCCGCCGTTAACGCCTGGATCACATCAACAGTCTCACACTTCGGCCGGCTCGACGGCGCAGCAAATATGGCCGGCGCAATAGGCAGCCACCACGGTGTGGGCAAATTCATCGATCTCACCGATGAAGAGTGGGACATGCTTGTCGGGGTGAATCTGTCGGGCATGATGTATTGTCTGCGGGCGGAGGTGCGGGCGATTATGGAGTCTGCGCCGGGCGGGAAGGGGAGTATTGTGACTGCATCGAGTATTCAGGGGTTGCGGGGGTTCCCGTTGCATACAGCGTACTCGACGACGAAGCATGGGGTTGTTGGGTTGACGAGGTCTGTTGCGAAGGAGGTTGGGCCGGGGATTCGGGTTAATTCTGTTGCGCCGTGAGTTCTTCTCCCTCCCCCTCTCACACATACACTCTCTGTTTCATTTTCTTGTCTTTATCTTTCACCGCTGGTTGTGAATAAGGTTGCGAATTAGGTTTGCTGATGTGCTGCAGAGGTACGATTCAGACGCCCTTGCTTGACCAGGCGGCGGTGATTCAGGGCGGGATGGCTGTGCCTAATACGGTCATTCCAAGGGTTGGGACGCCGGAGGAGGTGGCTAATACGGTTGTGTTTTTGCTGAGTGATGCGGCGTCGTATACGACGGGACAAGTGTATAGTGTTGATGGTGGATGGGATCCGTAGGTTGTTGAGGTTTAGATATGCCCCGACAGGGTATTGAGTGCTGCCTAGCATGAATGTTCGATATTGGATATCATACTGCATTGGATATAACGGAGTAGTCGCCATGCAATGCGAGAGACCAGTCAGAAATGCGAAATGCAGAGATCAATCGCTGAAACAAATTCCATCAAGCCAGCCGCCATCCGGCGCCAACCGTAACGCCCAAAACTCTATAGTGCATCACATCGCTGAAACCGAAAACGAATGGGAATCTAGGAAACCAAAGTAACAAGGAAATCAGAAACCCGCCTTCATCATGTGAACAGCCATAAACCTGGGAAAGAAAAGAAATCAGCTTGAAGTCCTTGTCGTGTGCGGGGACGGTTCACCCACTCGTCAACGTCGTCAAAATGGACCAGAACCAGGTCGAGAGATCCATTGTCGGGGCCGCGTTGTCTTGCGCATTGGCGAGTTGGCCTGCCAGCGCAATGGGCCATCCTTCTTCGTACTTCAGCCAGTTCCAGCCAAGATGGGCATTCTGTCACAATCAGTCAGCTCTAACCCGTAACCACCACCAAAAGAGCAAAAACTCACATCATCTTTAAACCCGATAGTCGTGTTCAGGTAGTGATAGTAGAGGATATCAGCCTCCGAGCCATTTCCCGACAACACCCCAATGCCACCAGGCGCATAAACAAGCCCATGGTTCGAACCATAAATCACCGTCCCACCCCCCTCAACCAACAACTGATCATCCTTATCAACAAACGGCCCGCGCACATTCCGAGACCGTCCAACCCGAATACTATACTCCATGCCCCTCTGCGGAAACCCCTTGTTAAAGCGACAGCACTTCCCATGACTAAACCAGACATAGTACCAGCCATCGCGATAACTCATCCACGACCCCTCCTGCGGCCGGACACTCTGGTCGGGGATGAAGGTCAATTGCACCGCGTCCGGGTTCTCTGGCCTCTCAATCGACAACAGATCCGCCGACAGCGGCACCTGCCAGATATCGTGCCAGAAACTGCCGAAGTTCAGGTACGATTGGCCCGTGGCTTGGTCGGTGATGAACGACGCATCGATGGCGTTGGTAATGTTGAACGGCCACACATCCGAGCCGGGACCCTTGCCGGACCGAATCAAAGCCCCGTGGTCCGTCCACGGCGACCCGTCCAGCGTCGTCGTCGTCGCAACCCCAATAGCGCTCATCCTCGAGCCGTGCGTGCTCACCGTGTAAAAGCAGTAAAACGTCCCATCCTTCTCGATCGTCGTCGGCGCCCAAGGTCTCGAGCGATTGCCCACATGAATAACGCTGTCGCCGTCAAAAACAGTCCCGATCTGCGTCCAGGGCCCGCTGATATTCTCCGCCTTGAAAAAGGGCAGGTGATGCCCGCCCTTGAAGAGGTAGTAGCTGCCGTCGTGTTTGAGGATATTCGGGTCGTGGACCTGGAGGTCGCCGTAGTTGGGGAGAGGGAGTTGGTCGGTTGTGTGGTAGACTTGCGACAGAGTGGAGCCCCATGGCGAGGATTGCACTGGTGTTGCCCCCACTAGGGCGATCGTGATCGCCAGGAAAGAAAGTAGCAGCCTCGGGAGACGGAGACCGATGCTTTTTTTGGATATTGTGGGCATGGCGGGATTTGCGTCGTTGATGGCGAGTGAGACACTCGGTCACGGTGCGGAAAATATGTACAGGGTGCTATTCCTGCACCGCAGGGTCCCTGGTGAGAGTGAGAGGTGTTGCGAGGGTAATTGAGGTCGTGGTATGGCCATAGGAGAGAATTGGGGAGTTGTTATCGAGGCGAGTAGCGCATCCTGCGATGGTCAAAGAAAAGAGTCAACAAAGAAAAGGGGAGGAGGGTAGTGAGAGCAGGCGAGTCGAAGAGAAGACGAAGACAAAGAACAAGCAGGAAGGGAATTTTTCTTCTATTTGAAAGAGAAGGGCACATGGCCGGTCTTTAGATACATGCATATATGTAGGGGGATCACAGGCGCTAAAAAAGGGAAGGACTAAAAAAAGAGAGCTAACGAAAAGAGGAGACAAAAGGGAAGAAAGAAAAAAGAACTAAAAATGAGAAATAAAAAGACACCGCCAGGCAAGAAAAGTGTGAAATGTCTCGCTTTTAGTCCAAACGATCCGCAGGGTCCGGACATCCAAACCGCATACTAAGCGGGAGCCAAGTGTTTTAGGCTGCTGCATTCGAGGTACCTGGTGGTACCTATTTCCACTGGTGCTTTCCACATGATTCCATGTACCTGCAAGTCCCCCATGTGTTTCGTCCCACTCCTCTCCTCGCAGGGGTCTCGTTGAATGCTGATTAGTCAGTCTATCAGCGTCTCGACTCGCTCGACTGTCGCTCTAGGAGTCTCTCTTTTCAGTTATTTCGCCGATTGATGATCCCAACATCCTGCCTAATGGGTCTACCCGACCACAACGATGTCCTACGACTGGGATCGTCTCTAAAACCCGCCTTGTCGCCCCACAATTCGGTTTGGGCGGGAATACCCTGGCCTGAACAACTCATCGCACATTGACCAGGTTGACAGTAGTCATGATGTCTCGGTCAGACATCACAATGATGCAGGGCTTGCTCCATGGACTAGTTGGAAATAGTCGATTTGGCTCCGGTGGGTGCGGCTCATTGTTCGATCTACAGTCCTTGCAGTCTCGATTGATCGTCGCTCAGATCATGATTTCATGGTGGACCCTGTCCCAGCAGGCTCCCAGGCTGCCAGCCATGTTTTGGGACATTGCGCCGATATCCGATGTCTCCAAATATGCGGTGATATCGTGGTGATCTAATGCCATTTACTAATTTACATACTCTGTACACGTTGGCTCAATTCTCCGGTATGTCCCAGAAAACGAGGCATGCGGGAAAGGTTTACTCGTCAATTGCCGAGCGCGATCCCTGTCAGATCCTCCCAGTCGAACACGTCTAAAAAGGGGTCAAAATCTCCGGGCGGCTAGGGATACAAAGGTTATTCCACACGCACGAAAGACGGCAGGGAAAGACAATTCCACTCACTGTCACGCCAAGGTTGGGCGGTGGGAGAATGCTATCAAAGTCTGATGGCAGCACGGGCGCCATGCCAGGGGGTGCCATGAAAGCAGCCACCTGAAAGAAAAGTCAGTTGGTGTCGCAAAGAAACGAGGCCGAAGCCACTGTCACAGACCTGATTGTTCTGGAAACTCCCCATCCCCAGGGCTCCCAGATGCTCGCACGTCGCGTGACGGGAGAAAAGGGTCTGCGCAAAGGACAGGACACGCTCGACCACCTGCTGCTTGTACATGATTGCCTGTGCCGGCCAGATCTTGGCCTTGACTAGTGCGACAATCGTTGAAAGAAAGAAGTAGTCTTTGGCACCCTTGACCACGAGTAAGAAGCGGCTTTCCAGGGAGATCAGAATTGTCTCGACGAGCGACAAAAGGGAGTCGGGGAGCCCGGGGAGAGTGTGCATGAGGAACATCGTGGACGAAGGGTGAGAAGTCGTAGCTAGAAGTTCGTGAGTATGGGAATGCATGTTTCAGCGGGAACAAATCATACGATTTTGATGATCAACTCTATGCAGGAGCTGACAGACGGAGATGTACGCTTGGATTGTCCATTCTCCCAGCATGCACAATGATAGTGGCTGGGATGTCTCATGGAGATGCCGCTGGGTTGAGAGAATCAACACTGCGGCATCAAATCGTGATCTGGCAGAGGGCGCAAAGAGCGGCTCCCGTCGTGCCTCGATGGCGAACGGGGTATGGATTGATAGTAGACTTTGGGCCAGCTTGGTTTCAATCATAGCCTTCCACAGAGTAATCTTGTGTCGGGTCACCAGGTCGATGCTGTCCTTCGTCGTCCATGGTGGGATTCGAGAGAGATGTCGGTTCAGTTCCCAGTCCAGACGTTGTATATCCTCGTATCGGCAACTGATGTGTGGTGAATGCATGAGGAGACAGGCTTTCAGGCGAAGGGGCAGAGACCGCGCCAGGACAGTCTGGAAGGAGCAATCGGTCATGGTATTGAGAGGGTGACTCTCTAGGACTTCAGTGATGCTCTCGTGTATTTCGTCGTCATTAATATTCAACGGGGTGATAGTGTCGTAATCAGATGCCTGGACAGACGGCGGCATGCCCCGGTCAATGGCTACCTGTAGATCCAGTTCCACGATGGTCATCCATATCCGACGGCGCATCTCCTTGTTGAACGTGGAGATCCTCGCATACCCGCTCGGGTCGCGATGATAGCCAGCCAACATTGCTTGCTTCACCAGAGTGCCTGTTGCAAGCCAGGCCTTGCTGCGTTTCATTCCATGGTAGTTCTGGGCTGTGATCAACAGGATGTAGAGTCGCAAGGCAGTGATTTCGGGTCTCTTGATGTGTGCGCTCTCAATCCACTTCTCTGCATGTAGCACCCACTCCACAGCAGTATAGCACTTGAGAGGAGTTGGACTTTTCTCTTGCAAACTGTTGATGTCAGCGAGGTTCCAGGCGCAGGCGAGGACCAGCAGAAGCTGGACGACAAATGCAGTGGACACGTTGTTGGGATTATCTAGTAGCCCGAAGAAGTCATCTACTTCCCGCAGAAAAGAGGGCACATGAAGAATGCGATGGGTAGACTCGATATACGTCAGGTACAAGCCAATGAGTTCATCGACCACTGGCCGCGACGGAACCAGAGACATCAGTGATCCTGTGGTAGGCTCAGGAAACGGCTCATTGAGTGGCTTTCGCTTCCACAGTCCACGCTTGACACGCTCCAGATCAGGCCGAACTCGCGAGAGGATGGGGTTTGACAGTCGGATTTCCTCTGCAAAAGACCTGATGTCAGGGAACTGGAGGTGATCGTCAGTTGACAGTCGCATGAAGTAATCCTTTTGATCCCACCTGAGCCACTAAGTTGGCGTAGATGCCAGAGCCGCTGAATCGAGTCTTCGTCTCTCGTCCTCTCATCATGATACGCGGCGACAAATCCAACTGCTGCGACGGCCACAATGCGTCATCCGAGTCTTCATCCTCAAAGCCAGCATGGTCGATCTGCGACGCATGAGGCATCTCCAGCTCAGGAGCTGCCCGTTTGGGCCGCTGCAGGAGGCCTGTATTCACATACGGCTCCTGGTTGACAGCAGCCTTCGGAGCCCCCAGTACCGTCTCCAGAAAGCCTCGCTCCCTACCCGGATGTCGCCCTTCAGAACACGGCCCCTCAGGGAAGATTGGGCCTGGCGCGGGCGCGCTTGTCGGAAGAGCTTCCGATCGGGTCGACGTCGCGCCTAACCCCGAATCCGGGGGAGTCTGTACAGGAGTCTGATCTACCCGGGGCACAGAGGCAGTGGAGCCTCGATCGGGGGCATACGCAGCAGGCGACACGGTAGCCGGCTGCTGCCAGAGAAAGCCACCCTCATAGGTACATTGTGCGGCTGTTTTGCTCTTCAGACAGCGGCTGCAAGTGGGATACTCGCGATCACAGCGCAGTTTGCGAAACCGGCACCGCGAGCACGCTACTGTGCGACGGTTCCTTTTGCGCGGTGGCCGATCTGGATCTGCCTCCAGAAGCCGTTTCGGCCTCTGGGCATCTGCCATGGCCACGACCAGCTGTTCCGGGTTTCACGGGCGTAGCAATGAAGCAGCAGTATACTCCGTACAACAGCTATCGTTAGCTCCGAGATGTTGAGTTGGGGGGATGTCGGCTTACGTGGATCACCCCAAAGCGGAAAGAGTGTCCGACTTATCCACTCTCAGCCATCTTCAACTTTGATCTTTGAGAAAATACTGCTTCGAAGAGTGCATGGCAGGTGTGATGACAGGATCTTCAGCTATGAACATGTTTCTTAGCAGTCATCTAGTCAGCATGGATCGCATTGCTTGGCAAGTGTTGATCCCTCGAGGTGTCCACACCTGAACCTGCCATTGATCTATCAATCTATCAATCTACTCTGAGTCTTCAATATCTCCGTACAGAGATCCCCAGGATGTGTCAAGCTTTGGCCCCGGCAACAGCTCTCTTCGCATCTGAAATTTACCTGATAATTATGCACAGGAATCTCGATCAACCTCGGCTAAGACCCTCCCTCACCCATGTTTTCCACTCGAAAACAGTCATCAACTGGAACATCCCGCCGCGGCCAGAGGCTGAGTATTCACCTGTTGGATTTTGGGCGGGCGTCAGTGGCATCCAGGGTTGATCTTGTTTTGGAGAAGTTACAAGGAGAGGCTGAGCCGCCTCTGAACTACAGGGATCCAGGAGCTTGGTGCAGGGGAGCTCCCATGGGACTGAGCTAGGTGCTGGACCCAACATGCAGTTCATGAAACGTCTGCTGGCAATTATTATTATACGTTTCACGAGCTGGATGCTGCGCCGCTCAATTGGATGGTGCTGGCTCGGTCGCTGAAGTAAAAACATAACGCAGGACTTCAGCCTCTGCTATGGGGATGATACATTTTATACTCTGTCTATATTCTTTGTGAAAATTCCTTGAAGACACTGCATTGAAGCTGTACGGGGCTACTTCGCTACTTCATCACTGGTGGCAGACCGCCTGAGCATATACTGGACAGGATCATAGCTTTACAAAGTGGAGAGGACACAATCCATAGAGTGGGAAGCAACCTTTGACTCACCATGATCTACGCGGGGCTAAATTGACAGTTCGCACTATGTTGGAATGAAAAATGACCGACGCAAATCCGCAAGGCTGAGAACTTCCGTGATAAGATCGGAGCCATCTCGGGCTTAACGCTTCGGCATTTCTCACTCGGAGATACTGTGCACTATATCAATCCAGGCACCCACCACTCAACCCCACAACTTACAACAAACCAACCTCGGAATTATTCAGACCTCAGACAAGATGTTACGCTCACTTCTGTCACTGGGGCGGACACCCGACTATCTCTTCCCCAAAGTGGACCCCGCAAAGGATGGACCAGAATGCCTCCAAGACTGCGCAGACTGCACAACACAGTTTCCCTCCAAAGTGAAAGTTGAAACGTCAAAACCGCTGTATGGGCATATCAAGGCGTTCAATTCTCATGTCCTTGTCGCGACGGGACGGTCAGATTGGAAGGAAAAAGTTGAGCAGGAGAAGGGCAGTCTGATGGAGGCGTTCGATCAGCCTTCTGCAAAATCAAAGCATGGGGTATGCTGAAAAAGCTATGCAAATCTTCCATGAGGTCTTGCTGACTCTTTCACAGCGAATCATGGTCTCCGCGTCAAACATCCAACCGCCAGACTACACTGGCGCACAAGAAACGAATAAGCCGACCACTGTCCTCATTCTGCCCTCGTTCACCTACGTGGACTCCGTTTCACAAGCAGACGTGCCAGAGTTGGTCAAGCAGTACATCGACAAACCCACAGCCGAGAAGAACGAGACCGAGATGAAGACATCAGAAAAAAGCATGAGCGCGCGACCCTGCGAACTAGACTACGTGATTCTCCTCTGCTCCCACCGACGACGAGACGCCCGCTGCGGCATCACAGCGCCCCTGATCAAGAAGGAACTCGAGCGGCATCTGCGCCCGCTAGGACTCGTCCGAGACGCAGATGATACTCGGCCCGGCGGCGCGGGAATCTTCTTTGTTTCTCATGTGGGCGGGCATAAGTTCGCTGCGAATGTGCTCGTGTATCGGAAGAAGGATCAGCAGATGATCTGGTTGGCACGAGTACGGCCTGAGCATTGCGAGGGGATTGTCAAGTACACCGTTTTGCAGGGGAAGGTCGTTCATCCGGAGACGCAGCTTAGGGGTGGATTTGATCGTCTGCGGGGGCTGACGAGTTGGTGAGCTGGGTATCAGTGATGGGAAATAGCGAGCAAGTTATTTCGGAAAGAGAGCTCTTCGAACTATCGCTAGAGTTCTTCAATCAAGGGCATTCAATTCGATTCAGATAGAGTATTCACCGGGGCAAGTTTCGATTCATGTCGGAAGATAAGCCCAGTCTATGCGGCCTGCCGGTGGTAACAGCAGAATATCTCAGACATAAATCGTCACTCAATTGGCAGCAAGTGTCAAAGAATCTGCCAAAATACTTCCATCTTGTAGATTTTAGGTTGAGAAGACTTGGTAGGGTTGCGGCCCGCGACACGCGACGTCACCGCGTTAATTGGTTTCGCGACCGCGTCGATCGTCTTTCTCCCTTCAACGCAACACCGCAGGTTCTTCGACATGCAACAATGACTGACCACGCCCTCAGCTCTCGAACTGAGGTCACAAACCAGGCCACAACTCTTCGAGCCGAATTGAAGGTCTGGGAGAAAGAATTCGCGTCGAATCATGGTGGGAAAAAGGCTGGCCGGGAGGATATCAAGCAGAACCCTGATATTGGTAAGTCACCCTCTTTCAGTTCGTGGAATTGAACCTAGCTCTGTTTGCAAAGACCGGGAATAGACGACTAACGCATTGCTCTCCACAGCCGCCAAATACAAAGAGTACGGCCGACTCAAAAACCTCGAAGCGTCTCTTGCGCGACGCGAGAATCGCCGACAAGAAGGCCCCGGGAGTCAATCCAAGAAGCGAAAACATACCTCCCCGACTGGTCCAGCGAGCACATACCCTGATGCGACGCCTCGCAAATCCTCCAAAGGGCTCTTTGCAACTCCGTCCCACAACCGCACCGCAAAGGCTCATCCCTCGCAACTAGATCCCTACGATTCACCCTCGACGTTCCGCAAATTGTTCAGTCCAAGTACACATCGGCAAAACCTCCCTGCTCCATCCCCCCTGAAAGCCGCAATCGGTCCTACACCTCAGCGCGATGGAAAGGCTCTGGGACTATTCGACATGTTATCCGAATCAGGTGGAAGCAACGCAACACCATCGGCGAAGAAGCAGAAGGATGCCCTTGCAGCAGGGTTCCAAACACCGTCCAAGCCGCGTGCCTTCGACCCTATCAAAGAGGTGCCAGAAGAAGAGGAGGAAAGCACGAGACTCTCCCGAACACCAGCATCCTCGACTAAACAGTTCTACCTAGCGAATCTCTTCGCCACGCCAACTACCATGCGCTATGCTGCCATGGTCGAAGCAGAGGATGATAAAGTAGCGCAAGGAACCCAACCTCCGCAACAGGCGACTGCAGCATCACCAGAGCCAAATCCTTCTGAAACACCATCCTTCCTACGCCGTTCAAACTCAGGACGCTTCCCTCCACCGTCTACCAACAACAACAGTGCTGGTTTGAGCCCAATTGCGTCTCGAAAACCGCTACAATTTGCCGGGCGGGGTCTTTCACATTTGGTCAAAGGCCTTCGCGCTATGGAGGAAGAGCGCGAAGATGATGAATGGGACGTGCTCCGTGAGATAGAAGCTGAGCAGGACGCCGCCAATATCGAGGTCCCGGAGAGCCAGTATCCCGCTGAGCAGCAGAAGCGCCCCTATAAGAAGAAGGGCCAGAAACGGACCACCCGGAGGGTGATAATGCGACCTGTCGCACCTCGACAGAAGCCCAAGCCAGATCTTGCTACAGCTGCCGCCGCTCAAGATGAGCAGAGCCATGAAAGCGACGACGAGCTCGCAGCCGTGCCGGAAACCCAACTTGCTACAGGCGCAAATGAAAGCGAAGCTGATTCCCACGAGAACGAAGAAGGCAGCGATGTAGCTTCACTGCATACCATCTCAGGAGCAGAGTCAGCGTCCGAGGCAGAGCCGGACGCAGATTCAGATGGTGACCCAGAGTACGACGAGAAGCGGAAGCCGCTACCCAGAGCGAAGAGCTTCTCGGAGCGAATGAAGGAAGCTGTCGCAATGGTGAAACCGAAGCCTAGAGAGCCTCCGGTGAAGACACAAGTGCCGCAGGAAGAGCAGAAAGAGAAAGTGGCTAAAGTCCGGAAGGTTAACCCTGATGCTCATGCGAATTACCGGTCATTGAAGATTCGGAATAGGTCGGGGGCATCGCGTGGTCGTGGGCGGTTTCGTCGGCGATAGGGACCTTGATTGGAACTACCTAGGTACTTTCATGATGTTACGATTGCATTGGTATCCAGCATTGATAGCTTTGGTTTGCAGAAATCCACCTGATGCATTTCTTGTCTATGTAATGCGTGACAGAAGCGCAGCATAAACTCCACATGTAGAAGCGATAGACTGTCCAGACTATTGAATCATTCTATTGATCTAATGTACACTGTTTTTGTGAGAGCTCTGTGTCAGTCGGGTATATAGCGGTCGAGGAGGTTTCGATTTGGGGGCAGTCTGGAACGACGATTCGCCGGCCGCGGCCTGGCTGCCATCTCTGTCTGCCCAACTGTTCTGTGCCCTTCTGGCCTGGATATACGGTCAAACAGGCTCCTCTCTTGGTCACGAACCGGCGATGCGCTGCGGCGGCGGGTCGACACAAGCCTGGGAGTGTCGCGATCCCGGCGGCCATCCCGAGCACTATCCCCATCAGGAGTACTTTGTGCCGGTCTGGGATACTGCACATGGCGATCCCAGTCCTCCAGGGACGTATAAGGACTTCTCAGCCATGCCAGCAGCTCATGAAGGAAGAGACGGGCATTTTCTCGCCCAACAAAGTCCCGCAGCAGCTCCTCCGCCTGTCCCGCACTGCCTTTAATGTCGACAGTCCGCAATATGGCGATGACATACTCGAGCAGGAACTCGGCATTATTCGCCCTACGCTCTTCCAAGCGCTGGCGGCCAGGGCGCGGAACATGGCCACTACGCCCACGGTCTTCCTCCTCAGTCTCCGGATTCAGGAAGCTAAAGACTTGCAGTTCACGGCGGATCCATTTGCGCGCTCGCGACACAAGGGCTTCATCGCGATTGAACTGCTCTGGAGTCACCTCGCTGTATTGCGAAAGACGGTTCGACCCGACTCGAAGAGAGTATAGCTGGTTGCGATAGACGTTGCGCCTCACTGCCAGTGGATCGTCAGCGAGCGGCGGTGGCTGGCGAGGTCGCGGTGGGGGACGTCGTTGTCGGGAACGCTCGTCTCCAATGTAGAGGCCCCCAGCAAGGGCCCTTCTTTGCGTCGAAGTCCATGATGGGCCTCGGGGCGGTTTTCCGGGCGGTGCGGCGACAGGCACATTGTATGTTTTAGGACCTCGTGGGTCTTTCAGGTCATATTGCACGGCACTAAGTTGGATCTTACCTGTTTGATATCAGTCAAACTCGGTCAGTGCAAATACCAAGGCCCGTACATAATGGACAGTAAGGCTGCTGCTCGAGCCAGCTAACGAGGCAAAGGTAATCGAAGTTGCTGTGTTTGCATGGTATTGCAACACTGGGCTCAGTGATTGTCTCGAGGCAGATAACACACGGGTCCGCACCCTCTGCCTCCTCATCCGCTACCTCCTCGAGCGTTTTCTGGAGGATTTCCTGTCGCAGGTCTCCATCATCCGCCATGAAGCGAGAGGTGTCAAGGAAGAAGCGCCGCGCTGCTTATCGGCGGCGGGTCACGAGGAAGGCGGGACCGCCCGCGGCAAAAAACCGCGGAGCTTCCACTCTTCCTTCCCTCAATCACAGCTCCAACTCTGTTGTTCGGCAGTCTCAAGAGTTTTTCCATCCCCGTCCTCGATATGCGTCAAGTTTGACAGCAGCAGCTGATACCGACCCGAGACATCAGACCAAAACCCTGATGCGTTCTGCCAAGGCTGTTGTCACTGAGAGACTAGCGCGCCTCGGTCAACCCGCTTCCAGCATGTCTCACAACACAATGGCTATGCAACGGTCTCCTGCGCATACACTCACTTCTCTCAAGCGCTGGTCTGTTGTGAATAGAGAGCTTCCTGGTGGGTATCTCTTTCGGCGCTGCCAAGGGTCTCTTGCAAGGGCTCTCGTTAACTTTTCTGCCAACTTCCTACAGCCGTCTCGCAGATCCGAGCAATCCATGTCTACGATTTTGACAACACTTGTGAGTCCTATATCATGCGCAACCACAGAACGTACGCTCACATACATGTTAGTGTTTTTGAGCCCGCTGCCCAATCCGCAGTTGTGGATCGGTGGGACCATCGGTTTTCTCCAGGCATATGAGAGTTTCGCAAACGGTGGATGGTGGCACGATCCGAATCTCCTCGCCGCCACAGGGGATGGAATGGAAAAAGAAGAGCCACGGGCATGGAAAGGGTGGTGGAACGAGCAGATTGTGTGACCACCAGGCGCCTCTGTCCTCATTTACTGGTTTGCTGACTTGAACTAGCTCCACCTAGTGAGGCTTAGCATGGAACAGAAAGATGCACTCACAGTGCTCTTGACAGGCCGGAGTGAAGCTGGCTTCGCCGATATCATCAAGCGCATGGTGGCAAGTCAAAAGCTCGAATTCGATCTGGTTGGGCTCAAGCCCGAAGTTGGCCCTAATGGCCAGCGGTTCCCATCGACCATGACCTTCAAGCAAAATTTCCTCGAGGATCTTGTCTTTACTTACGAACAGGCAGAGGAGATTCGGGTCTATGAAGACCGTCCCAAGCAGTGAGTGTCGGCTAAGCTTTTGCAGCATCTTGCAACTGATTGATGATGTTTCCAGTGTGTCTGGGTTTCGGGACTTCTTCGAAACAATGAACCGAAAGCTTCAAGATGGAACAGCTTCTGTACCTCGACGGCCCATTAATGCCGAGGTTATCCAGGTGACCGAGGAATGTGCATATCTAGACCCCGTCACTGAGACTGCGGAGGTGCAACGGATGATCAATGCGCACAACCTCGCACAGCGCAATCAGGCTGTAGCAAAGGTCAAATCCCCATACAACCGGCTACGCATCAAGCGGACAATCTTCTACACGGGCTATTTGCTCTCTCAAGAGGACTCAAACCGCCTGGCCCAGGATGTGTTGGGCCCGTTACTGCCTCCCGGGCTCTCTGAATCAAACAATCTGAAAATCATGGCTAACAACATCCTTATTACTCCACGCCCCGCTCCAAAGTCAGTTTTGGAGAAAATTGGAGGCATGGGGAAGAAACTAAGCTGGCAGGTCACTGGAACAGCATGCTTTGAAAACAGAATCTGGGCGGCTCGCGTGTCGCCGATTCCCGCAACAGCAACTTATCACACTGAGAACCACGTTCCTCTGGTTGTCTTGGCTGTCCGCAAAGGATCGCGTCCTATTGACGCAGGCAGAATCCAGAACTGGCACCCCGTTCCGGCGGACGTGGCCATGACATTTGAAACAACCATTGGGGAGAAAGTGGTACTGCGAATTGAAGAGGATAATCCACGCGAGGGTCCTTGGGAGAGCCAGTTCATGAACAGGAACAACAAACGGCGCTACCACCCCGAGCAAGATGCAGACATCGTCTTCCCGCAGTCGGGTGGCGAGGTTTATGGGTACGAAGGACAGTCCAATGGCTATCACCCCTATTCCCGCTCCGGAGGGGACCACCGCAACAACCACGACGAAGGTAACCGTCGAGGGTCTTACCGCGGCCGTGGTCGCGGTGGTGCTGGACGAGGAAGAGGTGGTCGTGGTGGCCGTGGTCGTGGTCGGGGTGGGCGCGATGGCCAGGTCAACCCATATTATAAGTCCCTCGATGATACAGCAGGTTCGTTCGATGGGACAACCGGTAACAATGGCGGCCACGACAGCGGAGGATTTTCAATGAACTACTGAATCAGCGGCAAGTCTCCGGCTGTGCGATGATGGCAAGTGGCAATCTTGTTTCATCGGAAGTTTGAAGCTTCACATGTATCTTTACTTTCATGCCTATCCCAAGGCGGCAGGTTATGGCGTGCATACTACGGGTCTGGCGTTCCGTGCGGGAAAACGGGGTTCATAACGAATTACATACGTCTTTCTTCGAAGGTCTTTCTCATACCAATTGAAATGCTATCGGAACAATGCCGATGCATATTTCATCAAATCAAGCGTTGCCGATACAGAAATGGCCTTGATGGCCGCGGCATAGTACGGGATCTCTTGCCCATTGTAGTCGCAGCTGTGACCCTTGACATCGATTGTCACGACACCAAAATCCCCCTGGCCTAGCACAGCCTCGTCAACGAGCATCGTCTCATTAAGATTCCCAAGCACAACAGTGCTACTGATATCTTGCTCGAGCATTAGATTGGGAAGGTCGACGTATCCAAGATCTGAGCCGCCCATACTGAGGTTGAAAGTGACATGACCCTGGTTTTCGAGTCAATGCTTAAAGGCAGATGGGTCGAAAGTAACGGGGGCAAACATACCATCTCGACGATATACGGCGTCGGATTGCGGATGGTGATGGTGGCATTCACATTGTAACCATCGACTGGGGGATCCAAGAGGTCTACATTCGTGACGTTGAATGCACCCTCCGTATTCACGAATTCTGTGCGAGTTAGTAAACATACCGAAGAAAGGACATCGTGTGCACAAACCTGTAACATTATACCCATTCACATCCATCACCTTATGAATATCCAAATGCGCCGTCGGCAATGCCCCAAACTTCAGGTCCGGCGTCCCAGTAACCAAAACGCCAAAGCTGTGGTTCGTAGCAGCCGAAACAGCCAGCTTAGACAAACACTCGACGCAAGTGAGGTCCAAATCATGATCGATGTTTAGGTCGGCACCATTGCTGAACTGGATCTCCGGCACGGGGAATACGGCGAATTCCTCGTTGGTATCTTCAAGTCGACAGCTCGCGTTGAACGCTGTCAGGTATCCGCTGCCAGTGAAGCCGCCTCCCATGCTCAGTTTCTTGGATTGACTGACGTGGAAGGCGTTGGGCCGCGGATTGGTGATTGCGAGGCCGGTGTAGTCGTATTGATACTTGTTGATGTAGTCGTTGGCGAAGTGGGGGATTCCGACGTAGACGCTGTTTCTGTTAGGATCGAAACAAGAATTAATGTGTAAGATCATGAAGTAATCTTACAGCGGTAGCACGACGACAAGGACCACGACGCTCAAGGTGATCAAGTATATCCACCACCATTTCTTCATGTGCGCCTTGAACCGTTTCCATGCAGTCGGATTGGCAGCTGGCGCAGCGCCATCCGATCCTGTAGTATCAGAGCCATACTCGAGGACAAATTTCGACATGGTGAGATCTTCTGCTATGTTCAAGTGCGACCTCTATCGCATCAAATGTCAATTGTATAAGTGTTCTTGAACATTGATGGCACCGCGATAGTGCGCATCTTATAATCAATTTGCAGAACAAGCGCACGAGTGGCAAGAAATCGTAACGGCGGAATTAAAAGCGAGATGAATGCCATTTTTGAGATCGTCTGCAGGTTTTATCCAATCTCGCGAGGCTACCCCCCATGGGGGGCCATGGACAGTGTCGATCGTGGATCCACTTCACATGGAACCAGGCGGAAAGATTGTTAGGGGTGCGTATTTCGGAAGCCGAATACGCAGCTCGCTAAGCGGATCGGCGTGGTATAGAACCCGATCAAGGTATTGCACCGCTCAGTGTTTCGGAACTGCTAGGTCCTAGAATGAGAATGCTGATTTTTTGGAGAAATAGGTGAGTATCGGAAGGGATTGATTCTGTGTGAGGAGCGGGGAAGGATATTTCACTAGGCCACATTAATAATTATGAAGTATATTAGAAGTGTCTCTATAGAATCTGACAGCAGGATCTACTCAGATGCTTGAGAAAGTAACACATCTCAAAAGTGCTACTTATTTTGGCTTCTACAAAAAAGCCATTAGATCGCAGGCTATATATCATCATTTCAAGTTCTCAGAGTGCTCCACTAAGCATTGCTTGGGAATAGGGCCTATAGCATTTGACGATAGCATTTCTACAGCCACATCCTTTGCTTTCTACATTCAAAATCGACTTCAGCCTCCAGGCTTAGGATACCTTACTTTGAAAGGTGCAGTAGAGCAACAGCTATCCTCTTTATAATTCTCGTTAAGTTGACTATCTAGAACCCTAACCAGTCGGAGAAGCCACATAGCTGAAAAAACATTCAATGCACACTGAGGCTTGTTTTGTACATGAAAGAAGAAACGCCTCGATATCTCAAATAGAGGTTCCAATTGAAAAAAGTCCCAGGAACACCGACCGCAAGGCTGTACAACAAAGGATTGATTGGCATTCATTCCATGCCAACTCGGCATATTCTGATAAAGTTGCAGAATAGCCACTTCAGTTCTCTTCTCTTGGACTTTGCTTGATGGCAGGCCAGGAGAGTGAAAAAGGATTCTGATCCTCCTATATGTCCGTAGTGTGCCAATTGTCCATTCCCAAAAATCCATGTTCCATAGGAACCTATGTTCCCGAATCGTGTTCCATTCCGTGTTCATTCCACGTCGCGACCCGTCGTCGGGGCGTAGATATCATTCATTTCCCATTCGTGTCGGATATCAAGGTAGATTGTGTCGTAGGGCGAGAGAAGAGATGTAAAACGCGTAAATCAACAGCAAATCAAAATGTGTGCATGACCCCAGGTCAGCCTGATCATTCGTCGTCGTCGGTCAATTTCCGGATCAGCCTGATGCTGAGAATCATGAAGAGTAGGCCGATGGTCACGACGACCAACAGAACGAACCCGAACCAGCCCAGCACCATGGCTGACGTACCGACACCGCTCTTTACGCTGCCATTACCCATGTCTTGGGCAATTGTGCTTGCTGCGACGGATGCGGTGTGTTGCCATAGTACTGAGACGAGCACAAATACAGAGGCAACAAAGATGAGAGCGAGAGCAGTTTGCGAGACTGGCCGGGAAGGAAACGGCTTCACCTCGACATCAGAGCCGGACTCATCGCGCTCCTCATGCCAACCGGGAAAGGTTGCGAGGAGGATGAAGCAGAAGAAGGCGAGGACGACGGCGACAATGCTAAGAGTATGTTAGCTCAGCGCAGCGGCTAGAAGAAGAGGGTGACTTACAGAAGATATGGGAATACTACCGCGTCCTTGAAAGTCGAGGCAACCCAGATCAAGTTGAGTGGATCTTGGTCGACGGTGACAATCTCAGCCAGTGCCGTGGCGTTGGAGTTGCAGATGTAAGATCCACCATCCGGCTGCACGCAGATGCCAAAATAGCCCACGCGGACTTCAAGCTCTGCGGCACCAACAATGTTTGATATGGCTGTCGACACGCCCGGGTCGACTTGGGAGAAGTCGATGAATGGTTGGTACTTCTCGTAGTATATCGAGATCAGGAAGATATCAGGGATTTGTGGGGATGACGAGGAACATCCCGCCAACAAGAGTGCTGATATCGTCAGTGGCATTCCAATTGCACACGTGGAACTCCGCAATCATGGCGGCCCGAAGGGTACTTACATAGCAGAATAATGGCAAGAGCGATAATGATCATCAACACATGATGGTACCCGATCATAGGCAGGAATCCTGCAGTTCAAGTCAGCCACGGTCCGGTGCCATAAAGAAACTCCGGTGTTACTTACGGGCCCATCCCTCAGCAAATCTGATAGCCATTGCGAACAGCGACGGGTCGCAACTGGCCCACCTCTTTCTCGAACGTCACTCGACTCACTTCTCGGATCCCCGAGAAGGAGTATTTGGGACCGAAGGGAAGATCAGAGCCTGCTTGAGGCCGCTTCACGGCTTTGAGGCTTGAGACCGCTGGCAGTCAGACACTCGAGTATCAGCCTCGACCTCGAAGATCGGAGTGTGGAATGTGGAGGAGGAATGTGGCAGATGCAATGGGAGCACGAAGATCGAATTGATGCTGGCAGTGTCGTTCAAGTCGGTAGCGGGCCAGAGGGCAATTGATTGACAAGCGAAGCGTCTTCGATTCCGAATCGCACCTAGATTGAGATCTCGAGACTGGTCAGAAGTCTTGAAGCCCTTGGCAGGTGTAACACAGGTGAAAGAGAGGAATGTGTAGAAGGAATGGAAGGGGAGGGAGAAAGATCGTAGCTGCAATTCAGAAAACCCACGTCAGGCTCAAAATTCCACGTAATGAAGCATCTGGAGGCTGGGGATGGAGACAGAGTATGGGAATCTGGGAGGCTGGGCCAACCGTCATTGTTTACTCGCCCGCTTCCCGGGAAACCGAGATACACCGCTTTCTATTTCCAGCAATTCTGCCGGATCATCTTGGAGCCTGACGCCCACGCTAGTCCTGATTTGGTTTAGCCTTGATCATCTTAAAGTTGGCCCCACCGCCCCAGCCATCGATTATCTTCTTTGCAAGCCCAATTCGATTCAAGATGCTAGATGATACTCCGTAGTAATGGCTAAAAATGACACTGCCCACTCCACGCCAACACAGAAATATGTGGCTGATACCCAATGGCCACACACAGACAATGCAAGTCCCAATGATTTGTTCCCGTCCAATACTCCATGCCCAACCCCAGAAAATGCATGATACCTAGGTGGGAGCAAACGAGAAACGCTTCAGATCCAAGGGTGTGTTCTGGGCAGACATGTTTGGCTCTTCGTCTTCTTCTTCATCACTGCGCGGCACAATAAGGTCTTCACTGCCCTGCGTACTGTTGTTCACAGCGGCGGACGACTTCATATCCGGTGATTCTTCTGGCTCCGAATCCAGAGAGTCAGAATGTCGAAGCTTTGTAGGAAAATCAATAGTATGAGACCGAGTGAGGGCAGCATGACCCATCCGTTGGAGAGGTGTAAGGCGCTGCCGCTGAGGGATCCTGCGCTGTGTACCAACACCAGGCGTCCTGGGTGACGTGGTAGGTGCAGCCCGGTTCACAGGAGAAACCACAGGAATCCTTGTCATTGGGGACCGCGGTGCAGTAGTCTCTCCCCGAGAGGTTCCTTGAAATGAATACTTCGAAAGTATGCTAGAGTTCTGACGTTGAACGTGGTATTCAAGAGCCTGCTTGAATTTCGAGCCAGATTGGGCATCCTCAGGGACGGACTCGGCAAGCTCGGTCTGATCTTCCGCCAGTGCTCCGCGCTCTGCCACCTGGGGATAAGAAGGGTCCTCGACTCCATTCTGCTCTTGTTCACGGATCTCAGGCCCGCTCTTTTCGGCCTCTTTCCCCTCAGACTCAGCCTTAGGTGTAGGATCAGGAATATTAGAGAAAATATCCTCGGCAATTTCGTCAGAAAAGACATCCAATGTCGACTTTCGCTGCTTCTTGGTACGTGTGACCTTCTGTCCACTGGGGCTGGCCTGTTCCTCGTTCGATGCAAAGAACCGGCTGCGAGAGTTTGGACGAGAGGGCAGCAAGTCGTCTTCGGTCTCGGAACAGAGCCTCTGTCGCTTGGTCGGCTGCAAAGTCGAAGCCCGCGCTGCTTGAGCAAGGAACGAATTCCTGCCGGCGCTGCGCACCATAGGGCTCATACCTTGGTCCGAGAACGCGCGAATGACAGGTGACCTAGCCACGCTAGAGCGTAAGGGAGCCGAGTTCGCTTGCCAGGAGTTGTTCGCATTCCGCTGCAGCAACCGCTGCTGGCTCGGTGATGGAGTGAGGCTGTTTGGGTCCAGCTCGGCCAGTGGCGTCCGCTTCGGGGTAAAGAAGGAATTGATAGGCTTGCTCGGCTTCAGCTCCGAAGATGAACCCAGTGTCTGGCGACGACTAATCCCCAGGGGCAATTTACCTGCAGCCAAAGGTTTCATCTCAATAGGCTCCTTGGTTGTGGGATCCAAATAACCACAGGCAACTCCAGCCGCGATTTCGGCCTCCACATCACTCCCAATAAAAGGCAATTCATCCAAATTGATGCCTTCCTCCGGTGCAGTCAATGTCACAAGCTTCTTTGCATCAGGGCAAAACACTCGCTGATAGAGAAAGGTGAGCTCAGCCTGCTTGAAGTTGGCAAGGTAGTCGGCAGGGACTTGAAATTGGCCCTCAAATTGCAGCATGCGAAGCGCCTTTTCCACAGTTCTGTGCTTGCGAATGCTCCGGTAAGCAGTCTTCAGGCCCATCTTGGGGATATTGGCCAAATAATCACATCCACTCAGAATACACATGCGTCGGAAGTCTGCATCAGTCCATCCAACTAGACTGACCTCCCTGCAAGCGGTGAAATCTGCTCGGTTGATCTCAATGCAGTCACCATGTTGATCCAATTTTGACAAAAGCCTCTTGGCCCCAAAAACGAGAAGATCCGAGTCTTCGGAGATGATCCCGTGGATAATGCCTTGTTTCTCAAGGTACACCAATTGGGCATCCGCTTCGTAGGGCGCCACCACATACTGTACATTCAGTTTCTTCAGTTCTTCAATCAATTGGCGGGCCATGTACGGTGTGACATCGACTGCTTTCTGGAACTCCTGGTAGGCCTCGGGTATCCTGCCCTTGCGCTGAAGTTCCAAGCCCAAAGCCTTGCTTTCCTGGCGTCTGCGGTGCCGGTCCTGTTCTGTGCCCGCTTTGCTGGGAAGATTGTCCCCGTCGAATACGAGGTATGGTGTAACGCCGAAGTAGAGAAGCATTCGGACTCGATGAAGAACGAAATCGATATGTCTGGGATCTGTTAGTCCCTTCTAGTAACATAGGGCATTGCACGGGGCACTTACTTTCTTGTCGGCCTATCCAAAACCAAATCCACGGAACAGGCGACTGTACCGCGGTGGAGCCAGCCATAAGCATCGACTCCAAGAGTCTGACCACTGAACTTCTTCAAGTGGCATGGCTTTTGGATCGACTTGAGAAGACCATGGAGTCCTTGGATTGGTCAGCTAAGGACTCTGCCTTTCGTTCAGTCCAGCAAACATACCCTTGATACCCATGGCGGGCACCGTTCGAGGCACAGGCGGGTCCGCGTGTTTACTCGGGACACAGTGACATGCGATACCAAATTTCCGGGCTCCAACGCGTAGCAAACAAAGAACGAAAGACGAGGATAGGACCAAAAGCGAAGATCACCGAGTAAATACCTCCATGATGGGGAATGTTTGTTCACGTTTGTTCCCCTCGACGCGCAGACGCGCTTTCGAGGCAATTGGGAAAGCGGTCGTAGGCCCCTCACCGCCAAATTCTGCAGGCTCTCGAAAAATAATTATGGCAGCGCGGGACAAGCCTTGGAGCAATTGCCCTCACAGCAATGCCTCAACGGAACCTCCAGAAAGTGCACAAGCACATTTCCAAGAAGCGGGGGGTCCTTGACTCCCTGCACGAGAACAGTCGCGACGCACAGCGGTTGCGACGTGCCGGTGCTCGAGATGACCGACTGGTCCGTCATGCCGCGATTACGCAAAGAGCCCGCCAGCCATACAGTGAGCATGCATTAAATACTTGATCGCATGGAGGATTTCTGACAACTAGTAGTGGATCGCATTGAGTACTTCCATGATGCTGTTCAAACGATCGACGAGCCTTTGGGCGAGACTGGATTAGCCGAATTGGTATCCAAGTATGTGCATCGCTGCAGATTGATCAACAACCCAGAACTAATACACTCCAGGTGCATCAACCGAGACGCAGATGAACTAGCACAGCTCCAGCAAGAGCGGCGAAAAGGACGGCCGCCTACTCGACGGGAGGAAGCATTGAAGCAGCGGACACAGACGGAGGAGAAAGAATTCAAGACCGGGTTCTGGATGCCGGATCTAAGCGACAAGGACGTTCTTTTGGCATTGAAAAACTGGAATGGCGAATGGTCCGGCCTGAGTCCAATGAAGTTCGTTCGACTCACTCAGAATGGAGTGAAGCAGACGTCAAGTTTTCCGCCCAAGGGCATGTCATGATTACGGATATCCTCTAGATCTCTCTATTCCGGTATGACCGTGGACGACTGGCGCAATGGGTGCATCCTGCTTTCTCTTTGTATTTTGCAAATACCTCAATTGCATGATATCCAAGCATTGTCACAAAAATAAAAGAAACAATAATTGATAGCTCGAAGTACAAAACTCGGCAGATCTGCAAACCAGAAATTTGGCCGTGCCAAAAGGCTGGTCTTGGCGTTAACATCATCCGTTTAGCTCGGTCTCTCTTTTTCTCCTCGAAGCTTCCTCCATCCAACTCAAACCATTTAATTATTCTCACATCCACAATGTTGTCGCTTCGTGCTCTCTCGCGCTCCGTGCCGCGTTTCTCGCGCTCTGTCGCCCGCACTTCGCTGCGCCCGGCTGTGCTCCCTAAGCCCGCTTTCGTTCAGCCCTGGAAGCAGGCCACCAAGCCTGCCTACGCTTCTTTCTCAACATCCAGTGTCTTCCGGGAACCCGCTGCTGAGAGTATGTGACATGAAGTACCCGGAGTAACCTTTGATGGTTTCAGTGAACTTGGCGACAGTGATTGGAGAACATGCGCTAATGTTGGTTTCTTCTTTTTCTCCGACAGGTGACATCGAGCTCATCGCTAAGCTTGAGGAGGAGATCAAGCACGAGAAGGCTTCCGGTATCGAGGATGCGCGTGAGCAGCAGGCCAGCATCGACTACGCCCTGCAGAATGGCGAGTGGCAGGCCAAGGACGTCGAGGGCGAGCAGGAGGTTGTTCTGACCAAGAAATTTGGCAACGAGACGTACGGCTCATCGATTCTGTTGTCCACCGTCCAACACTAACTCACATATCCCGCGCAGTATCCGCGTTACCTTCACCGTCGCCGACATCAACAACCTGTCCGAGGACCCGATGGACGACCTGACCGACGAAGCTCTCGGCGACGAGAGCGAGTACCAGACCCAGCAGAACAAGCCCGAGGGCGAGGATGAGATCCTCCCTCCCACCTTCCCCGCTCGTCTCAACGTCACCGTCGAGAAGCCCAACAACGGTGCTCTCCTGATCCAGGCCGTCATCCAGGACGGCGACCTCCAGATCGAGGAGATCTCCCACTTCGCCAACGCCGAAGTCGCCAACGCCCACACCGCTGAGAAGGACTGGACTCGCCAGAGCCTTTACGCCGGTCCCCCGGCCGAGAATCTTGACCCTGAGCTGATTGCTTTCTGGGGTCGCTACCTCGAGGAGCGTGGTCTGAACCTTGAGTTCCAGAACATGGTCACCGACTACATTGCCTTCAAGGAGCAGAAGGAGTACGTCCGTTGGCTCGACAGTAAGTTCCCCTACAATTACTATGCATGGTATGCATACTGACATTGCCACTTAAGACGTCCGGAAGTTTGTCGCTGCTTAAGTGCCGGGTCGAATTTCTCCCTCCCTGTTGGAAGCCCATGTGATCCGTCGAAGCTTGCCTGTCGAGTCTTCGCCGTCTATCTCTTTCTTTGCTTGTGTTGTAATAGCCCCCAAGTGAAATGGCCTTGTATGGCGCAATCAGTCTCTTGACCAACTATGTACCAATATCCCTCTCAAATATATGAAGAACCTCGCGAGTCGTCCATCTCCAAACAATTCACCAGAATCGTCTTTGTAGTCCTTAGCGCCCGATGTAACCAACGCCTGTGTTCAGTATTTCTCTAATGTCAGGCCACTCTTCCCAATATCCACAAGGTATTTTAATGCAGTACTGTTGGCAATGCTCAGGCCAGATTGAATGAGACTATGAGGAAGGAAAGGGCCTAGCCTGAAGGGAATGATGAAAGTATTTCTGAATGCTTATTACAAGGGACAATTAGACTCATGTCTAACGCCCAAACGCCTAGATAGAAGCGGCCCCAGCCATCAGGGACACATAAAAATCAGAAGAAGGGCATAAAGTCATCATCCTCAACAATTCAAAACACCCAACTGCTTAGAATTCCATCGGATCCGCCTTCACAGCCGGCGCAGTCTCCTCACGCTCCCGCTTGACTGTCCGCTCTTCCTTCAGTAGACTCGCGATGAAAGAACGGAAGAAGTCAATGTATGGCTTCAGGCTGGTCTTCTCATAATCTTGCATCTTGCGGCCACCCTTATTATCAGAGCCATTCATCGCATTACCTTCGACATCCGGCAACTCTGCCTCGGCGGTAGCCGCTGGATGTTTGGCATCGTATGCGTCAATCTCAGCGAGAAGGCTCATCACCGTAGGAACCGAAAGAGGATCAAATTCCTCGGCGTTCCGTGGATCAATGGGTACGCAGATTCGGCCAGTACCAGGGTGAATGACGAAAGGGCTCTTCAACAAGTGAATCATCTTCTTACTGACTTCGGCGTCCAGACGTGGGTAGGTGTACTCCAACACAATATCTTGCTTCGCATCTCGGAGGGTGGCAGGATTGAGGGTGCTGCTTTTCCCTGTCTTAGCCAACGCGTCAATGTCGGCCCACTTGCTGGTGCTCGGCCGGTCTGGTGATGAGTCCCACTTCCTGCGCAGGGCCTCGTTCAAGGACTTATCCGGAAGCAACGAGAGAAGTTTCTCTGCTTGCTCGGAGCTGGCAAAAGTATCTTGATCGACAAGCGTAGTCTGCGCAAAATGATTCTTCAGAATATCGAGACTGCGCGTGATATGCGGGTGCAGAGGCCGCTTCAGGTTCACCCGCTTTCCGCTTTGCGCCCCTCCTCTCAGGACCTCAAGATAACCAGCAATCGCACGCCGCCGATCGTCAGGGAGGTTGCGCGCACGGGGGTCGCAAACCCAAGCGTGAGCACCACGCCGACCCGAGTATACCCAAAGAATGTGCTCGAACCCAAAGTCCTCCCGCAAGGCGGCGTCGATGACCTTGATAGCCATGGTCACGAAAGCCCAGCACTTCGCGCAAATATTTGCTTTTTGACAACATGTTCGGATGTCGTCGTAATCAGTCATATCAATATCGAAGACCAGCTCTTTAGACACGGGCTTCATTTGACCACCGCGAAGTGTCTTGCGATCGCGGGGGTTCGTGCTGTATACCGGACCAATTTCGAAACGTGACGGGTTCATCTTAAGAATGTCCTTTCGGAAACTATCAATCGCATTGTCAGACGGGGATGCACACGGTTACTATGGCACCGGCGGAGATCCTTACAGGTCTGCGGTGGGATAGGATTGGTATCTTAGGTAGGCGTCGTTCTGTAGTGTGAGGGCGAATTCTCGGTTGCCAAAGTCTCGCGTGGGTACAACGCCATGATTGAGCCATTGGAAGAGGTATCGGAATGGGAACAGTCGCTGGTAGAACGCGAGCATGATATCGGTGTCGACGCCGCTCGGAGCGGAAGCTGGCCTAAGACAAAACCATAGATCAGCGAACAGCGCTCGTACTCTCAAAACAATTCCTGGGCTCACTCTGCTGGCAATGGTGCCGGTGAGGACTCCATCTTCACGTCCTGCGCGCTGGAAGCCGGGAACTCCTCGTCATCGTCCTCATCGAACATGTCCTCCAATTTGACGCCTCCATTCTCCGCCGAAGCGGGCACGGGCGCGTCCGTCATTTCCTCATCTTTCCGATCAGACGAGCCATTCGGGGACACTGAGTGTGGCATGGCAGGCAATGGGCTTGAGATACTGTAGGGAACGCCCGAACGGGAAAGAAGGCAACGCGTCTCCACGCGTCGCGCCCTAAGCCCTATGTCACGTGCACCTCTCAATCATCTTGCCGGAAACGGACGACGTGTTACTCTTCGATAGACTTCGCCCTGCAGGCACAAAATCAAAATCTTCACCCCTTGCCGCTTGCGGACAGCACCTTCTGTGGTGCCTGTAACCCATGCCTCAAACTGGATGACGGCCAGACTTTCATCAGTGACCGGGTCTCGTCAAGGAACAAGTGGACTAGTCCGCCACTCGAATTTCCATGAGTTGCGTAGCCTTGATCCGGATTCAGTGAATGGATCGCAAGAAATTTCTTCTCTGTGGTAAATTCCACCTTTGTTCGAGGTGACATGGTCCAATGCGGTAGCAAGTCCCGATCTGTTCGTCATGGACTCAAGCCAATGGCACATTGATCACGGCCGCCAGGCTGTCAGACCAGGCCACGACTTGTCGTATCATTCATTACCCATGTGAAATTTCTGTGCTGGAGAACGGGTTGAATGTCCATCTCACATTCTTGCCGATGCTTACGGCCGATGGATTGAGAGGACTTGCTAACGACAGCTGTGGTCCACATTCTTGAACCCCAGACGAGACACCCCGATCAGCGACTTCAGCTTCCTGGACGGTTCTGTTCGCTGTCGCAGTGGACGCCATGCCACACGGTCTTCGATCAGAATAGCCCATCCAATTGGGGAAGCCGGTTGATTGGGGAACAATGCAATTTCCCCCGGATGTTTTGTCCCTCTTCTGGGGCACGGTCTCAGCGTTAGGTCTCTACAGATTTCTGCATTCGAGGCGTAGGTCACACTGGTGGTGGCCGCTTTTGTGGTTTTATTTATTAACTCTGAGGCTCAATCACATCTCGACTTTTGACGCTGAGTCCATGGCCCTAGCAGATTCACGCATGAGAAGCTCCAGATCAGAATTACACATCGTCTAGCTGCCTAGCTTGACGATCAGCAGATCTCAATCGATCTGCGCTGTCAACTTATGATTTTGCAGATCATGATCAACCTTCGTGAGCTTTCTGCACCGTCTACCTCCGCATTAGGATATACTGTGGGCCCTGCGTGGATCTCTCTGGATGACACCGCAGGATGTCGCGTTCGCATCTGATACGACCATATGAACGTATCATCGCCCTCAAACACGCCCTATAGCCGCCCATCTGTGCCTCTAGCATCCATGGTTCAGCTGTCAAAGTTCCTGCATTCAGCCAAATACTCCCAAGATGTGGACCAGGGCAACGTTGGCTCTCCTGGACAGATCCAGGGCGGCCATCTCCGTCATGACTGCAGCCAATGTGTCGCAAAAGGCATATAAACTGGCAACCTGCTCCTTGATTTGAAAGATTTCCTCAATTCTCTCTATCACCTTCACTCGTTTGATCTAAGTTCGTTTCCAAGAGACAACCTTCAATTTCTCGAAATGCTCCAATCTGTTGCTCTTCTGGCTCTCGCCGCCAGCCCGGCCCTCGCCGGTGTCATGCAGCCCCAGGGTACTGATGCTGTCAACCACTGGGGTCCTCCGGGCGACAACTGGTCTCAGCCTTCTGGCGAGTGGACTACCCCGTGCGAGTCCAGCACCGTCACCCCGACTCCCACTCCCGTTCCCACCACCACCCCTTGCACCACTCCTACTTCTGTGCCCACCACCCCCGTCCCCACCACCAAGACCATCACTATTGTGACCACCACCTGCCCTGGTAAGCTTTGCCTTGTTGACATGTGCATTGAACCCGCCCGCTAACGTCGATCAGTCACCACGTCCACTGGCTCCTCTGGCAGCTCGACCTGGACTGTCCCGGTCACTGGCACTAGCACCATCACCTTGACCAGCACTATCGTCTGCACCAAGTGCGCGGCTCAGCCCACTTCGGTTGTGATCAAGCCCACTCCTCCTGCTGTGAAGCCCACCTCTGCCGTGGTGCCTCCTCAGTCGCCGGCTCCTCAGCCGCCGGCTCCTCAGCCCGCTCAGCCCTCCGTGCCGGCTCCCGCTCCTCAGCCTGCCCAGCCTTCTGGTGTTTCTCCTGTGCAGCCTGCTCAGCCCTCTGGCGTCTCTCCCGTCCAGCCCTCCAGCCCCGTCCCCTTCACCGGTGCTGCCTCTGCCGCCAAGCCCGCTGCTGGCCTCCTGGCCGGTGTTGTCGGTCTGATGGCCTTCCTGTAAATCAGGTAGCCATTGATGGTAGCGGGGTCGCCAAGAGTGACACGCTAAATGTGTACCTGACGTCTTTTCAGGCCTTGGTCTTCGTGGTGCGGACCAGGGTTTGAAGGACGCGGGATGTATTGTGCTTTTCTGGCCGTTCGCGCATGTCGATAACAGGCCCGCTTTGTCTTTCCGCCTTGACAGGGCCGGAGAGGAAGAGTTGCTTGGTCATTTCGAGAATTTGTTGTTTCCACTGCGAGTCAGGTCTAATATATAATGGTAATATCAATATTGCTGGATAACTTGCATTTCACATTCCAATAGTATTGGATGTAGTCCTCCATAGATGGCTGGGTCATTCGACGATTAGTACTTTTATCCGCGTAGCACTCGAAGGGCCCGGCGGGTGAAATATCGGAATTTCTGCCGGGTATAAAGATATGTGCAAACCAGTACACGAACGTTTCTACAACTCTCTGTTGCCTTAGTAGCGTAGCGATATGTGGTATCGTGGAAGAAAAATGAGTTGGCCACCACGTTCGTTCTTGGTCTTTTCCTGTGCTGGTGTGCCTGGTCCCGGACTATACGGCAGACGGGTGCCGTACCCGGCTCTATCCTTTGCCCAAATTATATCTGCAGACTCATGAAACCTGCTTCGGCCCGCTTTAATCATCTTTCTAGGACCTTGCGTGCTGACTGCCACTATTCTCGCTCACTGCAGTGAGAACAAGCGGTGTTCCAATGGTAGGAACAAGGATAGACACGTCTTAGGATCATCAAAAGGCCGAAAAGCCGGGCGAGACTCGGTTCACGGGAGGTTGTGGTTTGAGGTCCAAGCACTACGATCTATCTATGCAAATCGGGTACTGCGGCAAGTAAATGGTGGAAATCAGAAGACTCGGGTTTTTCTTGATCTCTTACAAGTAGATGATTTATTGAATGTGTTGCTTGCTTTCTCTGACGGGCGACTTCGCACTTCTCGTAGCCATAATCCCAGACCTTTAGTTTGAGGGAGATCTAAACCATTTTCTAAGCCATTTTCAGAATCATTTCCTAGACCATAGCTTGCGATCCAAAATACTCTGCAAAAGACCTGCAACACTGACTTACTACTTAGTAGTACTAGTCTCTTGTGTCGAAAAGCTTACTTCTTAGACTCGATCTGAACATCAGCCACAGACCTCAACATGATCCTAGTTCTAATGTCCGCCCATGAGTGCCAAGAATGCCGAGAGAAGTCAATTTATCCACCTGCCTATCCTGAGCAGGAAACAATTGTCCGATCCCATCGGGATATGGATCTAGCCAGAATAGCCTCAATCAAAGCCTCCCGAAAAGCTTACCGACGCCCACGTGCAACCTTAAAAGCACCTTGTTTATAGTTTGTCTCCGCAATCACAGCCACGCCCAAACTACACACGTCCTGTCGAATTTGACACTCTCGGCTAACATTTACTTGAACTCTTGAGAACTTGGATGTAACCTGGCAAAGCTTCATGTCCACCATCAGCCACACTTCTGCAGGGCCCAATTGATCATCCCACGTGCGGATGATTCTCCTCGGACCAGACCGCGCTCGGATGCGCTAGGAGTCCCAACCGTGATGAAGATCAGCAGGTACCGTGGCGATGTCCATTGTATATGGAACAACACAACGATGGAATAACAGAGACAATAGGGATAGCGTCATCCTTGCCAAGGAAGCCCATTTCAAATGAAAATTTTCAAACCAAGAAGCAAGGCTATATAGACTTGGCACCATGACCCTGTCTTCTCTGACTGCTTTTTTGTTCTCGCGAAAGGATCATTTGAGAACCAGGTGCATCAGCTCTAGTCACAAACATGATGAACCTCAAGGCCCTCTCGCTGATGGCCTCCCTTCTGGGGATGGCTTCAGCTGCCAAGCAGCCCATCAAGCTCACTCTGACCGGTCACATTGACCCGTCGCAGGTGATGTCTTTTGTCTACGTTCCCTTCCAGGTCCCTGTCGGTGTGACCTCCATCTACGTGCTTCAGAGCTACTCGGACAAGGGCGCCGGTAATTCTCTTGATCTCGGCTGCTTCGATCAGCGTGGTACTCAACTGGCCGATGCCATGAATGGCACAACCGGCTGGCGAGGATGGTCTGGTGGTTTCCGGTGAGTCTATCTCAACTCATCAACAAGTTGCTTGTCCAGGCTCATACTAAACAAGCACAGCAACAACTTCACCATCACCCCCGCTGATGCCACGCCCGGCTACAACCCCGGTGCCATCGAACCCGGAACATGGAACGTTGCTCTAGGCCCCTACGCCTCCGTCCCCGCCGGCATCGACTGGCAGCTGGACATCGAGATGAGCTTCGAAAAGATGGACTCATACTTCAGCCCGGCCTACGCCCAGGTCGACATGAACCCCCTCTGCTTCGGGTGCCAGGAGACCACCGACTTCACCTGGCAACGCGGCGACTTCCACATGCACACCGTCTACTCGGACGGCAAATACACCCCCACCGAGCAGGTGGAGCACGCCCTCTCCCAGCAGCTGGACTTCATCTTCTTCAGCGACCACAACACCGACACCAGCAACTCCATCGTCGGCGCTGTGCAGGCCCAGATCGCTCCCAACCTCCTCATCGGCCGTGCCATCGAGGTGACCACCCGCTCCGGCCACTGGCAAGCCGTCGGACTGGACCGAGACCAGAACATCGAATGGCGCTACAAGCCCACCGACGACCCCGGCTTCGCCGCCGCCGCTGAGCAGGTCCACAAGGCCGGCGGTTTCGTCTCCGTTAACCACCCCTTCGCTGCCTGCCCGGCTTGCAACTGGAGTCTTGACTGGGACCACAACGACGCCGTCGAGGTCTGGAACAGCGTCTGGGACTCGACGGACGAGCAGTCCGTGGAAAAGTGGCAGGAGCTCCTCATCGCAGGTAAGATGCTTACCGCCATCGGCGGCAGTGACTCCCACTCCCCGCCATCCATCAACGGCCTGCCCACGACCGTCGTCAAGGCCCGCGGCCGTAGCCAGGCCGCCATCGTCGAGGGTGTGCGCGCTGCCCGCGCTTACCTTGTCGAGGGACCTGGCATGGAACTCGCCTTCCAGGTCCAGGGTTCTTCCCTCGCTGCCCCCGCTGAGATTGGTGACAAGTTGTCTTCCTCTGCTAGCGGTACTACTGCTGTTTTCACCCCGACTGGCTTCAACGGTCAGAAGGCTTGCTTCGTGTCGGACCAGGGTTACTTCTACAACGCCTCTATTGCTGATGGATCGGCTATCTCGCAGAGCGTGCCTTCGACTGCGAAGTTTGTTCGTGCTGAGGTGCGCAATGCCACCGATAACTCCATGCTTGGTTTGACCAACCCGGTCTGGTTCTCGGTTTAGAGCGTTCGTGGTGCGTAAGAGGTAAATATAGAATGGAGGGCGATGTGTGAGCAATCGGTGAAGTAGTAGATGATGATGAATGTATACGTTGTAATGACTCGAAATTGATTCTTGATTATTTGATGCCAGTTTTGATTTGCACTCCTGTGAATAGAATTATAGACAAATTCGTTGCATGAGGATCCCCTTGCAGACTTTATTTGGGGGAAATCGACGATATGATCCTCTTTGTCGATTGACTCGTTACATGATGCGTAGAGCTTTTATTGTCTTCAATTTGGCGCTATATGCTACAACTATCAAGTTCAAGAAAGCAGATTGTAACTCTAGATCTTTCTGACAACAACATGCTCACGCCTTGACACTTTTGCTATTAGATGCCAAGCCCAATCAATAGAATCAACACAATAGCTCTCTATACCAGACCAAAGGAGGATTTTTAGCGCTGACCCTCAAGCTCCTGATCAACCTCGGCCTTGACAATCTCACGCACGCCCTCCCAGCCAACACCGTGACCAACAGGAGTAACCCGACTCTCACGCTGCTCTAGACCAATGAACTCCTCGGGCAGAATCTCAGTGAAGTCATAGCCGCTCTCAGCGCGCAAGGCAAGGTCAACAGCACTGGCGAACTTGGCCGGGTGAGCAGTAGACAGCGAGATGTGGCTAACGCCGGGGTTACGCTGGATCGAGCGGCGCGAGGCAGCAACACCGACAGCGGTGTGAGGATCGAGGATGTAGCCGCCGGTCTTGGAGCTCTTGGCACTGCCAGCAGTGAGACCGGTAGGGAAGCAGGAGGTGTAAATGTCGCGGATAGTAGCGATAGTCTCGTCGTTGCTAACGCGCTCGCTCTCGAACTCGGCCTTGGCGCCCTCGAGAACGGCAGCTGGAACCTGAAAGCCGCCTTGCGACTTCAGCTCGTTCAACCAACCGCTCATACTCTGGCAGGCGTTCTTGCGACGCTCATCGGCGGTGCTGGCATTGTCGCTCCGGAAAGCCAGGAACCACAACAACCGCTCAAAGTTGCTGCTGACTAGAATGTCCATGGCGGGGCTGTGTGTCTCCTTCACACCCTCGGCTGCAGGTGCGTCGATGGGCTTCTTGGTGTAGTGGCCGCCGCTGCGGAAGAAGCGGTCCAGGATGTCGTTCTCATTTGTGGCGATGATCAGCTTCTCAAAGGGAAGTCCCATCTGCTTTGCGAACCAGCCGGCCAAGATATCGCCAAAGTTGCCGGAAGGCACGACGACGCGCACTTTCGAGTCCTTGTTGAAATTGGGCGACTTGGTCAGGGAGAAGTAAGAGTAGACGTAGTAGGTCATCTGCGCGAGAATACGAGCCCAGTTGATGGAGTTGACGGCGGCCACATTATGGGTCGAGTTAAGGTCAGCGTCGGCGAAGAGCGCCTTGACGATGTCCTGGCAGTCATCGAAGGAGCCCTCTACAGTCAGGTTGTGCACGTTGGCGTCAAGCACAGTGGTCATCTGAGCCTGCTGGATAGGAGAGACACGGCCATTGGGGAAAAGGATGAAGACGGAGACATCCTTCTTTCCGCGCAGGCCGTAGATGGCTGCCGAGCCAGTATCACCACTGGTAGCACCAATGACAGTCAAATGGTGTCTATCTTTGCCGGTTTTACCCTGGTTCTTGCGCACGAGGAAGTATTCGAAGAGGTTGCCGAGGAATTGCAAAGCCACGTCCTTGAATGCGAAGGTCGGGCCGTGGAACAGTTCAAGTAGGTGGAGGTTGGCCTTGGGGTCCAATTCAACTAAAGGTGTGCGCTCGGGATGACGGAAGGTAGCGTAGGACCGCTTGATGATGTCCTTGAGGTCGTCGGAGGGGATCTCATCGGGGGAGATGTAAAGCGACATAATCTGGTAGGCCAATTCCTCGAAGCTCAGATCGCGCCACTCGGTCTGCCATGAGGCAGGCAATGCAGGGATCTCCTCCGGAATGAAGAGTCCTCCATCCGAGGCCAATCCCTTCAAAACGACGTCTTCGAACGAGAGCTATAGTTCACGATGCATCAGCCCATCTGCGTGATAAGCGATAAGCGATAAGCCGCTCTGTATTTTTTTTTCTCTGCGATCTTACCCCATACTCGGCGCCTCGTGTGCTGAGATATTTCTGTGAAAGAGTGGGAGACATGATAAAAAGGCCCAAGGACGAAGCCAATTGACCGTTGAGCACAAGAGTCGAAAGTCAAGGGGAAGAAAAGAAGAGACGGCAGCGATGAATCATTTCACCGCGGGGAGTAGCCCCTCGACTCGTTTCTATTTTGGGCCTAGCGGCTCCGATCACGGCGTCACGTGCAATCTGATAGGCCAGCGGGGATTCTTCTAGTTATCTTCATCTCTCATGACTCACTTGATATTCTTTCTATCGGCCCAATTCTATGTTCTAGCTCTATACATTGATTCTTTTTTACTGATCGTTGACCAGCACGTAGCGGTACCGAGCTTTGCCCGCTTCCATATCCACAATGGCCTTGTTGGCGTCCTTCATCGGAATCTCTTCGATCCACGGCTTGATACCCTTATCGGCCACCAGTTGGAACATCTCACGGATCTCATCCGGGCTGCCCACCAGCGAGCTTTGAACCTTGAGACGGCGCATCAAATTGCGCACGGGGGCATAAAGGGTGCCGTCTTCCGGCAAACCAACCTGCACCAAGCTGCCGTTGGTGCGCAAAAGTCCCAGGTAATCTGTCATCGGCATCTATAACAAGTCAGCACTATCGTTCCAGATCACCATGTCATGGGGGTCTCTTACTTTGCTGGACGAGACGGTGCACACGATCAAGTCCAGGGAGCGGGCATGCTTCGTCGCCCAGTCGGGCTCATCTTCCGTAGCGATGTAGAGATCGGCGCCCATCTTGATCGAGTCCTCAGCCTTAGCGGCCTTCCGCGAGATAGCCACGACCTTATCGGCACCCATAGCCTTAGCAAAGAGGACGCCAAAGTGGCCCAGACCACCGACACCAATGATGCCGACGCGCTTGCCGGGCCCACAGCCATTATGCTTCAGCGGACTGTAGAGAGTGACACCGCCGCAAAGCATAGGAGCCGCCGCAGCGGAGGGGATAGCATCAGGGATCTTGATGGCAAAGTGCGACGGGACGCGGTTGTACAGCGCATATCCACCGTACGACTTGCTGCCGTTCAGGTGGGTGCTATTGTAGGTGCCAGTGAACTTCTTCGAGCAGTACTGCTCCCAGCCCATAGCACACTCTTCGCAGTCGCCCAGACGGCCCTGGCACGAGTCGCTCTGAGCACCGACACCAACACGGTCACCGACCTTGATGCCGTTCGTCACCTTGGACCCAACGCGCACGGCGGTGCCGACGATTTCATGGCCGACGCAGCATGGATACAGAGTGGGTCGCTAGTAAAAGTCAGTACTCCGTACTGTGCTGCCACTTCTCGTCCACGGAAGGAAAGAATCATAGATCAAACTCACCCATCCACTTCGCAGGGTGTGCAAATCAGAACCACAGATACCACAATGCGAGATCTTGATATCAACATCGGTCTCCTCCCACTCTTTGGGCTCAAACTCCTGCCAGACCATGTTGCCCTGGCTCGCACTGGGATCGAGGCCCATCCACCCCTCAAACTTGTAGTCGGTGGCCATTGTGCTTTGCTCCTTTTGCAAGTGATAGGACCTTCTGAAGACCCAGCAATGGCATCGTCTTTCGGGGCCACAGTCCCATTTATATCCAGCAACCCGAGCACTGGGTCCGGTACAGCAGCGGGACTGAGCCCGAGTCCCACATTTCGGAGATGCTAATGGAATATGTCGAGAATGAATTGGTAAGCAGGACGGCAAGATTGCCGAAAGAATCGATTTTTGGATTACTCGTTGGATTCGTAAAATTCTGTTGGCTATCTAGGTCGTCGCCATATGTGCGCTGCCAGGGAAGCCTTGCACGGTATTCCCTCGAGTGGCGGTCATCGAGGTGCTTTCTCGGATTTTAGAGTCTATCTCCTTTGGATTAGTTGACAGACGAGCTGCTGACATGCACATATCACGCCTGTAAGGTAAATCTACTTAGAGAATTGAGTGACCGATGATCGGAGAACAGCAGTAGTATCAACGATGATTTTGTGATATAGAGATGTACATGCAAGCCCTTTTGAAGTCCGGCAGGGTAGGAATGCGATAGGAAGAAAAAGGAATTAAACATGTAAAAAAGGGAACCATTCTATCTCGTTCTGTTCAGGTCAGACCCTCGCTTGCGAAACACCTGCAATATAAAAAGACAAGAAGCCTCTACACTCGGCCAGCACGCTATACCACAAACCCCTAGAACAAGTCCATGATGTCCTGGTTGGACTTCTTGGGCTGGGCATTGGCCGAAGGGCCTGCGTTGCCGGACAGGTCGAGACCAGAGAACCCATTCATCAGATCACCCGCAGCGCCGCCACCATTCGCTCCGCTGGGTGAGGGTTGTGCGGCACCAGAGTCGCCAAACACACCAAGCAAGTCGTCAAGGTTGTTGCTCGCCTGAGGTGCCGGAGCACCAGCTGCAGGGGACTGTACCCGGACAGGAGTACCAGCCAGACCCTCCAGGCCAGACATGCCACCAGTAGAGTCCTTCTGCGCGGAGGCCGGGGCGCCACCGTCGAAATCGATGTCCAGCAGGTTTTCGACGTTGTTTTGCGCCTGCGCAGGGGGTGTGGCACCGCTGACCGCAGCGGCGGCGGCAGCAGCAGCCAATGGATTCTCGCGTGCGTTCTGGATTTGTTCCCTGTAATCGATTATTAGTATATGGAAGAGGGTTGCTGGACAGGATGATCACATACTCGATAGCGGCTCGCTGAACGGCATCGGCGCCGAACCGACCTTGGCCGACAAATTGCTCCGGAGGCTTGTGGTATACGGAAGAAAGGGTAGACAGCTCCTGGAGAAGCTGCTCCAGAAGGGCGGGCGGTAATGAGGAGATGGTGCTGACGATTGGGGGCTTCTCTGAAAGAACAATGTTCTTGGTGGCGTTCTGATCACTGGTGTTGGATAAGAGACGCCAGTAGATGTACGCTCTGTCGCGAACATCTGGGTTGTCATTCTCAGAAGTGGCAGCTTGAAGGACCCGTTGCACCAGACCCTGAGCCTTTTCAGGCCGCTTCAGGAAGAGCTTGACCACTGCAGTGAGAATTTGTAGTTGGGTCTGAGCAAACTCTTCGTTGAAGACATCCACGAAGCTGCCCAGGATATCGCCCGCATTGCTGATCTTCTCGGCATACTCGCCCACAATCCAGATCAGCGCGGCTCTGGCGTTCGGATCATCCAGCTCGTCAATGCATTTGCACAGGGTCGGAATGATGCCTTCGTAGCCAGGGTATTTCCGGAAGATGTCCTTGATGACGACAATAGCCTCCTGCACAACGTAGTTCACCTTGGTATTGATCAGGTCCAACAGTGTGTTGACGCACTTCTCGCTGGCGCTCTCGATCTTGATCGCGACCTGGCCAATTGCTCGGACGGCTCGGCGGACAAAGTCCATGTCGACTTCGAGAGCATATTCTTTCAACTCAGCCAGAAGCTGATCAACGTTGCGGTCATTGGCTATCCGCACCATGATCTCCAGCTTCTGGAATTTGACGTATGGAGGGTCATTGTACTTGCAAAAGAAGACCCGAAGTTCCTTGTTCAGAATATCGGGCTGCTTCTGCAGCAGAAGGTCGATGTTTCTCAAAGCCACATATTGCACCTCGGGTGCCGATGACACCAAAGTCACTATTGAGCGTTAGCAATCTCGCCAAGGACATGACGTTGGATGGGACATACCCAGCGGAGGCGCCATTTTCTTGAGGTAGGTCTTAGCCAGCTCAGGTCCGACGAACTTCATGTGCAAGAATACAACCTTGACAGCCGCAAGGACCACACTGGCATTTACGTGCTGGAATTGGGGTGCAACACGTTCACAGATGTGTTCCGACTCCTTGACATCGGCCGTTCGGTACTCCGCCAACGTCGAGAGAATAGTCACCCGTCCCCATTCGGTGCACTCGTTCAGAGCCATGAGCATCTTCCGGAGTGTATTCGGGGTCACTTGTAGTGCCCCCGTTTCGGGTGCGGTGTGGTGAATTTCCGAGAGTGCAGTCACGGAGTTGGCCACCACCATAGGGTTGGGGTCTCCGATCATCTCTTGGAGCATTTCCAAGAATCCATTCTCCAGACACATCCCGGGATTGAGGTCGAAAAGCTTCGCCACGCAGATTGCAGCCGTTTTGCGCACATAGGGCGACTCATCGCGAAGGGTCTTGCGCAGCGGTTCCTCCATGTAGTCCACCATCTTGTCCACTCGGATACATCCCATCGTACGAATGGCCAGGGCTCGGATCAGCGGGTTAGGGTCTTCGGAGTCTTGTACAAAGGTATTGACGGCGAGAATGCAGAGGTCAGGGTGCGATTTCGCATAGTTCCTAGGGAGGTCTCCCGTCAGCGTGTGTCCTCTCCGGGCCATTGACGAATACCCACATGAGATATAAGTAGACCAGCTTCTTCTGCTCCAAATCGGAGGTCGCAATGTTCTTCAGCACATCGGGGAAAAGCGCTGAGACGTCCTTGCCGAGGGTCATGGCCATGATGGTCTTCTGAATCGACTCTTTGCTGTTAAGGTGTCAGCCCGTGTATCCTTCTCCTTATAGCATCTGTCGTATCCTTCAGGTCGGCGGACAACGTACCGTTCGTAGGCATACTGGGAGCTGATCCAACAGTTAGTATCATCGATTCATCACCATGGCGAAGCAGCCACCTGTCCTCGGAGGGGAATTCATACACAAGCCCAGCGCGCAATTCAAACGTCTCTCCTTTCCGCGGCACCGCAAAGGCGCCCCGGATCTTGTTCATAGCCATGCCGGGGGAGTATTCAGCTTCAGCAACGACCAGGTCGTGCCCCCACCAATGTCAATCGGGGAAGGAAGTGGAGGTAGACGAAGAGCGTTGGGCGACTGCGGGGAATCGAGAGCTTTCACGGTCGCGCGAGGTGGACGTAAGGAGCGGAGGTGGCGATGGCACACAGCGACTAGACCATTCCCTTGGTCTTCCAATAGTACATTGACTGAAGAAAAGAAAGAAAGAAAGGAGACCGGGAAAGAGTCTTCAGGAAGAGCGTGAGGATGGAGGGAAAGAGAGAAAGGGTGTTTGGGCGATCAAAAGTTGTCCACAAATCGCGGGCTCTGGATCTCCCGTCCGCTTTGGAGTTTCGACCTCTCCTTATTTCTCAGTTCTCCCGCTTGATATTCCCTTCAGATTCTCTCGCCTCCTTCAATGGTGAGTATGATTGATAATGCTAGCGTCATCTAACTGTGCCAAGGCTCATATATCTGCAGGCTAACCTTCCCAACCTACGACGACTCTTCGTGGAGGCTCGGACTGAGGTGGAGGAGAGCGAGTACTCTCGAACAGCTGTAGGCTCTCCCCCGACTCTACCATGAGGTCAACGCTAATAGTGCCACTAGTTCTACAATCTCGTCCTCTTCATCTCGTCCGTCGCTATCTTCAGCTTGGCTGCGCAGCGCATGAGTGGATCCAAGACTGTCCGGTGATGAATGGGATGAACGTGCCAGAACTTAAGGGATGTTGTCATTATCGAATATGATGGCTTGGATTAGTATGGAGCGTTCAGCCAAACCAGTGGCTGACTAGCTTAATGGGTGCATGCGTTACGAATGCCCTCAATCGGTCTCTTCCCCTTCGCTCTCCAGAAACGCAAGCGCCTGTCGTCCCCGAGCAGCAGCGCGACGTCGCGGAGGCCGATCGCTACCCTCATCTCCGCTCCCCGTCCCCCATTGTTTGGCGCCTTGCTGGATCTGTTCGAGGTCTGCCTTGAGCTCACGCTCCTCGCGGATCTGCCTTGCTTTCTCGAGAGAGTATCGGCCCTTCATGCCGACATCCTCCAGCATCCCTTTGAGGTGTTTTATCTTCGCTTTTGGAGTCTCGTACGGCTGAAGCTCTCTCCACCACATCTTGCGGATCCCACACTTGACCAGCCAACCCTGTAACCGCTTGATCTCCGCCTGGTCCGGGTCGAGGTCTTCATCTTTGCCTTTTGCTGCCTTCGGGGTGGCTTTCTTCTCTTTCTTTGAAGACGTCTCGGCGCTCTTTTGCCGCTTACGTACAGGCTTAGGTTGAGGCTCTTCATCCAAAACAACAGACATCTCACTCTCGGAGTCATTTTTGGCTGCTTCGGCGGCGGGCTCGACGGCTTTGGCCTCTCGGTCGTCTTGGTCTGGAGCATCGGGCGACTCTGCCTTGGCGGGTGGGGTCTTGGATTTCTTCTTCTTCGGCGCCGTTGCGCGCTTCTTGGGCTTCGCGACCTCCTCCTCGCTCTCGTTATCAGACGGCTTAGAAATCTCATCTTTCTCCTCTGAGACAGGCGTCTGTGTCTTTTGGCGCTTTCTCGGCTTCGGCGCGGTTTCACTCTTCACTCGCTTGGGCGCAGCAGTTTTCTTGGGCTGTGGTGGAGGGGACGGAGATGTTTTGGCAGTGTTGGTCTTCGTGTCTTGAGGAGAGCTGTCTTGTACTTCCTAGATACCCAAATTCACAGTTTAGCCCTTGCCAACGCAAAGTTGCAACTGCTTTGGTCTTACCACTTCATCCTTAATGATCTCATCGCTTCTCGTTTTCCAGTCCCCTGTAGTTTTGAAAAATCCCTCCTCGAGACCCAATTTCTTCTCAGTAGCCAGTCGTACTCGTTTCACGGTCAACTCTTCCATGTTGCCCGACTGAAAGATCGCAGCAACTTCATCGCGTAGACCCTGTTCCAGCACCGCGTCGGATGGGATTGCGCGTGCATCTGCCTCTGCCTCCGACTCAGAGTCAGAAAGGCTATACTTCGGCGCCATGGCTGGCATGCGACTCGCCGGGGGTTTGGCGCGTGGATCTCGTTCGCGAAGCGCGTGGATCAGACGAGCTGTCAGGATCGCTGGGGCGCGCGGTGGAGCCGGGACGCGTAGAAAGGACAACCTCTTGCTCGGCGCGAAGCGATGAAATGTGAGGATATAGCTTTTGACACTTAACGTCGCGTGGTCGTAGATCGGAAAGAGTTCAACGTTGAAGATCTTGAGAAGGATGACAAAGCTGGTTGGCGCCACCCATTCAAGGTTGTTTTTGTGACAGCTCCGACGTGCTTCTTTTGAACTATACATCATCCACAGCGACATAACTTCAGCTAAGCACAGGCAAATACTTACATTTGTCTCATAATGGGGTATGCATATGGGCTCAAAGCTATTCACACCTCAAATAAATTGCATCGACACATTCAGGATATCGAAAGCCCATCATATATATTGTGCTTGGAATGACACTAAGCATAGGGATTTTCCAGAGTGATGGATAGCACCATCATATGCTAATCGAAGGCCGAAAACAAAAGCCAGGAGAAAGAAAAATGCAGCTTCAACATAGCCCAAAGTTGTATATAGTCAACATAGCAAAATATGCCGTCATGAGGCTGTGTAAATCTATGCCGAGAGGGCCCAACAGGGATCTGCTAGTTACCCCGCCACATCAGCACAAAGTCATTAGTATACCTAACTGACCTTTGACTCTCTGGTTTCAGCCAGCAATCTGCATTTGAGCATTTGATCCCGTCTGACTACAGCTCCGGTCCCTCTCTAGGAACATCTTGTGCAGCCATGGCGGATCCTGTCTCCGTCACAGGCCTCATCCTCCAGGTCGGCGGGATCCTATCGAGTCTAATCAACTATGCCAAAACAGTGCAAGGTGCGAAGTCAGACATACGAAGGCTCAGCGAGGAGCTCTTTGCTCTCAAGGGCATCCTGGAGCACTTGTCATCGGAAATGCCAAGAGGCATGTCGAAATGGCTGCAGACAGAGGCACCCATTACGTATAATCGCGAGATCATGGCGAGGGTGTTACACTCGACAAGTGAGTTTCTCCAGTCTCTACTGAGAGATCTGGAGCCACCAGAGACAAAGTTCAAGCAATTGAAGCAGAAACTGCAATGGCCCTTCAATCAAGATCAAGTCAACGCTCACCTCGTTCAGTTGGAGAGAGTGAAGTCGTGGTTGATGCTGGTCCTTATGTCGGATCATCTATCCATACAGAGGGAGATGCAAAACGACATGAAGAACCTGGCGAAGGACCTGAGAGATGACTTGCGCATTCGAAACCAGGAGCGAGTCGAGATGGCGAACAGAGAGCTGTTTCAATGGCTAGCCCCCGTTAGCCCAACAAATATTCACCTGCAAGCTTCTAAAGGACAAAAGGTTGAGACAGGGAAATGGTTCATTGATGGTCATCTCAAGAGGTGGGTGAGGAGCAAGTCTGACGACGAGAGGATTCTCTTCCTCATCGGGAAATGTATGTTGTTGACATCTCTCCCAACCCTTGAACGTGTTCCTTCTTCGTTCCGCTAATGCTTCACCATATAGCTGGAACTGGAAAAACAACGCTATTGTGAGTTACTTGCGTCCTTCGGTCTTTCATTAGTCTAACCTTACAAGTGCCCAAACCGTCGATGAGCTCACCTCGATGGCGTCGCGCAACCCGTCTTTATGCTTTGCGTATTTCTACTGCTCCATCACCAACGATGCCTCTCAAGTCCCGAGAAACATATTGGGCTCGTTGGTCGCACAGCTCTCTGGCACAGACCCTTCAATATTGGACGATATCAAGCCTGCCTATGAAAAGACCGCCAAGACACATGCACATAGACAGCCTCTAGAATTATCTGCCCTCGAAAATGCCATCATCAGGGTCGCCAGTGGGAAAGCCAATGTCATCATACTCATCGATGGAGTCAATGAGAGCCAAGAAAGGGAGCGTGTCGAAGGTTCTCTCCTCAGAATCGCGAGTTTGGCTTCGAATATTCACATTCTTGCAACAACCACCGCGCTGGTGACTACAAGACCCCCCAAGCAAGCCAAGGTACTGAGCATAAGTGCGGAAATGATGCGAGAAGACATCGAAAGATTTATACAATATCGACTTTCCAGCGATGATACTCTGAGGAGCTTACCGTTGAAGTTGAAAGCCGAGATTGAGAGTGCACTGCTCTACAACGCCGATGGATCGTAAGTATGGCGAAGAACTATGCATCGTCGACGACCTCTAATTTTTGAAAGATTTCGCTGGGTTCAGCTCTCACTGGACAACTTGAGCAGTCAGCGAACTGCAAGAGCAATGCGAGATGCTCTTAAGACCCTGCCGTCCACATTACGAGAGACCTACGCAGGCATCCTGGAGAGGATAGCACCAAATGACTGGAAATACGCTCGGGAAGCCGTCTTCTGGCTCAGTTTCGTGAGACGACCAATCACCTTAAGAAGCCTCAATGAAGCGGTGGTGGTTCATGAAAGCTCTACCGTTTTTGATGAGGATATGATGCTGCTGCCTCCGAATATCCTTCTCCATATCTGCCAGGGCCTTATAAGTATAGACCAGCTTGGATACGTCAGCCTCGCTCACTCCTCCGTCAAAGAATTCCTCATGTCAGACTGGATTCGTGACTCGAGGGTAGGTTACTTCAGTCTGGATCCTGCGACAGCCAATGCAGCGATTATGCGCAGGTGCCTTGCATACCTGTGTCTCGACAACTTCAAAAGCGGATACTCATCCTCAATGGAAGACTGCATTGCCAGGATGGAGGCATACCGTTTCTTGCATTATGCGGCTTACTGGCCTGATCACTGCGCTTCTCTCGAGCTTGGAGAAAACGAGCGAAGACTGATCAACAAGTTCTTTGACACAAGACACCTGGATCGACGTGGAAACTTTGGTGTCTGGATCGAGACGTTGATACCAGGTGCCGAGGCCGAGGTCATTGAGATGACCCATCCGCTCTACTATGCTGCTTCATTTGGCATGGTCCCTGTCGTCAAGGCCATCCTTGCAACAGATGAGGATCTGGAAATTAATGCCCCCGGAGGACGAGTGGGAGCTACGGCTTTGTTTGCTGCTGCCTGGCGTCATAATTATGAGGTGGTTGATATCCTCATCAAGGCTGGGGCAGATCCGACGATTAAAGATCCAGGGACTGATGCCAGTGTCCTCCATTTGGCGAAGTTGTCCAAGTTCGCTGGTCTCCGGGATAGTTTGAATTGGTGGAAGGCCCAGCGCTTCTCTCGACCTTGGAGAAAACAAGCGAAGACTGATCAACAAGTTCTTTGACACAAGACACCTGGTGGAAGGCTCAGAGAAGGGGGACGACGCTCGAAGCCGCAGATCGGATGATGGTCCTGGGACGGCAGTTTCGAGCGGATTTGCAGCGTGCGAATGTGGCGCGAGGCATCGTCGACCGAACCAGCAGCCAAGAAAGATGGAATAGGTATTCAAGTCAGGCCGATTTGCATGTGGAAGCGAAACGTTGAAGACTGGGAGAACACTTCGGATTTGACCGATTTGTACATTGAAAGAGTGGAAATAATCAGACGGGAAGAAATTATTTCTGAACAGCTTCTTCTTTGAAATTGAGATGTACCCTGCCTCCCTCGATTTTGGCAAAAGCTGCACAAAAGCCCTGCGATAGCATAAAACCTCCAGTCTGAAGTCTAACTGCTAAGCCGCGGTAAATGCGGTGGGAATCAGTACTATGGCTATGGGGTAGTTAAGTTCGAGGAACAGAAAGCTACTATGGGACAGGAGATATTTGCATATAATGCGTCTTAAAACTGGTAGAAGAATAAGTAGCAAAAAAGGGGTTTGTGAATCAGCTGGAGGTTATTCTTGAATGACTGGCTAGCTGCTCGGCTATAGTTCCTCAACGCACGATCGATTTAGGTGGTAAAGAAGCCACTTCTGCGTCAAGTCGTCATCTATTTTGCGACTGGATACTACGGGATCCACCTATAAACATAAATATTGAGCCTGCTCCCCATCCTCCCAGGTGAAGTTTTAGTTTCATGATATGATACATCGGCTCGGAGGGGATCTACGCAGACTAAATGATGGCCCCTCGAATAAATCCCCGAGGTCAACATCACTTGTCTTCTTCCGTTTCACTCGACTACTACGAAGTGCCTGTTTACCTGCTTATAGGTTACGAGCCCGGCTTGCCTTGGATCTTCTGCTTTTGTGTTGCTGCGCCAGACGTGATAATATGTCATCATGAGGTCCAATGCAACCCGGGCTCATAACCTATAAGCAGGTAAACAGGTAGTAGTAATAGAGGAACAATGCTGACCTCGGGGATTTGTGAGAAGAATTGGTAGCTTGGGGTGGATTAAGCGTGGCATCTTCTACAGAGGACGATGAATGATGTTGAGTCGTTGACTATTGAGTAGTTAGGAAAAGATGATACAACTTGGATGATCCGGTTACTGCAAATGCCAGATCCCGGATTGTCGGCTCTCATCCTCTCACTATTTTGCTTCGCCTGGTGTTCGCCTTCCTGGTAGAGACATCGTGCATGACTCGTGTTGGCCTCAATCTATACATGTCTTGGCACTTCCTAGCGGTCATCTACGAGCACAGACATAAAGTCATCGGGATAATTGAAATAGAGCAGAAGTATTGCCTTGAGTATTTGCAGAAGACTGCATCCTTACTTTGATGTAATGAAGGGGTCCTGGATTTCATGACAATACTTTGTTGCCAGAACTTGATTGTCGAAATGATCAACGATCTCCGAAGCTCCGCCTCCGGCCGATCTCTCCGCGTATTAGAAATCACCTTCAACTTCTTCACGATTCTTCTTCAACACAACCTCACCTCTCACGACAAAGCAGTGTCCTATCTCATAGTCAACCATGGCAGAGGTACCACCAGAGCAAGTTGAGGCCCAATTCGGGAGCAGCAAGCCGCACGTCTTCAACCAAAGCCCCGCGGACTCTAAAGAATCGCATGGCACTACCTCGAAACCACTGCCCAAGGGCGTTGTCCTAGACAAGGATGGGAAGCCGTAAGCAACCGCAGCCATCATAACAGCCCGCATAGCAACTGACCCGATCATCCAGCTGCCGCACCTGCACCTCCGTCGCCGCCTGGCGCGCCCTGACAAAACAAGCCAAAGCCGACACCTCGCCCTCCTCATCCACCAATTCCTCTACATCCACATCTCAATCCACAACAACGACAATCCCAACAGTCCCCATAGCCGCCCCCTCAACCCCCTCCCCCAGCGAAATACCCCCAGAATGCCCACCCGACGTCGAACAACTCGGCCGCTCAACCTGGACCCTCCTACACACAATGGCAGCCACATACCCGGAACACGCAAACGCAGAACAACAAGCCGACATGCGCGGTTTCCTGAAGTTCTTCTCCAAGCTGTATCCGTGCTGGGTGTGCGCGGACGATTTCCGGGCGTGGATGGCGCATCCGAGTGGGCAGAATCAGCCGCGACTTGGGGGTCGGGCGGATTTTGGGTGGTGGCTTTGTGAGGCGCATAATGAGGTGAATCGGAAGTTGGGGAAGAAGGAGTTTGATTGTCGGTTTTGGGAGGAGAGGTGGAGGACTGGGTGGAAGGATGGTCGGTGTGATTAGATGGGTTGGTGGGTGTATGTATGAGTATGATTGTGGGCCGGAAAGTGCATCTCTGCTCTGGTGCTTTGGACATCTCCCTTCTTGTATACTATTTGCATGGCTTGGCGATAGATAGAGTGATCTCTTATTTGTTATTATGAATCGATAGATCGACTTCTCATTTGGAGACATTCTATGCTGCAAGGCAATTTCAATGTAATCAAGTTCGCATACATACTAAGACCGCTAACAATTAAACCTCGATACAAAGACATCTAGACAGGGTGTGGATTGCAGGAGTTTTGGTCTCCCAGTTCAAGCGCCGCCAAACACGAAACTTCTTGTGTCAGAAGATGAGGAACAAGAACCCATTTTATAACTTCGTGTCGAGAAGAGAAAAGATGGAGGAAACCGTCAGAACTTCATCATGCTTTAATATTGACCGGGGACGAACAGCCGCAGGCCACTGGCCGGTGCGCCAATCTCCGTGACCTCGGATATCCGACACACACTGCCCTTGTACTGCTCGTGATACTTAGCACCGGTGAAGGGGTCGGTCACACAAGGAGAACCACTGAAGATCGGGGTGTAGGAGGCAGCGCAAATGTCGAACTCGGCAAACTGATCGAACTCGATGTCGATTTGGTCGGACGGGTTACGTTCGCACTGAGCCTTGATCTTCTTAGCCTGCTCGAGAAGCTTGGCGGCGCCTCCGTTGGCCAGCACCCGGTTGGCGAAGCCCAAGGCGGAGTTATAGTTCTTGTTGGCGAAGGCGAGCTTCATGGCGGCCATCAGAGCCAATTGGCGGTGGGCCACCTCCAACTTAGGAATAGTGAAGTAGGCAGACAGCTCCAGGCTTCGCTTGAGGTTCTCGGGTGAGTCAGTGGGGATCGACCGGCGCTCAAGCTCCATCGACATGGCAAGGATGTATTCCCGAGCGGTGGCGATGATCTTCTTGGCCTGTTCCACCTCGGCTTCAGAGGAGACGGTGTTCACAAGGAGAGTGTGCAGGATGCCCTTGAAGATGCGGACACCATCCTCCAGCTTGTTAGCCCGCATGGCCTTGTAGCCTTCCTGGAGGTCGACATTGGCGACAGTCTCCAAGTCCCGCGGGATGACAGGGAGGACTTTGCGGCTGTCTGTCTCCTCGGTGGTTCTCCGTACGTAGTTGACCAATGGCGGCAGGCCAACGGTGGCGGGAAGGTAGGTCTTGGAGGCCTTGAACACCTCGAGGAATCGCTTCTTGAGAGGAGCAAACTGCACGGCACCCACCTGGCGGTTCAGGAGCTGCATGGCAGTGTCGAAGGAACCAGCGGCAACATGATCAGCAGCCAAGGGGGAGTTGCGAGCCCACATATCAGCTTCTGAACTGCCAGCGCCAGCCTCTGCACTCTCCACGTTAACAAACTCAACGTCTTCCTCAACATTCACGTCATCGCCCATGTCCCAGCCGGAAGCGTCCTCCTCCTCGTCCTCCAGGGTCTCCCCAGCGAGAGCGGCCTCTTGCTCATCCTCCTCAACCTCGAACCCATCTGCGCCGGCTTCTTCATCGGCAACACCGACCTCTCCAAGCAGAGCCTTCTCAAACGAGGAGTGACCGGCGGCCTTGACGGGCCAGTTCGACTTGAAGGTCGGAACAATGGGGTGCGGGACCTTCAGGGGCTCCTCAACCGAAGGCAGGGAGATCTGATCCTCTGTGAGACCGCAAGCCTCAAGAATAGACTCTGCCTCTTCAGTCATGCCGTGAGACTTGGCCGTGAGATAAGCCAAAGGATACAAGTCAACCTCCTTGAACATCTGAATCCGGTCCTCGACGTCCCCGCGGTAGATGGCGTTCTGGAAACGAGAAGTAAAGTCTCCCCGGTGCTCAGCGATCTTGGCCATGCGCGAAAGCTTCTCCTGATCACCAGTTGACAGGTAAAGGAAAGAAAGCTTGTCGAAGTTTCGCTGCTTCTGGTAGGTCATCTCGACAGTCTGGTGGTTACCATGGGCCAAGGCCTCAGCTCCAAGGCGGTTCCAGAAGAGGGGACGATCCAACTCCCGTGCCATCTCGATAGCGACCTCGAGGTTGCCGCACTCAAGAGCCAGATCGAAACGAGTCTGAGGGTCTTGGACGAACTGCAAAGCAATCTCCGGGTAGCCCTTCTTCTGCAGATACGAGATGATGCTCTGGCCGACAAGACTGGAGGTCTTGATGATCTGAAGCATCTCATCGTAGTTGCGCTTGACCAGAGCAAGCTTGAATCGGTACTCGGTGGGGTCGATCTCGAGAATCTGGGGTTGGGCATTGCGGTCGAGGCAGTAGACATTGCGTCCCTTGACGCGCACAAGGTACACTGTCTGATCAAGAGTACGAATAATGCCATTGTCACTGCCGGTGGGTGGTTAGTAAATACGTGAAACTAAGGAGGGGGTTGTTTGACATACCCATTGAGAAGCGAGTACTTGACGTGGTTGAGGGTCGAGTAGATCAAAACGCCGGCATCATCCCAAGTAGCGCTCTTGATACGAATAGTCTCGTGAAGAGTGCTCACTTGCTCAAGAGTCTTGGTGACAATTGTAACATTGTGCTTGCTGAGCAAGGCACAGTAAAGACCGTCATTAGACCAAACAACATACTTAACACCACTGACTGTGACCTCAGCCAGCTGCTTCTTCTGCTGGATATCGAAGAGAACAACGGTGGTAGGAGTAATGAACAGGAGACAGCCAGTGCCGCCAAAGTAGATGTCCGTCGTACCGGCCGGGGGCTTAATAGTCTTGGTCGTGGAGTTGCTGAGATCCTTGATGTCGACCTGCTGATTGGATGGGTTGAAAACCGCAAAGCGGTTACGGGCAACGAAAACAGCTGATGTAGCTTGACCGCGCTTGACATCGGTGGGCTCGACCGCGCCGGTGGCATCGCGGGGTAGGTGAATCAACTCGTAAGTTCCGTTGTCGGCAGGTGATGTGACCAAGATAGCACGTTCGGCGGGGTTGTAGGAGACTGTTCGCGGGGGCACCCAAGGAGAGCCTAATTTGCGAAGGGAGAGCATCGGGGGTGACTCAACGCCCTTCTGGAAATCGTACGACTTGACATGCTTCTCCTTGGTGATGTAGAAGAGCTGGTTCTGGTACACAGCAGAGGCTGGTCGCTCGCGCTCTAACTTGAACACCATCACACCTGTGTCGTGGCCCGCAGCGAATAGGTTGATTTCCGGATGGGCAGCAATCACCCAGAATCGGTCGAGGTCGCGCTTGAAAGATTGCACCGAGGTACGCTTGTTCAGATCCCACACACGAATGGTCTTGTCTTCGCCGACGGAGAGTATCAGATCCTGGTGAGGGTGGAAGAGACACGCAGAGGCGTTCTGGAAGTGGCCGCGGCAGGTATCGACTTCCCAAGCTTTGGTGTCTGTAAACCGTCAGCAAAAACATCCCGAGTTCCCACCGGACGCTTGACACGTACCGCTCATCCGCCAGAGCTTAATCAATCGATCGTCACCTGCCGACACAATCAAAGGCAATGTTGGGTGGAATGACACCCAGTTCACACCACGGTCGTGACCCTCCAACACAAACTTTACAATAGCATCCGTGTTGCCAAACATATCGGCTTGATTGGGGTTTGCGCGTGCCATCTGGTCTTCGAAGGAGATAGTGGTCGGAGCGGAGTGCTTCTTTCGCAGGCCGGAGATATCCCAGATGCGGACGGACTGGTCGAGGGAAGCGGAGGCGATGAGGTCCTCGGTAGGGTGGAACTGAGCGCACATAACATAATGATTGTGACCGGTCATGGTGCAGACTGAGAACATTGATTATTAGCGATTTGTGGTGCAAGACCCCCTTGTCAAGACTTACTCAATGACCGGTTCTGCCAGTTCCAGATTCGGATGGTCTGGTCATCCGACGCAGACAAGATCCACGGGAGTTCAGGGTGGAAGAAAACCGTGCGCACATAATCCAAGTGTCCGTTCAATGTGAAGAGACACCTCCGGGTCTGGTAGTTCCAGACCTTGATCTTGTAGTCATCACCGCCGGACACGAACAGGGGTTGGGTAGGGTGGAAATCGATGCCTCGGACAGGACCATCATGTTCTTCGAAGCGATCAATGAGTGTTCCCATGCGGTAATCCCACAGCTGGATAGTGGAGGAGTGAAGAGAGACGAGGATCCATGGCCTGGTAGGTAGTCAGTGCCAATGCTTCCATTGTGTAAGGTGTCCCCGCAGGACCAACTGACCGCTTGGGGTGAAAGGCGATTCCCTTTGCTCTGGAGGATTTCGACTCAAACTATGCAAGGAAAGAACATTAGCAACCTCAATTGACCTTGGTGGCACGAGACAACCCAGTTGATATGGGGTGGCAGGCACCGCGGAGATCGAGGGGCGTACCTTGGTGAGCATGTTTGGGGAGGACTGCATCTTGAAGAGTTAGCCGGAGCCGCACCAGACAGTAGCAAGCTCCGCACACAAAGAAAAGAAGGGATCACAGAGACAACCACCGCATCCACCAGGGAAAAGAGAAGGTAGAAAGGCGCAGTCGTGGATGCCTGTGCTGGAGCGGTAGCAGTGACAGTAGCAGTAGCAGAGTAAACTAAACGTGGACTCTATTTAGCGAATGGCCCCAGCCAATCATGCTGCCGGGCGGTGAGCAGCCTCAGGGGTCCGCGCTGAGTGGGCGATGGATTCTAGATTTAGAGCCTCCTTTATCAAGGAGAACATCTTCTACAGTTTCAATTATTGGATTTACCATGCTATACCGGCTATCCTGAAGCAACTATGGACTGTGGTGGTGGGGTCCTTCGTGGTGCTGTGAGGCTCTACGATCATTGGTGTTTTGGGAGAAGCAACTTCTCCCCGCTGGAACCCTCTGGAATCAATGTGATGAGCGTCGCTATTGTTCTTGACGGCGGCTCTTAACTTCGATCGATAGATTTCTCTCCCTCAAACTACTCATGGGAACAGCAGCTATTACTTGACCTTTGCAACTCTTTTTGAATATCGCATCTCTTTCTGAGTCAATGGCGTGATGTTCCGACACTCTCTGGCACGGAGATATACCCCGGTCACTCGGCGCTCCATGAGCTATGGCTGAAGACCTCCCCATGGAGGGTACAGACTCTTCCATTCCACTCAATGGAGCATCGGCAATGTCAAAAAGCCCACCTTTTGCGGCGAAGGATAACACTGCAGACGCGCAAACGGATGAGAGTGGTCACAGTTTGAACGACTCGGGCCCCTCGACGCCTGGCGAGACTCCATTCAACCAATCTGTCGAGAGGGATAAAGGCAATGTGTTCCAACCGTACGCCATCGAGGAACCCGACGACGAGCCCGATCCCGCGCCCGCTGTTCACAAGCGAGAGTTGCCATGTCTACCGGATTCCTTCGATTGCTGGCAGCGTGAACTGGTCGACTCTATGCACGACCTAGGTTCTCAGGCTAACAAGGCTGTCACTGCCGCCGCCAAGCCGCATCAGAACCAGAGAAGAGGCCAGAAGCGAAAGCCTACCAATTCGACCGGCCCATTGCACAATTCGCAATCTCAGCGGTCCAAGTCAAAGACCGGGCTCGAGGAAACCACATTGCATGTCCCAGGACTTGGTTCAAAAAGACGGCGAAGACGTAGTAAGCTACCGGGAGATGCTGCCGGGAATGGTTGTCCCGCTTCTATACACGATTTCCGCGAAAATCGTTCCGACGGGAGCTCCAGCTCCGATCCACACTCCACCGGCGCGAGCAGTACGGATACTGTCAACGATACTGCTATCGCCGACGAGATGGACATCGATTGAATAATGTAATCTATCTTCTTCTCTGTCCAATTGCAGCCCATGTAATTCTTCTGGAATTCACGTGATGACATGGGCGTGACGTCATGCGTATCTCATGGAGCTTCAAGCTACCGCCTCATTGCTTAAGATGAAGGAGCCTCAATAGCTTAAATCTCCCAACTTCATCTTTCAATGCTCTCACCTTCCATCTTCAACACCCGTTTGCTATTGCATTGATTCAAATTTGACGTCAAATACCACAGTCACCATGGTCACTCGCACCTCTTCGCGTCAAGCTGCCACCAAGGCGAAGGAAGCTATCAGCTCCACCAGTGAATCTGCTGGCAAAGCTACCGCTGGCACCAAACGCAAGTCTGAGGGCGAAAAGGCTTCCCAGCCCAGGAAAGAGAAGAAAGAAGAGACCAATGGCGTTGGGGAAGCTCCCAAGGCCGAGCCCTCAAGCGTTCCAGGCACCCCGGAGCCTGTCACAGAGCAGCCGAAGCCAGCGCGTGCTACTTCTGATGCTAAACCTGCTGAAAAAGTCCCACACATTGAAGCAAAGGAAAAGTACCAGGCTGAGAAAGTCCCCGGAACCCCACTGGAGACCGACAAGCCTGCGAAACAGGGCTCGAGTGTTGAGTCTGGCGTCCGCAAGTCGGAAGAAAGAGAAGAGGTTGTCTCATCCAACATCCTCGAGAAAGGAATCATCTACTTCTTCTATCGGCCACGCGTCAATGTCGAGGATCCACACGGCGTGGGTGACGTCGCACGCAGTTTCTTCGTACTTCGTCCTACTCCCTTGGGAGCTGAACTGAACGAAAACCAGGGACCAGTCGACAAGGACGCCCGGTGCCGCCTGCTCATCCTCCCGAAGAAGAAGTTCCCCACCTCGCGCGGTGAAAGAGAGATGGGATTTGTCGAGAAGAGCGGACAGAGCATGAAGGATCTACATGACAACTTCATAGCTGCTCGCCATTACGAGACTGCCACTCGAGGCGAACGAAACACCGAGGAAGCTCGGCCGTATGCCGAGGGCGTCTATGCAATTACCTCGACGAAACGGGCGTCCCACCTCGCCTACGTGCTGACTATTCCTTCCGAGCTGGGTGAAATCCAAGAGAACTTCGGTCTCCGCGAACGGGGAAGCTGGATCCTCCAGTCGAAGAACCCCAAGTACCCGAGTCCCTCTTTTGCCCAACTGCCTAAGCAGCCAGAGTATCCTGAATCGTGAGTCGATGACATGTCTTAGAAACGTGGTTTGATCGACCATGCTGACAATTACTAGGGTGCGCGAGAAGTTCCAGGATCTCCGCTGGATCCCGCTTGAGCCAGAATTCATTGAGTACGCAAATGCTCAGTTCTTGATGATTGGCGAGGCACAGGATACCCTAGGCAAAGCCGCGACATCCGAAGGTCGCAAGCAGCAGCACGAGCAGGAACCCGGCCAGGAGTTGGAGAAGCTCGAAGAGGAAAATGAACACCGCATTGAGGCCCTTAAGGGTAAGATTGGAAATGATTGCTTTTGCTTAATGCCTCTGACCTTGAACTCACCAATCCACAGGCGACGATACCATCTTCGAGGATCTCGGCCTCCAAGCGAAGGACTATCCCAAATTGCGAACCACCTGGGCCAGCTAGTTGTAGCCTACCACACCATCTTCATCCTCGGTGATGTATTTGAAAAAGTTTCGATGTGATAATAAGTGAGACAATGAAAAATCCGCAGTCAGATCCATACTCAACGCGACAAGTGAGACTATGCATTCCCATATAGGCGGAGGCTATACATTCCCAGCGCGGCAGTGATTCGCGTTGTCCCTGTTCACTTAGACCATTCGTATCTCGTCACTTTTCACCCTTTCCAAGATCATCAGATTGATAGCCAAGCCCCGATCATCTTGGCGATGGAGTCCGCCGATCAGCGAATAATGATCACCACTCTTTGCACGTTTGCCGGCCATTCTCTGACTCGACTCTAGCGTGTAGCGAGTGTATCACTCGGCTGCTAGCCAAGCATGCCACACCGGAGTATTGCGCAGCCTTAAAAGCTGCGGCGATTCCTCAGAAGCGTGCATACACTCTAGCTTCTTGTACACAATATCCGTCGTCATGAAGTCCTCTTTTGCGCTTGCACTGCTGGCAGTGACTGCAAAAGCCGCTGATCACGTCGTGAATCAGACTACTTGCGCCGGCACGACATACAAGTACATACCGAACTGGCCCGATATGGGTTCTTACTATCCAATGCCACAGATAAGTACGGGGACACGCTCGGAGGCATTGGTAGCTCCATTGCCATTGATCAGTCGTCCTGGCACAAGACAGATCGGGATAGCTATGTGGGCACAGTCTATGCTCCTTCCGGACCGAGGATGGTAGGCCCATCTGTCTATAGGGTAGCCTTTGTTATCGCACGATTACTGAAACCACGTCCAGGAATACCAACGGCACCCTCAACTTCCAGTCACGCATCCACAAGTTCACTCTTTCGCTCAAACTAGCCCCCAGCGCCTCGGCCCAGAATCCTTCCAAGCCTAACATCGCCCTGCACTATCTTGACACCATTCTGTTGACTGATCCAGACGGCGAGCCAACCACCGGTCTCGACGCCGATGCCACCGGCAGTGCCTCGTATCCTGGCTTCCATCCTCTCCCCGTAGCCACCTACGAGGGCGATGGCTTCGGAAGGCCCGGCAAAGGTGGCCGGAGGGTATCCCTCGACTCTGAGGGCCTGGCACTAGACACTCAGAACGGCGGGTTCTGGGTGTCAGATGAGTACGGCCCGTATATCTACAAGTTCAGCGGAGAAGGCCGCATGGAGCTAGCCATCCAGCCTCCACAAGCCTTCCTGCTGCGACGAATCAACACGCTCAGTTTCAAGTCTGACACGCCGCCGCGGTGGAATCCGGATGCAGTCCCCATTCCCGAAGGCACTTAGACGGGCCTGGACAATAACCAGGGCTTTGAGAGTATGACTGTTTCACCAGATGGAAAGACGCTCTACGCACTCCTCCAGACCGCACTCGATCAGGAAGGTGGACCGAGCAAACAGCATCGTCAGCCTGCTCGTATGCTGGCATATGACATCTCCAGTCACAGACCAAGGTATATCCACGAGTGGGTAGTGATGCTACCCAAATACTACGACTACATCGAGAAGACGTACAAAGTAGCCGGCGAGTCCGAGATCCACCAACTGCCAACAGGCGACTTCCTCGTACTGGCACGCGATTCTGATTTCGGCCGTGGGCAAACGAACACGCGGTCTGTGTATCGGCATGCTGATATCTTCTCTGTCTTGAACAGTAATTACACTGTCACGGATATCAAAGGACAGAAGGACTATGATACTTCTACGGGCGCCATTGCTTCCTCCAAAGGTGTGTTGGATGCGGACATCACCCCCGCGAAGTATTGCCCGTTCCTGGACTACAATGTCAACTCTGAGCTGGCCAAGTTCTGTCTGCAAAATGGTGGCCCTTCGGACAGGGGACTGTTGAATGAGAAGTGGGAGAGTCTGGCTCTTGTCTCTGTTGACCCGGCTTCTTCAGGTCATTGGGCGGGGGAGACTGAGTACTTCTTGATCAGCTTCAGTGATAATGATTTCATCACTCAGGATGGTAAGTTCGTCACTTGTTTTGTGTTTTGTTGGGACCGCATTCTGACTAGCTGTAGGGCATATGAACTTTGGCCAGACGCCGTACAAGGATGAGTCTGGGTTCAACCTGGACAGTCAGGTTTTGGCTTTCAAGGTCAAGTTTTGAGCTGTATGATAGATCATCCGGACTCCGATACCTGCAGGTTACATAGCCTGGATGTATACAGGCTTCCCCGCCTGGATTGAGTCTGCCTCGAGCTACACATTGCACGTTGTATCAAATTCTAGGAACCTCAGATAGGAGATTGCTTAGATATGATAGTATTGGCGTTAATATTAGGAGACAATGAGACAGAAAAGGAAGACCAATGAACAAGAATCATATCGTAAACCAGTTGGGAAAGAAAGGCTCCCCAAGGCGAAAACAGGCATTAAGAAAGTATCACTTCACCAGCTTGATAGCATGCAGAATATCATCGAGCGACCAACCCGGCCCGCCGGGAACGATCTCCGCCCAGACTTCCTCGGGCACCGCATCACTAGGATCCAACAGACTCCAGTTCGGGCTGGGCTCGGGTTTGATCCATTTGAAGTCTTCGACCTGGCTCCAGCGGTCCTCGTGGTCAACACGGTCGTGGTCCAAGGCCTGTAAGAATTGTCAGGAATCACTAATACAGCGGAAGTGAGGGATAGTTTATCATACATAAGCTTTGGGTATCCGGCCGAACCGGATATTGGAACAATCCTCGATGATGGGATTGCTGGAGCAGCTGAGGTAGACATCGACATCTTTGCAGTTGTGCATACGGAATTGGCGACACGACACCACGATCACGCTGTGCTCGACTGCAGTGATGTGCGCTGGGCCGTTTACCTGTCCACATATCAGGAGGCTCTCCTTGACATTATTGACCGTCAAGCTGGCATAGGGTTTCCCGTCAGCTGTGGGAATGGACATGTCCACAACGCAGTGGCGCAGGAAGGTGATAGATGCCGGGACAGTCGAGCTTGAGCCGGAGGCGGGGAGCATGATATGCAGACCATAGTGGTCGTCCACTGAAACGGAAGAGACGCCGCTAGCTGCGAATGGCGATCCGGCCTTTGGGAACGGCACAGACCTTGGCAGAAAATCTTCGGCGGCGGCTGCAGGGAATGAAGTTGGAGCGATTTCGGGGCGCTCTTGCTGCTGCTTGTCGGGCTCGTTCAATGGGGTGGATGGGTAGTTCGGTGTGTCATTCGCGGATGAGCCGACTGACGAGGCGCCCGGGGAGTGATAGCCGGGGATACTTCGACGGCCGTCTGCAGCTAGCGTAGCTGCGTCGGTCAATGAGATAGCGGATGCGTTCTTTTTCGTTTTGAAGCTGAACTTGGATCGGGGTTCGAATGCAGCGCGGGTCTCGTTCAGCTTGTCCTGAAGTGCTTTGATGGCCTAGTGCTTGTGAGCTGCGTTGCTGCATCTGTTTACTTCGGTATCTCCTACCTCTGCGTAGACTCTCTGGTCATATGTTGGGATGTAGCTCGCCGCATCTTTGACTTCATTGGACAGTCTCACGATGCCGGCCAAGCAATGATCCGTGGCATCGGCACGCTCACCACCGACGAGAGATGTATCCGCCAGGCGGTCCATCTCTTGTTGTAAGGCTGTTTCATCGTGGTAAGTGCACATTCCTTCCAGACTCCACCTCAGCCACGGATGGTCTGGGGAAACTTACCGGTGATCTCATGCTGGAAGTAGCGGAAGAACCGTTCCTTCAAGGGGATCTCGGATTTTGAGATTGTCTGGTCCGCCGACATGCGACGAGCATGTTGGATCTCCGACTCCGCCATTGTGAGTGAGGGGTGTGTAGATTGGTAGAGTGTAGATGCAAGCCTGGGGTGGGGAGGACACCGGGTATCACGCGAGAGCTGGAATGTAGGAATGACGTCGATTCGATCTCAAGCGGATCATGCCACCCCGCAGCGACAGGATGCTTCGGAAAGGACTCAAGGTAGTTCCAGTGCCTTGATGAGAAGACTAAACTCCAAAACAGAGATGAGTTGTGGACAACTGGGAGGGAAAGAGGAAAGGAGAGGAGAGGGGATGAAGCGAAAGCTAACACCGACAATCTCCACGCACTTTGGGGTACCCTTTGTGAAATGCTCCAGTAGGTACACAACTATCACCAGGCCATGTAGCCATGTATCACCACACTTACACTACTGCTGCAAGCAAATGCAACACCCGATCTTCTGCAGGATTGCTCTCTGACAGCGGGGTTCTCTCAAAGTGGAGCACGAGTCAACAACCATCTCACTATCAATCATCTTCTTACTCGCAGTGACGTCGATCATCCCGCATCTCGGAGTCTCGGCGTTTGAGATGATCCGCAGTCCTCAGGCCATAAGGCCATAAGGCATCAGCTTGATCTATACAACCATACTGCACCTTTGGCTTTCCCATTTTCATGGCTGTCTATCCATGGATGTTCAATCTTGTGCTGTTACACCCAACCTTCTTTCAGAATGCTCGTGGGTGATATGGTCGGAGCGGATATGGTACCCGCTACACTAAAGATATATAGAACACTCACATACTACTAGACTGCCAAAGAACACAATACAGTAGAAACAGGTAGTCACAGGCAAAGGGCAAAAATTACACCCTCAATTTGAGCAGAACGAAATACGAACAAGAATGTCAAGAGGTAAGATGTGAAGTCCATCTTGAAGTTGGACCTTTCCAAAATCAAACAAAGAAAGTACACCCGTCCAGGGATCGTCCACTCCCCAAGCCAATCATCTCTGCCACCCCTTCTATGAGCTTAGCCAATTCAGGGTCTCTATAGTTCTGAGATATTATTGAGAACCAGAAAGAGCCTACCTTCAGGGAAGCACAGAAATGTGTTCGATCACAATGAATCCTTGCTCGTTAATACAGATCAAGCTAGCTCTAGTTCGGTAGTTCGGGTTACTGGGCGCCTTGATAAACGGACTTCGTTCCATCCCGCTGGAAATCTGTACAAGGCATGAGACTGGAAACATTGTGCATGAACGAGGTTGCGGAGTCCTTCAAGTGCCAGTAAGGTGATTTCTGACTGATCGCTCGAGCAGAGAAATGAGAGCATCGCTCAGGCTCTTAGTCGTGGCTCTATGCCTGATCAAGGTGGTATCAGCAACAGACCATGTTCGCCAGATCGTGGAGCAGCTGGAAACCGTACCACTAAGCTGGTCAAGGGGAAGCAGACCGCCCCCGATGAAGCTTTTGACGTTTCGACTATCGGTGCATCAAGAGCAAACAGCGAGATTCGAACAAAAGGTCATCGAGCTTTCGACTCCAACCCAAGACCGATACGGGAAACATATGGAACGTGAGGAAATACAAGCCCTCCTGCGTCCAGATCCTGTCGTCTCCGACAAGATCCTCTCCTGTTTGAGCTCGGAAAATATCTCCACGAGTTCCATCAAAACCAACGGGAACTGGATATCCTTTCAAGCGACAATCGCTCAAGCTGAACGCATGTTGGGGACCGAATTCTTCTAATATCATCATCATGAACACCAGGAAACGGCTATCAGAACTCTTGAGTACTCTGTACCCCAGGAACTACACTGACACGTTCAATTGATTCAACCGACGACTCGATTTGGGCGTTTCAGTCCACATGGCACCTTGCCACTGGAGCAGCCCATTGTTGCTTCGCCCGAAGACTTGACAGCAGACTGTGAAACCGTGACCAGGCCAGACTGTCTTCGAGAACTGTACGGCCTTCAGAAGATCTCCACGACATCTAGTCCTTTCAATCGACTGGGCGTATCAGGGTTTCTAGGGCAATATGCCCGCCCAGCGACTTTCATCAATTCGTGCAATCATTCTTGCCGGACAGCACCGATGTCAATTTCACTGTAGAATATGTCAATGGTGGCCTCAACGACGAAGATTCTTCCAGTCCAAGCACCGAGGCAAGCCTCGATATACAGTATTCAGTTTCCTTGGCTCAACGAACGCTGGCAACCTACTACACCACTGGTGGACAATCTACGATGATCTCTGATGCAGACCATCCACACCCAGAAGACTCGGGGAATGAACCATATCTCGAACAGCTCCATTATCTTCTTGACCTCCCCGGAGACGAACTTCCCGCGGTCATAACTACCTCTTATGGCGAACCGGAGCAAACAGTTCCGCGTTCTTACGCCAGAGCAGTCTGCACTTTGTTTGCCCAGCTTGGGGCCAGAGGTGTCTCGGTCATTTTCAGCAGTGGTGATTCGGGTGTGGGTGGTTCATGTCTGAGCAATGATGGAACCAACAGGACTGCCTTCATTCCAGTTTTACCGGCGTCGTGCCCTTTTGTCACTTCTGTTGGTGGAACCTCTGGCATCAACTCGGAGATGGCGATGGACTTCTCTTGGGGGGGAGATTCTCAGACTTGTTCACTCGTCCAACATATCAGGATCAGGCCGTGAAAAATTTCCTTGATCACCTAGGGAAAAGGTGACAAGAATTGTATAACCCGAATTCCAGATGTAGCAGCCCAAGCAAAGAACTTCATCATCAGAGACCATGACACTTATCTGAAAATCAGTGGCACGAGGTTCGTCCTCCTTGAGTATATGTTGACCGGATCATGCTGACTATGGGCCTAGTGCTGCCACCCCTGTCTTCGCCGCTGTAGTCTCACAGCTCAATGCTGTCCGCCTTGCGCAAGGCAAGCCACGAATGGGTTTCCTTAACCCGTGGCTATATACGGTTGGCAAGTCTGGGCTGAAAGACATTGTTGACGGAGGCTCAGGTGGCTGTTACGGAGCCTCAAAGTCTGATTCTGATAGCTTATTTGTGCCATACGCGGGTTGGATGCGACAGAGGGATGGAATCCAGTGTCTGGACTAGGAACGCCATTATTCCAGAGCTTGGCTCGATTGGCAGTGTCTGCAGGAAATTGACTGTAACATGTGTAATGATCCTCTGGGACTAGCCGTCAAGCAAATGCATGTAAACTCAGTACCACAGAATTGCTGATGTCTAGGTTGTCCATGGATTAGCCAAAACAACGTGTTGACGACTGACAATATTCAGATGTCCCAAAAAGGAAGGCCATATTTATGTGGTCACGTGCAGACAAGCTGACCGCCCACGGTAGCTCCGTCATGGCGGCCCTTTGCTGAGACCCATGTTGCAACTGACCATTCGATAAAGTCTCGCTCGCTGTCGCAGTCATCCAGCTCACTAGATTGCCCAGCACTCCTCCCATCGCATTTCCGTCATCCCCATCATACACCCACACCATGGCCGATCTCAAGACCATCGTCCCAGAGCTCCAAAATGCCCTTGAGCGGAAACAGTTCGACGCAGCCAACGACCTGCTCAGCCGTGCTAAGCGCGCCCTCCTCATGCAAAATGCCCTGATCCCGACTCCCTCCACGCCACCTCAGCTTGTCGCCCTTGCCCGGCAAGTGCTCGAGCTCGGAGCCATCGCCTCTATTCGCCAAACCGACGCCCAGACCTTCACAAGATACTACCAACAGCTGCAGCCATTCTACGATCTCGAGAGGGATGCCGGTGTACCGGGGCAGAGCTCATCAAACCTCGATTTCAGCACCAGCCAGCGCAGCAAGGTCACAGGACTGTACCTGTTGCTTCTGTTGAGCATGGGCGATAGCGCCAACTTCCATACCGTGCTGGAGGGGTTGGTGGAAGAGGCTAGTCTGAAGGGTGGTCGCATCGAGGATAACCCGTACATCAAGTACCCAGTCGAGCTGGAGCGGAACTTGATGGAGGGGAGCTATGATAAGGTGTGGCGGGAGACTAAGTCCGAGCGTGTGCCGTCGGAAGACTTTGGATTGTTTTCGAATGTGAGCAATGCGTCGAACGGCACTTGTTTTCGTTCAACTACTGACATGGTGGCCCTAGGTCCTTATCGGTACTATTCGCAGCGAGATCGCAGACTGCTCCGAGAAGGCCTATCCCTCCCTTCCGATCTCGAACGCCAAGAACCTTCTCTTCCTGGAGTCCGAAGGTGCCGTTATTGAGTTCGCACAGCAGCGTGGCTGGATCCTGCGCGATGGCCGGATACACTTCCCCGTTGAGCCGGAGGCGGCTACACGGTCCGAGAAGGATATTCTGGTGGCTAGTGGCACAGTCATCGAGAACACACTTGGCTACGCCCGGGAGCTGGAGACGATCGTTTAAGGCAAGACAAGAACATTTACCGGATACGAATGGCTACATCTTATTATTTCTGTACCTCGGATGCAGATATACTCGTATACTTGCTGGTGCATTGGTTTAATCTAGCGTGTTCATGTCAGTCATCGTGTCTGAGACTTCACTTCCATACAGCCTTATACTGTCACCCGCCAGACACAAACCCGACGGTCATAGAAACTGCTCGAGACGCAAACCAGCTCGTGTCGCCCGCTCGTCTCACCGGATCTGCCTTCCACGCAGCCCTTCCAAACATCGCTCGCGTAGTTCATACTCTCATGCTCCGCAAACTCGGCCAGCGCCTCAATGCCCCATTCCGATCCCTGGTCTAGTCCATTTTGCGTAACTCGCACGATTCTAGTCCCGGCATGCATGCAGCTTGCCAGAACCAGAAAGCGTCTCTCCTCCGTTCCTGAGCCATCCAATTCAGAGAGTGTCGTTGAGTCTAGTAATTGCAGCCTCCATACACCGCCTCCCAGTCCTTGTTCAGCAAGGACTTCGCCTCGTCGGGTGGCATGGTACACGCGTAGCCCTTCGTCGTAGCTTCCTGTCAATAAGATAGGAGCATCATCTACCAACGGCAGAGGAAGTGGGAGGATGGCAGTCACGCCTGCAGTATGATGGCGCGCCCGATCATCATGATCAAGAAGTAAAGGAGGAAGAGGCTCGTCCTCATCCAGTTCTTCCGCGGTATGTTTCTCAAACCGACGTGTATGTAATGAGCCGAAGTCATTGCCCGTGAACATGAATGAGATTGTGTCTCCTTTCTGCTCTGCGTTCTGTGGCTCAGGAATGGCGGCCAAAGCAACGAACCACACCTCGATCATCTGCTTTGCTTCGAAGGAGCCCAGCTCGGTGAACTTTTCTTCTTCTTCCAGATTGGAGTCTGTGCCAAAGACTGCTGTCCGGCTATCGGAGAAAGTGACTGCGAAGCCATTGGCTTTTGATGGGGACAGCCAATCCTGCGGAGCCCAGGCGAGGAAGAGAGCTGGAATTGTGTCGTCCTCGTGGACCTGCTTTATCCATAGTTGCTTGATATTTGGCTGTTCAGAGCCGTGAGATACATTGAACAGAGCGACGCATCCAGTGCTGCTGGCAATGGCGAACTTGCTTCTCTCCTGTGGGTGGAAGTGAAGATCGAAGACTGCGTATGGGAGCGCTAGTCTTTGAACTAGGGATCTGAAGCAGTGTCAGTCAGCCCTTCGATAATGACCAAGATCAGTTGACTCATAGCCTAACTTACAATTCATTCGTGACAGGATTGAGTTTCCATAATTGCACACTGCCAGTCTTGGTCTGCTGAACTTCTCCATCTTCCTGCTTCGTTTCTGTTAGGAGGTACGTGCCCACCACGAAGTGGTCCGGAATATTTGGACAGAACTCCAAACAGCTAGGCGGTTGGTCAAGGAAGACAGTCGTTGCAGACTTTGGATGCTGGACAATATCTGCCATGCTGATCTCGAATGTCGATTTATGTTGTGGGGCACGTTCGAACGGTCGACAAGCTCAAGTCAAGCAATTTGCGAAGCTCATGCGGCCAGTCGAATCAAGAGCAGCATTTCCCAATATACGATCACCGTTGAATGGCGACATCAGCATCGGAAAGCTGAAGTGACTCGGTATCCCGATGTTGGACAACGACAGATTGGGTTTGCTCGAACAGGAACACCATGAAGCCGCAAGTGGGGCGGTGAGAATCGACCATCGAAGCATGTTGGATTGACGTCGATATCGAACGATTCTCGAATTCTGATCATCGTGTTCTGTATGTTCAATGATGCCGTTTAGACATCCAAGCCACCGATCGCATCCGCCGTCAGGATCCCACGATCTAGATGCCCCTGCATGCACCTTTCGACGATCAGCGAAGCTTGTCGGGCACGACACAACAAATGCCGACGCGTCATCTCATTGCCGTCGAGTAAGATATTGAGTTCGAGAACTTCGCGATCTGAAATTCCCCGCACGAGCACATGACTTGCCCCTCTAGACTTCACAGCCTCGTCGGCTAGCGTTGACCGAGATACCGCTATGGGTAATAAATATGTACTTGTGAGATTCTCTGTTGAAAGGTGCATCTCACCATGTCGCGTCCATTCGGTACCCTACCCTCTACGGCGAGAGCCGAGTCTACTCCGTTCGAGGTCGCCATCCCTAAGGATCGGCTGACGGAGATGGAGACCCTTATCAAGCTGGCGAAGCTCGGCCCCCATACCTATGAGAACTCGCAGCCCGATTGTCGATATGGTGTCACGAGAGATTGGTTGGTGGCCATGCGAGAGCGGTGGCTGCGGTCTTACAAATGGTGTGTGAATCGACATTGCTTCGGTTGAGTGGACTTGACGTTGATGCTCTGACAGGAAGAAGTCCGAGGAGCGGATTAACAGCTTCCCTCAATGGACGACTGAAATCGAGGATATGACGATTCACTTTGTCGGTCTTTTCTCAGAGAAAAAAGATGCGATTCCCATCTTATTGATTCACGGATGGCCTGGTAAGGCGAGGTTATCCCAGTGGTCGTCAGCGACTGATACCCTGTATAGGAAGCTTTCTGGAGTTTCTCCCAATGCTCGAGCTTTTCCAACAGCAGTACACCCCCGAGACCTTGCCATATCATTTGATTGTTCCTTCATTGCCCGGCTACACTTTCTCTTCGGGCCCTCCCTTGGACAAGAACTTTTCCACTGAAGATATCGCCCGTGTATTGGACAACCTAATGAGGGATCTTGGATTCGAGAGCGGCTATGTCGCCCAAGGCGGCGATATTGGCAGCAGGATTGCCAGACATTTGGGTGTTGATTACGAGAGCTGCAAAGGTATGTTTCCGGTGCATTGATTCAGATCTATTCTTTGAGTACCCCAAGCTGACTTCCAAAAGCTGTTCATCGTGAGTACCGGGAGCAGTGGTTTTAGAACCTTCAAAGCAACACTAACACATCCTAGTAAACGTCTGCTTCATGAGTCGTCCGGAGGGCATGACAGACGACCATCTGGACGCATTTGAAAGACAAGGCATCGAGAGAATGGACAAATTCAAGGCGACAGGCTCAGGCTATGCCGTCGAGCATGGCACTCGGCCCAGTACCATCGGTCTCGTCCTCTCAGCGAGTCCCATTGCGCTTCTCGCATGGTGAGCACCTCTTCCACCAACATTCATCCACAATGCTGAAATTTGCAGGGTCGGGGAGAAATTCCTAGAATGGGTCGACGACCCATTACCCCCATCACATATTCTCGAGTCTATCACTCTCTACTGGCTAACCGATACCTTCCCCCGCTCGATCTATACCTACCGTCAGGTTTGTATCGCCCAAATTACCCCAGCAGACTCCCCTTCTAATATCAAACCCAGAACTTCCCGCCTCCGCTTATTCCGGTAACCAATTCGCCCAGGTGGTACATCAAGAAGCCCCTCGGTTTCTCCTCCTTCCCCATGGAGCTTGCTCCTCTGCCTCGCTCCTGGGTGGAGACAACTGGCAACCTGGTGTATTGGGGGCAGCATAAGAAGGTATGCTCAGGAATTTGGGCTCGTACTTGGATCAGGCTGCTAATTTCGGGTCGATAGGGCGGACACTTCGCTGCACTTGAGCAGCCAGAGGCATTGAAGTCCGATTTGACTGAGTTTGTCGGGCAGGTGTGGCCAGGCATAGTCGGCGCCAAATGACGTTTCAATGGTCAAGACTTCCGTCATTATGCAATATTGTTCGGTTGACTGATTTACCTCTATAGAAGGCATCGTGATACCTACTACTCTGAATTCAATGCTTTCACAGGCTTCTGTGTAGGAAACACATGTGCTAGATGAACACCCTCTCCATCTATATAGAAACCCATTCCCTGAGATGTTATTTGAATGCTGGAGCCCAGGACAAAAGCACATTCAGAGTGTGCATATAGCCTGCCCTCAGGTATGCAGGTAGAATGGGTATTGTGCACCAACGGCCTAACCTATTACACTTCTGGGCTAACCCGTGCGTTCCGGTCAAGACGTACCTTACTGTCAAGGCATCGAATATCACCTCTGGTCTGATGCCGAGTGGAGCTAGAATCGTGCCTCATAAGAGGTAATAGCTGAGCATAGGCAACACAAGGGGACCTCGCGGGATTTCTTTGTGCGCTCGACCAAAGAAGCGTCGCAAGGCTGCCGCGTTAGAATAAGGGAGAGAGATGTTCTTCTACGAGCCGATCTTCGACACCAGCTGCAACACTACATCGACCTGAAGTGGGTCACCTTCGCTGTCGCACATGGCTTGCATGGTGACCTACTAATTGTGCTTCAAGCTGCATCTCTTGATTGATCTTGCTATCTAGACACCAAATTTCACCACAAATAGAACTTCTGGGGGACTCGGTCTTATATAGGATTCGTGATATCGCCTACATCGGGTTCACAAAGAGCAGTCCTTTCCGAATGAGATATCAGATCTACCCACACAGACCGAGGAAAAATAACGATAGAGCAACGGTAGACTGAGGATGGCATGAGTGTAAATTGAGGGAAAACTCGTGGATGAGCCAAGGATAAATAAGGATAGACCAAGAGAGCTCGTCCAAAGTGCCATGACGGAAGGCCTCATCACTCGAAAGTGCTTCCCGCACCTCTTCCACGCCCTCTTTCCTGCACCTCTTCGAGGAATGTGTATCATTATCTCCGTATGGTACATCATTGGAGTACGTCTCGATAGAGAAATTTCGCCACCTTCAGTCCCTGCCAGCAACCCGACTGGGCAAAGCCGAAGGACGTATTCCATGAGTTCTAAGCCGCCAACCTACCAATAGACGTGGTGTTTGAGTTCGGATTCCATCTTCTCAAATGCGTGAGCCATGACATGGAGACACTCCTCGTCCTCTCCCGACAGTGCCAACAAGGTGAGAGTGTCTGCTGGCTTGCGTCGATGACGGATGCCCTTGATAAGCTTGCACCAAAACAGGATTTCGGCGCTTGCTCAACTCAGCTTCGACATTCGAGAAAAGCTCCATAAAGCTTGCTAGTGCTCCGGGATAGTTTAATCCGCAAAGGGGCCTACCCTCGGCACCAATTTCATTCGCGAGATCAGTTTTGAGAAGATCTAGGAAAGTTTTGGTGCCGGGGCCACCTCCTGCGTGACTGGCATATTTTGGGAGCTCTGTGGTTTCCTGAGAGGCTGAGCAGGTGGCTGAATCCACAGATTGCTTGCTCTTGCCCAGGAGCATCATGCCACAATTTGAGCCAGGGGAAATCTCTTTGTCGGGAATGCGGCCCGGGACCCATTCAGCTGCTTTCAGCTGGTTCAAAAAATATTTCTTTCTGAAGGATTGATGCCCATTTAGGAGGGCAAGAAAGTCTGGAGCAGCTGACGCATTCCGCTGCGTGAGCGCTTGTATCTCGCGTCGAGATCTCACGGCCATTGTCAAAGTGCTGTAAGCCCGATGGAAGTCCGAAACGAGTGCTTGGCCATTGCTAAAGACACAATCACCAAAGAGCTCCTGAAGGGACATATACAGTTCCACAGACTGTGAAATGTATCCCTTCTGAACCAGCATGTTGTGCAGGTGGATTGCACAAATGGGCTCGGGAAGATCGTCCCAAAGAAGAAATCCTAGGCCTTGTGCCAATTCGAGTGCTTCCATCAGCCCAGCACCACAGAGAAATGGCGAGTAACTCCATAGCCCATTAGGGTTTGTTTTGGAAAGCGAGAGTCCGGTATGTTAACCCCATGGGTGTACTTGGTCGTTCCAAGCCAATTGCCAAAGTCGTCGCGTAGATACGCGAGCATATGCTTGTGAACTTCATGAACATGCGGGTTTTCTTGGACTGCTGAATCCTTGTCAAAAACCTCATCTAGAAGTTTGACGCCTGCGCAAAACCCTTTCTCCATCCTCTCCAGACCGCGGTCCATGAAGAGGTCAATATCTCTTTGAGGACGGAAACCGGCAGCAGGCGAGGTGACAACATGGCCGGAGGAAGTGTTGAACGACCACCTACGAGATACAGTCATTGAATCAACAAGACACTGAAGCTGGAAGATAATATGATGGAGCAACTTCCGTTTGATGTCAGCTCCAGGCCTTTGGACTGCTAAGTGTGATCTCTCCCGCAAATTCATTTATTCCGAACAGCCTCCGGTAGTCCTTCCAAGGACCCTTTACAGACCAATCGACAGTGTCCAAGCGAATATCTTGCCCTTTCAGTGTTAGAGCTTGCACGATTACAGAAGTATTGACATTCACCAAGTCGTACAGCCAATTGATGGTATAAGATCGGCGCCATTTCAAGCGCTGTGCCTTTTGTCAGGTGTTGAAGATCAGATCCAGGATTCCAATTGTCGGTTTCTTTCAGAATTACTTTGCTCGGTTTCCCGTTGGGATTCTTCTGGTAATCGATGAGGAAGTCCATCAAGTCCTGATAGCAAGGGATCATCAGTCCCTCTCTCACATCGATTTCAGAATCTGCAGTCACTTCTGAGTCCTCGCCAGGACGAATTCGACGAAGCAGTGTATGAATATTGCCATGGGCTGTCTGTGAATCACATGAGTGATAGCTCTCATCATGGCTTCAAAAGAGTCATGGTCGAGGAAATCGATGAAGATTTGTGATTGTGTCTCTTTGATCATCCCGAAGGCTACGTTGAACAGCGCAGCTGCGACAGCAGTGTTCAAGCCATCGTAGGCTACTTGTCTCCAGATAACTTGCAGGTATTCGCGAAGTTCGTTCCATTGCTGGACCAACGAGCAAACAGCCATCAAATAATCCGTCCTCACACCCGTCACCGGCATGAGTTTTGATGACCAGATAGCTGTTGTGCTGAGCTTCATGCAACTTCTGGCTGGGAGCTCTGGCTGCCTCCTTCGTCTTTGGCTTTTGGGTGCGGTGACCTTTCTTCTTTTTTGTGAAGTGCTTTCGCTTTGGCCGTGTAGCCGGAGGAGAGATAGTAGCATGGCCGTCACCACCATCAGAGCTTTCTTCTCTTTCCTCTTCACCCACGCCCTCTTGAACCGCCATTCTGGCTGAGCTATGAAGACTGAGGACTGAGAAGGCGTTTGCAAAGAGAGCCTCGTCCTCATCTTTGTCAGATACATCCGTGTTGTCTTTCCGAGCAGACAACCAAACATCGCCTCTAAGAGCATTGAACGTCTCCTCAAGACCCTCAATCCAGTATTTGTGGCCAATGTTGCTTTCTTCAAGATCGGGGTCGGGATTGACGGCAGCGATTCGCTGGAACAAGCATGTGTACCTCTCGCCTTGCGGCGATGATCCCGTAAAACAGGCGGAAAATGATCGTGGGGACGGGCTTGACGTGCTCCACTATGAGCTTGGCCATCAACTTCAAGCTCGCCAGAGTAATCTCTCCAGTGGTACTGACCATCACCTGCGATTCTGGAGCGTCAGATACGCTGATGAGGCTTGCACTGTAGGTGATCCAGTGCAGAAGGCGCTTTTCATCATGTTTGTATCTCATATAGAGATTTTTGTCTACCATTTTGGCTCCGGGACGCGGTGGTGAAATTGTTGGAGTTGAAAGGCGCTGCTCAGGAGGTTGTCGCTAAGGGAGGAAGATGAGGTAGCTCAAGAAGAGTGGGAGGAATGGAAGTGAGAAGAAGTAAAAGTAGCAAAGCAGGATAATTGGAGGAGGTTGGTGAGAAAGAGGAGGGAGAAGAGGGAGAAGAAGACGAGGAGGACAGGGAGGGCGAGGAGGGCGAGGAGGGCGAGGGGGAGGAAGAGAGTCAGGGACAAGCTTGTTCATAGCACTTGATTTGATGGCACAAAAGTCTCAAAAAATATAAAGTAGCTCGTCCACCGGCTATCAACAGCATTCAGATTTTATATACGTACCTCTTGGGCCTCGTCAGGTTATAATCCTATAGTGATGGGGCTGTATTTGGTTTCCACGTTGGGAATCAGAGGGGTTTTATAGTATGGCGACAGAAACGTAGAGATCTCAGGCCACAGAATTGAAAGAGAATATCTCATCTTTTATCCTGCACATACAAGCAAGCATTGGTTCTGGTCTTGCACCATTCAAAACAATGGCGCAATGATATAGTTTCCCCATACTGATATACTGATAAGGATAAGGATGACGATAAGGACAACGATAGGGCCCACCACGGCAGCTATTTGGTGCGGCTATCCACCCGCGTAGCTTTTACCCACTACTCACATCTTGCGTGAACAACAGACAGCTCCACTTGGCGCAAAGGCACAATGTCTACCAGCACAACAGACCTCAGTGAGGTCTTCTCAGACGAGTCCAGCTTCTACGGTGAGTCGGACCTCTGACAAGTGGAAAGCACATCGCTGACAAGCACAGGCGACGAGGATGAGCAAGCGCGCCTCGAAGAACTAGCGGCCACCTACGACCCGGAGCCATTCTGGTCAGAGATACATCCACGACTCCTTTCAACTGTTCAACATGAGCTACGCCCACAACCAGCATCAATCAAGCGAGAGCCGACACCTCAACAAGACGACTGGGCACCCACGATCCTACCCAGGGACCGACGGGGCCCGAAGGAGTCCGTTTCTCATTTTTTGTCTCGGCTGCCGCCATCAAGTACATCTACAGCATCGGTGGGTCCATGGATCTGGGCAATACGCCCGATCGAACGCCTCGAACATGCCGACATTCCAGCATTTGTTCGAAAAGGGACAGAGCTCCTACATGGCTATGAAGAACAAGCTGCCCAGCTCCGCGCGGCACACGAGAAATCCGGCGCAAAGACTACAGCTGGATTGACTCGCAAGCTGAACCCACTGCGAAAAACGCTCCAGCAAAATATCTTCGCCGCGGCTCAGGAGACTGGCGTTACTTCAGGGAAATGGATGCTCTTCCCGTCGGCAGAGTGGGTGGATTCCACCTGGAAGACAGTCGTTACTGCCATGGACGAGGGCAAGCTCGGAAGCACAGCTAAAGTCGCCACCGATGATGGATCCTCACATGCACGGTTGATCTGCGTTTACACGGATGATTTCGGTGATACGGAGGATGTGAAGCGCGTGCTGAGGGGCCTGGCTGAGAAGGAACTTGTGACATCGGAGTCAAGGCCTATCTATTACAAGTGTGATGCTTACACACATCTCGATATCAAGTCGAATAATGACTACGGGCTGAAGGCGAGTATGTTCTCGAGTCGAGATGTGCTTTCTGGAAAAGTTTGATTTGAGCGAAAAGGGGCGTCAGAGCCCTAGTTTTTGCAATGAATTGCAACGTGTATCCCTAACGATACTGCACAATGATGAACGCTCATTGAACAAGACCCAAGGCACATACTCTCTGATCCCTTCTTCTCGAAACTCCCCGTTGCAAAGGCCAAGCCAGGCCACAGGCTCTTTCACACCGATAACTTGGTTCGTTGGTCCCAGAAACCAGGACCTGTTGTTTTTCGACGCTTCGTTTCCTGGGGTTGGGAGCATCGAAAATCTCAGTGAGCTCTTCCAGTGTTGGGGCATTCGTTTCGACGGCAAAGAAATAGATGAAAGTCGCTTGAACAACGTTCCAACCAGTCAAAATGATGTAAGTGTGCTAACCAATCTGATCAATCGCGTTGCCGATTCCAAATTGATTGACAAGTAAGGCAATGTCGGTTAGGACGGATGACAATGACATACCCTTCGCTCGGATCTCATATGACAGACATTCGACTGGATACATTGCCTGCAGGGGAGTCCAACCAAAGCTGAAACAGAAACCGATGATGAAAATGAGAACGATGGAAGCTGTTGCTGAGGCCGCACCTTGCGAGCTGCTGTAGACTCCGGTCGAAGTGGAAAAACCTGCGAAACAAAGCTGTTGGAGGTTAGCGTTTGGAAGTGTTCACAGAGGTTCATGAAGGATGGAACTCACACCGCATGCTAGCGAGACACTGATCATCATAGGCCGCCGACGCTACTTGGGGATAAAAATGCCGCCCAAATATGCGCCCCCAGCCGAGAGAATCAAACTTTCCAGATTCACATCCAGCACACGCGCCGGATCTTTGACACCAGCAGTCGCTAATAGACCTGCAACGTAGTAGCTCGTGACGCCGCCTTGTGACCACTGGCTGAGCACGGCCGCGATGGACACGCACAGAATTCTTCATCGAGAATTGTGGGTATTGAACAGCTCTCGGAAGTCCCAGAACCGCTTATCGGAGCCTTCCAGGCTGATTGCCTCCTCGTATTCCTGAATCTGCAACCGTACGAAAGCGTTATCTGCGCGACCTTCTCCGTGATACTTTGTGATGACCTCCCATGCCTTGTCCGGTTGGCCGTGACTATAAAGCCAACGGGGCCACTCGGGCAGGAACCAGACGAATATCACCACAATGCCTGAAGAGATCAATTGACACCATATCGGGATCCGCCAGGCAAGAGAACTCGAGAAATGCAAACAGCCTCGACAGGCGCCTGCTGCTGTGATAGCTCCGACAAAATACTGGCAGTTGTAAAGGCCTGTCAAAACATCCCGGTATGCCGGATGGCTAATCTCGACCACATAAGCTGGCACCGCGGAGGCTGCCATGGAATAACCCCATCCTAATCGAGTTACCGTCAGCTTCCATCAACGTCTCATGGAGATCGGAGCTCACTTAGGAAAAAACGACTGGCGAGAAATTGGCCAAGTTGGTTCGCCGTGCCACCAAGAATAGTTCCAACAATCACACAGGCACAACCGATGAACATTCCAAACCGCCGGCCCCAATTGTCCAAGCAGACACCAACAAAGGGAAGTGCACTAACTACTCGCATAGATCGGGCTTCTTATACCATCGACAAGCCTCACAGGGCTTCTCTCCATCACACTTGATCTTGCGGCGTCGACAAGAAGTGCAAGAATGGGACCTGCTCCCTCCTTCACGAAAGGACTGGCACCTTCCCCGGATTTGCCGAGTGCGAGCAATTTCTTTGAGGCTCTCTGTCTCCTTCCGGCCCTCGGTGCTCTTGAATGTGTAAATGTGTGGAACATGATCAACAATGTGCTTGGAGGTATTAGCCACAACTCATTAGCGATCTCTTTGTATAAGACCGTCTGCTCGAGTGGAGAGAAACGGCTCCGCACGTTCAGCTCCTCTCATGCAGTAAACAAGGTTCAACGCTGAGGAGATCTGGGGAAAACACGGGGAAGACGTCAAAAGTCGAGACATCCCCAATCCAGCCTCCCACGGTCACGTGTAGGAAGGCCATCTTCGACTGTCTCAAATGTAAGACGAACAGTGGCGCTCTGAAACAAAGATCCTTGTCAATTGAAAGACTTAAAGTGCAGCGGCGAGACACGGCGTGGATACACTTCCACAGTTGCTTTGCACTAGGGGTCCGATCCGACACGGCTTATGGACGGAGTCCGTTTGTCATCGGCTCGCATTGGGAGTAGTGTGATTCTTATGTTTGAAGGATCACGAGGCAAGTGAAGATGTTTGTGATAGACATGTTGAAACTGAAGGAGCTGGACGTTGGATGGAAGATCTTGGAACGAAACTGCGAGGGCCCTAAGGACTAAGGCGTTAGCTAACTTTATCTTGACCATGTAGGATGAAAGAACAAGGCCAGTATTCGAGTCCGATGCCGCAAGAATGCATCAACAGATGAAGACTATAGGAGCGTATGCATGATCGTGGTCATCCACTTTGTCATCAACGTCGTACTAGGGCAGCCCAACTAAGATGGATAGCTGCCATGTTACTCATTACTCACTATATATACAAAATGCGATTGGAGCCCTGCTCACGCAATCATTTGTCCTCTGTTGGCTTGTTCATCACCTTCTCACAAGCCTCTCGTACCTCAGCAACACCTTTGACTTCACCCCAGGCGTCAAGCAACCTCTGGACGTCCCTCCAGTCCTTCTCCGCTTCCTCTCGTTGTTCCTCCGATAGAAGTCTCTCCAGTCTCTCCGGTGCAGCGAGAACCCATTTGACAGTCTCCTTCTCAGCCTTCCTATTCGAAGCTTGATCTTCACCTCTGGCCTCTTTCATCCGCTGCCGTTGCTCCTCGCCCTCCTTAATCAGACCACCCGCAGTCTCGGCGACGAAGGCAATAGCTGGGCCTAACGTCTTGGTCATGGTCAAAGGAGCACCGCGCTCATCCATGCTCCGACGCATCTTGCCAATTGTTTCCACAGCGCGGATCAATTTGGAGTAATTGTCGTAGACAAGGGCTTTTCGTTCTCCGTCCAACGTACGAATGTCACCGATAAGAGTGTTCTCCGCTTTCAAGATTGTAGACAGTGATGAGGTGGATAGGAGGTGATCCACGTATTTTTGCGGGTCGAAATCGGCATTGTCGAGCTCTGTCCCTGAAGCTAGGGTAGATGGATTCGATATGTCCCCGGCATCGGTGTTTCGAGGTACGCTGCGGGACCGAAAGTTGCCTCCAGGGCTTGAAGCATCGGTACCGGGTGGTTTGAGGTTATAATAATCCCGAAGAGCAGAGCGGTTCCGTCGTGGGATCGGGGAGATGGCTCGCGCGGTGGAAGGAGTGGAGGAGGCGCTGAGGCTGAGGCCCCCGCCGACGCTGGTGTTCAATGCATCTAATGAAGGTCGTGAGGAGGCTGGCGCTGGGGAGTGTCCACGGGAGGAGGCAATGGATGGTCGTGGAGAGGATCTTGTCGACATTATGAAGCAGGAGGAGAAGTGGACGGGGCAAGTTGCGGCGAGACGGCCAGATCAACGGCTTTAAGCGGTGGTCTGTGCTGCTGTTTTTGCGGTTGCAGCTCCGAGCAACTTCTCTCTTCCTCCTCTTTTTTTCTCTCTGCCACGGTGATTCTGATCTATTTTCAGTCATAATGGCTAGCGCAGACCAGATCGCAGCGCAAATACAAAGCACAAAGTCCCTCCCAGTGTCAACCTCCTGGCTAAACACCTTTCTCGCCTCGTCGCAACGCAACATCCCCATCTCCGCACTCACCAAAACAGCCCTCTTTCGCATCCTCGCCTCCGACTTTCGAGAATCTCTTTCCAAACCCCAATTCTCTCTATTCCCGGTGGACATCTACGACCCAAATGCACAAGAAAGGCGTCTATCCGGTCCAATCCCAGTCCAAGTCCTCGACATCGAAGATATCGGCACAAGCCTCTGGAGCCAAGTCGAGGCGATTGAGCGCGTAGAGCGTGGCGAAGCTATACGAGGTCGTGAGATTGTGCGCACGGTAGCCGTGGGCGAGGATCCCGAGGCAGCGGAGAATAACTGCAGCAACAATGGCACGGCTGCAAATGCGTCTGGGGGTAGTGGGTATGGTCCGCACCGATTGATCCTCCAAGATGCGGCGGGCACCAAGGCTGTGGCTATCGAGATGCAGCGCATTGAAGGCATCACCCTCGAGAAGCTTGCTATTGGGACTAAAATGGTGTTACGAAATGCGACTGTTGCTAGGGGTATGGTACTATTGAATCCGGGGTGTGCCGAGCTACTTGGAGGAAAGATTGAGGCTCTAGATCGGTCGTGGAGGGAGGGTCGGAAGGCAAGGCTTTTGGAGAGGATTACTGCTTTGGAGGGCGAAGGGGAACAGACGAATGGAAATTGAAACGCCGGGAGGCAGTGATATGCATGAGTTTGTTCCTGTTCATATTTTGTTGTCTCACAAGACTAAGGTATGTCGCTATCGATCATGCTCTAGTTTTACATTCATGGTGCGCAATCATTCTCTGCAACTGCCCTCATCACGCACGTCCTTCTCGACCTGAGAGCTGACTATGAAGCCATGCTGGACAGGCTATGATCGAGCTCCTCCCAACCCTCACGTCTCCATGGTGCAACCATGATGGCTCGGAACGCATCACTGGTCTTGTCGGTTTGAGCGTAGGCCTGGCTGAGATCCGCAGCTTCCAGGTTGCTGTGGGGAGGCACACTACGCAGAGCCCGATTGACAGCCATTTCAGCCGGGAAGGAGTTCTCAGTGGTTGTAGCTAACTCCATCCAGCCAGATGGCTGGCCCGGGGAAAGCATGATAGCTGAAGTGGCCTCACCAATTTGTCGCACATCTTCAGGGAGCGCTGCATCCTCAGTGAACCCCTTGGCTGAGATTGCAGCTAGAAGCTTCAGGAGTCTGGCACGGTCATGGATGTCAATATCATCGCGTGTGACCATGTTATGAAGGTCCGACTCAACCGCCTCAATTGCGTCCTTGTCTGCATCGAGAAGGGCAATGGCACCGAGAAGAGTCACAGCGCCAATGTGGTCGGAATGTTCTTCCACACAGGAGAACAATTGCTCACGAGCAACCGATCGCTCCTCCTCGCCGCCCTTTGCCCATAGCACCTGAGCAAGGAGGCACACTACATCGGGGGCGTTATTTGCTTCCTGGAGAGCGTCACGGAACATATCAATGGCTTGGTCCATGGACTTGGTGTAATAGTATGCCAAGCCGGCAGTCAGATGTGCAGATAGACGAAGCTTGCTTCGTACTTCCGCATCAAACTTCTCGGCGTCTTCATCCCCGGAGAGTGTGAGGGCTGTCTCGGCTTTCTCTGCAGCCTCTTCATACTCGTGGCGGGCGAGCAGGACACGAGCCAGATCCGCATTAGCCTGTGCATATTTTGAAAGCGAAGCAGATGACTCGGATTCTTCAAACTCAGTCTCCATGCCAGAGCAGACTATCTGCAGACTGGATTCGGCGTCGGCGACCTCGCCCATTCGCTCTGCAAGCAACGAGGAGAGGTGTATGAAGGGCAGGTCTGCAGGATCCTGGGCACACAGCTGATGAAGGGCGAAGAATGGCTGGATGAGTTCCGATACCTCATTGGACGCAGAGAGGTCTGAGAGAAGATGATCGAAGAGAGTAAGGGTGTATTGACGCTTCGGGAGCATGACAGATGAGCTGGCGATATCGAAGGCATGCTCGAAGAGCCCCCGTGCTTCTTTTGAATCCCCATAAAGAAGTGCAAGCAGGCCCTGGCCGATCCACGCTTGGGAGTAGTCCGGGTCGGTGGACTGAGCACGCGTGAAAGCCTCGTTGGCAAGCTGGATATCGTTGTGGAGAAGGTAGAGAGCTCCCAGATTAGTCCAGACTTGAGCACTTCTGTCGTTCAAGTGCAGACTACGCACGAATGCATGCTGTGCCACCTTGGGGCTCATGTTTGTTGTGACAACACCAAGGGAATTCCAGAACTCCGAACTGCCAGCCTCCAACTCAATGGCCCTCTTGAAACACCGCATGGCCGCCTTCAGGAACTTGCGAGGTTTCTTGCCCTTGTTGCCTGAGCCAGGCTGCACACTGCGGTATGCTCGATATTCAGCCCAGCCGAGGTTGTACCAAGCGACTGCCTGAGCGTGCGTATCATACAGGGAGACGTGAATAGCGCGTTTGTAGGCCAGGATAGACACGTAGATGCAGAAATCGGGTGAAAGAACCTCGGCAGCATCACTCGAATTGAGCCAGTCCATGCCTACGCCATCAATATCAGTCATGATATCAAGCGCGACAGGATCCAGTCCAGTAGTCAACAAAGTTTTACAATCGGTGACAGACAACTTTTCCACCTTCTTCTTGATGTATGAGAAATTAGCACAGGCATCGCCGACTGCTTTCCACAAGTTGAAGATGTCGCTTTGGAACTCTGCCAGCGAGCGAGCCGCATCGATAACCTTGCGTGCAAGCTCTGCTGCATCGTTGAAAAGTCCGGAGTCCAAGCTCTTCCAGGAACTTTCGGCCAAGGTTTGAAGGAGAGCAAGGGTGACACCAATATCGTTCGGTCGAGTGGTCAAAACCTCCTCATAGCTGGCAATGGCATCGGCGTACTCGCCAAGCTCCCGCTTCACGTTGGCGAGCATGTACCGCGCGAACCAGATCTGCTTCCTATCTTCGTCGGCCAAGGTCGGTTCCAATTCCTTCGCGTGCTCGAATGCCTTGGTAGCGGCAATGTATCTGCCGGAGTGGTGATAGCTCTCGGCCAGACCGACCCAGGAGTGATAGTCTCCAGGCGTGATGCGTAAGGCCGCTTGGAAAGAAACAATGCTCTTCGAGTACTGCTGCTTGTTGATCTGTACGGTGCCCAAGGCCGCATATGGCCAACTGTATCCTCTTCGTTTGGAACCCGGCGTAGGCTTCGCCCTACCCGAATCGACCACTCGCTGCGCGACTGCCTCGACAAGGTCCCATTCTTTCTGGTCGGCGAATCCGCGGGCAAGGCGTTCTGCGGCCTCGGTTTCAGCCGAAGATAGTTCGAATGCTTTATGGAAGCACCTGCGAGCTCTGGTCTTGTCCTTCTTGTAATCGGCATAGAACAGACCGAGACCCGTATATGCTGGAGCAAAGTTCATGTTGGCTTTTATCGACGCTAGGAAGCTGGCATATGCACCATTGCGGTCTTTCCGAGCAGCTGGAGACGGGTCTAGCTCCCATTGACAATAACCAATGCGGTAAAGAAGCTCGGACTTGAAGTCTTTGTTATGAGGTTGCTCCTTTTGCAAGCAGGCAAGCGATTCTTGCAAGCCTTTCAAACCTGACGATAGATCGCCGTTGAGTGCCTGACACCAGAAGAGCTCGCCACGGATCTTGATGTTTGAAGGGTCACGCTCAAGGGCTCGCTGAAGGAAACCGACAGCGTCTGAGTAGTCCTCGTCAACTTTGAGGATCAGACCGATACCAAGTAGACAAGCTGTTGACTTCGGCTTCCTCTTGAGAATATGCTCAAAGATATCCTTGGCTTCTGGGTGGTGTCGGGGAGCTTGATAGAAAATGAGAGAATTGGCGAGAGTGATGTTCAAAGCATCTGTAGTTTGAGTGGCTTTCCCACCCGTGTACCGTACGAGCTCTTGCACATTGAGCAAGCCTTTACGGGCAACCTCCACTGTACTCTCGTACTCCTCCAGGGACAGGTACATATCGGCCATGATGCGGTGCGCGATGACGGATGAGCGAGCCGAGTCAAGACCCTCAACCATGAGGATCAGGCGGTCGGCAGCGGCCACATCACCAGCGCCTTCCGCATTCTCCGTTTGATTGCTGATTGACACGTTATCGATGTCCTCCTCGACAGGTGCTTCCTCCTTGGGAAACGGCGACAAGTCACTTGCAAGGAAGCCTTTGAGAACCTTCGCGAGCCCACTGTCCGGGAAAAATTCGATGTACTCGCGGATGACGCCAACATCCCATTGTGAGTAATCTTCAATATCCTTCCACTCAAGCACAATCTTCCAGGCCAACTCAAAAGGATGCTTGATAATGACCATATCTTGGGCTGCGCGATAGACTTCGTCTCTCTTCCGGTGTTTATCAGCCGAAGGCGTAACCTCAAGTTCATCGCAGCTCCGCTCAAGAAGCTTCTCCTCGTACTTCCGGCGGGTTTCATCGTCATTAGTCCAGTCAATGATGCCCCGGTAGAGCTGCTCGAGTCCACTCTTCTTAAACGCCTCTCTCTTAACCTCAAGTGTGACCTGTTCGATACGGGCACCGAGGCGCGTTCTGCGCTCTCCGATCTCGCGGTTGATGTATTCCTTTTCTTCGGACTCGGTAGTCTCAATCAAGCGGAGGTAGGTATGGGCCGGATGGGGCAGTCGGCCCTCGAGGAAGCTGTACAGAGGACAAGTGGGGAGTTGTAGCTCAAGGGCACTCTTGTATTGAGCTTTGGTGCCATTCTTTCGGGCCAGCCTTGTGAACTTATCCACAAGATCTTGGCAACGTTCCTTTTCATCGCTGTAGAGTAAACGTAAGCACACATTCAACCATCGAAGCAAAGCAGCGTGTACTTGTCCGCCAATATTCGTCCAAGCTTCAAGACGACCTCGCGATAGGCGTCCAACTTGGCACTGCCTTGCTTCTCATACAAGCTAAGCAAGCCCTGCCACGCCGTCCGATCATTGTGCTTGATTCGAGTCGCAGCGAGATATGCCTGCTCCGAGACATCATTCCGATTCAATTTGTCATTTGCCAGACCAAGAAACACGTTCCTAGCGAGAGAAAGAGACATCAGCTTCTGTTGAACAGGATCGGAATATCCAAACCCACGCATGGTAATTCTGGGGCTCCTTCTGGACCAGGTCTTTGGCCTTGGCTGCCGCGTCTTCGAAGTCTTTTGAATCCAAAGCCGTTCGCACAGCTTTCAATGCGGCCTTGCTCGACATGATCCCTGTGCGCGTACAGCATGGAAGAGGCGGGGAGGTCCTGGTGTGGTGGAGAAGGACGGTCGATCGGTTAGCGTCGATACGTCACGCCTTATCGCCTATCGTCCCCAGCTTCACCAGCTGACGGGTGTTCGTCTTCCCCTCCGATCCTTGTTTTCCATCTTCGTGAATGCGCATACGGTGCTCGAACTCGGCGATCCATGAATAAGTTGACTGCTGGGTATGCGTCTTCCGTGAAAGTGCGTTGCTTCGTGTGTGCCAACTTCGAGCAACTGAGGTGATTGCTCAGAGGCACGGCTCCAGCTCGTCGAGCTCACCTGATGTGCTGAAAAGCTGACTTCGCTCGAAATTTTCGAAGATAGCCGTTGTAGATCGACCGTTGCTGGCCTATACCGTCTTCTGCCGTTTCTCCGCATAATCTTGTCGTCTCAAAACCCCTTCGACTGAACGCCCTTCGGCCTTCGCGAGCAGCATGGGTTCGCTGCGTCTGCATATCGACGGGAAGACGTTTAGGGATAGTAACAATAGGGAAGTTGTGCTGCGAGGCATCAACGTGGCAGGCGACGCCAAATACCCGAAGAACCCAGACATTCCCTCTTATGTCAAAGACAAGTTCTTTGAGGCCGATGATGTCTCCTTTGTCGGACGCCCCTTCTCTCTCGATGACGCCCATACGCACTTCAAACGCTTGCGCAAATGGGGATACAATACGATCAGATACATTTTCACGTGGGAAGCTATCGAGCACGCCGGTCCAGGCATCTATGATGATGAGTGGGTTGCGTTTACGATCGAGATCTTGAGGATAGCCAAGCGATATGAATTCTATGTATTCATGGACCCTCATCAGGATGTGGTAGGCCCCATATTACCTCTACATTTACCATATTGTGTATACTGACCAGAGCAAGTGGTCCCGGTTATCCGGCGGTTCAGGTGCCCCCATGTGGACGCTCTATGCTGTGGGGTTTAATCCAAAAGGCTTCAAGAACACTGAAGCAGCTCTCGTTCAAAATACCTCTGATAACCCTGTTGAATTTCCAAAGATGATTTGGAGCACAAACTACACACGTCTAGTCTGCCAGACCATGTTCACACTCTTCTGGGCTGGCCGCGACTTTGCGCCCAAGGCGGTCATCGACGGTATGAATATTCAGGACTACCTTCAAAGCCATTTCATTGCGGCATGCAAGCATCTAGCCCAAAAGATTCATGAGGCTGGTGACCTTGAACATGAGGTCGTCATTGGTTGGGAGAGTATGAACGAGCCCCATCGTGGCCTCGTTGGCGTTCAGGACATATCGGTCATCCCTCCAGAGCAACAACTCCAGCTTGGATCATCTCCTACTGCATTCCAGGCTATGCTGACAGGTGCTGGACGTGCATGTGAAGAGACGACATGGGCGTTTGGCAGCTTCGGCCCGTACCAGACTGGCCGGACGCTCGTGGATCCAGAAGGCGAGTCCGCCTGGCTCCCGGCCGACTACGAAGACAACAAATATGGTTGGCATCGTGGCCCCGATTGGCAGCTTGGGGAGTGCATTTGGGCTCAACACGGGGTTTGGGATTCATACACCGACACACTCGTGCAGAAAGATTATTTCTCAAAGGTCCCCAAGACCGGCGAGCCACTTGACTACGAGAAATTCACCAACACCTACTTCCTGAATCACTTCCGTGCTTACAGAGACGCCATCCGAAGTGTCTGGCCTGAAGCTATACTGTTTTGCCAGCCACCTGTGATGGAGGTTCCGCCGGACCTCAAGGGCACTATTGACGACGACCCGAACATGGTCCACGCCGTGCATTATTATGACGGTCTCACCTTGTTGACGAAACATTGGTAAGTGATGTTGGACTTACACGAGCCGAGGCACTGACGGTGGACAGGAACCGGCTTTACAACGTGGATGTCATTGGCGTACTTCGAGGCAAGTACTGGGCACCGGCCTTCGCAGTCAAGGTTGGCGAGACGGCAATCCGGAACTGCTTGCGTGACCAACTCAAATTTCTTCGCGAGGAGAGCTTGAATTATATGGGCGATCATCCGCTAGTCTTCACTGAGATAGGCATTCCGTATGATATGGATGACAAGCACGCCTACAAGACCGGAGACTATAGCAGTCAGACAAGCGCCATGGATGCCAACCATTTTGCTCTGGAGGGCAGCGCTTCCAATGGGTTCACATTGTGGATTTATGCAACAGAGGTAAGCCTATCTCGTCAGCCTGAACTTTCCCGTGGCTCACCCGTTGTAGAACAACCACGAATGGGGCGACCAATGGAATGGAGAAGATCTATCCATATGGTCTCAGGATGACCTCGAGCTTCCCCCTGGGGCTGCTCTTCGCTCACTCAATCCGATGTCTCCAGCCTATTCTGAGAGTCACAGCAGCGCAGACGAGTCGCAAGTCGGACCGCGTAACTTAAAGCGCGCCCTCACTTCGCCGTCAATATCCAGTGACAATTCCCCGCAGCCCAAGGGCTACCGCGCGGCCGAGGCATATCTTCGCCCAAGTCCCATATACGTGCACGGCACATTGGACGGCCACCTCTTTGACCTTCAGAACTGCACTTTCACCATGACTCTGACTGCCGAAACAGCCACGGCAACTGACTCTCCAACTGAGATATTCCTCCCCGAGTTCCATTTCCCCGAAGACAAAATGGTCATTGCGGTCAGTGGTGGGAAGTGGGAAGTTGATCAGCAAGACATTCAAGGCATCAAGCTTCAGCGTCTGCGCTGGTGGCATGCTGAAGGCGAGCAGGATATCAAGGTGGAAGGGGTCAAGCGCCAGCCAGGCACGTTTGCTGATCCATCCGAAGACGATGTGACCTATTTTGAACAGTGTCAGCGAGGCCAGTGCCTCATGATGTAACGCCCAGTCATGATTTGCTATCTAATGGGGTTATCCAGGAACAATTCAATCCATCGTATTGAACTTGTCACTCAAGTTTGTAGGGTGTCAATGCTAAGCAGCTTCGTAAGATCCATGGATCGCGTGCAGGAAGATAAGATAAACAACCGGTGACGATGGAGGGGCAGTTCGATGACAGCGGGCAATAGATCTAAAGCGTGCAGGAGGCAGAGAAAATACCCATTGTTCTTCCCTAAAAGCACCTTCTGCTTTGTTTGTGACCGCAATAGTTGAATCAAAAGACGGTGGGAGCGGTGTGTCTATCAGCGCCAGGCCCGTCGTGGAGAAATTCTCAGCCCGGCAGTTCCCAAACTTCCTCTCCGGCTTCCCTCCGCCAACTTCAACTCCCTCGCGCGCAAGCCATACTCTTCCCTTTTGGACAGTGATTCCACCCCCAGATACCTCGCAGTCATTAGACCTTCCTTTTTCTCATTGATTGCTTGCGCGAATCGCATTTCTCCATCGAATGGCCGTTGCTGCTGTGTCCGACTGCTAGACATCCCACGGACCGGGTCAACGGCCATACCGATCACGACGCCCACGTTCGAGCCGGATTCCCAGTGTCATGAAGAGCAGTACTCAACTTTGACACCAGAAAGACGCGCAAACCACCTTCTCCCTCGCCTTGTTCCTCTCCAAATCTACTCACAACATTCCGCCATCGGCGCGCCGACGAGATGGCTGCTGAGGAGCTGTCAGATGCCGGCATGGCCGATATTATTCGCGCCCTCGAGGTCATACACAGTCCATCGTCCACAAATGAGCTACGTAAGGAAGCGTTGTCTTTTGTCGAAGGTCTGAAAGACAGTGATGCGGCGGCCCGAAATGGTTTCCTACTTGCCTCTCGCACTGATCACGCACCCGTGGTACGGTACTTTGGCCTGACCTTGCTGGATCATGTCCTCCGTCATCTCTCGTTCTCCGACGCCGAGGCATCCCTCAATGTTCGATCAATGGTCCTGCAGCTCGCCGAGAACATCTCCCCGGAGGACCCTAGCTATCTCCGCAACAAGATCCCACAGCTGTGGACAGAAGCCGCGAAGAAGAGCTGGGGTTTGGATTGGTTAGACATGGACACTACGTTGGTGAAATTCTGGGGGTCGTCTCTGGTTCATAATGAATTGGTACTATCGGTCCTCGAGACTCTCTCGGAGGATGTTTTCTTCCGGGAGGACACCGTCTCCTCGTTGCGTGGCAGCGAGCTTAATCGCGCGCTCGTGGAGATCTTCACACCTGCCGCCATCGTCGAGCAGATCAATCCGGACAAGAACACAAATGCCGCGCTTCGCTGCGGACAGGAGGGGTGGCTCGTCCGAATTTGCGAGTTTCTGGATAATTGTGTTCAGAACGTCTCCAGCTCGCCTCAAGCCCGCGATGCAGCTGTCAAGGCACTCACAGCCCTCAGATCTGTGCTTTCATGGGCCATTTACAAAGCTGTTGTCGCTTCTCAAGCTATCCCTAGCATCTTCAGGGCCTTGACTTGCCAGGATGACCAGGTCTTATTGGTAAGGCAACGACACACTGACTGTATCTTACAGTCTCGCTAATCCCAATACTCATTCAGGCTGCCATCGAGGCTTTGCATGCACTGTACGGCAGAAGCAACATGGGCAACGAAGACTCGCATGGATTGGTTTGCCTGATATTCGACCCGGATTACCTCCAGGCCCTGCAAAATCTGTATCAATGGTCCATCGTTGGTCCGGATGACGTTGATGAACCGAAATATCTGATTTCCAAGAAGCTTTCAGAGGTACTACCCCTCATTGATACTCTACCTAGCGATGTTTTATCTGACAGGCGACAGATGATTTCCTACGTTGCCGGGTGTCTGGAAGACGATCGCTTCTTGAGAGACACTATGCACCGCTTGGATCTGCCGCCTTTCTTCAATTTCATGATCAACATAATGCAGCACCAAAGCTTGACCGTCTCTATCCCTGTTTTACATCTTTGGTCCAGGTTGCTCAGCATTCAGAAAATTGGAAGCTCCGACTTTGTTGTCAGCCAGACGCCCATATTCTTGAACATCTGCACCGCAAGGTTGATTCGGTGGGAGTCTCTTCCAACCGATTCCGAGGATCCCACTGTACAGTTCCTGGTCGAGGACATCGACACTATTCCGGAACGTCATGCCTTTGTTGGTAACTACCGCCGCTACTGCTCGTCAATCATCGAGACTATCACCCAAAAGCGACCACAGGAGGCTGTGCGCGAGATTCTTGGCAGGGTGGACGGCAACTTGGACAACTTGTACAATGGCGTTGAACCTTTCAGCATGCAGAATTTCAGCAAGTCGTCAATCCCGCTTATGCGTGCAGACGCTCAATTCGCTGTAGTAGAGGCCGTGATCAAGGGATTCAACAAGTGGATCGACGCACATGGCAAAGCACCACAGCAGGACGAGCAGGAACGAAGCGAACTTGAATTCGCCGTGGAATCTTGGGCGTGCAGCCTGATGCAAAGGTCTTACGACGACCCGGTCTTGAAACAGCGCGTCATCAAGTTGGTAGTCGACATATCATCTCGAGCCCTTGACAACCATCCAGCCTTTGCGCTCAAAGTTCTCGAGCACATTCTAATGACGCGACTCCCTGACCAGCCCGATTATCCTGTCTATGCTGAAGCGGTCAAGGAATTGCATGGACTGGCTAGCCACGAACTTCGGCGTCTAGCAATTCGCTATGCTGACTATTTCTCTACTTTCTACGATCTTCTCGAACCGAAGATCAAGGAGATCACTATGGCCAACCGTGTGGATGACAAGCTCCAGATGGAGCTGACTTCGATCCTCGTCATCATCATGCAAAGAGCAAACAACATCGATCCAAATCTACGACAGAGTCGATTGGCATCGTTCCTTGAGCCCATTCGACAAGCATGGCAAGATGAGGAGTTTCGACGCATGAGCTCGTCTTTTGAAGGCTTCTGCTCCATGCTTGGGATAGAGAATGTTGGGACCTATATGCAAGCCAAACAGGCGCACAGGCTAGCTGACTGGTCCTCCGTGATGCTTGATAGTGAGGGCAAGCTCGTGCAGGAAGAGATGACCCGGAAATTCCAGATGCTACCTCTCCGCGGAACAAAGACGATGCTTGCAGTCTCTACCGACAAGCTCAAAAAGTCAGCTCCAGCATACCAAGTCGCCTGTGATATGTGGCATGACTTGATCCCTCAAATCCTCCCAACTCTACTTCAACTTCTCACGCACGCCCATGCCTTCCATAACCCGGCTAACTGGGCTGTCACCGATGAGATGCGAGCCGTAGTTGAACGTATTCTCACAGATCGATTCTGGCAAGCCGGTATCTCAAGCGGCAGTCGTGATGATTTCTATGCCAAGATCACGGCGTCCAAGTCAACTCTCGAGGGATTCGCATCCTCTGTTCGCGGCAAGATTCGAGCCGTCCGCGAATCGTGCTACTCGATGCTATTCAGCATGAGCCGGATGCGCCACCAATTCTACGGATACGCCGAACTTCCTGGGCCTTTATCCGAAGCCCTTTTCAAGGACGCTGAGCACCTCTCCTCTCATCAATACTCAGTTCTGCTCAACATCTCGCGCTGCCTGATCGACGACTGTCCGGTACAGTATCGCAGCCAGTTTCTACCCCCTATGCTTTCCACTCTTTTCAGAAGCATCGACACCAAAATCACAAATGAATGGGAGTTGATTGAACAAAGAAAGAATGGCCTTGCAGACGGTGATCTCACCGACGAGATGAAATCCGAGAGTGTGCTGCGTCAATTGACATACTCAGCTGTCATCATGGTCGCCAGTTTGTTCGACCCTCAACGCGGTGGTATGAAACTATTCTTCAAAGGACCTTTACATTTGTCGCCCCGCGATAGCCCAGGCCCCATGCTAATCCGTCCGCTTCCACCAGACCCCGACAGAGGAGACATGGACCCAACTGCGCCTCAGCCTACCCCAGAGCTTTCCGATTCACTTCGCCATTTTGTTCTTTCTTCCCCCGAAATTTTTGAGCCTGTCATGCTCTTCTGTACCCACGCCCTTCGCATGCGGGATACTCGCTGCTGCAGTATCATCACGCGTGTCATTCGATCGATCCTCGGAGACTTTGCGCCACCCAACGATAGCCCGACAACTGTGACGATCCGCGAATTCATCAGCACCGATGTTCTCAAGGCGTGCATTACCTCTGTGCATGAATCGTACTTTGTTGACATGCAAAAAGACCTGGCCCAGCTCATTGCATCCATCTGGGTTCTCTACGGAGTTGCGAGCCCAACCCCGCGATCTGTTCTTCTTTCACTCCCTGGCATCACGGAGCAAAAGGTCGCGCAGACAGAATCGTCTCTCCAGCGATGTGTCTCTCCACGACAGCAGCGGGCACTCATTCTCGAGCTCCTTGAACCACTTCGCGGTGTCAGCATTGCTGAGCAGGGCAAGATCCTTGGCTCCAGAGAGGAACGGCGCAAAGCCCGCACTGCCCTGCAGGAGCGGTACATGACAAACGAGATGGAAACTCAGCAGGAGAACCCCCGAGTCGATATCAATGACGGGCCGGATCTGTCTGGAGTCGCGGACATGTTCGGTTAATTCGGCCTCGCCTTGCTGACGCTGGAGACAATCGGCGTTCGATGCAGCCACTCTTCCCTCCTCGGCCATCCCCTATCTACATATAATCTTCACAAATTCAGGGCACAGCGACAAATCTATACGATTGAGGTTTTCCATGCTACACTTCACAGTTCGACTCCAATTCCATCGTGCAGTTGCTTACTGTATAGACCGTGGACTTCATTGTCTCCTACCTGATCGCCCATCGCGGCTTCGATGCTACTTCATTGATCTTTCGTTGCTTTTCATTTTGTTGAAGGTTTGATTATTTGAGCTTGCATCATCAGCCTCCATCTGCTACTTGCTTTATGCCTTCTTAGTGGCGATATTTGGATTACCCCGGCGGCGGCGCTCTGAGCATCATTGTATAGACGAGCTCCCATAGACCACAAAAGCAGTCAATCCAGACGTGCAAATGCACATTGTACTTGCAATAGTCAAGATATGTTTGCAGGGTATCGTAGGCATATGAAGTAGGTATATTATCAATGAAATTACTGTGAGCGACTAACAAATGGAAACAAAATATTGCGAGACAGACTAAAGCTCTCTGAACGTAATATCTACATTGATTTTCTTGAAGCGCTCGAGAAAAGGCACCTCGGCCTTCACGTCTCATCCGACCAGTCGAATTCCAACCCCAACCACAAATGCAGGGTCTCAATCAGAGGATCAGGCGCATCCTGAACCATGGGGGAGACAAAGAGAAGCATTGCCGAGATCAAGGACACAGTGACGCTGTTTATTTGGTGACCTTGGAAGGGGTATAGGCGAAGGTAGGGCGGACGAAGCTGTGCAATTGACAGGGTTAGCATTGACGAATTGGTCGTAGACAAACTCATGACTTCGTAGCTGACACATACCGGTCGGAGTTGTAGACCTTCATCTCGGAACCAAGGAGCTCCTTCTCGCGCTCCTTGTCGGCGTAGTAGCGACGGACCTGGTCACGGTCTTCCTCGGCCTGGAGGAGAGGGGTGATGTGCAGACGCGACCACATCTTCTCGCGAGCAAGCTCACTATACCACCAGAAAAACACAAATGTCAGCCAATCCATCAATTGTCCAACTTTGGTGGCCTTTCCCCAGTCTCCAATTGTTCTCGTATGCCTCGGGTGAATCGGGGAGGGCCCGGCCATTGCGCAGGACGTACCGTTGCTCGCGGACACCGTGGAAGTAGCGGTAGAAGCCGTAGACCATGATGACGTGCATTCCGAGCATGTACTGCCATGGCTTGAAGCCGCGGGCAGGGAGGTTCCGCTAGAAGACGAGGACGAGTGTTAGCTATGAACTGGTCGTGAAACCCTCACAAGACACTCGGATGTTTCCAATTCCCATCAATGACACACCTTGTACTGGACTTGGGCATAGCCCCCCGCTGGGGGCATATCCTGAGGCATTGTGGCGGTAATAGGCGGGTTGGAGGCTTCTGACGACAGAGCGAGGAGTCGCTGGAGAAGTTGGTGATGGAGGGTCACGTGCGGGTGAACAGTAATGTGGTGCGGCGCGCGTCATTGGCTGCCGCTTCTGGATGGGCTTTTTTCCCGCGGATCTAGAGCGACAGCCCAGTCAATTGAACCTCTCTGAAGGTGTTGGTCACCAGCACAATGGATGATGAAGAGAGGCCGCGGAAACTGCCTAAACTCGGCCACGACGACGAAACGACACAGCAAGAGCTCGGCCCCGCCATGACAGGTGCTGTTGTTCCGGGCGATGAACCTGGCCATGATGTGAGCACAGCTGCCGGCCAAGACTCGAAATCCGATCTTCCTGTTACAACGGACGGAAACGATACAGTGGACACTGTTGAATCTGCCCCGAACAATGGCAATGACGGTGCGACGCCGAAAATGTCAAAGAACCAGCTCAAGAAGCTCCGCCGGAAGGAAAAGTGGGCGCAGGAACGAGAACAGCGCAAGGACAAGAGGAAGGAACAGGTCTTAAGGAAGCGAGAGCGCCGACGGCAGATGATCGAGGAGGCAAGAGCAAAAGGAGGAGAGCAGGCTGTCGCAGAGCTACGCAAACAGTGGGAGGGGACAAGGGCCAAGCATTTGCGGTCGACACTGGTACCTCTTTCGATTGTCATTGACTGCGGCTACGACGAATTGATGTCTGAAAAGGAGCGCATCTCTCTTGCTTCCCAGCTGACTCGCTCATACTCGGACAATAGCCGTGCATTGTGGCGCTCGCACTTGATGTTCAGCTCCTTTGATAAGCAATTGAAAGAGCGCTTTGACACGGTACTCTCCGCCTACAGGAACTGGAAAGGGATCAAGATCATCCCGGAGGACTTTGTACATGCCGCTGAGCTTGCAAAGGAAGCCATGAGCTCCTCACGTGGTGGGAAGCTAGCTGGGCCTTTTGCTGAAACTGATGCCAAGCCAGAGGACGGCGAAATCATCTATCTCAGCAGCGACAGCCCAGAGACCCTGACCGAGCTCAAGCCGTACAGTACCTATATCATTGGTGGCTTGGTGGACAAGAATCGTCACAAGGGAATCTGCTACAAGCATGCTGTTGAGGCAGGTGTCAAGACGGCCAAGCTACCAATCGGCGAATACATCCAAATGGCCTCGCGTTCGGTGCTCACCACCAACCATGTTGTGGCAATCATGCTTCAATGGTTGGAACTCAGGGATTGGGGAGAGGCATTCATGAAGGTCATACCGCAGAGAAAAGGTGGGAAGTTGAAAGACCAGTCAAAGAATGATGTGGAAAACAAGGAGAAAGATGGAGACAAAGGCAAAAGTGAACATGCAGGTGAAGTGGAGGAGGAGGAGGAGGAGGAGGAGCAAGAGACTACAATGGCAGATATTGCAAAGCGAATGGAGGAAGATGAAGCACAGGAGGACGATGAGAAAGAGGATTGATGAAGACCATTGAATCTATGGATAAATCACGATATTACTAAGCACACCAGCCACAACGCGAACGCCACCGTCGATGACGAAGGCTTTATCTTTCTTTTTTACTCCACGACTCCTCTTTTTTATCTTCAAAAGGTGGTAGAACGGTCTTCTCTCCGTTTCTCCTCACCTTTGACCTTTCCCTTCTTTCCTACTTTAATTTCTCTCTTCTCCCCCAGCTCCCAAGCTCTTACCCTTACTTCTATCGCTTGGTAGCTGCCCCTCGCAACCATGTTTATGCTCCGCAACGGTAAGCAACGCGCTCTATGCCCCGCCCCAGACCCCTCCATACCAACAGGCAAATTTTGTCACCTTGGAATCTAATATACTGACCTCGTGTTCTGTTCTCAAATAGTGAGCAAATTTCTTTTCGGTGATACCTCGAAAGAGTCCATTATTGAAATTCCGCAGGGCCAGCTGTATCTGGTCCGACCGCTGTCTCCCAAGGGCTACTCGGAGCTCATTTTCAAGGACGCCGCGGCGACGATCCGACGTACAGGTCAGGAATTTCAGTATCAGCTGGTGATCCAGAGAGCCTACGAAGAAGGCGAGGAGGAGCTTGCCGACGACGAGGACGAACAGGGCGCTGCCGACGGTCTGGACAAGGACGAGAAGGTCTTTCTGCTTGACCAGACCCTGCATTTTCGCTCGGAGGTTCGCGAAGGTGGTTTGAAGATCTTGGCGTGGGACGACCTGAGCGGCGACGAAGGCGACCTCTTCGAGTTCGTGTGCGATCCCTCGGTTCCGTCTGACAAGGTTGCTACTTTCGAGCTGGCTGCTCTGCAGTGCCAGTACGAGCGCAAGTTCCGACGCAGTGCTCAGAGAGCTACCGAAGAGGAACTCCAGGAGTTCTCATACCAGGAGGAGAAACCTATCCCGTCTGCCAGCCCAGTTGCCTCACCCACTACCAAGTCGCGTGCTCATTCTCTCACTTCGGGCGACTCGGCTGCCGCCATGGCCCGCGACGTGCAATATGCCCAGTCAAAGGGCCAAATCAAGTCTGCTGCACCAGACGAGGCGCCCACTTCTGCCCCGCCATCTGCAGCTGCCCCGGAGACCAAGGAGGTCCTAGCCAAGGAAAGGGCTGAGCTTCATCTCTTTGACTTCCCAACTGGTACATTCGTGATGCAGGATGATGAGGTCATTGCGACAGTGTCAGAAGTTGGTAACTGGCAGTACTGGCTGCAGATCACTGGCAAGGAGAAGGAGTGGCTCGGACAGGCTGTCGTGGGCGACATCAATCCCGTTTTCAACTTCGAATACCTTTCTTTCATCTTCAACCACTACGCCGAAGACGGGTCGGCCTACTCTTGGCTCCTACGGTTCAGGGATCAAAAGTCGGAGGAGCGATTCCAAGAAGGCCTGATGCAGGCCCTATGGGAGCAGCTCAACGAGATGAAGTGGAACAAGGTCAAAGAGGCTGAGCGCGAATACGTGCTCGATGCCTTCCAGGACCTCACTATGGAGGATGCTGATGACAAACCCGAAGAGGAAGAGGAAGAAGAAGAGGAGGAGGAGGAGGAGGAGGAGGAGGAGACTGACCAAGACGATGGTCAGCGCAGCGAGCACTACGACAGCGACGAGGAGGAAGATGATGTGGTGACCCGCGATGCAGACGGTAATGTGAACTCCCAGCTGGCAGTTGGCTACAAGCACGACCGCTCCTTCGTCGTTCGCGGGTCCAAGATCGGTGTCTTCAAGCACACACCCAACAACAATCTCGAGTTCTCTACCAACATTTCCAAAGTGGAGACACCTAAGGGCAAGCTCTTCAGCCCTAAGAAGGTCATGTTGCACGCCGAGGATCGCAACCTGATCCTTCAGAACCAGGAAGACCCTAATTCGCTGTACCGCATGGATTTGGAGTACGGCAAGGTCGTGGATGAATGGAAAGTCCACGATGATATTCCCGTCGACACCTTTGCCCCTGAGAACGTGAGTTATCTTTCCTGTGTTTTTCCTGTTACTTTGATTGACTGATCATGATCACAGAAATTCGCCCAAATGACTTCTGCTCAACCGTTCGTCGGCGCATCCAAGAATGCCCTTTACCGCATTGATCCCCGTGTCTCGGGCAACAAGCTCGTCGATGCCGACCTGAAGCAGTATGTCAGCAAGAACGACTTCTCGGCTCTCGCCACAACCGAGAAGGGATACCTGGCTGTTGCTTCCAACAAAGGTGATATCCGCATGTTTGACCGTCTGGGTATCAATGCAAAGACTCACATCCCGGCGCTCGGTGAGCCCATCATTGGCCTGGATGTATCAGCTGATGGTCGTTGGGTGCTCGCAACTTGCCGCACCTACCTTCTGCTGATCGACTCCCTTCAGAAGGATGGCAAGAATGAGGGCAAGCTTGGATTCGAGAAACCCTTTGCCAAAGACTCGAAGCCACAGCCTCGCCGTCTGGGATTGCAACCGGAGCATGTCGCCCAATTCCAGTACGAGACCAAGCAGCCTTTGTCCTTCACTCCTGCCCGCTTCAACACTGGTGTCGATTCTGAGGAGACCTCAATTATCACCGCTACCGGTCCCTTCATTGTCACATGGAGTCTGAAGAAGATCCTCGCCGGCCGCAAGGACCCGTACACCATCAAGCGCTACGGCGAGGACGTCATGGCGGACAACTTCCGCTTTGGCTCAGACAAGAACGTCATCGTCGCCCTTCCCAACGAGGTCAACATGGTTGCCAAGCGTAGCTTCCAGAAGCCCACTCGTGAAAGCATTGCTGGCCCTGTTACACCTAATCGTAAGAGCGGCCGCTGGAGCAACCGCCTCGGGAAGAATGACATCGTCAACTCCCCGTATTGATGCACACGTCGCTCTGACCTTTCCTTCGTTTCAATTGGTTTCATTTATTTTCTCTGCGTTTTGGACTGTAACATTACCCATACCCACTGTTGTTGCGTGCTTACTCTTTTCTCTTCCAGTCTCCTGAAGATCCTTGCCAACGTGGTTTGGCCAATGTGGCTGGCTCTGATTTAATGATTCTTTCCAGGCTCGTCACGCTCGTGAATTTTGCTGTGTAGATAGCTAGCTAGGAATCCAGACTAATTTGAAATCCATTGAGAGACTCCCTCGTGGCTACGAGAATCATCTTTGTATGTACCCCTACGTGGGCAGTCCTGCCAATCGCAAAATTCAGTGCTGACTGGTGCAGGAAGTCTTCATTGTCCTTGCTGGGCAGCGTATATGAACGAAGCATGCTGATCCAGAATAGGAGAGCCTCCTTCGGGACTTGAAAGCCTAACTGTCGTTGTAACTGCCTGAACCCAATCGAGGAATCTTTGTTTTGTTCGGCAGAATCAACGGGACAATGAGACTTTTGCAGAAGGGGGCTCTGACTGTTCTGGTGTTCTGGGGTGACCTCTTTTTCTCCCACCACCACCTTCCTCTTTTGACGTCCCTCCCACAGCTTTGTTTACCTTCCCACCATTCATCCGTCCAATCCATCCAACCCCTCTCTCGAACCTGGTAAGTCTCTGTCAGAGCATCTTGCTCGTTCATCCCTGATTCAGCACTGCTTCTGACTGCTTTGCTTCTCTTCCCTCTGCAGCCAAAGTCCCATCGCAAGCAACTCACCTGTCACCATGGCAGACCCCCCAGTGACGCAAGATCCTCTTCGACTTCTTACAGACCAGGAGCGCGATGCCATTGCTCAGCTCAGAGTACTTCATGAAGTCAAAGGTCTCGGAATAGAAAAGATCAGCCGTTTCATATGGCCTTGCTTAGTCGTGCTTGGCCAGCCGGAGCTAGCATGCTCCATCATCTCGACTTGTGCTGGAGTGAAACTTGACCATGCAGATATCCAGGATGACAAGCATGTCACTGTGGCCCACTTTTACAGGGACGCCGAGGGAGCTGCTACTATCACAATCTGGGTCGGCCGCACGACACAAAATCGAGATGAGCGGCAAAGACTTCAGCAATTCTCGCAAAGATCTTCTGTAGACAGTGCTTCCATTGCTGCTGGTGCAAGACAAGCTCGGCTTCTTCTCAAAGATGTTCACAATGGATGAGCCTCCGATGATCGCCTTCACATCGCACTCTGTGTACCTAGCACCCGCGAGCTGACAATAGTCAGCATCCCGACCCGTAAGCACTTGCCCAACCCGGAATTCACGGCGCATGACATCAAGATTCTTCGCCGCCTTGCTTGGGGCTTTTTCAAGGGTGAACACAATACCCTGCTAGTCGTACCTGCCACTCACGACTACCGAGATCAGAACTCTTGGAAACTCGCCAAGGAGCTCGACCCCAGTCTAGAAAGGACTGTGGGTGTTCTTACTCATCTTGAGCAAGTTGAACCTGGATCTGAGAGTGAAGCGGCCTCAATTCGACTGATGAAGAACGAGCAAGAACGCTTGCAACATGGGTGGGTTGCTCTTTGCAGCGAGGCTCGAGGCGAAGGCACGTATCCAGGATCAGAAACTGCACAATCATCGGTTTCTAAAAGAGACCCGTGGAATTCGATTCCAAAGAGTCGTTTCGGAATTGAGAGTCTCGTGAACCGACTTGAATCCATTATTGGCTCAAAATTCATCAAATGTGCCCTTGAGGAATTGAAGACCTACTCGGATGCCTTACGAGCTGAATTGATTGACAAAGCACGGGATAAAGTGCAAGACCTGAGGCGGCTAGGAGACGCTCGAACAACTGCTTCCAAGCAGAGAGAAGCCCTCTTGCAAGTCAGTGAACGCTTTTCACGCCTCACTGAACACGCTTTGAATGGCGTGTACTTGGACGAATTCTTCAAGAATCCTAACATCGACCCAAATGTCCACAACGTCCGCAAACTCCGGACCGTACTAAGGGATCTGAGCCGTGATTTCGCCGATATCATGCGCGTACGCGGTTGTACTCAACATGTTGTCGGGCTTACTAGCCCGGGTTTTCTGGGCGTCAATACTTCTAACCCTTATATTGGCGACTGCGAGATTCGGTACGTGGATCGCAAGACCCTTGACGACGAGATGGCAAAGGACCTCCAGGAAAACGGGATCCTCCGGCTACCTGGTAGCGTCCAGACGGCTGTTGCACACCTTTTCCGGCGACAATCGTCGTCATGGGAGGCTATTGCAAAGGAACACTTGCTTGGTGTCTGGGAGACTACCAGATACTTCGCCTCATGTGCTCTACGGAGCATTGTTGATGTTGATACGAGCCGCCGAATCATGGATGTCATACTCGATCCCAAATTCGACAAAGTCCAAGTTCAACTGTTGACGAAGCTCGAGGAGCTGAGCAGACGCCTCAGACGTGAACATCTTTCAACGGCTGGTGTCGACCTTCTTGCTCAGATCCGCCCTGAGGGGAACGAGCAGACCCCGAATCAGCGCGTGCAGAACGTCGATAACAATGACCCTACGTCTTCGGAGATCATCAACCGAATGCAGATGTACTACAATGTGAGTGAATGTGTGGCAGGATGAGCGCAAGCGCACAATGCTCATTGATATTAACTTGGATGTAGACGACTGTAGTTACGTTTGTGGACAATATCGCTAATCTCGCAGTGGAAAATTGCGCCCTGGAGCCCCTGGCGAGTATTCTCACATGTCAGGACATCATCGATCTCGAGGAGAGTCAGCTTGCCAATATTGTTGGCGAAACACCTACTCTCTCCACAAAGCGAGAAAAGCTCCGCGGCGATTTCGAAAAGCTACAGGCCGCATTATGCGCACTTGAAAGTCTGACCCAGCTCCCTGTTGATATGATCTCCTCTCAAACGGCTTCAATCCCCGACTCCCGTCAGATGAGCCCGCCGTCAAGCTATATTCCAAGGCCGCGCCGAACAAGTCCTTCAGAGCCTCCACGTGTACTGAAGAGGGGCGCATCGGAAAGCTCAAGCTTTCACTCGCTAAGGCAGCACGATAATCCGAGCTCTTCCTCAATCGGCACCCTGCTAAAGAATGAATGCCCTTCAGATGGGAAGCATAAAGCCATTGCTCCTACGACGATTTTTTTTCCTTGGTACGTTGTACAACACCTTGCCCAGGGCACCATACCTGCCATATCGCTCAAGTGGCATGCGGTTTCTGCATGATATCATTTTCAGGCTCACTAACAAGGGAGTGGCTTCTAGGCGCGAGGAATTTGCAAAGAACATCACCGGCAATGTGACTGAAATATGGCACACAATTACTTTCATCGAAACGTTCAAGAACCATTCGCTTCAAGTAGGTTGATAGGCTCCTGTCACCTCTTGGATTGAATCATATTGCGTTCAACAGAGCTAACAGTCTCACAAATGAATAGGAAATCAGACTTGCCGACTACAAGCTATGGTCATGGCCAACACGCGCAGCGCCACCACCGGCAGTGGCCGCTGGATCAACCTCAAGTCGGAAAAAAATTGAGCAGTCAAGGTCCGGATGATTTTGAGAGTCACTTGCAACAAATGGTTATGGACACATCTTTTCGAAGTCAAAGTCATTTGTTCTGATATTTGATTTCATCGTCGCCGCATAGCCTATTTTTCATGTTCACTTCTGTATCGTTCTCTTACATGTCACGGCCATGGTTGCAATTTCGACCTGGTCACGGCAGTCTTTGTTTATGCTACATATCTTAATTGAAAAGTTTTACATGTAATTCAACGGTCTTTAAACGAGTCCAGAATGCCATAGCAATAGACAGAGCGAGTCATACACTGTTCGCAAGCTTATATAGTCAACTGAAACAACATCGACCTTCACCCATTCCACCAGCATCAACATTGAGACAAGACAAGATTCACACAGAAACCAAGACGATATATATCAAGACCAGATGAACGACAGACAGACCGAAGAAATCAGCACAAGTAGAATCCAGGATCCTCCGGCAACAGGAAGCCTCGTGTGGGAAGTGACAAGCTGATATCAATCACAAGTGATCACTCGACCACACTTCAGGCAAATTAAGCACCATCATCACCACCACCTGGATGACCGTATGGGTAAAACGGTGGCGGCAGAGTTGGGGGCACTGTAGGGGGGTCTCCGAGCAAGGGATGGACACCAGGAATTTGGTTACAGAGCTCACGTTGGTTGTCAGCCCACACCATGGCACCATCTCGAGATGGCCACGTAGCCGTGAAAAGCATATACCTCCACCAAAAGCCACTGAGCCTCTGCTGGCCTAGACGTGTCTTGCGCTGAAACATGATGAAGAGCCTCTGCCACTTGGTCCAGGGCGTTAGATCGTTGCCAAGTACTCGACCTTCTAGCACCATGGCTGGAAATGTACTGTCTCCACCAAAAGCATTCATAGCTGTCACGCTGGACATAGCCGGGGGCTCTGTGCCTGGCGGTGCCTTCTCCATGAGACTGTCACCGTCTTCCTCCCACATGGTCGGAAAGGCAGCCCCAGTATCATCCATGAATTGAAAGACCGAACCGCTTGGGGTCCCGGGGATTCGAATCTCGAAGAGAACCTAAAAGGATTGAAGGTATCAGCTGCCTGAGAAAGTCTTGAGGATGAGAAATCGGCGTCTTACCGCGTGAGACCAGGCGCGGATGCCCAAGATCGGTAGAGACATGCAGACTGCGGCCATAAGAACGGGCTCAGGGCTTCCGACCTTGGAGAAGAATACAACGCTCAGTATCAATTGCTTTCAATTTAGATTACATGTAGATCACGCCGGGACCACCTACCACTTCCACCCAGAAGCTCCGAGGGCAACCGTGTTCGCGATGAATTGCTCGATAGTCATCGTAATCCCACTTTTTCGGTCCAGCAACCATCCTCCCCTCACTCCAGTAGGTGACTTTCCCATCAACAGGTTCCTTCAGCTCTCCAGACCTGTACGCTTTGATGAGAGCTCGCACAATGGGCAGGTGGTTATACGGATCATGCTCGAGGAGATCTGGCTCCATCTTCTTGAGAGTGTTGAGCCGTGTGATGACCCAAGAACCTAGCTCCTGAGGCTCCGAGGCCATCTCTTCGTCGTGGGCTGCCTTCAATCTCTCGAACATCTTCAATTTCCTTTCGAAGATCTGCGGCAAGATACCCTCTTCGATACGCTCATGGCACCGCTGGATGTTGCTTTCAACGTCGCTTTGAGATCGCAGTCAGCTTCCACTGTTTGTGCGTTATGTTTAAAGAGTACTCACTCTTCATCCAGATCCAAGTCATTCATATCCCAGTTCCAGCTGTCGGGGATATCCTCCGGGTTGGTGATGGGTGGGTCTTGACGAGGCCATCTTCGTCTCGGGGGCCTTTGAGATCGCCGCAAGGTTTCGATCTGCTTTTCCGTGAGACCCTTGGGCCCTATCCAGGGCTTTTTGACGACCTGCTTCTTCCCAACCTTTCTAGGAGAAGGTCGTAGACTAGGAGGGGAGGGTTGTGGAGGTTGCTTGGGTTTGCGCTCCCGAAGGTTGTACCGCTGCATCTTGAGAACTGTATACTCTTTGGAAGTCAGGGGGGTAGAAAGGTGAACAGAGGAAGTATCAGGAAATTCTGGTACATTTATGGCCATTTGGAGACAATGCACCCTGCAGCGACTTTCTTTGATTGCACGAGGATTGGACTGGCGTGGGAAGTTCAAGAAGTCAACAAAGAAAGTCTTCGGGGATTGCCAGCTGATGGGCATAGTGAATTCGGTCAACCAAAGAATTGAGGACTAGTTCTTGAGGAACCAGCCCCTTTCACCGGGCGTCATCCACTTTCAAAGAGGTTTCTGCTTTTCTCCATGTGAGGAGGTGAACACTGTACCCTGGTCTCGAGCCTGAGTTCTTTGTTTCACAGTCAGCACCACCAAAGAAGGTCCGTGGATTTAAGTCTAAAGGACCGAGGAAATTTGTGATTCAAAGGAAAAACCAGATCAGCCACCAGCTCCATCAATATATTCAATGTGCGAGATATTTTTGGAAAGGCCGAAGTGTTGTTGTGTTGGATATCCGGGATGGCCAGTATGCCCCACGATAAACATCAACCTATACGTCTTCAATCGGGGCATTTCAATTGAAGAATGATGTGTTAGAGAGTCCTGGACTTCATAATTCAGACTATGTAGCATTCCCGATGGGCCAGCTGATCAGTGAAAGGAATGTTCTTTCATCCTGGTGACCATCAGGTTCGGAGACATATCTAGACGCAGTACGAAGCTAGGAACTGCCCACGTTAAATTCAATCGTAGCAGACATACAATTATTAGAACATGATTTTCTAGAAGTACAATGATTCTGTTTTATAGATTGAAGTGAGATTGTATGCCCCGCATTTCAACGGAGTAGCCGAAGTTGAGCCGCGGCTGAAGTACCTCGACGATCCGCGGGGGTTTCATATAAAACGTCCCGGACAATCTTTCTTCACCTTCTTTGCATGTACGCGGTATAGATCTTTCCAATTTACATATCAGTCATTATAGTTCAGAGAGTAGGATCAGCGCCATGACTTCGCATTCGACTATTCCGCGCAAGCTCTGGGACCATCCAAGTCCCGAGTCAACTGCACTGGGTGTATTCAAGCGCAAGCTGGAAGAGACCAAGGGACTAAAGCTGCCCGACTATCACTCCCTATACCAATGGTCCATCAAAAACCGAGCCATGTTCTGGGAATTCTGCTGGGAATACTTCCCCGTCATTCATGAGGGCCAGTACAAGTTCGTTGTCGACGAAGCAGCTCGAATTGACAGCATCCCGGACTGGTTCCCGGGAATCCGTCTCAACTTTGCCGAAAATGTACTCTTCACTGCTGGATCAGCTGAAGAAACATCAAGCAGATCAACTGCCGGTAAGGAGGACGACAAGATCGCGGTTACCGAGGTTCGTGAGGGGGATACCGAACCCACCGTGCATCTTACATGGAAGGACTTGCGCAAGCGCACAGGTCAACTTCTTCAGGCCTTGAAGGCAGCGGGTGTTCAACGTGGTGATCGCGTTGCCGTGGTTGCGAGCAACAGCATTGATACCCTCACTGTTTTCCTTGCAACCACTGCCCTGGGGGCATTGTTTTCTTCAACATCCACTGACACTGGTGTCAAGGGGATCTTGGATCGACTGTTGCAAATCAAGCCTCGATGGGTTTTCGTCGATGACACTACCATGTACAATGGCAAGACTATTGATCTCCGGCCCAAGATCACCCAAGTCGCTGAAGGCCTGGCCAGAACCGAGGAGTTCCAAGGTGTCATTGTGGTGCCTAGATTCAGGAATCGCCCGGCGGATGTGAGCCAGATACCTCGGACTCGAAGTCTCTCAGAGTTCCTTTCCACTGCGTCATCTGATCAGCTGGAGTTCGTTCGAGTGGGATTCAGAGACCCCTTCCTCATTGTTTACTCCTCTGGGACCACCGGAGAACCAAAATGCATTGTCCACTCTGTGGGAGGATACTTGTTGAACGTAAACAAGGAAGGGCGCTTGAACCGCAGCGTGAACGAAAATGCGGTCTCGTTGCAATACACAACCACAGGCTGGATCATGTACCTATCCTGCGTATCATCGCTCATCTTCGGAGCCAGGCCAATCCTGTACGATGGCAGCCCATTCTTGCCAGACGTGACGATCCTCGTGAAGCTACTAGAGAAGCACAGGTTAGTTCCACCCGCCAACTTATCGAAAGCATTTACTAACCATATGACATAGAGTTACCCATTTCGGCACCTCTCCTCGATGGATGCACGAGCTACGCAAGAACGGCATCAGTCCCCGCAAGATTGCAGATCTCAGTAACCTGCAAGGAGTAACCAGCACTGGCATGGTCCTTTCCGAGTCGCTCTTTGAATGGTTCTACGACGAGGGTTTCCCATCTCATACTTTGCTAGCCAACATCTCTGGAGGGACAGACCTTGCCGCCTGTTTTGGCCTGGAGAATCCTATCTCGCCACTTTACGTTGGTGGATGCCAAGGGCCTAGCCTGGGTATTCCGATTGCCGCATACGAACAAGTCGATGAAGGCGTTAGTCAAGTGAAAGGCACTGAGGTGCGGGATGGCGAGCCTGGTGAGATTGTTGCAACGGCCGCTTTTCCCAGCATGCCGGTGAAATTCTGGGGTGATGAAGGTGGGAAGAAGTATTTCAATGCGTACTTTGCTCGTTTCGATAGTGAGTCCGTCTTCCCATTCACTTTGGACACACGGCTTATGGCACTTTCCCAGATGTCTGGACACACGGAGACTTTATCGCCATCAACCCAGTAACTCACCAAGTCCTCTTCCTTGGCCGTTCAGACGGCGTCCTGAACCCATCAGGGGTCCGTTTCGGATCAGCAGAGATCTACAACGTCATCGACACGCAGTTTTCGAAAGAAGTCGTGGACTCAGTCTGCGTGGGCCAGCGGCGCCCCAAAGACACAGACGAATCCGTGATGCTGTTCTTGCTGATGCGTCCCGGTTTCAAGGCCGACGCTGAACTGGTGATCCGAATCAAGGATGCTATTCGCAAGGCACTCAGTGCGCGACATGTGCCCAAGTACATCTTTGAGACTCCTGCGATTCCGGTATGAGGCTTATTTTCCCATGGAGCTAGCAAGGTACTAATGTCTGCGAAGGTCACTGTCAACCTCAAAAAGGTCGAACTGCCCGTGAAGCAGATTGTTTCAGGAAAGAAGATCAAGCCTTCTGGCACGTTGCTGAACCCTGAAAGTCTTGAGTTCTACTACCAGTTTGCCGATGTTGAAAACTTGCTCAGCCCCAAAGCGAAGTTATAAGGGTGCTTTCGCTCTTCGAGACGGATCTCCAGTTTATATTTCCAGCACTAGAGCCATGAATATGGGGCCATGGAATAAATTCTATGTCTTTTTGGATCGAAGGCATTGCTAGATAATCATACGTTAGTCTTCGGGGCAAAACTCCAAGGAGGACGCCTGGAAAGAGCGAGAATCACTCACCACGAGCCAATCCATACCCTCAGCAATACCAGAGCCATCAACAGCAGAGCACGCAAAGGCTTCCCATTTTCTGTCCCGAAATTCCTGTAGCTTCAACGCCAGTGAGATCTCCTCTGGTGTTTTTGCCCCCTCTAGGTCTTGCTTGTTAGCGAGCACCAGAAGTGGAGCCGCGCGGAGGTCTCGTATGCCCTCAAAATCTAGTAAGTACCGCAGCTCAAAAGCAGCGTCATCCAGCCGGTCGATCTCGGTGGAATCGACCACAAATATGATCGCGTCAAGATCGCGAAAGTAGCAAGCCCATTCTGGACGCATCTTGTCTCGGCCTCCTGAGTCCTTATGGAAATGGCAAGTGAATCAGCAAGAAGAGCACACTCGGTTACCGAGAAGAGGTTCGTGATATACCCAAACGGTGAGATCCACGTCTCTGTTATACGCCACCGTCTCCACGTTAAATCCAACTGTGTCTACTGTCTTAATGGGCCCAAGCTTCTGGAGTCGCCCGATTGTTAGCGTTTAGCAAGCGAAATGCCCAGGCTTGATGTTACCATCAGCTGCGAGTAGAGGATAGTGGTCTTTCCTGAATACCACTAATCATGCAATGCGTGGTGTTCAGTATCGATATATCATGTATGCATATCCAGATGCGTAGGACAACGAACTTACCAGTCCTTTCATCAATATTCGATACTCCTCCTTCCGCAACCGCGAGGGCAGTAGATACGATAGTGAGGCGCCCATGCCAGTGCCTTTGAAAATAAGAGATTGAATGACCTTCTAGAGGTCACGATTATCCGTGCAGAGGTGGCGGTTAAATAGGTGGTTAGTGTTTGGTGGGGAGGTCTTTGGACACATAGTGAGAATACGAGGTCAGTTGGTACAATGCCCCCACAGTTGCGAACTTGCGGTTTGGGAAGAACTTGTGAGTTGTTCATACTAACAAGAGTATACACATAGAGTATTAGAAATACCAGGCCATACTCAACCGGGGAATAAGATTCCATATAGCACACCCCTAACCTTGGAACATATGGGTTGTCCCTGGGCCACTACTGTCCGCGGTATTGTTAAGGAGTGACGCAGTCTGAAGCTTTGAAAGACATGGATAGCATCTGAAGGATAGAAATGAAATCTCTGTATTGTGTGTAGCTATTCAGAGAGGTGGAAAAGGGACAAAACAGGAAATGCTGGGCGTTGAGGAAAAGGAGAGAGAGCAAAAGGAGTACTGATGGCATCTTCGTAAGGCAGAAACAGCAAGTTCTGAGGCTGGCACCTCAACACGTATTCGTCGCGCGGAGCAAAGCTTTCTGGCCTCATGGCAACGTCCAAGTCGAATAAGCCGTTCGCGTAAACTTGTGATACGTCTTGTTCCGGGGATACGTGAGGTTCCGAGAACATAGGGCATTAAGTGAGTCCTCCTTGGAGCAAGCGCTCTCAAATCTGTCTTGAGGGCTCGTACACATACGAGTACGGCGAAGCTTGACCGGATTTCTCTCACACCCTGAGACATGGACTTTCCATCGCGGATCATCTGGGCTCATTCCAAAGCCTAGGTAAGCCCATCTTGTAATAGTAATAGCCAAAGTATCTGGATCAAATGTGCCAACCTTGAGTCTGTAATCGGTCTTGCAAGTCTGGCATTTTGCTGTGTTATGATGCTCGCTCGTGCTAGGGCAACAATGCCTGTGTATGCCTAGATCTTTTATCAAGGACGCCGCGGCCTCCAATAGTTCGTCCGGTGGCATATGTACACAGGAGAACCTGTAACGATGACGGAGCTGATACTTGAATTCGCTGCAAGGCGCAGCGAATCCTTCAATAATCCTGTTAAGAAGCAGGATATCCTGCATGCGGACGTATAGACCTGTCGGTGCAGCACAAATGTGAGCTTCCAGGGAAAACAACGTCGTGGTCCTCCCGTTTTCTTGCACTTCTGTGTATGACAGTGCTTCGGTGCTAATACCGAATCGACGACCATAGAAAAACCTTCTCATGGCGAGTTGAACTTGGAGAAAGGTGAGATATTGGGGATGCGAGGAGCTATCGTGTACTTTCATGCTCAACTTCTCATATTCCCGGTTTCGAACGCAAGGGAGGCGACATTTCACGGAGTTTGAAGGGCCAGATAGAGCAAAGTGCTCCGAGCCATCGAGTTGGTGAAGAACAAGGCAGGAATAGCAAACAAAGTGACTCGGCCGATCACGTTCAAACCGACGTAGGAGCGAAAGCTTTGCCTTGTCTATCATTGACGGAATTCGCTGGCTTTTAAACAACGCGAAAAGGCGGTGGTTGCAGAGCGAAAGGGAGATTGTATCCTCCGGTGCGAGGAAAGATAATATAGGCAGAAGTATCTCGATTGGTAGACCGGGCAAAATATTCGGCTGTAGGGCCTTGGGCACAGTCCATCGCTTTCAACGGCCAGACAGGTTCAAGAAGGCATACAAAAGGATAGTAGAGACCAGGAAAACAGTTCCCAAGGCGGCACACATAAGAGCCATCATGTCGACGGTAGAGATGTTAATCCAAGGAAGTAGATACTGTGAGAGAACCCGTTGCTCTCAAGGCAAAGAAATTAGAAGTAACCGTCAGATGGTATGGGACGGATGAAGGTGGTACTAATCCTTCCTAGGATAGGAATGATGAAGTCAACCACTCTAGCGTCCATCCGATGTTAAATTAGGCATCGCTTCCCTTTATAGCTAGATCCACAAACAATCTATATAGACGTATCTATTCGCTCATTTAGTAGTCAGTGGGCCTATAGTGAGCCTATAGTGAAAGTAGTAGTGAGCCTAAAGTGATAGTAGTAGTGAGCCTAAATTGATAGTAGTAGTAAGAGCGAGAGGACAGAGTACTAAGGGTAAAGAGAAAGCGAGTAGCGTGGAGAAGGGATCACCTAGAGAAAGGGGTATAAGCGAATCAGAGGGCATAATTTTACACACAGGTTCTAAGTAGTAATTGAGGGTATATCGTCACTGTCTGAGAGTAGTGCGAAAGGAATGATTATCACAGATTATATGTAGAATGATATGTACATCAGTTTCCCATCAGGAAACCCAACTAGGGACAGTCATAATGAGAATGCGCGTTATCGAAAACGCTATGTGGGTAGTCTTTTAAAGATATCAAGACTGTGGCGAGGAGTCGCCGGGTATTCGAAGTGAAAGTCACAAGCAAATGCGCCAGCAGAGGATGTTCAAGTCCTCAATGGTCAACAATGTCCGCAAAACAGATTTTTCAACATCACCAAGAGCGAGTTTCTCTCCTCTTTGCTTTTGATATAGACAGTGGTATATTTTCGCTTTTCTTGGATCCTGGGTGCGCAATGCCGTTTCTGAAGGGCGCAGGCGTTTCAAGGCAAGCACGCCGGCTCGCTCAGGAGCCAACATACCACACCTCCACACCGAGGATGTCGAATTTTACACCCTCATCGGAGAGTGGTTCATTTCCAAAAGTCTGGCATTGAGCACTGACTCCCTTTTCGAGGCCTGAGTCCACCCAAAGACCGTAGTGTCCGTCACTTAATCACTTGTTAGCCTGCCATGATGTCCAGCAATTCCCGGGGTTGAGTGCTTACCCGCCACCTAGACTGAGGAAACCAGTCTCACAGAACATCATATAGTCATTGACGCCACTATACGGGAATGCCTTGAACCGAATCCGCTCCGGTGTGCTCGCCCCACTGCGGGAAGGGGTATTGATAGACGATGGAGACGGCGGCGCCAGCGCACCACCACTAGCAGCAGCAAGGTTCGCCTTGATATTCATATTCAGATTGTGGGCCGGCGACTCAGTCCTCGACTTGGACGAGGGATCACTGCGGAAAGTACTCCATCGCCCGGCGTGGGTGGTGTCAGCGGAAGGGGGAGGCGGCAGACCAGCGCGCTCGAGTGCCTCTTCCGACTGGGGTCCGTCGCCAGAGAATGCCAGGCCCAAACTAGATGGGGGCGGGAGCACGCTCGCGCGCCAGAGGAAGCACTCTCCCGTGCCGAAGAACTGCGAATTCGGGTGCGGCACGTCGGTCATGTAGGCGCCGAAGACGGCGCCGGTCGGGGAGGAGTCGCGTACAACGAGGACGTAGCCCGCCCGCGGGCTGCGGTGTGAGAATTGCTCGCAATTGTCGTAGAGGGTGGCCAGTGAGGCGCCGTCGCGGTCTAGGCTGTAGGCGAGACGCCAGGTCTCGACGAGTTGGAGGCGTGGGGGGACGAGGAGGCGGATTTCCTCGGCTAGTGCGCGCGTGAGGAGCTGTTGCTGGAGGAGGTCTGCGCCTTTGGGGATGTCGAGGGTGAGTGGTGTGAGCGGCGGAGGTTGGAAGGGCGAGGCTGTTCGGCGCGGAGTGAAGACTTCGGACGAGGAGGATGAAATCGACCACGGCATTGTTGAGGGAGCTGTGTTGGCGATGTTGGGGTCTGTGAGGCGGCGGTACAGACCGGAGACGACGTGGCTGACGGGGTAGGAGAAGTAGGAGGCTGCTTGGGAGTACGGATTCGCTGATTTTTGCTGGGGCGTGTGAGAGCCGGATCTGGAGGTGGAGGTGGAGGTTGAGGTGGAAGGGGCCTCGGACGAGAGACCACCCTGTGATGAGGACGACATACGGGAAATGCGAGAGTCAATTGCTGGGGGATTGAGGTGGAGAGAGGTGCCGGGGTGATATGATGCCAGCAGGGTGAGGTTGCGGGTTGAAGATATGGGGGAAAGCTGAAACCCACTTATCGCTTATCATGTGGGGAAGACATCGAGGGTGCACAATGGACAACACCTCTTCATCAACATTGATCTTGTCATTTTCGTTGTACATAGATTGATCGGAACTTCTACAAGGTGGCCATGTCGCACAGCTTCTTTCTCAGTCACGATTTGAAGATGACGCTATACATATTCCACAATCGACTCTACATCCCAAGACGAACTTAAGCAAAGCTAAGCATTTATTGATCCAACTAACATCTGCTGGGACTACTCAGATAAGCTTTCACATCTAACTAAGCCTCGATCTATCAGTGAGAACACAAACGGAGTGTACCTCCGAATTGCCCCTACAGCCGCAATGATGACAGTGTGGCGGACAGTGGGAGTATAAGAATCTGGTCAACAGGGCAACTCAAAAAAGAACAGTCGCTTATAATGGATGAATCGCGGCCCTGGCTGCCAGCTCTCTCATCAGAAATCTTGAGCCTTGATCCCATTCGACTCGTCTTCAGCTTCGTCATGTCCAAAAAGGTCCCCCCTGGCAACAAGCATCGGGACGAGATTGTCCAGATGGAAGAGGGTAGTAGAACACACAGCCACCGGTGGGATGCGAGCGCTCTTGAGGGAGTGCCTCTGGTGAGTAACCCGTTTTGCTTTAGTTGGGGTCACTGGCCTTCTACGTTTGCTCCGTCGTAGACCAAATGCTAACGTGAGGCGAATGCAGAGTACTACAAGAAAAGGCCGCCGGCCAAAGCAAGACCGGCGCTCACCAACGCCCTCCAAGAACCAAAGGGCCAGTTCAGGCTCAGCGCCGAAGAGACACTATCCGCACAAAAGGGCGCGGTCTGGGTCCCATGGTCCGCCAGAATGATTGAGGGAATTGTATAAGAACACGGCATCATGTAACCATCCTCCGACATACGTCGAGATACATCTGTCTTGAACGAGAGCTTCTGGAATGACTTTTTCTAGTTCTTATGCTAAACGCGCTAGAAGATGATGAAATGCTGAGGGTATCATATTGAGTTGTGACAAAAGCCAGAGATACAGTACTCAACTCTGCGAGCCTTTTGGGCGCAAATCTACCGTCTCGTACTCCAGTCCATTGACCTCGAAGACGTGACCCGGTCTCAAAGCACCGGTATAGATATTCTCTTCAGCGTGAGGGTGGAACAGACCCGTCTGGGTACAATTTAATACCGTCTTCAGCCCCGGCGGATCGGTGAGGCGGAAGACACCCCAATCGGGGTTTTTGCTCGGCGCGCACACAATGGCAATACTCTCTGGCAGCATCACTTGGTAGCCGCAATGAGTATGCAAGTCGCGTGAGCTCATGAAACATGTCTGCGTTGGGTGTGTGTGAATCCATCCGAGCATCATCAGATCCTCAGAGTCGCAGTACTCGAAGATCGCAGACTCATTGGTCGTCTCGCAAGTATCGGACGTCGAAATTTGCTCCGGTATCAGGAGTCTTGATATAAACAGAGCATTTGAGACCAGGGTGCCACAGAGGATACCGCAGGTCTCCAGATTGCGACGAGTGTTGGGCGCGGCCAGTGAGAGGAAGCGGGATCGGAGGCTGGCTGGCAGAAAGACAGAGCGTAGTGGGGTGCCGTTTTCCAAATATGCAGAAGGTTTGAAGGTGTAACTAGAAGGATCAAGATCGGATCGCGAGGAAGCCGCATCATCGGACGGCTGTACTTTCTCAGGTGGTGATGGAGCTGACGACACCTTGGACGGGCGTGGCGGAGGGTCGATAGACACTGATTCACCGATTAGAGACGCCCTGCTTGGTTCGATATGTTCCTTCGGTGGTAGGATCGGGGGCGGATGCCGTTCAGCATTGTTATCTCGAATGGCGATCCGGCCCGGCGAAACAGTAGACTCCAAAGGCTTCGAGCGTGGCACGCTTGGGTACTTGTAGGATGCCGCAACTGAAGCGACCCCAGAAGGCACTTCACGCCCGATGGGCTTTTGGGCATGCTGAGAATAGCTTGCAGATTGCGTGTGATCAATATTGAGCCTGATGTTCTGAATGCGCTGCCTCAAGTCACGATCGCCTGATTGGTTGTCAGGCTTTGCCGCACTATCCCAATCATTCCAGACTCCTGCAGCTCGACGGCTGTATCCATCATCGCGCGATGATACCGACGGATCCTTGGTCTTGCGAACCGTCGCCCTGCGGGTGAACTCCGATTGTGCCAGGCGAACGGCAAGATCTCTATTGTCCGCAGCTTCCAGAGGCTCCGCCACACCAGTCAAAGCGGGATCAGTAGACCTTTCCCCCGATTCATGTTGCATGAAAGGTTCTGACGCCAGTTTTCGGGACTGCCGCTCGCGCATAAGCTGAGTGTAGCGCTCATATCGCTTGTTGATCCGCGGTTTCAACTCTTCCAACGTGGCCAAATTCTTCGCAACCTCTTTCTCTGCCGCAACGAGCGCCTTCCGATCTGTTTCATCCTTCAGGGCGTCCGGGTGTTTTGACAAGTGCACCAGAACCAGCTGGGCATGTCGAAAGAGGAGGAGGTAGGCTTGTTCGTCGTGTCCTTCGCGCTCGTAGATTTGTGCCTGTCATGCGGGTGTCCGTCAGCTTTCTGTTGCTGGTCAAGACGTGTTCAAGATGCTGCTCACCTCGCGAACCAGTGTCGCCGCAGTCCTCAGCCAGTATCGTAGTGGGACGGCCGCGTTGTACTCGTAGTCCTGGGCAATTCGTGTGATCTTCTCCACGCTTTGAGGGGGACTACCCCCGCTGCCGACTACTGACATGCGGGAAGCCATGGTGAGTGTTGTGTTGGATTGAGGCGGATCGTGGAGAGACGAAGACCCCTCTTCAAGCAGAGCTGGTCTGAACAGGCATGTTTCATGCAAGTCGACGGGCGATCTCAGGAAGCTGGCGCGAAACCAGTAGTGATCGAGAGAGGCGAGACCATATCAAGGCGAGAGGTGGCGGCCAGGCAGAGAGATTGAAGGGGAGGATGAGTAGTGTGGGCAGGAGATAGTCGGTGCCTGATGAAGCGGTGGTGGGATGAACGCGGAACCCGCAAGGTCTCCGCCTCCGAGGCAAAAAGATGAGAAGCACGGCCACTTTCTCTTAACCTCATCCATATACAACAAAACTCCACCAAGCATGGAATTGGCGCAGTTTCGGCATTTTGGGAGATAGCTTGTGGTGAACACGCGTCGTTCAATTATCCATGATCCTCGGTCATGCCAGCAGCCTCCAGATTGCAGACGGCGGCGCGTTTCCCGCTGACCAAAGAGCTCTACAAGCATGTGTCCAGGGGCACCAAGTCGAAGACCCGGGCGCACATAGTGAGCGAACAGTTATGCAGTTAGTCGAACGAATATTGATGATGCTATTTGAGAGATGGCCAGTGAGCTGACATGACAATGCTTGTCCGCAGCCGATATCCTCCAGCGACTATCGCCCTACCTCCGCCGCAACACCCCTCTCGATATCCTTGATTTGTGGCCAGGCGCAGGGCTCTGGTCCTCCAAAATCAATGAGTTGCTACAGCCTCGACGTCATGTCCTCGTCGAATCGGATATGCGGGCCTATGCGCGGTTCCTCGAACCACTCGCGAGCAGCAAGTCGTGCTATGAGCTCACCTCCATGGATGAAAACACACAAAATGATTGGGGGGAGATATTTACACGGTGCCTACCAGAGCAAGGTCCACACCCTGGTCAAGAATTAGACATTCTGCCAAAAAACGATACACTGCTTGTATTGGCCAACCCGCCCGGACAGCGCAATATCAGAGACCACTTCACCCCAGCACGATGGTGGGGCGGAGTGATGGAGAACTGCTTGAAACAGCAGAGACTACACATGTACGGCAGTGTACGGATATTAGCCTTTGTGCCATCGACAGATGCTCAGGACATCCTGCCCCGAACTTCGATAGAACGGAGGCGACCTAGTGTGATGACGGAGAACGTGGCATTACACGCTTGGGAAGTTGCGAACACATACGACCGCGAGCAATGGCATAACTTGAAACAATTAGAGCTCATCGAAAAGGTCCAAAGACGCGTCGCTGAACGGGCCGCCGCGCAGAACATCACTTCTCCGGAAGGTCGCGAGCCACCTCCGATGAAACTGGCGCCCCAGAGCCCACAGGCTGGGGCCAACTCTCGTTCATATGTACCCCGGTTAACCACCGATTGGCATGAAGGAGTTGTCGAAACCATCCGAGCTCTAGATGAAGAAGGGCCGAAAATGACCGCGGCTGCAAGGAAAAAGAGGACTCTCTCCGTGCAGAAGCTGAATCAAGATCAGTCGTACGCTGCTGCCCGTTTGAACCTTACGAAGATACAGATGCGGATCGACGAACGCACGCAGAACTTGTCAAGAGCAGCGGCCGATCCTCAACGGACTTCGCAGGAGCTAGCCGTGCTGGACGGAAGTCTCAGGGAACTGAAGAGGAACTTTGCCGAAACGATAGCCGAGCATCATTACCGTGCCATCAGAGGCTGGGATCGCGAAGTGGATGATTGGCGCATGGCCAATCGCTCCAACAATCTGGACGATTCAGCGCTGCTCTGGGATCGACGGCCATTTGAGCCCCTTCGCATCGACCCAGCCGAGATATACCCTCGCAAATCACGGAATATGATCTATTTCGAAGCCGATGCCAATTGCGCCGTGGTGAAGAAGCTCAAAGAGCTGCCCGAGAAGAGACGTGAGGAAATCATCGGACTCTTCGATTCGCTATCGCTGTCGTTCGCCACTCGTGGGCATATGTCCCTGGAGGAGCTGGTCCATGCACTGTTACCCGGGCGTTCCGTCAACGAGATTGTGAAGGCCATTCCAAGTCTTGCGGTCTTTGCTGGCAAGCAACTCAAGCCTGGCAGTGGTGTCGTGCCTCTGGACGACCCGACCTTGGACGCACATCTTTGTTTCCAGGAGAACATCGACTATGATCTCAGCGACGTTCGTCTCAGGTGTCTGCCCGTCTTGATTATGTGGGAGATTCTACTCGAGTACCAGAAACACTCTCTCGATCTATCACAGGCACAATTTGGACGGCTAGTTGGATCGACCACGACCTCGACTCGGGCCCCCTCTTCTGCGGAGCCCTTGAAACTGCGCTGAGCCTTGTATACTTGGGCTGTATGAGCCATCACATGTAAACTACGTCACTCTCATGTACACTATAGATATACCGATGAAAATGTACTATTATTGACCTGTGCTGACTAGTTTAATGGCGTCTGGGGCCAAAGACCACAACGTATAGTGTGTTTCATACTCTGAAAGAGGTCATCTGCCGACTCCGAGGCTTTCATTTACGTGCATTTATGCAGGGCGCGTGGAAAGAAAACAGATTGGAATCTTTGAACCTTTGATATCTCGAGGCTGAAACACCTTTGAAGACAACAGTCATTTCCTGGTGTGAAACCCATAGAACTGTCATCTTTCATAATAAAAGCCCAATCTTGATAGTGGGATACCCAACCGAGTATAGATCGAAGCACAGTTCAACGAAGGAACAAGTGGGCCAGGGCCAGAGCGCACGGGGACGAAGGATTGGATATCACCCGTCACTGTGTGGTATTTTGATTTGGGCATGAGTCAGTCTTAGCAGTAGCTCTGACGAGAATCCTTTAAATTAGAAGTACGGAGTATTCTACTATTGTAACCTCAACAGCAGTATGTGTGACAGCCGTTGAGACGCATGCGGTGGAGCCAGAGGCGCATCACGCATGTGGAGGCTCCTAAATGATTATTCTTTCTGAATAATAGGAATATCCTACAACAATATTAGATAGAAACTACCTAAGTGGATAATCCGTTCATCATTGAACTCTTAGATATGAGAGTCAAAGATGTTTCAGTCCCGAACTGGTGGAACCGCGAACCCTCCGAGATACTCCACGCGATAATTTCCCAACGTCAACGTTGACGTCGTATCTTTCTCCAAATTGTCGATCGCTGCACTTTTTCCTGTCTCGCTCACGTCCTCATTTCCCGCTTGGTCGAGACCGGCCATCGCCTTTTTAGCGCTGCTTTTCATTTTGCTTGGGCTCTTTGGTCTTCTTTTATTACCCCGTCATGGCTGCAACGCGCCCCCAACTTTCGTTCCTTTCTTCCCTTTGTCTCTTGACTCCTTCTATCCTGCTATACATGATGAACCCTCGATTCTGAGCATCTATAAAACCCCCTTCGACTCCGACTCCAGATTCGCAATCATCGAGTCATCGAGTGGCCAATTTCTTTGGTTATACTTCCTCTCCCATTGCCGCCACACGTCATACCCGTGCCCTAACCCGTGGATTATGCGACTTGCTGGTATCCCGCAAAATTCGTCCTTTTTGCCGGTGGCGCTGCTGCTGATATCAGTGAGATCTCACTGAAATCCGGTCTTGCGCCTGGGTTCTTCTTGTATTTTCTTTTATCGCGGTTCAGGCGTGTTGCTTGCTTTTTTCAACTTTTCAATTTGCGCCCCCAGCCTCACAACGAGAGAAAGCGAAAGCCTTTTCCTCGTCCACCGAGCAGCATGACGCCTCCCGGCTCGCCGATGCCATTGTCGCTCAATACCGGTCCAGATGGTAGAGATCTGCCCCTGCAGACACCTACCTCGGTGTCCAGCCTCACCCCGCCAGTCACCCCGATAGCGCACGAAGGTGGCGAACCGGAACGATCGATCCCGAGCCCTTTGCACGAAGTCAGCACTGCACAAGCTGCGGCGAAGAGGGTTTCTACGCCGCTGCGATTCACCGATGATATCGAAATCTGTCGCGATACTGACAACCGCTGCATTGAGTTCGGCCGCGGTGCATGGAGCATTGTATACAAGGCTCGTGCAACCCCGGCCGTGCCGGTGGGAGCTCATACTCCACCTGCTTCACCAGCTGCAGGTCGGGTTTATGCCGTCAAGGCCCCACTGCGCGGAGATGCGCATCCCGTCCTCAAAGCCGAGGCCCTCACCTTGACACGCCTGAATCTCACCCCAGGTTTTGCAAGCCATGTGGTTCCATTCCATGGTATCACCGCGGAGTCTGAAGCCCTAGTGATGTCCGCCGTCCCACTCGCGCTCTCAACATACATCGAAGACCAAGCCGACCTGCGCAAGAAGCAGCCATCCACCGCGACAATGTTCAACCCCGTCCAAGGCCTAGACGCATGGCGCGACCTGTCCCGCAAACTCATCAGCGGTCTATCGTGGCTCCACAACAACGCCGGCATCATCCACGGAGACATCAAACCGCACAATATCCTGCTTCGCCCCATTGCGACAGACGAACCGGATACCGAAGCAGACGCATTCCCGTACGAGCCGCTCTACGCAGACTTCTCGTCCGCACTGGACATCCCATCCGAGACCACGCCAGCCCAAGACACAAGCCTGACCTCCATGTCCGCGTTCACGCCACCATTCACCGCGCCAGAATTACTGTCCCTCGCCTCCCTCAAATCCGGAGACGTGGCACCAACCCCCGCCTCAGACGTGTACTCCCTCGGCGCGACACTCGTCGCAGCAGCAACGGGAGACCTTCTCCTCTACCCGGGATCAAGCAACATGCAGCGTCTAGCAATGGCCCGCGAGGGACACCGCATCCTCGAGTTCACGCGGTCCGGCGCGAACGGCTCCCGCGTTCCCCGGAATGGTCTGGTTGAGAAATTGGTCCAGCCGGCTGTTGCTAAGGACCCGTCGAAGCGGATCTCTACCCAGGAATGGGTGGTTCTTGCATCTTCTTGATATTTTCCATCTTCTTGATCTTCTTGTTCTCTTTTTTCCCTATCTTTTGATCATCTTGCTTGGTTTCGTTGGTTCATTGGTTGCATTTGCATCTGCGCGATATACCGGTGCATCGGGAGCATTTTGACTTATACATTCGCTTGGCTAGATTGATACCCGGTTAGATGGAGTTGTGTGAGACAGCATGGCATGATAGATTTCCTATCTCTTAATCTTTGCATTTGATCTCCTACCCGATTCATTGATTCAATTACATTTCAGTTGCCCCTTGCATCTCCTATCGTAGAGTTGCTCGGTCGAATATCAATCGCAAGCCATCGCACTATACCTTCCCGACAGCACAACATTGACCAGAATAAAACCATCACCTACCTAGGTACTCCCCTCCCCCTCAACAAACCCCCTCAAATCCTTTACCCACCCCTCAAAATTACTCTGCAACCGCTTCCCATACAACCACCTAACAGCATAAGCAGCCCACCCCACCTGCGCCTCCCAATTCCTCACCTCCGTGCCCCCCTCAACACCAAGCACTTCATGCACCCGCTCCGCCGCCAAAAGCGACCTCGGCATCGACCCCGCCGCCTCGTAATCCGCAACCCAGACGATCCGCCCCGCCGAGTGCGTCTCCGGATTTGGAGGCTCGAACTCCGTTACGACTAGGGCGACGTCGCGCGAGGCTTGCGGTTTTGTGGAGGTTGGGTCCATGCGGACGTGGAAGGTCATTTTTGTGCCTTTTTGGAGGATGGGCGAGAGGGCTGCTGAGGTGGTTGGTTCTTGTTCTTGTTCTGTTTGGTCTGTTGATGGCTGCTGTGCTGGGCTATCGGGCTGCGAGCGGATTGTCACGCGCGGGACGAAGCTGTTCCATTTTGGCCAGGTTGAGGTGTCTGTTAAGACGGCCCAGACTTTTGTTGAGGGGGCGGAGATGAAGGTTGAGCTGCCGATGTGGAGGATTGCGTTTTCGGCAGGGATGGTGGGGGTTGCGCGGGTGGCGTTTGTGGGGTCTTCGAGGGTTGACATTGTGAGTTGGAGGATCTTGGTGTTTGGTGGTAGAAGGAGATAGAGAAAGAGTTGAAGACGGTGAGGAGATGTAGGACAGAAAGAAAGGTGGGGGTGGACTGGGAACTGGCGTATCCGGTGCCGATAAGTGATAAGTGATAAGGCTGGGTCTTCACAATTTTGTACTCTTCATTTCCATGCTCCTTTCTCTCGAGTATCAACAGAATTTGAAACATCGCTGAGGACTATACCTTGCAACTAGTTGACTCCGAAGAAACATCCGTCTTTCATACAGACTATCCTCCACATTACCATGCCTGCATCTCCTCTGCTCACCAACAGAGTCCTCGCAATGTATCAGAGCACCTTTGCCAGCTCGGAGCCCGATCCATCAGTGGGCCAGAATGCCGGGATAAGGGATTGCAGCTGCTGCACCGGGATCAAGGATGTATAGTTGCATTGTGGCTGCAGCGAGGCAAAGACAAGCTCTTGTCGATCCTCGCAATATTTCAATTCCCACCAATGATGCTTATGCCCTGGCCGCTGAAACAATATGCCACAGAGCTGCTTCTTCTCCGCGGTGTGGGGTACCTGGCATCGCATTTATCCGGGGATTGAAGGTCCATTTCAATGAACACGTGGAGACTCGGGTGGAATAAAATGGCAGTCCCTGCTTATAAAACTCAGTGGCCCCGACACTTTTTCTTGATAGACATTCTGCTCATCCAAAGTCTCACACACTATGCTGATTTACACGGCTGCCGTCGCAGCTATATGTTCCCTGACTCTCGCAGCCCCAAACGCCAACCCGGCAGACTCAACCCGCACCCGTCGTTGCATGGTGCAGTCCTCCCATGTGCGGCAGATGATTCCCCTGCTGTTGCGCGCGCATTCGAATAATGCGCATCTGATTCGGTGATTGTCTTCCAGGACGGAGTGGACTATAACATCTTTCAGCCCATCAGCGCGACCAACCTCAGCCATGTCGAGATCCAAATGAATGGCGATTTGCATCTTCCCCAAGACATTGCAAGGATCCAGCGTATTGTCAATGGCACAGACGGCTCACCGTACTCGGATGGCAAGTACTGGTTCTCGTTTGCCGGGCGTCAGATTGACCATGTCGGCTCCGCCAATGTCAATAATGGCTGGATCAACTCGTACGGTCAAGCATGGTGGGATGCCAATTCTACCAATGGCACGGGCATAGAGTCCCGCCCACATCTCATGAGCTTCGAGACTACCAACGGGTCTTTGCTTATTTCAAGTCCCGCAAGCCCATTGCATGAAATGTCCAGCTGAAAGGAGACAACATCGACGTCAGCCATGCTCTGATTGACGCTCAGTCGACCGAATTCTTTCCTTTCAACACTGATGGTTTCGACGTCACGGCCACCAATGTGAGGATCTCTGATAGCGTCATCTACAACGGCGACGATGCCATTGCAGTGCAATCAGGCTTCCACAACGTCATCTTCGAGAGGAATACCATCGGGTACCAGAGTCACGGCATGAGTATTGGCTCGCTAGGGGAAGACAAATCATCATCCGCGAATGTGTCGGACATCCACTTTGAAGATGTCACAGTCATCGACGCCGTCTACGCCGCGCGATTCAAGCCCTGGATCGGCGGTTAGGGACTCGCCAGGAACATTTCGTGGAAGAACATTCGCCTCTACAATATCACATTTCCCATTTTTGTCACGCAAAGCTACTTCAACCAGGGCTCTTCGCAGACACAACTGGGGAGTGGGGTGAGCAGTGGTCGCGCAAACAATGCGTCTGTCATGATGGAGGATTTTACCTGGTCGGACTTTACCAGGACCGTCAACACCTGGCGACCAGGTGATGGGTCATGCATGTCAGACCCTTACTGGTATGATGCTGAGCTGCCAAATCTCAATCATACTGAGACTGTGGTTATTGAATGCAATACCGCAACCTCTTGCAAGAACTTCTCTGTGCACAACATTCAGGTCATCCATCAGAGCATGGCTGAGCCTTCTGTGATCTGCATCAATGCGACAGCCCAGCTGAACCCGCAATTAGGGTTTGATTGCCGAAATGGGACGTATGCAGCTGTTGGCAACTAGATCGGACCTTCCTCCTGGAGATTGTCTTGTTGCACTTGCCTATAATCATCCGGCAGGGACGACAGCCACTGTCAACAAGTACATTTCAACTTCCCCCTGCCTTCTCTCTTTTCTTCCTCTTCTCTTCTCCTCCTCATCCCATCTTTCTTTATCTCTCATCTCTTGTCAGTCTCTCACTCTCGAAAGCTTACTCTCTCTATCACATTCTTTGCACTGTCGATACCTGCATCCATTTACCACTTTCACTCGTCATCATGCAGTCGCAAGTTTATTCCCGTCGTTTCTCCCATCCACTACCTCGCCCTCGATTTTGCGTCTTCCGTCCCGGTGGCCTTCTGGCCCCGTTGATTCCCATCGATGAGCTGCCCTCGTGGCTGCAGATCAACTGGAGCCCAAGCATGCTTATAGGCATGCAGCCCGTCTCGTTGAGCTACATCCCACGCGAGGGCGAGTACGACGTGATCTGCCGCCACTGCTCGAGCAGCATCGACTCCTTGCACCAGAGCGTCTCCGAGCGAAATGAGTCTCCCGGGTCTCCAGTCAGTCACACCAAGAGTTGCCCGGGCGGCTTCTTCAACCCACCTGGCGTCTCTGAGCCACCACCCGACCCCTCGAAAGTCCCGCTTACTCTGCCGATGCCAATTCTTGGCCAGCCGCCATTCGACCCGAACGTCCTGAGTCCTTTCGGTGGGATGTTCATGCTCCATGTCAATGGACTGGCTACCAACACAGCGCCCGCCACGGCTGCATTCCAGAAGGCGTTCAGCCCCCAGTCCACACCATCGATGTCTGACCCTTCGCCGGAGCAGTCACCCGATTCTTTGCGGGAGTCCCCGCAGCTCAACTCGAGTCTCCAGGCGTCGCTTGTGGATGCAGTCACTCGGTGCAATGCTGCCTCTGCATCCGCATCCGCTGTGCTCAGGGAGGTCGAAAACCAGCCCATCGCCCACACGCCCAACGTGGCTACCAGTCCTGTGATCGACCACGAACGGGAGAAGATCTCTGCCGCCATTGCAACTTCGCTGTGTGGAAAGTCTGTCAACGAAAGTGTTGCTTCGACTCGGTCCCTGACGGCGACTGTTCAGAGATACAAAGAAGTGCGAAAGGCCAAGGCACCTGGCAAGAGTCTGGCTCGAAGACCCAGCGTTCCCCAAAGTGTCATCAGCAAGATCAGCATCAAGACATCTCGCTCCAGAAGCTCGTCGATTCACAAGGCTCACACCGCGGCCACTCGCCGTCAGGCCAAAGTTCGCCGCCGCCGCCGCCGTGCTGACAAGCCGGCAGTCTCCAAGCCTCCCAGCACAGTCAGCACGGGCAAGCCCAAGCCTGAGCAGGTGAATTCGGCCACCAAGCGACGGGACCGACGTGAGAAGTTGGTTCGGGGTCGCAAAGACAAGCAGCCCAGCAACCAGTACTTGCACATGATGGCGAACTGGCGTACCAACACGGCTCATTGATGAGAACAGGGTTTTGATGTTATCTTTTGGGTGGAGTACTGTTCTGAGCTCTTCGGTTGCGATTCTTTCCCATGTCTACGTCTTTTGTCTTCCTGGCTGTCTTCATGCTTGGTTCGAGTTGTCGTTCTTTGGGTTGATGTCTCAGATGGATCTTCCATTCCTTCGTTCGTTATAGTATAGATAGTCCCTTCTGACGTGCGTGTTTGTTCCACAACTCTTTCACAATGAACATGCTCTTGCTATCCTCATCTGATCACTCGCATCTCGGCAGTTGTAGCAGCCCCACTTGATGATCGGGGGAAATCCCGAGGTTGTATACTAGGACCAAAAAGGCAAGTCGCCATACTCCCCGCATCCTTATCTCTTGCAGGACTCACTAAATGTTCAAAGATCACCACCAAGATGACAGGAATCAAGAAACCTCGCGGAATCCGACACGATCGACACTGCCAACGCTGCCGTGCAAACGGCATCAAGTGCGATCTAAACCGTCCTCGATGCCAACCATGTCTACGAAGCGAAGCAACATGCCAGTACCCGCAAAGGGTAATCTGGATGGGAGAAAAACGGCAGAAAACAACCTCGCCAAAGACTCGACCAAGCACTTCGCCGGAAATATCAACAGTTGCACTGTGTCAAAGTACCACGGTACCAGACCGGCGAACCGAACAACCCTCGCCTGAAGAAACGCCCATCAACCTCTACGGCTTCATCGATCTTCTCTCCCACTTCTACCAGGAGATCACAACGAGCAAACAAGATCTACCGGATGAAGCAATCCAGCTTATCTCTCGAACGCTCAGTTTTGCGCGCTCGCGTCTTGAAGGCGCTGACAATAAAGATGCTATCCAGTCTCACCTGGTAGCTCTATCGAATCTGAGCAGGGTCATTGAATCTGCGAACCCGATTGCATTATTCGGGATCGCAACGTTCGCTATGTTCGAGGTCTGCTGCGGGTCGTTCGGCCATTGGCAGCGTCATCTCCAAGGCGCCCGGTCTCTACTTGACCTGCATTGTCGGGACAAAGCCGATCTCGATGCCCTCACGGACCGAATACCCGGGTTGGCAGATGTACTGGCCTATCTACTCTGGTTCGATGTTACAGGGGCACTTGTTCGAGACGGCAAGTTGATATTCGATGATTGGCATCGGGGGATCCTCTCTTCACCGTTTTTCGAGTCTGTTGGTTGTCCGCCTGACACGTTTGAGCTCTTTGTGAAGCTCGTGAAAGGCGATAGTGATCTTGATCTTCTAGATCTGAGCTCCAGGGCTATGGACCAGATACTCCATATTGATAGTAAAGACTCCACTGATCGCGGTCTAGCAGCACTGATATACCGCTGCGCCGGGTCAATAGAGGCCTTCAGCCGAGCCGGTGACAGCAAAGAAAGCAGCGGATCAGACATGCACGACCGCGTTATCTCATCCCTGGTGGACAAGGTCTGCGATGCCATCACACGAATACCGCCCACCTCGAGGTTCTACGTGCACCTGGCTACACCGGCGTTCCTGGCTTGCATGCATGCCTGCACGACTGGGCAGTGCGAGGTTCTGAGGGGGTACTGGAGGAATTGTCGGTTGTGTGAGTTTCCGAGATATCCGGATGCTGGGGAGCAGTGTGAGAGGAGGTGGAGGTGTAGAGAGATCGGTTGATCGGTTGATCGGTTGAAGGGATGGGGAAGGTGGGGTTTGGTTGCTTTCCTATTTGGGTAACCTATCTATTGGGAGTAGGTGCTTATCTTTGGCTGAGATATGCGATGTATATAAATAATCACATTCATCCTATTTGTTTATATGTCCATCAGTAGATCTTAGAAGTTGCCTGCTTATTCTCTTTCGTGTTCTGTTGCTGTCCCTCAGTCGTCCATATAGACCAAGACCATGCCAACCTCCTCCTACCAAGAACTCGCCGCCAAAAAGCGCGCCGCCGAACTCTCCCTCATTCCCCCAGAATGGCGCCTCTCTCCAATCCCCTCAATCGAATCAACCCCAAACGCACTCTCCTACCTCCGCCGCCTCCTAACCCCCACCGAACTATCCCTCACCGAAGAAACAGACATCACAGTCCTCCTACGCCAGCTTGCGTCCGGAGAAATTTCCTCGCTGACCCTAACACGCGCCTTTGCGAAACGCGCCGCACTGGCGCACCAGCTGACGACATGTTGTACGGAGATCTTCTTCGAAGAGGCTTTTGAGACGGCCAAGGCGTTGGATGAGTACCTCGCTCAGACGGGGAAGACGGTTGGGCCGTTGCATGGGCTGCCTGTTTCTATCAAGGACCTCTTTTCCGTTAAGGGAGTTGATACCTCAATCGGTACTTCCACCAAGACCCCCACCAAATCAAACCATCCACAACCAGACCAGACCAGGTCAAACTGACAAAAAGAATATAGGCTGGGTCGGCCTAACAAACAACCCCTCACCAACCGACAAAGCCGTCGCCCAAACCCTCCGCCGCCTGGGGGCAGTGCTCTACGTGAAAACCAATCTCCCGCAATCAATGATGATGTCCGACTCGTACAACCACGTCTTCGGACAATGCGTGCACCCGCTGAACCGGGCCCTGATTTCGGGGGGTAGTTCGGGCGGCGAGGGGTCGCTTGTTGGTGCGAGGGGCAGTCCGTTGGGTATTGGGACAGATATTGGGGGGTCGATTCGCATTCCCGCGGGGCTTTGTGGCATTTATGGGCTTAGTCCGAGTCCGGGGAGGCATCCTTATGAGAGGGGGAGGTATGTTTTAATCCTTTGGTTTCCTTTATGCTGCTGCTGCTGCTGGGTTTGGTCTTAATAGGGTTGGTTAGTGGTAGTTGCTGATGATGTACAGTCCGGGTCAGGATATTGTTCGCTCCGTGGCTGGCCCGATGAGTTATAGTCTCGCCAGTATCGAGAGATACATGGAGGCTTTGCCCTGTGCAGCACCTTGGGAACTGGATCAACATGTTGCGCCTATACCGTGGCGGAAGAGTCTAGCTTCGCTGAGAGCAAAGCGTCTGAGAATTGCGTTCTTGGTTGACGATGGCATTGTGAAGGTCCAGCCGCCGATTGAGAGGGCTGTTCGGGAGGTGGTTGCTGCGTTGAGGGCAGCTGGTCATGAGGGTGAGTCTTGGAGCAGCTAGGATGAAGAGTATGGCTGATTCGTGATGCACAGTATTCGAGTGGGATGCCTCGTCCCATGGCTATGCTTATACCCTCTGGGAAAAAGCCATCCTCTCCGACGGCGGCGAGGGATGCCGCAAGAAAACCGAGTTGACGGGCGAGCCTTTGATCGAGGGGATGCTGGTCGGCACGGAAAAGGATATCCTGACAACGGCCGAAACGCACCAGGTAGGAAACCAGCCTCTGCCACGAGATTATGCCCTGTCAAGCTAACAGCAACAGCTGAATGCTGACAAATACATATACGAGTCGGAATACCTCAACCGCTGGCGCTCATCCGGCATCGACGCACTAATCATGCCGAATACGCCCTGGGTCGGCTATAAGCCCTGGACGTGGGTGAAGTCCAGTGCCTACGTCGGCTACACCAGTATCTGGAACCTGCTTGGGTATGCTTCGCTGGCTGTGCCTGTCACGACTGTTTCGAGGGAGAAGGATGTGCCTGGGCGGGAATGGTTGGAGCATGTTCCCCGGAATGCGGGTGATAAGTTTAACAAAGAGCAGTGTATGTTTGAGACTTTGCCCTGGGTTGGGGGGATCTTGGTCGATGCTGATGTTTACAGATGATATCGATTTGGTGGATGGCATGCCTGTTGGTGTGCAGGTTGTTGGAGGCCGTTTTGGAGAGGAGAAGTGTGTTGCTGTGGCGAAGGCGATTGAGCAGGCGATGAGGAGGAAGGATGAGGCACGGCCGAGTCTTTAGATAGATTACCCTGGTGAGTTTCTACATGATTGATGACTGAATGCAGATATACATACTACATCGTGGGAAAGACTTCAAGTCATGATAATAGTACATTTCATCCAGATCTATGTGCAAACCAGTAATCACCCATAAAAGCCCAATATATACAAGACCCAAGCTCTAAATAGGACAATTCATCCTCTCCTTATAATCCGGGAACTCAAAATCCCCCAAATCCCACTCAATAGACGTCTTCCACGACTTATTCTCACTACCCCCCGAACTCCTCTCCCCAAGCTCCACATCCCCAACCTGTAACCCAACCGGGAAAACAGGCTCCACACAATCAGACTCCATCCTCAACTCCCTCACAACGCGGATGCCGTCCTCGTCGCCCGGCTCATCCTCCTTTGCCTGGTCAGAGCCCATCTTCCCAATACTGGCTGAGTAGGAGCCCGGACCCGCGTAGAAGAAGTCGTTGTAGAAGAATCCTCCGTCTGGACCGACGGTGTGGTCGAAAACGGAGGGTTTGCGGGAGGAGTGGTGGTGTGTTGAGGTGAGTTGGGTTGTGTTGGAGTGGTTTTTTGAGTCCGGGGAGGAATGAAGTGGTTGGGGGCGGAAGAAGAAGGAGAAGATGCGGGAGATGAGGGGTTGGAGGGGTGGGAGGCAGGCGCAGATGATGGAGACGTTGTTTTCTAATGAAGACCAGACGGCGGCCTCTGCGTTGGTTTTTGTGAAGTCGCGCCCGCGGACCATGGTGGATAGTTCGTAGAGACGGGCGGAGCTGGTGGCGATGACGAAGATGCCTACGCAGAAGACAAGGATGATGCCTGCTTTTTGTTTGTAGGGGAGATGCAGTTTGGAGAGGAGGGGCATGGGGAGGAGCAGGATGATGATGTCTGTTAGGATTTGGATGGCCGCGTTGGAGTACCAGACTGGGCCTTCGGGGAGGCAGTTCTTTGCGTGGGCGGTGCGGTTTAGGGTCCAGAAATCGCTGACTGGGACGCAGAAGACGAAGCCGCTTATTACCATCCACAGACCGGAGATGATGAGGCTGGCCATTGTGATGTAGGTGGCGATGAGAAAGGTGCGGTAGTGGAAGATGCGGGCGAAGAGGACTAGGGCAGAGAGTTTGGAGAGGATGAGGGAGAGGTTGTAGAAGGGGATCGAGAGCCAGAGCCACTGGTTCCTTGTCAATTCAATGTTCTATATAGAGAGAGACGGTTGACTTACTCGCATCTGCTCGTGGACCACATTCTCTGGGAGGTCGGACTTGGGCACGCCGAGGCCATAATGGCGCTCTATTCAGCTGTTAGACACTGCATGAGAACCTCCTTGGGAGATTTACTTACCAACAAGGACAAATGCATAGAATAGAATGGCACAAAGCTGGTTGAAACTATATGTTAGTATTGCTGTTGTACATCCCACACCGGCAGTGACACTATCAGAAGTGATCAACCTACCAACGCGAGAACGATGAGCAAGTCATCAAGCCCCGGCTTCTTCACCAGTCTAATCCTCGTCCACAACCGAATCGCAACAAAGAATGCAGCCAGACTGGTGAAGACCGTGGTGATAACCAAGACTTTCATATTCACCAGCGCTCAGACATCCAGAATGCCATGAAAGGAATAAATCTGAACAATTCTCTGGAATAGAAGAATGTCATCGCATCTGTAGGACAGTAGACTTTGCACAGCGATCACCGTGCATCTAAATCCCATCACAAGGCATCGTGCAGATCCCGACAATAAATAGGCTATGAACAAAGTGCATCCATCAGCCGATAAACTTCTGCACGACATGATATCCCTCACCTTATCACAGTCTGCACGCCCAGCAGAAAGAACCACCTCGCACTCGTTTTCCATTTCACACTGTATGATCGTCCCACCGCGTCTGGATCGTCCAACCAGACTGGGTGCATCGCCGGATTGGGCAAGACGGCAGTCAACGGTTGCGTCAAGATTTTGACGTCTCGATGGGCTGATCGGGGGATCCACTTGTCTGATTGGAGCAGGATGGGGTTTGTGGAGGTTCTGGAGGAGGTGTCCAGTGTCAGATCGCGCGATGCACGGTGTTCGTCCGGTGCGGGAGGCCGAGCCAACCCCTTCTTTTGTCCGTGAGAGCTGAAAGGTGGTAAACTTTGACTCGTATTCGCGAGGCTGAAAGGGTCGAGATGCTCCAGAGGCTTGGAAACCAGGCAGATCATGAACTCTATGCTCGTATCTCGACCACTCAGTATGCCGCATTGAGGGAAGAAAGTTATCCAGAACCCATCTAGAACAGTGGGCTCCAGATCACGCGCCGTTCGGGTCGCAAATCACCACGCTTGTCAGATTCCTTGACTGGGGTTTTGTGTTTATCTCTTCCGCTTGGGGTCATTGCACGACTCAGGGAAAGAAAGGTACTTTGGTCACTCAGTGGCGGGTCAGCTGTCCGGGACATCGAGATGGGGGGCTGAGGCTGATAGTCAGACCTTGGGGAAGTATTTTCCTCCAGTGAGCATGCGATAGCATCATAATGTTCCAATGGTGCTGATAAGCCACTTTCTGGAGGATGAGGAAGGTGAAGAGTGTCAGAGACTTAAGAGCTTGGGTGAAGAATATGGCGTGGCTGGGCCTGTCAGACTCGAACATGGAGTGTCGCGAAGGCCAACGATCAACTAGGAAGGTGTTGAATTGAAGTATAAGCAAGATGGGGAGAATTTGAAGATGAAAACAAGGTCTACTAGCAATTCATATCCAGAAGTAATTTTATTCGTCCGACCGCTGTGCAGTGCAGAAGCTAGACAATGGCCCCAATCTAATGGACCACTCGAGATATCATATAGCAAATGTGTAAATCAAGCATGAGATGGAATTTACAGGCGGGACTTGAGGTTAGCCTTCAGCCTCCGCTCAACGGCGGCCATGTACTCCTTGGTAGTCACCCAGGCCTCACGCTCCTTGCGGCCACAGGCCAGAGCCAGGTCCTTGGTCATGATGCTCTCGTCGTTGACGACGTCAATGCAGGCACGCTCGAGCTCCTCGGCGAAGGCGACAACGTCCGGGGTCTCGTCGAGCTTGCCACGCTGCACCAGACCGCGGGTCCAGGCGAAGATCGAGGCAATGGGGTTGGTTGAGGTCTCGCGGCCCTTCTGGTGCTCGCGGTAGTGGCGGGTCACGGTGCCGTGAGCGGCCTCGGACTCGAAGGCCTCGCCGGTGGGGGTGACCAGGGTCGAGGTCATCAGGCCGAGGGAGCCAAAGCCCTGGGCGACGATGTCGGACTGGACGTCACCGTCGTAGTCTGATAGAATTGTTAGATGACGCTCCATAGCAACAGGAAAAGAAAACTCACTCTTCAGGGCCATGACGAAGCCACCCTCAGACTTGATCATCTGGGCAACCATATCGTCGATGAGACGGTGCTCGTACCAGATCTTCTTGGCTTCAAAGTCCTTCTGGTAGTCCTTCTCGTAGATCTCCTGGAAGATGTCCTTGAAGCGGCCATCGTAGCGCTTCAGGATGGTGTTCTTGGTGCTCATGTACAGGGGCAGACCCTTCATGAGGGCCATCTGGAAAGAGGCGTGGGCGAAGCCCCGGATGGAGTCATCGGTGTTGTACTGGGTCTGGGCGATACCACCACCCTGGAAGTCGTACACCTGGACACTCTCGGGCTGACCGCCAGCAGGGGTGTAGACCAGCTCGAGCTTGCCGGGGCCGGGGATGACACGGTCGGTAGCACGGTACTGGTCACCGAAGGCGTGACGGCCGATTACAATGGGCTTGTTCCAGCCAGGCACCAGACGGGGGATGCGGGGAATGATGATGGGCTCACGGAAGACGGTACCGCCACTTGGCAGGGGTTAGTGAGTTTACCCCTCATGGAGTTGGAAAAAAGAACATACAGGATGTTACGGATGGTACCGTTGGGCGAGAGCCACACTGGCAGTGATAGTTAGCATCTGAGTCGTATAGGCTGGATTATCAGCAAACCTACTTTTCTTCAGCTTGAACTCCTCAACACGAGCCTCATCGGGGGTGATGGTGGCACACTTGACACCGACACCGTACTTCTTGATAGCCTCGGCGGCCTCAACGGTGACCTTGTCATCGGTCTCATCACGGTACTCCAGACCCTAAACCAGCCGATCAGCGATAATTCTCGGGACATCACAGACGGGACTGACATACCAGGTCGTAGTACTTGAGATCGATATCAAGGTACCTGATTGGTGACGTTTAGTGATGTATGCCAATCGCTATACCAGGTTCACCACTTACGGCAGGATCAACTAAAGATGCACGAGTGTCAGTCTGGGTCCAAATTCAATGTCGCGGTCCAATACCATGCATCGACCAACCTGCAGCGGTCTGCAACAGGGGACGATCATGCAGGTCTGGCCAGCAGCACGAAAAGCAAAAAGGTTCCGAGGCTCACCTTTTCCCTGATCTCCTTCCAGATGATACGGGTCATCTACAAGTCAAGCGACGATCAACCGGTCAGCACGTAGACCTAGAAAGGCAATTGCATCGCCATGCAGCGTATATTCGGGTGTGGGTGGGCATCTGAATGGTGCATCGGGTTCCCCGTATTTCCCCGCGTTGACAGGGACGGGCACGACGAAAATGCACCGCCCGAACCACGAGGACAAGCAGGCTTGTGATACGGGGGCCCAGACCAACCCCCGAGTCCTAAACTATAAAAGGGTGGGAGATCTCCATACCTCATCACCATCCAATTCCACCACCGGGTTCTTGACCTTGATCTTGCTCTCAGACGCCATGGTGCGGGTTTGAGTGAGGTACGGCGAAGGGATCGATCCGGACCAGCGGGTAGCAGCGGCGAGTCTCTGAGGGCGCGGGAGGAGAGAAGCAGAAGAGATGGATCTCTGGGAGAAGGAAGAGGAAGAGGAAGAAGAGAGAAGACGAGAAGAAGAAAAAGAGAGAGGGGCCGTGGGAGGAGGGGTCGCAATGGACCGTCGCGCGAAAGCGGAATTGAATCGGAGAGCGTTCATCGTTTAGGCGATTCAAACTGTCGCGGGCGGATGCTGCTCGGGAAAGATGTCAGCGCAATGAAATCCTCACAATCTGTTTGGCTCGGAGGACTGGCGGGCTCCAAGGGAGAGAGGCGCCGTGAGGAACAACCGAGGGAACGATATTCGGCAGAAAGGAGCAGAGCCCAAAGGTGGAGAAGTATGTCGGCGTTTCCCTCACGTCACCGCGTTTGGCAGCTTTGCGATTCTGGCGAATATCGGGCGCGGTCCAGTCACGGCTGTCATCGGGGAAGAACAGGAAACTAGGCAGATGAGACTGGGGAGAATTACCGAACAGAATATGCCAGATCAAGGGACGATAAGAGTAGGAAAGAGAAGAGGCGTGGGGGAAAGGAGGGAAAAAGCCTTGTCCGGTGCAGGAACAGCTTCTTCTCTTTATCCGTGAGAAAGCGCCGAAGCCGGATGTCACGAGACAAAAATCACCCCGGATTGTGCTATGAGCTTGGGAGAAGCCTCAAAGTGCTCTCATGGTGACTTTAAATAATTCTCATCTCAAAACTGACTATCTAGCTATCAATTGACTCACGATCGGTCGAGTCAGAGCGTCCATAGCTCTATCCACCGACCCGCCGATGCTTGGTGAGCTTTCCCGGAGTACGGAGCGTCTCTCCGCGGGCTTCACCGAGAAACTTTTTGATGCTCAGCAAAGGACGTTCACGAGTTACTCTATTACAACTACACAAGATAACCCTCTAGGTAAATAGTTAACAGGTAAAAATCATATATCATTGAGCCGCTGTGTTGAATTCTCCTCTAATGAACCCGCTCCGTTCAGACGCCAATTATCGTCGTAATGTATGTTGAAGTTAGTCGGTCCATCAATGAACACCGCTATATACATGTTCCAACCTATCCAATGCCCTTAGAACAAACCGTCAATCTCCCCAGTCACCGGGTCAATGTCCACATTAAGGTAGCCCGGCGCAGTGGGCAGTCCAGGGATCGTCTGGATGTCAGCCGCCAGGGCGTAGCTAGGTCGAGTTAGCACGAGATCACCAGAATAACTTTGAGATCAGGTAGACACTTACAGGTATCCACCACCAACGGCCAATCTGACATCCCGGATAGGCACCGTGAATCCCGTCGGGGCGCCCTTCAGGGCCGGGTCGTGACTGAGCGAGTACTGCGTCTTGGCGATACAGATCGGCAGGTTGGCAAAACCCTGCTTGGTGTAGGTATCAACCTTCTTCTGCGCCAGCTCGCTGAATTCAACCTTCTCGGCACCGTACATCGCCTTGCCGATGCGCTCGATGCGCTCCTGGATGCTGCCGTTCAGGTCGTACAGCAGCTGGAAGTTCTTGGGCTTGGAGCTGGCAGCCAGCACGGCCTTGGCCAGGTCGACGGCACCGGCGCCACCCTCAGCCCAGTGGTTAGCGGGGACGGCATCCTCGGCACCGGCAGCAATAGCCTCCTCACGGATGACAGCAATCTCGGCATCGGTGTCGGTCTCGAACTTGTTGATAGCGACCACGACGGGCACGCCGTACTGTCTGGCATTGGCGATGTGCTTGCGCAGGTTGACACAGCCTGCACGAAGGATATCGACATTCTCAGTGCGGTAAACTTCGTGCAAGGCAGCTCCGGGGCTGATCTCCGGACCGCCGCCGTGGACCTTAAGGGCACGGACCGTAGCCACGATAACGACGGTGTCAGGCGACAGACCGGACGAGCGGCACTTGATGTTGAAGAAACGCTCTCCACCCATGGTGAAGTCGAAGCCTGCCTCAGTAACCACGAAGCCAGTCTTGGCATCGTGGTCCTCGTCGGGCTCGGTACCCGCCAGCTTCAGGGCCAGCTTGTCAGCAATGACCGAGCTGGCACCGATACTGATGTTGGCGAAGGGGCCAGCGTGCACCAGGACGGGGGTTCCCTCCAGGCTCTGCATCATGTTGGGCTTGATAGCGTCCTTCATCAACGCAGCGAGGGCACCACCAGCACCGATATCATCGCAAGTGACGGGTTCGCCGTTTTTGGAGGTAGCGACCACCATGCGTCCCAGACGCTCGCGCATGTCCTCCAAGCTGTTGCTCAGGGCGAGGATGGCCATACATTCACTCGCAACAGAGATATCAAATCCAGTCTCACGGGAGAGACCCTTCTCGGTGGGAGCCTGCCCAACGGTGACTCCACGCAGGTGACGGTCATTGACATCGAGCACGCGACGCCAGGTGATAGTCTCTGGGTCGATGTCCAACCTGGCAAAGCGGTGGATCTCATCCTCGGTCAAGTCATCGGGGTTGGTCTTCTCAATACCAAGCTTCTTCAAGCGACGGAACATGATGGGCTGGAACTCCCGCTTTCCCTTCTTGGCAGGCACCAGTCGCTTGTAGAGGGGCCCATCCTTCTGGGTAGACTCGTGGAACATGCGAGTCTCAATGGCCGCAGCCAGTAAGTTGTTGGCAGCGGTGATGGCGTGAATGTCACCGGTCAAATGCAGGTTGAACTCGTCCATAGGGATGACCTGACTGTATCCACCACCAGCAGCACCGCCCTTGATACCAAAGGTGGGACCCTGACTGGGCTGGCGAACGTTGGCAAACACAATCCGGTTCAGATGAGCACCCAGGGCTTGAGTCAGACCCAAGGTAGTCGTCGATTTGCCCTCGCCGAGAGGAGTAGGTGTAATACCGCAGACCAGGACGTAACGGCCATTGCGGCGGTGAGCGAGACGGTCCAGAACGCTAAGACTGACCTTGGCCTTGGTGTGACCGTAGGGCTCCAATTCATGAGGAGCAATGCCAACCTCTGAGGCGATCTGGGTGATTGGCTTAGGGTATTGGGCTCGAGAGATGGCGATGTCCGAGGGGACAGGCCGCTCCAACCTGAGAGGCAGCGGGGTGACGTGTCGGTCCTTTTGCTTTTCAAAGTATGATTTGGCGGAGTGAACGACGTTCTTGAGCAGCATAGCCACGGTCATCGGACCAACACCACCAGGGACTGGGGTGATCTGCGAAGCCACCTGGGCGGCAGACTCAAAGTCCACATCGCCAACCAGACGCTGCCCAGACTTCTTTGTCGAGTCAGGCTTGTAGTTGATGCCAACGTCGATGACAACGGCGCCAGGCTTGAGCCAGTCTCCCTTCACCATCTCGGTCTTACCGATGGCGGCGACAACAATGTCCGCATTCTTCACGACCCGTTCAATATTGGGGGTCTTCGAGTGGCAGACAGTCACAGTAGCGTCGGCATTCTTGAGCAAGTAGCTCACAGGGCTACCAACGATATCGCTGCGTCCGAGAACGACCGCTTCCTTTCCTGCGGGGTCGACCCCACTGGCCTTCAGAAGCTCCATCACAGCAAGCGGGGTGCAAGGAATAAACAGCGGACGGCCACCACGCTTGGCCAGCTCGCCGATGTTGATCGCGCCAAATCCATCCACATCCTTCTCATCTGCAACGGCCGAGGTAATAGTGTGTTCCGACATGTGGCTGGGGAGGGGCAATTGGACCAGGATGCCATGCACGCTGGGGTCATGGTTGGCCTTGGTGATCTCCTGGAGAAGCTCCAGCTCGGTGCTCGATTCGGGGACATTGATCAGGGTGCAAATGATGTTGGCCTAGCAGGTGTTAGGGAAGATAGCTTCAAGTGGGTCTCGCATGACGGGAAAATCTACCTCTTCAGCGGCCTTCAGCTTCATGCGCACATAGGTGCCTAAATTGCATTAGCTAGTAGATCGAGAATGTCATCGTGAAGGAAGACGAACTGGAATCAGACCGATTGCCAACTATATCAAGAACCTCGATTAGCCATTGTGCCCTCTTATCACGTTGCTGACAACTGCGAAAGCTCACCCTGGAAGATGACCAGGTTCGGCTTGAACCTAGGGTTGGTCGCTTGGATCTGCTCAATTTCGGCCTTGAGACCCTCGCGGATGCCCTTCGCAATTGCGGTGCCATCAATCTTGGAAGCCATGATCGCGGAGCTGCAAAAGCTGCGATTTGAAGCGGCGGTCGAGGGGGTTAAAAAACAACGGCGTAGTGGAGACCGGGCCAACGACGACAACCGTACAATAGATCCTCGAACCCCTCGTGCGGAGGAGAGAATAGTGAAAGAGAGAGAAGACCGCGGAGAGAGGGTGCGGAGACGAAAATTGGCCGCGCGCGCTTGAAGGGAAAGGCGACAGCGGGGTCCCGTGGCGGGGAAGAGTAGCATGAATATTATTGCTTCTTTGGGGGCGTGAACCCTCGGAGCCGATATCTTCTACTGCGTACTCGGGATCACCAGGAAAGCTCTCTCGTCAGGTGCATCAACGAACGGGGGAGATTCGGAGCAGATGATAGAATATACGTGTTCTTCTCAGCATGTCTCCTCACGATTTGTACTCCTTCATTGCTCTTTGCGCTTGTACGAGTCTTGGGTTACCGAAAGGGAGGGAGGTGTACCACGATCGGTTCCTAAGGCATCAACATTGCAATCGGCCCGCATGAGTCATCTTATCATTGGAGACCGGATCAAAGTAAATCCTGACGTAGGGTTAGGGCAGAGGGGCACTGTCACGTGTAGATACCGGATTAACTAATAGCCCGGAAAGCTGAATTCGATACGGGCGATTCTTGGCATTGGGTGGCCGAGTGTGCGATGAAATTCAGCTAGTCAAAGAAAGTGAGGTTGACGAGATTGACCCCCTCGGTATACCCGCCCTCCTTCCACCCCTCCCAAGCCCATCCTCTCACTCTCTCCGGTCAACGGTCGTACACTCTTGACCATCCAAGATGCGGCCTATTTTGCTGTCGGGCCATGTGCGTACAAACTCTGCCACTTTTGGGTCCACAAAGAAACTGACCGCGGCCGTGTTGGCCTGCTATAGGAACGGTCCCTGAACCAGATCAAGTTCAACCGCGATGGCGACCTCCTTTTCTCCGTCTCCAAAGATAAGATTGTCTGCGCATGGTGGACCGCCAACGGCGAGCGTCTAGGAACCTACCATGGCCACCAGGGTGCCATTTGGACTGTCGACGTGAGCCCCAACACCGTTCTTCTCGCGACCGGATCCGCAGACAACACAGTACGACTATGGAATATCAAGACTGGCGAATGCGTGAAGGTCTGGGACTTCCCGACAGCTGTCAAGCGGGTGGCATTCTCTCCGGACGGAAGCAAACTGCTGGCAGTGACTGAGAAGCGTATGGGTTTCCTGGGTACTATCGTGGTTTTTGATATCGCCTACGGTGATGGTCAGCTGGGCAACCTGGAGGTCCAGGCCGAGGAGCCGAGTTTGCGCATTACTTGCACTGAGAGCAAGGCCACAGTTGCGGGGTGGAGTTTTCTGGCAAAGTACATCATTGCGGGACACGAGGATGGCAGCGTCAGCCAGTATGATCCAAAGGTGCGACCTGCCTCTCTCACAGTCTCGTTTTTACTTGATACTGACTATGCCTAGACTGGTGAGCAACTGGAGAACATCCAGGCCCACGAGTTCGACCACCAGATCAACGACATCCAATTCTCCAGTGACCGAACATACTTCATCACCGCTTCGAAAGACAAGTCTGCCAAGGTAGGACTCAACAGATGCCTTATTTTGCGCCGCTTCGCTAACGTATCGCAGCTCATGTCCGCTCGCAACCTCGCTATCCTCAAGACCTACCCCGCCGACACTCCCCTCAACTCTGCCGCCATCACCCCAAAGAAGGACTTTGTGATTCTGGGTGGTGGTCAGGCCGCCATGGATGTCACCACTACCTCCGCCCGTCAGGGTAAATTCGAGGCCCGTTTCTACCACAAGATCTTCGAGGACGAAATCGGCCGTGTACGTGGTCACTTCGGTCCCCTCAACACCATTGACGTCCACCCCGCCGGTACCGCCTACGCCTCTGGTGGTGAGGACGGTTACGTCCGTATTCACCACTTCGACAAGTCCTACTTCGACTTTATGTACGAGGTGGAGCGGGAGCAGATGCGGAAGTAAGGGCACGGGAACGAAGACACGACCGAAAAATATAGGTGATTCGAGTCATGGGCTGTGTGTATGTGTTTTACGATGCGAACAAGACTCGGGAATCGAGTCTGGCATAACGAGATGAGATGATGACCTCTCAAGGCACGGTCTCTCATTTCCTGATTTACATGATCAACCGGAGTTGGTACCCCCTTTGGTTTTCTTTCTGGTTTAATAAAAGATGGCATGCTTCATTTTCTGGATCTTCGGGGTATTCGTTCCTTGCTGGAGGTGCGTGGAGACACTGAGCTACCGGCGGAGGATGTGCATATCGTGATAGACAAACGAAGCTTTGCAAAACTTGAAGACATGATGATGCCCATTAGTGCAGCTCGTAGTCTCTGACTTATTCTATCTACACAAGGTAGGATCCAAAAGATGGGGTATATCAGGTATCATTTGTACAGTTTTCAAAAGATTTTCTCTAAGCCCATTTCCATGCAAGGCCAGCGCTAATCCGACCAGCAGAAAAGAAACCCGTAAACGACGTAGGTGACATGACATTCATCAAAACAAAAACGCAACTTCATTTATACCAGCCTCGATCCCCAAGCAAGAAAAAATCGCGGGCTCACCCCCGATGAGAATCTATTTCTTCTTGGGGAACTTTTCTTTCCCGATGTCACTACCCCGAAGCTTGACGTTCAGCACCCGCTCCATCGCAGAGAGAACCTTCTGGTCTGGCGTGGCAGTGCCACGCTCGAAGTCCTGGATGACGGTCATGGTGGTGTTGCACTTGGTGGCGAGTTCCTTCTGGGTCATCTTGTAGGGCTCCTCGTTGCGGCGCTTCTTGATGGCATCGGCAACCTGCATGCCGACTGTCTTTGGCTTGATGATATCGTCGCTGCGGTCGACCTTGGTCAAGTGCTGGCCTTCGGTGACGCCTGACTTTGAGGCCTGCGGGGTTGAGTTAGTACATCTGTGTGAGTTGGCGGTTTTTGGGGGGCTGCGGTGGAATGATACGTACCAGGTTGCCGGTGGTGTACTTCTTCTCAGTTCCAACGACCAGACCTGATCGCTGGGCGGCATTCAGGGCACTCTTGCCCTTGACGACTGTCTCGCGCGGGCCGGCACCGGCGCCGCGGGTCTTGCTGCCAATCTTGGTGACGGTGTCCCAGTCGCTCATTTTGGCGGTGTTATGTGTTTGTAGATGATCGGAGAGTGTGTAGAAGGGGTAAATCGGAGTGTGTGGGTGGAGGTGAGAGTGGGGTATGACGATGCTCGCGTGAGGTTGAAGATGCAATTTATACTGGCGGCACAGAAGCTTCTCGAGACGGAAGGGAGTCATACGCTATTCCGCTTTGGGACTAGCGGCATCCGAAGATGGTGAACTGTCCTTCGCTTTTTAACGTTATCTCCGTTTGTCGATATCAAATCGTGGCGTGGATTGCATTCTTCATGGATTCCTGCACTCCTCTTGATTTCAGGTATATATTCGGCTTTACCTCGTGGCTAAGGGCCAAGCGCAAGACTCGGTGTGAGTCGGTACTGTAGTAGATGTTGCCACATTTCGATCCTCAGCAACCAGACAACATGCCTAAGAAACTCGAGCAACGCCGCCACATCATGGCAGTGACTGCTCCATGCTATGCTATCATTTTGACTCATTTTGCACAATCCATCAGCTCCTCGACAACCCCCTCGATCGTGTCCACAGAGCTGAAGCCGTGATCTTACAGACCCACCTTGATGTCATACCTCGATGCCCACTCTGTCGCAGCCGACGTGAGCACAACAGTAGCAAAAGCTGATTCTAACGAGATTCTTACCTGGTGCTCAGGGCTAAGTACTTTTGATATATTATCACTCTGCCTTGGGGTTGTACGTATCGTTGTGTGCCCTGATGTCCAATTTAGGACCCCGACTGTCCCCACAATGAGGCTGAGCGGCGATATATCGCTCAACAATGTCACATCTTATCTCGGAGTCCATGCATACATACAGTCAGGTTGATTTAAGTCCGATCAGTATCTTATTTGGTAGCTTGGTAGGACGGAGTAACAATATACCAGGCGCATCTACATTACTGGTAGAGACTTATTTTACCCCATCTTCGACTGATGAGTCTGGTTCCGAGCGAATCTGGCCCCGATATGTCGGTTTACAGCGAAGCAAGTCTCTGCAAACAAGACTTGAGCGCCGCGCATACACACCGCGCACTCAAGCACAATATTTAGGAAGATACAGTACGACCATTATAGTTTTCTGCTATTAGTTGAGTAAACTATAAGCGCTCATTTCATAAAATGCAATAAGCTAGTGCACACGTATGGTATATGCAGCAGGAAAGCACAGATACAAACATACGTATACGTACAAACAGGGGATTATTTCAGGGATTGGGCGCAAACAAAGCGCCTCCCAGAGCCTTGTCTAATTACGATTCTCATGTTCACGCTGCGGGGTTCTAAGGCAACTTCAGTCAGCTGTCGAACTCTCCCAACCTGGCAGTCGACCTTTCGAAACCTGTGAGCAAAACGTTTGACTAATTCACATTTTCGCAGCCATCACAACTCTGTTACCATTCAAGCAATAATCTCAAAGAAAATGGACGCCAATGAGGATTCCTTGGAGGCAACCCCACCCGTTCTTGAGGAGTTGACTTTGAACATGAATAGGGTATCATACCTATTGGTTGACTGCGTATGTATACAGAAAAATCCTTTCTAGGCATTGCTAACTGCTTTTACGAAGGAGCTCGACTCGTTCATCGACCCTAATGACACAAACAAACAACATTCACTGTTTATTCTCTATCCTACTAGCAATGGAGACAAGATAACGAAGCCACTCCTTCAAGAGTTCCGCGACAATTGTTTGGAACATGATGACATTTTCCAACCGCGCTTCCTCGCGCACTTAGTTTTTTATGGTGCTAAGAAGTCCAACGTTGATTTTGAGCCTTCAGCCAAGAGCCTCCTCGCTTCATGGAACACCCAAGGATGGACATTTGTGCAGTCGAAGGATGAAAAGCCTAGACTCCATCCCGGCCCTTACGTGGGATACCGGGGAAAGATCTGGGAGCCTTGGAGGATTTACTCAGACAATTATCTTACAATGACCCAGACTTTCAAACCTGGGGGAAAATTCGGAACAGGGTAAGCTAGTCGTGAATTCGGACTTTTTTCATCAACATCGGAATTGAACTTAATGTTGTGCATATTCAGGTATCTGAAGGAATTGGACAGCACTCTCACAGCCAACAACCTCAGGGTTGTTGTACCTCCACGATCTTACTCCCTCTCTAAAAAAAAGGCAGAGACACCACTCCATGGTGCTAGGATTGCGGTGAAGGATATGTTTGACATTGCTGGCTTCAAGACTACCCTTTGCAATCGGGCGTGGACCGACTATCATTCACGGAAGACCGAGACTGCCCCCATCATCCAACGATTACAAGATCTCGGAGCGGTTATAGTGGGCAAGACACATCTGAATGCAATGATTGTGCGTGAGGAAACGATGGAATGTGTCGAGTTTCTCGCTCCTTACAACCTCCCGAGGCGACGGCTACCAGACTTCTTCAGGGAGTAGCAGTGGCAGCTGTGCTGGTCTTGGGGCTTACCCTTGGATTGACTTTGCCATTGGATCAGACAGTATGTATGCCTGGCCTAATACCTCTAATCTACAATGCTGACTCTTTCTTGATTTCCATTTTACTAGCAAATGGGAGCTGCAGAAAACCTGCCTACTGGAATGGGTGTTTTGCAGTTCGGCCGACTCATGGTGTCCTGAATACAAGCGGGATGGCATCATTCTGCCCGTAAGTTGAAACCAGGAAAGCCCCGTATAGATATCCTCCAATTTCTCAACAGTATCATACTCACTATCTTGATAGAACCTACGACGTTCCGGCCTTCTTTGGCCGGGATTTATCCCGCTTCAAAGATTTCGCCAACCTCTGGTACGGTGGGTCAAAAAACTGATCAAATCAGAGAATATGTCAGCCGTGCGTACTCGTTGTCGCCCGCTAAAAGTCAGTTGTTTGCTTATTTGTTCCCGTCTTGCAGGGCTGGGCGAGGATTCTATACCCGAAGGACTACCTTCCTACACAAAATGAGGCCCAGATGCGCCTCATTGATTCCTTCGTTGAGGATATGGAGAATTTCCTCGCGGTAGGAAGGACACTGATCTCGCTGACAGATCTATGGCGTGAGACTCACCCCGAAACTGTCCAAGAGAAAGATCTGTCGGAATACCTGCGGACTGTAAGTTTTGATCATCGAATCTTCTCTGCCTCCCCCTATATATTGAATATGAGACAGGCAGGAACCCTGCCATACTACAAGGATGCTTGCGGGCTGCTGAAGGAATTTGTTGATGGATATAAAGAAAGGTTCGGTAAAGCACCTTTCCTTCATCGAGCTTTGCGCTGGCGCTGGTAAGTCAAGTCACGACCACTTGAATCCGGGCATCCGGTGCTCACTGTGGACTAGGGAAGAAGCCGACAAAGTCACACCTGAAGAGCGCAACGAAGGATGGGAGCGTATATATACATACAGGAAGTGGCTGCTCGAGAAAGTGTTCACTGAGGGAATGCTTGTTATTCTACCTATTGATGAAGGGAAACCAAATTATCGTGACGCGATACCGCCGTTAGTAAAGCCCTCACAGTGACTCGTCTTTCTCCGCGATGCTGATTTTCATTTCCCTTGTTGAATCTAGTCCCTTCGGGTTGCTGAGTGGGTTCTCCCCTCTTTACATGTCCCCTATTGCAGGCACTCCAGAAGTTTCCGCTCCAAGTGAGTATACCACGCTGAGCTTCTGACGTGGACAATCACCCCCCAAAATTTGATACCTTTCTCATCCCCCCACTATAGTTGGCGAGATCACCTACCCATCATCCATATCGCAGAGAGATGAGCCGCTACCAATTAGCGTTTCAGTGACATCTGCCCCTGGTGAGACCACAATTCCTGATACCACAATGCGTATTTATGCTGATATGATGTCTGGCCTTAGGTACGGACCTTGGTCTTATTGACCTCGTGCACAAGACTCTGGAGCATGGGAAGAGGCCCGTGCAGGTTGGCACAGGCCGTTTCTTGTATGGTGAGTAAAAGGCATCAGTTAACATGGCGGCACGGTTGCCATGAAACGTGGTTCCCGAGAAAAATTGGATCTTAGTAGAAGTTTACAGAGTTGTTAAAAAGCAGTTCTAAGTTTTGAATATCCCATGATATGTAACGTTTTTGCTCCCAGCATCACCCAGCGTGTGGAATTGCAAGTGCCTTTGGTATAGAGTCGCAGCGAACAGCCAATGCAGGCTTGGGAGTCCGCGAAGAAAGATGAGTTCGGCGTTTTTTATTGAACCTCGCAGGTATCGGGCAAAGAGATCGAGATCATTAGCACCGGGCTCAAATGCCGCCCCAGTAACGTCAGTTGGCCCGAAAGTAAGCCACGACGAATGGCTCGGAATCCCCTGGAGCATCGCATGCCTCGCGTTGTTGGAAGAAGTCCGCAAGTGCTATATAGTCGTTGCCGGGTTACAGAAAAGTTCTGGCATCGCGCTTCGCCAGGTTCTGCCATGCCCGCAGCAGTGGAGAAAGCTGGGAGGTCTCAAGGTGTTGGAGTGAAGGAGTCGGAGACTAAGTCAGGCCACTAAATAGTTACCTAGGTAGGTAGGAATCAGAACGCCGAGGCAGACCTCAGGTGTGGAAGTTCCTGCAAGGTTTCTGCAGATTAAGAGGCCTCGGGCGATCATTCATTGTACACACTCTGTATATAAGAGTCCCTGGATGAGCAGACTCAACTTTCTAGTAAACCTCACAGAGTACTGAACGAGTCTATCGAAATTGCCGACGGTCACACTGCTCTCGGTATATGTTCTTTATATACCCCTCTTGCCGTTAAATTCTCGAAGCACAGACTGGAGCTGCGAGTTCGCCTTATGTATTACTTTTGCCTTAGCCTTCCGTTCATTGGGTGATGGAGCAGCGATCCCTTGTTTCGCAACAGAATCCAGGATCCATGCTATTAGGGAGAGAAGAAAAGTCTTGTCTTAGGGACTGGACCTGGCATGATGCATATCAGACAAACTCGTCTTTGCACTGTAGAAAGGATGTCGTGCCACTTTCAGAGGCCTTTTTTTAGTGAGGAAAGTCTTTTGGACAAAACAACAGGGAATTTACGCTTGCTTCTCTTAACTGCCTCATTTACATGAGCCACTATTACGCTTGCGAACGATCTCAAGACATATATTATATTGAACCCTTAACTTGCTGTCCCCTTTTAAGAATCCTTCTGAATGTAGAAATCATGTGCATTGCCATAGGGCAGTCTAAGTTAGACTTAAATCGCGTAATGGCGATACTACTTCCACTACGCATGTTTAGTCGAGCGTGCACTTCCGACCAAGTGCCGACGAGCAGCAGATCAAGTGAAGGAGTGTCCTAATAGTCCTAATACCTTTAACCTTGCTACGTACACTGTACACAAAAGATAATTGTGATGTCATAAGCTTTTGATAGTTAGTTAGCCGAAATCTATTATTGGATTGGTTTTGCTATGTGATTGTGACGCAGTACATGCATAGATCGCCAGTCCCCACTTCAGCCCGTCCGCGATGAACATGTGGAGCGGAACCATAAAGTCCAAAATTGAGGTCTGTACTCGATCGTCCCTTCCGTTCAGGTCTGTCCCGCGTTAGTGATGATATTTGTGGATAGCACGCGTTTGACAAACCAATCCCTGGCATTGTCACATTGCTGATGAAGCACTCCCTCACAGTGTCCTATCCTCTTGGCCTAACATGACACTTGCCTAGTCAATAGAGCTCGGCCTTTGAATAGATAGTAGACACGAGTGGTCTAGTGACGCTTGTTTCTGGCTTAGTAGGTATGGTTGCAGGGCTTAGGGCTACTATGGAATATAATTTTAGGCGATACTCCTTTTGCATGTAAAAAGGTGGGTACATTATACGTAGCATTTCGTCATTATACTGCGGTTCTCCTACTATTTTCCTGGCTGCGGTATATACCAAGCTGGACTGTGAGGTACACCAGGTACCATCTTGAGAATGGTTAACAGCACTAAGAGTCTAGTTTGATCCACAAGAAGCAGATATTACTCTTACTTTTGATAGATTACTTCGTAGATGGGCCCAACATGGTTTTATCTCCTTCTGATTTTCACACTCCGATTATAGCGTGCGATTGGGCTACACGTGTATATAAAACCTTAACTTCCCAACTTACTTCTGGTCCTTCAATCACTACCTAAAGAGCATCACAGCCCTTCATATTTTAACCGGCTCGACCCTCCATCCATCATCAAGTTCTTACCATGTTGATTCGACCTACCATCCTTATCCTGGCCGTGGCTTCGGCTGCGCTTGGTGCACCTGCTATCGAGCGCGACAACACCCAAATCGTACTCGGTGGACAGGCACCTGGGCGAACCCCAGAGAAAGCAATGGCAGCTGGTGAGGGTCATAACATCATCATCAATGTCTTTGGAAACCCTGATGCGGAGCCTATGTGCCGTCCTGGTGGCGTTCGTAAGTATATACTCCGCCTTAACTTCCGACTCGCAGACTACTGACTAGAAACAGCGTGCAAATACAACGAGCAGTGTTGCTCTCTCTACTGCAACGAAAAGCAGGGTATGTGTATGTTTGATGGATGAGTCGGCCTTTGCCGGTATCCTCCGGCCGTATCTAGCTGCTGCTGCAGGAGATTCCCTTTACAGGATGCCTATAAGTTTGCTGTTTTCCTTCTTTCCTTCTTGACCACTCTATTGGCCTTCAGATAGGATACAATACAGAGTCTTGATGCTCCCTTGGTCCTTGTAGAGAGTGTGTCCGCTGTCATGTGCATACCGACCGAGTATCGAAGAGATCTAAGGGAAAAACACTTCGGTCCCAAATAACATGACCGCGTCATACGTCCGGGACGAGAGGGAACTGGTTGAGCCCATGATCAGTGGCTCGCTTGTAATGGTTACCAGGCTAGGCCTAGGAACAGAGACACTGGTTTGAGAATTCCTCGGATTTCATCACGAATCAACCTTTCTTTCCTGGGCCCAGAATGATTCTCTGCTATGCTAATTTGAAAACGCAATGCATATTACACCGCGGGAATTGCGGACCTGTGAGTTCTGTCTTGCTTGCATTACATGCCCGAAACACTGAAAACCTCATGCCGCTCGTTTTGTATGATTCAGTATGACTACTTCCACCGACAGCATGGTGAATATAAGCCCAATCGAAAATTCAAGCATCCGCAAACTTCTAGCATACCTGCAATCGGTTCCGTGCTATTATTCTGAGTGGTCAGAGTTCGACAATTTCGGTGGGTTTTCCCTGTGTTTTGCTTTCTCTTTGGCACTGGCACGCTTCGACCTGTCTGATTGTCAGACTACCTGGAAGCACTACCGCCGCTTCAATCTGATTTCTGATATGTATATATGAAAGTGGTCGAACTTTCGACTCGAAATATACACTTGCCCTACTTTCGGATAGCCCCATCTCCTGTCTATATACGTCCATGGAAATTCCCATAGACGGGTCCTATAGGACTTGGCAAAGTCTATAGAGATCTAACTGAGTTTGACTAAAGTCCGACTAGTCTCTTGTTTGACACTATGATAATATGGAGTAGCAGAATCCAAGACATGTCTTTATTTTACTGGAGTCTTACTATAACTCATCTCCGAGTGATAAGTTCGGCCCCGAGAGAATTTGGCCCGATATGTCGAGTGTTGCATTGTGAAGCAAGTCTTTCCAAGCACAGCAAGCTACATGTGAGACCAACATTGACTGAATGCTCGTGGCGGGTAATGTGATCATGCCTAGTATCGGAGTATTTGGAGTGAGGTGAGAGCAACACTTCAATGGAAGAGGGAGTTGATCTATTGAGTAGATTTGACGTTGGATCCCTCGCTTCTAACGCAAATCTGAAGTATAAGGCTGTACTGACCGAGCTTGATACTGGTTTCAGAAAGGTAGGTCTAGATCCATAGCTAACTGAAGGTCTATCGAAAGCTAACAAAGTCATTCTTATCGGATGGTCTGGCAGTCACCAAAGTCATAGGAAGGCAAGAATTAATTGATGGAGGTCAAATCAAGGTTCCTGGTGATCCTGGTCAACATCTCGATGCAAAACAGTATATTGCTGCAGCTATTGACTTCAGTAAGCAGCTAAAATGAACGGCGCATAGCGTGTTAATAGCGAAGGTCTAGGCTGAAGAATCTTGATTCAATATTTTCCCTGAAAAATAGACGAAGTCACCATGCTCTAATAGATTTAGTGTGGTTAAGCATGAGTTGCGTTCGAGATGGAGACTATTTATGCATTGCCCATGCGCTCGTCAGCGTTGAATACATTCAAGTTCTCAAGCCTGGCTACTTTATTAAGCATAAATTCAAGAGAAACACTGTAAATCATGAATCATTTGATCCTTTTAATCCCTCGTCAGATTCTTTCTCAAAATGTTGCTAGGGAAATTTGAAGTGGACCGATAACTCTCTTGGCCCCAGGCAACTCGAACCACTTCGGCAATAGGAATCCACCGCGTACGCAGTCATCAACCTCCGCCAAGTCGCTTCTCAGTTCCCCTATCTCTCTCTCCATACCGGTTCCCTCACCTTGACTGGATCAGTACCCTCAGCATTTCCCGAAAGCTTTCCCCAGCCCGAAAGGCGCTTCCTTCAATATGGCAAACGACCCCGCTGCGTCCTCGATCCGTCGGTCGCTCCGCATGGTGCGCACTGTACGTACCTCCCACTTGGACAACTATCTGAACAGCCACTGACCCAAGACAGGAACTCGAATACCTATCCGACACCTCAGCCCTCACATTGGAAGAACTGAATGCCATTTATTCACAACTCGACAAGGCCGACGCCCGGGCGGAAGTGAACCGCCAGCAGCAACAGCAGCCTTCACCACTACCACCCCCCGTGTCCTCACCCCCGGCCCAGACTATGCCTTCACAGCCAGCTCCGGTTCAGTACACAACCCCTACAACGCAGATGTCCAATACCTCTTTGAACGAGAAACTGCCGCCCTACAATCAATATGTCGCGCCGCCTCCGGCGCCTCCGCCAGCATACCCCCAAGCCCCGCCCATTCTTTCCCATGCCTCAGCTTTGTACGCATACACACCCACTGATCGGGATGATCTGGCCTTGCTGCCCAATGATCGTGTCCAGGTTCTCGAGCGCATCAACGACGATTGTATGTTTCTGCATGACATCTGTTAGCGTCCCTAGCTAACTGACGAATTTAGGGTGGCGTGGTCGCAACGAGCGGACCGGTATGGAGGGCATCTTCCCCAGAAGCTATGTGAATGAAATTGGTGAGAAAGGACCGGTGTATTCCCCTCCGCCCACCAACTATGGAAACATGCCTCTAGAGGTCAGCCAGAGCGGATCGTCCGCGAACGCCCCTAGTGATCCGGCTCAGAAGAGCAAGTTTGAGCAGGGTGGCAAGAAATTCGGCAAGAAGTTTGGCAATGCTGGTATGTACTCTGCTGAGCGACGAGTTGTCACAGCTGCCTAACATTGTAATAGCGATCTTCGGCGCCGGTGCAACTGTGGGATCAAGTATCGTCAACGGCATCCTCTAGGCTTGCGGTGAGAATGGACCATCAAAGCACAGGTTGTGCGATTTATCGAGGATGCTCTGACTTGCTCTCACTGCGTATATTGACTTTTCATCATTCATTGATACGGCGTTGGTGGTTTGACTTTCTTGGGATGAATAATTGGGCTTAGACCCCAAAGCCTTCTTGCAGACTTGTGCTCTCTTCGTGGGGATCCGACTCAGGCGGTTATCATTTTTGCTTGTAGCTTCTGACTATTGCTACTACTACTTATTATCAACCTTGGAATCCACGAGAACCCTTCTTTCGGCAAGCTTTAACCGCCACTGCTGGGCTCTCACCCAACGAGCTTGAAACAAATATCAGCATGTAGACCCACCGTCTGTGCTGCTCCCATGCGGGCCGTGACTAGCGCAGTGACAACAAGTGATACCTCCACCGACACAGCGCTTAGATGCATCTGCTAAGTACATTCGCGGTCTAGTCTCGATCAAAATAGCAAGAATCGACGAATATGATTAGCTGTAAACACTTGCAACGCTGCCTGGCTCGCAAGGCGTTTGCCCCCACTGTCTCAGACGCCCTCCATCTTGATTCAGGGCTAGGAAGATGCTATAGAGTTGGCGCTCTTAAGATCGGGTTGTTGGGAGCTTGACGGGATGCTTGGGTATACTTCTTGTGTTATGATACTGGCCTTATGATCTACTGATAATTTGATATGCAGCGAATCTTGTTCATTATTTTGTGTTGGGTACCATTGGCGTTGGCTGATGATAGTTGGGAAAATTTCACGAATAACCTTGCAACTGATTTGGTGAGTCAAGACCAGAAAAGACCCCTTCTATATCTGACAGTTCTTGTTATGGTCAGGCACCCCTAATCACACTCTTTGGCGAACGACTCACCAAACAATTCCTCTCCGAATCGATCAGTCTTCTTGACAACGTCATCTTCGCCCTGTCACCACTTGGAGTCTTGACCACTGTCGTCTCGCTCATTCGAGTTTGTGGTGGCTCGTCGCTTCGAGCTTTCATCGGTCGTGCTCAGGAAGGTCCCGCTGAAGCTGAGAGCGAGCTCTTGCCCTGTGTGTCAGAGTCCACGGCAGAGCTCTTCAACGATGGCGGGATTTCACGAGTCTTTGGTCGGCCCAAGGTCCTGGAGATCATTGCATGGGAAAATGTGGATCTTAGAACTGGGGAGGAATTCATCGAAATTGGGACATTACGCGATGCACTCATGAAAGGTGCTTGGAGGAATACAAAGGAAGGTGCTGGGTCCACGTTGCCCCTTGAGGGCTTTCCAGAACTGGATATCCCGAACCTTTCCCTGAACAAGGGCATCAAGAGAAGAGACCAGTTTTGGTTCTACTGTGCTGCAATCATTGGCACCGTACTGCAGATAGGTACTTGACACTCGACGAGTATCGAATACTGTGAGCTAATGGAGGTTTCAGGCGACATTGTTTATGCTGCATTGACAGTCTTTGTATTTCCAGAGGACTTCAGGAAAAACGGTCAGCCTGTCCCCAGTTATGCCTTTCCCTTCTATATCGCCGGAACAACCTTTATGTTTCTTGGGATGTTCTACAGCGCTTTCATCATCGAGCGTTCGTCACAAGAATATCAGTTTGAACCGAACTTGCCAAGCAAGATTTACTGGCTGCAGCCTGGTAATCAGAACGTTGGCGATCAAGTGTTCAATTCATTCTTGGCCGTAAAGGAAGGGCCAGGGTTCTCGAAAAAGGCCAAAATGCGATACATCAAATCGAAAAGGGTTCGCAAATATGATGGGCGACATATGGAAATTTATACGGCTGTGCTTTCCACGATATCAGGATTCATCATTCAGTTCATTGGGCTCAGAGGCCTTCATGCATCAGTCATTCTGGCCCAACTTGGTTCAACCTTCGTCATGTCTATTATAAGAACATGCCTTCGCACCGAAAGAATGGCGGCAGATGAGAACAGGATGGAGGAAGAGCGAGATGTCGTCTCTCACAGACAACAAGAGCTTGACTGCTTTGCCTTTCACCTTGAGCGCGTCGAATCCTTCAGCCTCATAAATACACCGTGCCCTCAGACCTCTCGGACCGACTTGGAGAGAACGCCATCAGGTCAGCTAGGGCATCGCAAAAAGCCTCTCGTCGAGCAGTTGATCTACACAAGAACTCGACTGGCCGAACTCACGTCGACGCCGCGTAATGGTGGCAATCTTGCATGGGACAATCTCCCCATACGCATCATAGCTCAAAGGCTCGCGGGGACAATCAATTCGACAATGGATCTCCTATCTAGTTGGGACGTTGATATCAAACAAAGCTTTCAATTTGAGCTTACATTTGAGTGCACGCTCGCTCCACCAGAGCCAACAGACGCTTTCCGAAGATCATACGCCGTCAATATCGTGAGATCCGGAGACGTCCTTAGATGGAAAGTGGATGCGCAGGAGCTGGAGGCCATCATCGGACTGTGGACTTGGTCGTTGTACAAATCCGATTCCAAATGGATTAGTCCACCCAGCTGCCAACCACTCAGTCGCATTGTTGGTTTAAGCGAAAGCGAAGCAGGCGAAGAAACGACATACCGCTACTTTCTCAAATGGATCTTCAGACAGACTAAACCAAGAATGATCTCTGCCAAGTCATTTGATATACCGCGTCGATTGTTCGGACTTGATACTGGGGCGCATCCCTATGAAAGAGACATCCTGACCATCGAAACGCAAAATGAGTTGGAGGTCATGATAGCCCAAGACATCTACATCCAATTTCTGCGTTCCGCTGTTGAGAACCTCGAGAGCATCGATTGTACGGTCGATCTGATACCCGGACCGCAGAACTCATATGTGGCTCAGAACGGTCCCATCGATGAACTGGTGCACTGCTTTGAGAACAATGGACTGGGCTCGCGGGAGGATGCCTTACTATGCATTATCCCCGTCCTGAAACATCAGAAAATCCTGCCATCCCTTACGGCTGATTCTCCAAATATTCGCAAACGAACAGAAGACCTCATCAGAAAAGGTGACTGGAGAAAGGCATTCCAACTTGTGGAATGGATTGGTCGACGGTCAGACGGTGTCGAAATGGAGTTCGCTATTCATGAGCTGGGCAATTTTTGCCGCAAGGCACTACTCGCCCCGGACTCAGTAGCTCAAGAAATTGGTCTTCAGTATCTCTGCAAAATCTTGGCTCAAGACATGAGAACTGAGTTTCTAGGAACGCAGGGAATAAATCATCCATCTACTTGGTCCGCGCCAGCAGATTACCAGCTGAGATGGAAAGGACTTCAACGAGAGCTTGCATGGGTTGCGCGGCAGATGTCAACCAACGTTCTTGGTATGAATATTGTGGGAAAGCGCCTTGAGAGCATTAACAACCCTGTTATCAACGAAGACTTGACAGCACCGGCAGATGTCTGCTCAGGTTGGTCAGATCATGCCCTGGGTTGCAACGCGTTGCTGGAATGGCTCACTTTGAACCACCTCGAGTTTGAACGGGATCCCGACGGTACCGAAGACCGTGATGGTTATAGCTGGGCGCTTTCGAGAAACTGTTATGCCCTACTGTACTTCGTCCTCGTCAGATGGGCTGAGCTGGGGGCGGACATCCCAGACCTCATTCAGCACGCGTACGTCGTAGCAGCACAGAATCGAAGTACCTGGGGCATCGAAGTGCTTCAGCGACGTGGCACCGACATCAACGTGACGAATTCGAGAAAGGTCTCAGCTCTGGTGGAGGTTGTCATTGACGGAGACCTTGAAGCCATTCGAGCATTGCTCACAATGGGCGCCAAACCCGACGGTGACGATAACATCCCGAATGGAAGACCGCTCATTGCAGCAGCACAATGCGGCTTGACGGATGTTCTGGAGCTGTTGCTCAACCATGGTGCTACGATCGACGCCGTGGATTCTTTGGGAATGTCTGCTTTGTACTGGGCCAGCAACGAAAACCATCTCGACACCGTTCGCATGTTGGCATCTCACGGGGCCAAAGTAGACATACACGGAGATGGCTTACTACTCCGTTGGGCCGTGGCAAGAAGTAATGTTGAAATGATTGAGCTTCTTCTTGAACTTGGGGTCGATATCAACGCGCGTGACAGACTCCTCAACATCACTGCGTTGAGTGTCGCCGCCAGAGCCTCCGAACCTGCGGTCCTCAAGCTTTTGCTGGCGAAGGGTGCCGATATACATGCTGAAGATGAAAATGGAAGAACTGCTTTGGAGTGGGCAAGGAGCGTTGGGCACACAGAGAACGCAGCCATTTTGGAGACAATAATCAAACAAGCTGGTTCTGCGTGAAAGGTTTTAAGGCCAGCAGATGAGATTAAGTATCAGTGCACAAGACTTGAGCGCCACGTATACGCGCAGCGCACTCGAACACCATACTTAGGAAGATATACTACTACGCGTGATGTTAGATAGCTTTAGTTTTTCCTATTTCAAATAAATATCGACTAATCTATAAGGTACTAGTGGAAAACCCCTTAAAAACGACCTATTTGCTTCTCGGGAATGGCCGAGGAATCATGGAAATTTCTATTTAGGAATTTCCATTTACACCTCTACTTCCGGGTTTAAGTGCTTCTTGGCGAGAGGGGTTCCAAGCTTGCATCATGTAGGTCCTTTGGCCATGTGAGGCTAAGTGTTGGCTCCGTACCCAATCGGCGAAACAAGCATCTGACGCGAATCTATGATGGGAGTTGCTGGATTAAATCAGAACGCATCGGGCCTGAGCGACAGCTCGGGAGGCTTAAGTACTGGTGGGACGCTGCTGTGACCAGCTGGGATATGTTATTCATCAGAATCAATCGACCTTTCTCACAACATGCTTACCCTGGTCGTCGGCTTCGCTCTTCTCGTATCATGGATCATTGCATCAATCCATCGAAACCACAATTCCAGCTTGAAAGATGTCCCAAACGCTCATTTCTCCGTTCCATATACACGCCTGTGGTTACTGTCGCTCCGATGGCGAAACATGGAGCATCGTAGCCGAATTCATCTCCATCGTCGCCTCGGTCCAGTCATTCGAATTGGACCCCGTGATGTGAGTGTGAATTGCATTGACGACGGGGTTCGCACAATCTATAGCAGCAAGTTCGACGAAGATGCGTCTTTCTACCATGAACTGTTCGATCAGTAGGTTGCCGGAAGCATTCGCAACTTCCGTATCTCATGACCCAAGTCGATGTCTAACTGAGTCCAGGACCGGGTTCATGGTCACCATGACAGGTAACGAGGAACATAGGGAGCATAAACGTATGCTTACCCGACCTTATTCCAATTCGTACATTCTCAGCTCTCAGACCCTCGACGATGTCCTCTCTCGCGTTTCGTGTTGCCTGAGAGAAGAAATAGAAGAGTGGGCAAGCACGGGTACCTCTATCGATGTCTACCAGCGGGCTAAATGCTGCACCCTTGACGTTGCTCCCGGCTGGCTCTTTGGTAGCGAGAACGCGACTGATACCCTTCGAGACCCAGGCTTCGAGGACGACCTCACAAAATTGGCCTCAGCTGCTTCCAAGATAGTTTCTGTCCGACTTTCAAGCATCCAGATCACACACCAGCGATGTAGAACGAATAACATTCACTGTGGATAACAGTCAACCTATCGTCCAGACGCTCCAAAACGTTCTTTACTACGAAACCAGTCTCCGTAATTCATCAGCAAACCCAAGGGGGGAATGAAAGCGGCTGCGATCAAGCCTAGAACAGTGTTACCCCAGCCCTGTCCAATGCTTTCATATAAAGGAGGCCCAATTAATGGAAGAAAAGCCCCAGCAATCGCTCGGAAAATCACACCAGCAGCTATAGCAGATGCCCCATGGATCTCGTAAACATCCACCACGTATGTTTCGGCCGGTATGGCAGAAAGCGTCATGCTGAACCCCGCAGCGCACGTTCCGACGAGCGGCACGATATATTGAACATGAAAATTCAATGTCCATCCGTAGACCAGGAAGCCCACAGGAAGAATGATCGCGGCAAGAAGCAGATGCACCAGCCGAGATTCCGGCTTGAATGCGACGCCCTTCGTGTCCCGCTGGTGGATCATGTAGCGGTCGGAAGTGAGACTGTAGAAGATCAAAGCGATGGTGTTCCCGATGGCGAGACTTAAAAACGTCAAGCCAATGGAGCCGCTAGAAAAGACGGTGGGGTATGTCGACTCCATGTTTTGAGTGAGTGTGGCAAGAATCAGTGAGACTAAGGCGTATGTTATGGCCATGTAGCTCGTCGTCAGAATGAGGATGGGAGACTGGGTCAGGATCTGCATCGGTTTTATGGCGCTTTCGAACATGGTGGATGCATCGACACGAATCTGATGCCTGGAACGATACTTCTTGTTGTCCGCACACTCCTCTTGTAACCGTTCCGCTTTCCGCCTCAGAATGACGACGGTGTATGTCTCCCGGAGCACAACCAGTAACAGAAAGCTGAAGAATCCGAGGACGATGGCCGCCAGCCAAATCGACCAACGCCAACCTAAGCTCTGTGCGATATACGCTCCTGCAATGGGTGAGATGAAATCTGCTATCATCTGAGTTCCCATGACTACTGCCATGGACCGGCCGGTTTGTTCCATTTGGAAGAGATCCCCGACGATGGCGGGCCCGAGGGTGAGAATCGACAGGCAGCAACCCGTTAAGAATCGGAACGCAATCAGCATGGGAATGTTCAGACTTAGGGCGCTGGCAATCAAGCAAGAAAGCGCGAGGAAATTTCCAATATGGAAGACGGGAAGCCGGCCGAATCTTTCGGAGAGCGGTGCAATGAAAAACGGGCCAATCCCTTCCCCGAGTTCCCAAATTGTGACGAGCAAGATCTGGTCGAGCTTATTGTGCGAATGGAACTCTTGCAAGATCTGCGGCGTCGTTGGCACGATCGTCATTGTCGCAAAGACACTAATTCGGTCAGTGGACGGCGGCAGATATACAAGAAAATTGACACCTACCTGACGAAACCCATCCACGAGACAACGAACACAATCAGCCATTTACGCATTGACGACCAATTCAACGGGTTTTCCGGGTCGTTCTCCTCGAAGTCCACGAGGACGATATCTGGATCGCCGTCTGCGATGTCATTTTCCAATGTCTGTTCGGCGGTCTTTCCATTCTCGCTTCTGTCCGCAGCCAAGGCCTCTTTGCCTGGCACTTGCTGTAGCTCAAGTGAAGATAAAATGGGGACTGTGTGAGTGGCAGCCCCATCGATGAAAGACATCAGTGTCAAATACGCCAACAGTGTCTATTCAACTGCTGAGAGAGCAGGCAGGAAGTGGAAAATGCGAAACAAAGCGACAGTTCAAAGGCCGAAAGTGTTCATCCCGTGAAAGCCTATCTAGGTAAGATATCGGCCTGGGCAGCCCGATTTCCCGAATCCCACGTAGGCTAAAAGGACCACTATATCCGCGTTTAGCGGATGTGACCCAGGACCCAACATAACTATGCCCGCTCGAGTGGCTCCCCTTTGCCGGGGGTAGGTGCTCCCAGGCTCAACGTACAAGGCGGTTGGGGGTGGCAGAGCGGCGGTGCACATAGGAGCCGGTTCTGGCCTGCTATGTCCTTTAATACTACTGTTATAGTTTTCTACTATTGAGCGAGTTAGCTATAGAGAATGTGAAGGCGACTATAAAGCTTTCTAAGGAGGGCAAAACAGTATGAGTAGCAGTAGCAGTAGTAGTGATAGTAGTAGTGATAGTACGATCCAGAGCGCAGAATGCCAGTGCTAAAAAGAAAGCAAACAGCGTGAAGCCTACTAGCGAGTCAGAAGAAGGAATAATCTAGATGAGCCAATCAGAGGGTACAATCTACACAGGTTCCTAAGTAGTAGATGGGGTATACTAGAGTATGAGGGTTCAAGCATCGGCATTGTTCATTCGATTGAATTTTGTCTATTCAAACGCAATTGTAACCCGGCTAACTTTATTGTCGTCCGAAATACCTCTCATCTCAATACTCCTTGAGCACCGAACCCAGAGTGAAGAGTCAAAGTTCTCGGATTATCCTTGGCTTCTTGGGGGCGCTAAGTAGACATCCAATGGGCATGGATACTCCACCGTGTTGACAAGCATCAGCCCATCACATCGCGAGCTGCAAGCGCCAGCTGGGATAACCATGCAGTAGTGCAATGTGATACAACAGGTGATTATTACCATTAAGATGCCAAAACGTTAACTGCTATGATCATCGTAATGCCGCCAATTTTAATAATAGCAACGGATATCCCCGCGCGCGGAGAGGGGAGCTTCTCTTAGCTCTTTCTTTACTTCTCCCCCCTGCTTTCTCTTTCCACGATTGAGTTGCCATTACAATCTCTTCCAAATAACTGTCTCCTTGCTAAGAAATGAGCAATTGAATTGTCTCAATTGGTCTCTCTGGAGCAAAGTAATCTACAGTGAGCCCTAATTCAGCTATGAAGGCTAGTCAGCTTCTAACTCGTTTCCTCGAGGAATTCCTAGCTTTTGACACCACTGTCATAAAAGCATAGCCACACATCCTACTATACGTCAAATATGGCGCAGCAATCTTCTCATGATCCTGTTCCTGCTTCGGGTAAGCAATTGAGTGCTGCCGCAGCGCAAAGTTCGATACACTGACGTTCAACAGCCCCGCCAAACATAACAAGTAAATCTAGAGTACATTTTCGTGGTACTCAGGGTTCTAACTTCTCTAGACTTCCCAGGACAACCACAGAACTTCAGCTATCCTCCGCCACCGAACCAACCACCTCCAAACCACGGCGCACACTATGCACCTCCCCCATCCGCAAGTCCCCCGGCACAGAACAGTGCCATGGACGAAAAGCAACAGGCCTATTATCGGCAAAACCTAGCTGCTTTCCAGCACAACGCTGCCATCGCCCCTGTCATCCCCGGCGCAGCAGCGCCAGGCCAATTCCTCGCAGCAACAGGAACAAACGAAGACAGTACTGGGACATTCAATGGAGGCAGCTACCGCATCAGCCACCGCGACTCGAACTCCCTGTTAACCCTCCAGCTTGCGCAAAATTGCCCACTCACAGTTAAGCCCGGTGCCATGATCGGAATGTCTACAACCATGACCCTCCACGGCGAGTTCTCCTTCAGCTGGAAGAAGCTCATTGTCCGCGGCGAAATGTCCATGTCCACGTACACTGGTCCCGGAGAACTCCTTCTTGCCCCAACGGTCCTGGGTGATATTACCGTTCTCCGCTTCGACGGTAGTCAAGAATGGAATGTTGGGCGGGATGCGTTTTTGGCTGCAACGACTGGCTTGAAACGCAAGTATGAAGCCCAGGGTCTGGCGAAAGCGGCCTTCTCCGGCGAGGGTCTGTTCGTCTACAAGGTCAGTGAGAAAGGTTTGCTCTGGGTGCAGAGTTTCGGTGCCATCATCAAGAAGGAGGTGAGTCTTCGATTCCCATTATCACTGTCAATTCACGCTAATTGGGTAAATTGTAGCTCCAGGAAGGCGAGCACTACTTTGTCGACAACGGTCATCTTGTCGCTTGGAACCGCGATTACAAGATGGAGCGTGTCGCCTCTGGAGGTCTTATCTCTTCATTCAGCTCTAAAGAAGGTCTCGCTTGTAGATTCACGGGACCTGCAACGATTTATCTGCAGACGCGCAACCTCAACGCGTTCGCTGGCCAGATGAAGATCAGCACTGCCAGTGGCTGATTAGATGAGGTTAAATCGGCTGTCGATGTAAGTTCACACATCGACGTCGACGATGTGTCGCAGTATGTGGCAATGTGTCAGACGTCAACATAAGTTTCGCATGTTCTGTATCGCGAGTAGGTCTCTCTTTGTGAAGTCAGTCAACTAGTTCATATTCAAGTTAAGGAGTCAAGCAATGTGTCTATTCATATTTGGATCAGTCTGAGCGTTCCTCTGGAGAAAGCCGGCATGGGGCCTCTAAGCCTGCAGAAACTGCGCTATCCTATCTCATCCGCAGGACGAGTACGCAAAGCACACTGTGAAGGAAGATAAGTGGTCATATCAATCGATTCATGCCAGACTATCTCTATCTCATATCATTTTCTCATCTCAAACCCCATAGGAGAAGATATAGTGCCGGGGCCTTATTTTCATCCGCCCAGTCCGAGTATGTGCCACACAAGGAGACTTTCCCCCTCCACAAAAGCCAAGCTAGTCTGAACCAGCTTAACCAGTGCGCTTTCTGCGGCCGACTTGGCCACGGAAACCAGTCTTGATGGCGGCGACGGAACGACGGGATCCACAGGAGTTGCAGGTGACGAAGTACAGACGGTTCTCTCCCTTGTTGAGCTCGGTGTCGGGGCTGCGGCAGGTCTTGCAGGTGACATATTCGACTGGATAATATTAGCACAATGTAATAGTGTGTGGATATAGCAATACATACCGATATACCGTCGCAGGACGTTCTCGATCTGCTTCTGCTGGAATCGACCCTTGATGACCAGACGACGGCTACCGTCGACGGAACCGCTGGTACCCAACTCAGCGAACAGGAACTGCATGACGTGGTCGTCGGAACGCTTCATGCGCTTGCAGATATCGGCGATGTTGGCGAAAATGGTACGACGGTTGCCTTCACGTAGACACTGGGGCGGGGGAATCTTGTAGGACTTGGTACCACTGGAGAGCAGGTCGGGGTGGTGGCTCTGAATGAGGGAGAAGAAGCGCGAGACGAGGAGGGAGTAGGGGATCGCTTGCGTAGAGTCGTGTGCCCAGATACCGGTACCAGCCTCGAGGTCGCCCTCAGGCAAAGGCTCCTCGCCCTTCTCCTCGCCACCATCTTCAGCGACACCGGCCTCAGCCAGCTTGGCCTCGAAATCGGCCGGGTCCTTCTTTGCCGGCTTCTTCTTCTTTTTCTTCAGTGCGGACGGGTCGAACTCGCCATCGGCTGCGGGTGTCTCCTCGTCCTCGCCGGCCTCGGTATCTTTAGGCTTCTTGGTCTTCTTCTTTTTTGACAGGCCCTTGAACATCTCAGTAACCTCGTCGACCTCCTTGTCTGTACTCGTCCATGTCTCGTTAGTGGGGCCGGAATCTTCAAATGTGCGGAAGTCGTGTGACGGGGAGATTCGCTGCGTACCGACAGGCTTCTCAGCAGGGGGAGCCTCTGTGACTTGGCCGTTGGTATCCATGATGACTGAACCTTCGCTGAATGCGACCGATTTGCGTTGTTTCTGCTCGACTGCCTGTTCGGTGGGGTGAAGACACGAGATTAGTCGTGGAACAAGAAAATTTCCAGAGGATGGAAGCAAGAGAGCGCGCACACTGGTCCTTTCAGAAAGAGACCAGATCTAGCTTCAGAACGAGTGTTCTGCTCAACCGGGTTGTTGGCCGAGGGGTATGAATGTGCAAGGCTCAAAGAAAATGTGGGAGGTTCGGTAAAAAAGAAACCAGGGTGTGACGTACAGCGTCCGCCATGTTTTGAGTATTCAAGTCTCGTTTCACTCCACAACAGAGTTTCCTAGGTGAGCGAGATGGCTCGAAAAGCTTGAATAGCGCAAGAGATACTTGAAAAAGACGATTTTGTCACAGAAGTCTGATATCTGCTTCGCTGGGGAGGCGAGTCTGTTATCGCGGGACACGAGCACGTGACTGTGACTCAGGTGGGTATTACAGATCACATGACCACATTACGTTGATCAACACCAACAGCTTCGCTTCATGAAGTACTCCGTCTTATCGTGAATTTGTCGCCAGATGCTTTGATCTTCAGAGGGGCAGTAGGCAGGCCACTGCTCATTCCACATTCTTTCCTTTGTCCCCGGCCTCGTCGAATAGACCTTCTCCGCCATGTCCTCCGCTTCCCCTGCCGGGTCCCATCCCTCCTTCTCGATGTCCGCCTACATGGTGCCCTCCACCCAGAACTCGTTTGACTCCGAACCCGAAGATGAGATCGCCTCTCTCCCGTCAGAGTCGACAACAGAATCGGACTTGGAGACGCTGTCGGACGACTATTCCGATGCTGAAGCGGAGTGGAGGGAAAGCATCGAGCAATTGGAGTTACTTCTGACGATGGTCCTCGTTCCTTTTATTGGAAAATACCTGGGCAGACGATGTGCATACTGGGGTATGTTGGTCCGTTTGATTCTCAGGCTGGGAGCCATGCTTACTGGGTGTTTAGGCTGGACGAGGTTCATGGAATGGAAGTACCCGGTCGAGGTCGTCGTGCGGAACCCTGCACTTTTCAAGGGTGCAGGTACAATTGAGGCGGCTGCCAGTCTGTAGCATCAAAAGCGTGGTTCCCTGGCATTTCATCGGACACACTGCTGAGTACTATGATTTGCGCCGGGCAGCACTCGCATGCCATCCGCGACCCAACCAGATATCCCCTCGGGAAACACGATATTGGAAACGGCAGTCTCCGGCGTTGATAGGAAGACAAACTTGGACTCGGAATCCAGGAAGATCTGCTACAGACGAAACGGAATCTGCCACAGAACGATTTGCATATCTAGACTCACATTTCGCGCTTGTTTTACACTTGAGATTGCTTTATACCCAATCAACTTCACTTCTTCCAAATCGCTTCACTGGAATGGTGACTGCCCTCTTTCCAGAAGTAGGGATCAGTTCACTTGTTTGAATTTAATACACGGCTAATGTACATCTGATCCCCACCAAAGCAACGGACTGGAGAGCCTTACAGGTCAATACAGTTTGTTCTGGCGCCAAAATCCCTGTGGGATGATTCCTGTCTCATGCCCAACCGGCGTTATCGAGACCGGTGGCTGCTTCGACCGAGTCAGATATCGGTCGTTGACACTTTGCCCTGGGCGTCCTTCATTCGATAGTGCATTCGGCAATTTGCGGTGCTCATGATGTCCATCTGGGCGAGTTGCAAGCATCTTTGTCGAATTGCAGATGATTGAGCCTGGCCCAAGATGAGGACCCTCAAATCCAAGCTGATCCAACAACAGCGACGTCACAGATTCGCGGTGCACCCCTCCTGCTTTTCCACTTTGTCTGTCTCTGGTGGCCTCAATTTCTTTGCGTACCGGACTCATGATTTCATGAAACGTTTCATCAAGCTTGCGAAAGAAAGCCTCGTCATCTTCTGCCTCGGCCTCCATCATTATCGTGTCATCTTGCGGCTGGCTGAACGGCTCGTCTTGATACGATGAGGTGATGGGTACTGTTCGGTGGTAGTTATGGATGTCTTGAGGTCGTTGAGAATTCATCTCCGTGAGACTTCGATTGAGCAACAACCCGGGGTCGCTGCTGGAAATGACCTCGGGAGTAAGACTGGGCAGTATGCCTGGACCCTTCCCGTCCGCAGTGCTTGCTTCGAAGTTCTTCTTTTGGGGGCAGTCGGAGAACCTGTCTTCAGCTTGCCAATATGCTTTTCGATCATCCAACAGGGCTTTCAGTTCTTGAAGATCGCAGTACTTGCTCTGCGAGTGCTTCGAGTCCTCCCCGTCTGGGCTTTGCATCGATGAGAGGCCAGTGTGCAGGATCTCCAACAGTCGAAGGTCTACAGCACGTTCTAGCCTTGTTCTGCTTGGCTCGCTTTCAGACCAGCTGTACGGTGTAGCAGACCGAGACTTCAATTTCGATGCTCCTGCTTGACATTGAAGCTGTTGCGTGACACTTTTGGCTTCGTCAAGCTCGTGGCGTGCCTCGGGGCAGGGTGTTTCTGCATGTGGCGGTGGGTGTTGAATATTGTCAGCCTTGTCCTTGCTCTGCGGTGGTACTTCAAGCAACGTCTGTGATGCGCCAGTTGGCCTATCTGCTCTTGGGGATGCGAAATGATAAGGAGCACGTCCGTTCTGGCTGTGCTCTTTCAGCTCGTTCATATCAATGGTGACCGAGGCTCTTCGATCACGCGGGTCTTTCTGCGACAAGAAGTTTGTTTCCGAGAAAGCAAGGCCAGGAACTATAGACACCGTCAGCTCAGATATTGCAACAGCTTGCGATATGGATCCCTTGCCATCACGGTTTTTGATGGGCGATGATGCCTTGCCCTTGTTGAAGATCCCGACGTTTGCGTTCTTGCGAAGCTGGAACGTGGTTAGAGAGTCATCGAAATGCCAGGACACTGAGACTGACCGTCAGCCTCTCTCGGGCCACGTTGGACGCATGGAAGCCCTTGTTCATGGTCTCTTTTCTGCCACGTCGCAACCTCTTCGTCTTTCCCCGTCGCGACTGTGATTTGCTATGAGAGCCATTCGGTTTGTAGTCATATCGATCCTCGCGAGTTTTATGTCTCGGTCTCCGCTCGTACTCGTTTCGCGTTTTCTTCGGGGCAAGATGCTCCAGTGTGTCTTCTCGGTCTGCGCCTCGAGTTCGTTTCCTGGTCGTTGGATTTGGCGCTGGGTTGAGGGTCTCCAGGTCAGCCGGAATCAAGTCAAAATGCCTGGTTGGATCGACGGGAGGCGGTTGGTCTGCATCTGAAGTGGGATCAGTGATCCAAGCATGCTGTTCAGATCATGTCAAGTATCGTACCTTGAGCGTGTGGAGGTTCAGCGCTCTCTGTCGCTTTCGACAGCCATTGGTATATTGAGTCGCGCCAGGAGGATGCCATGACCATTCATCAATAGCCAGAGAAGATAGATCATTGACAGTGTTTGAGTTGAAGTCGGTCACGGTACTGAAGGCTAGAGCTAGAAAGGGCATCCGGGGAAGTCACGATCCCCACGACAGCCTCACCTCACCTCATCTCTCACGCACTCTCATCGCCGACGGCCCATCTTATTGTATTCTTGGCCGCCGTTGATACTTCTCACGGTTCAATCGGACATACAATACGCCAAGTCTAGCAATTTCGCGGCCGCAATTGGAATCAACAGAGTTGATCAACAGTTCAATGGCCCAACCCGGCGACCTTCAAGAAACCCTCCATCTCACTCAACCCCATACACAAGGCTCTGCAGGATCCTCCGCAAGATAACCTTCAACGGGGCTGTCAAGCCGATCCATGCGCTGATCCTCCCACGACTCCGGAGACCTGCCGATGTACGGCCCAAGCGGCATGTGGGCCGCTCCTCCTCCTGCACACCGCGCGGATTGGTCGTGATGATCATGGCGGTCGGACTGAGCCCAAACTGCAAACTGCCCGACAGGGCTAAGTCGTGGCTATTGCATGGTGCATGGTGGCCAGACCCGTCTCCTCGCATCGTCGAGGTTCTGGCCGAATAGGGGCAGTCGGCAATGAACATCACGTCTCATACCGGGTCCTCCAAGGCGAACAAGCTCCTGAGGTACATCTCCAACAAAAACAACGCTGACAAACGGCCACCTGTGTCTTCCACGATTGAGGGGCGTGGAGCCCCGCCCAGCCCGCGATGGCTCCAGGTGGCTCGCAGTGTCTATTCAACACTATCAACATCAAGCTGCAGATGTTCGATTTGAGTAGTGTCTACACTACTTGCTAACCGATGAGGCACGAACGATACTCGACAGCCGCTATAAAGTTCATGAAAAAGGAAATCTCGCCAAAGTGAAAGAAATGAGGGGCTCAGCCGATGGCAGCTAGCGTCCCCCAACGTCCAAAAGCAGCCTCGGGTAACATCTGATTGATGGAGCAGGGAGACAATAATAATCTCAGAAATAAATCAGTTCAAGGTTTAGTCCGGTGGGACTCCGTTCTTTTTTTTCTTTTGGGGGGATATCTCTGCTGCAGACCCCCCACCTTCACCTTCATCACCTTGACCTTGACCTTTCACCCTCTTCCCGTCTGTCACTACTGGCTCGCGCCTGCAGCTGAATTTCTCAGTAAGCATTATATTCCTCCCTGTGAGAATTCTCATTGGCTTTGAGCAGTACTGGGGAAATTCCAAGGATGTGGAAGCCCTAAGGCAGTGTGATTGTTACACGGTTCGACTGCTGACTCGTTTCGCAACCACTAGGATCTCCCTGCCTTCTGCACTCTGCACAATCCATCTTCGCTTCTTCTTTCTTTCTCTCACTCCCGTGGGTTTTTCATATTTATCGTCTGTTTGCCCAGTCCTAATCATTCACAGTCCTCATCTCCGGGATCAAGCAGAATACCAAAATGTCCAAGCTCTTCGTCCAGTATGTTTATTTTGACTTTCTTTCTTTTACCCAGGCTGAGCAAAGGCGGAGGGAAATTTCAATCTGGAAATTTTCATCCAACGAGTATTGGAAAATGATACTGACCCATGGAACTCAGCGGCCTGTCGTGGCATACCAACGATGAGACTCTTCGTGAGGGCTTCCAGCAGTTCGGCCAGATCGAAGAAGCTGTCAGTGACCCACTTGGGTGTATCCAAGCTGCAATCTAATTTCATCATCCCAGATCGTCGTCAAGGACCGTGCCACTCTGCGCAGTCGCGGTTTCGGCTTCGTCCGCTTTGCTACGGAGGCTGAAGCTGAGGCAGCCATGAGCGCCATGAACAACCAAGAGTAAGAACTCCAACATCTATCGCTATCTCACAGTCTTGCTTGGAGAGTGACTTACTCGTTGCGCAGATTCGACGGACGTGTCATCCGCGTCGACAAGGCCTTTGACCGGCCCCAACGCCCCGATGGCGGCTTCCAGGGTCGTGGCGGCTACAACCAGCAGCCCGGTGGCGGTTATCAGGGCGCCGGCGGCTTCGGCGATGGTGGTTACAACCGTGGAGGATATAACCGTGGTGGCTACGGACAGAACGGCTACGGTGGTAATGGAGGTGGTTACGGCGGTGCTGGTGGCTATGGCGGCGGCTACGGTACGTATCTTTGATGTGGCTTTTGTGCCGGCGAACCCGATGTGTAAATCGAATTCGACTAACTCGATACCAGGTGGAGGCGCTAATGCCGGCTATGGCGGCGGCGGTGGTAAGACTGTCACAACCTGATCATCCTCAACCAATACTAATACTCTTCAGGCTGGCGCAACAACAATCAGGCCCCCGGTCCCGAGGGCAACTAATGCACGTACATGCTCAGGATACCCCAGCGACATCTCGAGATCTCTTTCTGCGCGCACGAATGAACTCCTCGACTGCTTTCTACAAAGGAATTGACGAACTCGCACTCTGATGCAATGCGGAACGGTAAACGGGAGCTGGATGGCTTGTGCTTGGGATTTTCGTGATTTCTGCTTTTGCTGCTTCGCTGCTTTTTGATATTCTCTATCGTCTATCGTCATCGTCTGCTTCTTAGGAGGCATTGAAATTGAGGCTTCCAGGTAAATACGAGTTGTGATACCCCGGCTTTGGTCTGGTCTGTCATGTCTCATCTAGTATGTGTTGTTTGTGCCTGTACTGTCGGTCATCGAGATAAGCATCATCTTGCAAGGTCTAGTCTCAAAATGACTACCGGCTATGTCAACAAATACTGTATTCGCAAATGCTCATCTCTATTCTGCAATCTATGCTAACTATCTCACTCTCCAGCCCTCAACCCCACTATCCCCTCACTCACTCAATATCCCCTCCTTCCCAGCCGGCTCATTCATCTCCAAAGACCGCCGAACACTCTCCTCCGCCTCCCTCTCCTCCACCTCCCCAAGCCCACCAGCCTCAATAGCCTTAACCCTCCTCACAAGATCTGTAACATGCAAATCCGCACTCCCCAGCCCCAACCCCTCCAGCGCCTTCTCCAGTAAATAAAGATACTCCGTCCCCTTCCCACTAAGTCCACGACCAACACTGATAACCCTCGCCACGTCCGCGGGGTCCCGCTGCGCCGGGTCCCGCAGGAATTGCGGGTTCGTCGGTTGCCCGATGTAGACCATGCAGGTTATTGGGGTGGGACAGTCTTCTGTGTGTGGTGTTGTTGAGGTTGATGGGAGCGTTGTTGGGTAGAAGGGCGTGTAGTGGGCGCTGTAGCCGTCGATTTCGCGTTCGTCTAGATAGTCATGTACTTCTTCTGCGTGGCTGGGTGGGATGTGGTATGCTGCTCCCCAGACTTTGCCTAGGGAGGACGATGAGGATTCGAGGTGTGCATGCTGGTTTGTGGTTAGAGCTTGTTGCTGCTTGGATTGATGGGTCGTTGATGGGTTGCGTACCGGGTCGTCGAGTGTTTCCCAAAAGTCCCGCTCAATGACGGTCACGACGCGGCCTGGTTGCTCAGGTGTGCCACGGTGGTCCGTACTGTTATCTTCTGTTAGATCTGCTGTGCATGTGGAGTGGATGAGTGTCTTTGGGGGACTTACCTGGCCTGGTGAGAACAGCATCATGGTCTCATGTTAGCTTTTGGTGCTTTGGGTTGTTTGGAATTTTCCTCTAGCGCAACAGCAGTAGAAAGAGAAGACTCTATTCATACCTGCCAAAATCGCCGCACATAGCCACTAATGTAGCCCGGGACCCGTTGGTCTGCATTGATATAGCAATCAGCGGGATTGATCATGATAGACGCTGCATTTGCAATTTCTGCCATGGCTTTTCATAGAAGCAGCGTACCATAATGTGGCGGTGGTTTCCAGATCAAGCTCCTATTCATGAAGTTAGTAGGTTCATCATGATCGAAAGGTTTCTCATGATTGGCAGCCACGATGGCAGTCCACGCCCAACTCACCCATAACCAAACACCCATAGATCACCCTTGGGGAAATGCTTCCTCCACGTTCGGCCTCCGGGATGTACCTGGTGGCCCTGCAAGTTGGCGGCCATTAATGGATGGCGGGGTAATAGTATGTGCTGTGATGCAAGCTTTGGTCCTGACGATCTAGGTAGTTGAATGTGCTGCTTGATTGCTGCAGATCAATAAAGCAGCAAGAAAAGGAATGTCGTTCTGTACTTCGACCTTAATTCCTTGTATACTTGCTCGGACGAGGCGTTGGCGCAATCGCTGAGAAATCCGAATTACCCCGTTTGTTTGCAGTGTTTGCTCAGGCTGGGAGTCATGTCTAATGGATGCGAACTGAGATGAAGCTGGGCCTTGACAATCTGATGATGACTGGGAAGAGTAGAGTTACGGGAGAAGGATGGCATGACATTTACTCTTTTGAACTTGATTGGAGTGGCATTTTGTGTTGTGGTAGCCCTGGACCTGTCTGTATATTGCAAGGCCGGAGTACGAAGACCACCAATTCATAAATGGCCTGAACAAATAACTCTGAAATCTTTAACATGCACTTGGACCAACTTCCTCCATCTCCTTTTCTCTGCTCCATTCAACTGGCATCTAATGAATCAGTTCAGACTGAGGGCAAACTTGTATAGTGGTAATGTCGGTCTGTGATTGGTCATTTGGATGGCATCATGACTCAGCATGCTGACATAACTTTATGCACGCCAGCCCTGGAGCGGCCTGGACCTGAGCCAGTCAACATTGCTGCTTCAACTTACGTTCTGCTCTACAAGTCCCAACACTGCAAAATGGCAGGGCTCTTTCGGCTCCTCAAATCACAGTATACGCCTCCCAGCGACCCGCGAGCCATCTCCTTCGCCGGCAAGACCGTCGTGCTAACAGGAGCTACCTCCGGACTGGGATATGAAGCTGCCATCAAGTTGCTGAACCAGGGCGTCGAGTCATTGGTCATTGGCAGCCGTAGCCTTGACCGGGGCCAACGAACAAAAGAAGCACTCGAAAGATGTACAGGCCGGTCTGGCGTGATCCAGGTCTGGGAGCTGGAGATGAACAGCTTCCAAAGTGTCAAGAGCTTCGCTAGTCGCGTCAACGATGAGCTAAATCGACTGGATATTGCATTGTTGAATGCGGGCTTGTGGAATCGCGAGTACACCAAGTCGCCCGAGAACTGGGAGGATACCTTGCAGGTCAATACTTTATCAACCTCTTTGCTCGCCCTGCTTCTTCTTCCTAAGTTGAGAGAGTCCGCTACAGACTCGGAGCCGACACACCTCAGCGTCGTCTCTAGTCAGCAGTTCGTTCGTGTCAAAGCAGAGAGTCTGCGTACAGATCAACCCCTGCTGAAACATTTGAACTCTCCGGAGCACTTCCAGGGCCCTAAGCAGTACGGTATCTCGAAATTGCTATTGGAATACATGATGAAGAATATTGCCAATCTTGTTCGCAATGATGACGGGACATTGCCGGTGATCGTGAACACAGTAAGTCCTGGGTTCTGCGTCTCATCTCTTGGACGCCAGTACAACAAGTTCTATGAGCGATGGCTGGTTTGGCTGGTGTACAAGCTCTTTGCACGGACGACCGAGCAGGGGAGTCGATCTTTGGTCAGCGCGACGGTGCAGGGAGCAGAGTCGCAGGGTAAATGCTGGCGGAGTGATGGATATCTAGAGTAAGATCGATACTCGAGACTATTGTTTGACCACTGCTGACCACATCTAGTGAATCACTGGCATTGACAACGGGACCAGAAGGCAAGCAGTTCCAAGCCAAAGCTTGGGAGGAGATCCTCGACGTGTTGGAGATGCAGGCATCAGACGTCAGGAAGATTGTCCAGCGACCATAGGTAAATATTCCCCACGAGGCTCGTATCCGCATGGGGAGATATTTATAACACTGTGGAGCTAGGCGCCAGTCATCGGGCTTGAACATGATGATGCCCTCTCTCGTTAGCTTTGGACTATATTTTTAGCGGGCGTTCGACAAGGGTCAAGGCGGCTGCTTTTGGGCCTTGCAATAGTTGCCCATCATATCATCCATCATATGCATAGGGCTGAAAGGTCCCAAATTAAATAGTATCTCTCTTGCGACGACAATGTTAATTCTATAATTAAGGACTCAATTCACCCGCCTTGTGGAGACAAACCAGCATCGTTCGTGGACGGTTGATCTTGGCCAAAATCCGTCGTGAACCACCGCCCCACGGCTCCGCTTTAAACTTGGACAACCCTCGGATTTCTCTCTCCTTTTCACTTTCCTTGTTTCGCTTGATCCTCCTTTTGCCTTGCCTCATCCCTGTGCACCTTCATCGCGGTGCTAGGTATTCGATTACTCGCCAAGGCGAGGCAATCCCGCCCGTTCCTCTCGCGAACCGCTTCCCGTCTCGATTGCGTCAGTGCCGGCAACCATGGCCTACAACAAGAGCTACAACCCTGACGCGCTGCCAGCGTGAGTTTGCCAGCCTCAGCGCAGTGCATACAAGTGGTAGTGATTTGGATTGCTGACTCGATGGATGAACAGACACGCTGAGCCAGAGCAGGTAGCTACCATCACGCGAATACTGCTGCGGCCACCTGGCTAACAAACCCCAGGTCGCGCAGATGATCGGGAATTTGCAGATGGCAGGAACCCAAGGTCAAAATCAAAAGCCACTGCCCTCACGCCCACCTCCACAATCGGCTCCTAGCAACGTGCCTCCTCGTGTCCCCGTCTCCAGCGCCCCTCCGCATCACCCATACAACGCCCCGGTTCCGCGTCCACAAGACCCTCATGCCTACAATGGCCGACCATCGCCAGCAGGTGCTCCGTTGAGCCAGTCCCGGCCACACCCATTACATCCCTCTCCACCGCCCCAGAACTACGGCTTCGGGCCTCCCCCGGCTCACCCGCAGCGTGGCCGACCTCCGCCCTTGTCGCGCCCTCCACAATCTCCCAATCCTCCGCCGCTGTCTATCCCCAGCGATGACCCACAACAGCTATTCCCCCTCTTCCGCGCCGCAAACGCCTCACATTCTGGGTCCTTGACCGAGATGGAGCTGGGCTCCGCGCTCGTGAACGGTGACTATACCTCGTTCCACCCACGCACAGTCAAGATGATGATCCGCATGTTCGACCGGGACGGTAACGGGACCATCAATTTCGACGAGTTTGTCTCTCTGTGGCGGTATCTGGCTGCGTGGCGGGAGCTCTTCGACCGGTTCGACGAAGACCGCAGTGGGCGGATCAGTCTGCAAGAGTTCGAGAAGGCGCTGGTCGCATTTGGATACCGCTTGAGCCCGCAGTTTGTGGCTGTGCTGTTCAAGGCTTTTGAGAGCAAGACGCGGCAGTTGAATGTGCCGCCGAAGAGTCCTAGCCGTGATGGCATGAGCTTTGATCTGTTCGTGCAGGCGTGTATCAGCTTGAAGCGCATGACGGATGTCTTCAAGCGGTATGATGATGATCGAGACGGGTATATTACTGTGAGCTTTGAGGAGTTCTTGACCGGTAAGTCATGGTAGTTGAACATTTATCATGGAACGATGTGTCTGACTTGAATGTTATCACAGAGATCCTCCAGCTCCAGGACTGATAGCGGGAACACATTCCTTTTCTTTCAACTGTATTTTGCATCTTGCATCCTCGAGTCCTTTGATCGTTATCTGGTTTGGCTGTCGACTCACATTATACCCCATACCCTCTCATGTCCACGATAGAGCTCCAGAACAGGCCATTGCGTGTTTCGTTGGCCTTATTTAGTCTTGTCTAATTCACTAGATAAGTTGTTCTCAACCGTTCTAGGTGTGCACGGGGACACTCAGGATTCCAAGCTCATTACCGTTTCCGGTAACCATGGCTATCTGTGCGCTACCGAGGAGTATCAAACTACGTCCTCTTCGTTCCCGCTCATCCTTACTGACACATGCGGGCATAGTCTCATATTTGCTCGCCCGGGCAATGATAACTATCTGCTGCGCGCACTGATCCTACAATCTGCATGGTCAAATCTCTAAGCGCCGGGGGCCCCTGCGACTTTAATAGGTCGCTATACTTGGTCTTAGCGCATATCTTTTAACAGCGAAGCGTCAGTTGGGGACCAGGCTCTTTCGCACATCACTGTGCCTCTTTATCCTGGTTTCTACTGCGATTCTGTACATTAATGGCGCGCTTATAGCCAGTCCTCTTCCCTTCTTTTCAATTTATATTGGCACTGACATTCGTTAACCCTCATCCCCGAGGGCCAGCCTGCCCCACCTAATATGCCCTCGACACATGAGTCCTTCTTCTCTTATAATGTCACCCGGCCGTACCCTTATCGCTGGTTTACACCAGTTGTTGCACTCGGAGCAGTGACGTTCACTGCCCTGTTCAGCCTCCTCAACTTTGTCGCCAACGGCTACGATCAAGTGGTGCAGAGATCTCAAACGACCCTCCACCATAACCAGTGCCGGATGGCTAGATCGCTGGCCCTCCTACTTCACGGAAAAGGTGCGGCCAACCTGCCAACCGGCAAGCATACCCGTCGGCAGTCAATTGTTCACGAACCAGGCTGCGTTGACATATAACTTGACAGCCGTCTGGCAGCCATCGAGGGCAACGGCCGGCCCTGTCTTCCCTTCAATGTCCTATTTCAACAACGTCCTCGACAACTGCGCGGTGACGGCCATCGAAATCAACCTCGAGGCTTTGAATCGCTCCGCATCTCAATTCGGGTTCTCTGAATGGGGTGCTGTGGTTCAGACATACGTCACTTGTGGCTTCTATACGCCCGGCGGACTCATGGAGTTCAACTTGACCCAAGCCTATGACTATACCACCAACCATTTCCTGGTCATACCTGTATACGTTTCTCGTTACCAACTTTCTGGACAGAGACAAGAGCACTCGGGCGAGTCTGTGATGAGGGGAGTCTGCTTTCGAATTACTACGTCTACCTCACACGGACAATGCAAAATATTCGGACCAATGCCAAGGATCACGGCGAGCCTGGGATTCGAAAAGGTACCATCTACATCACACCAGGCAATAGCACCGACGGGGACATCAAGAGTTTGGAGTTCTTCAACATCAACTATCGCTTCATCGTCGACCTTGGCTATGGGAACTTTGAGGTTATAGCCCCAGGGAAGAATCCCAATGTCGCCCTGCTCAATCAAGACCGAGTATATCCAAACGTGTGGATCATAACCGACAGCCTGGCCAAATCCATACTCGACTATATCGACGGACCTGGGCCAAATTACGACCAAACCGAATCTTCTCACAAACGCAGATGACCTGGAATATTTCACCAGAAACTTCTCAACCATTCAGCAGCACAGGGCAAATGCGGACCCAGGTCCAGAGGCTGGCGTGGATTATGAGACGGCGAAGAATGAGACGGGCCCATTGGGAACAACACCGAGTGTTCTGAGCCTGGGGTATATGTGCCAGGTGCCGCGACTAAAGTCGACGGGGAATCTTCTGGTATCTATCCTGGTGGTGGATCTGGTGTTTCTGCAGGCAGCTTGGCCGCTGTTCACGCTTCTTACGGACGCATACTTGTTCAAGTCTCGGCCGGAGTTGAATCGGTGTCAGGGTGGCGGTACTTGCATGGAACTTGATAAAGGTCATGGTGTCACCTCTAGCAGTTGTGATGACTGTTCGTTGTTTGAGGAAGGGGTCAACCGCTTCTGATCGAGCCGTGAAGTGTATAATGCGATGCTTAGGAGTAGGCTCATGGGTATTAGGCAGTATTCGTGTCAATAGATATCCCTGATGCTTATTAGTAGGCGAATTGGAACGATAGCCATCATGTTCGCTTTCTAAACCCTAGAATATTTTAACTGATTTTGTCTTCAAAACAGTCGTCAACTATGAATGCATCGAATGCCTTGATGCCATGCGGTCGTAGCAGGGTTGGAATCATCATGGATACAAATTCATAAGAACTACTTACCTGGTAGGTCATAGATATCATTTAAGCCTCAATTGTATGCTTGGCAACCCCAGATGTCGATGACCCACCCCCTTGCTTCGTGCCATCGCCCAGTCCAATCCGAATGCGTCCATCTACAACTGCAAACTACAATTTCTCCAATTCATCAATCTGACCGCTACATCTCCAAAGCCATGCAGGCGACAAGTCTCCTGCAAAGCAACAATTGCTCACATCTAGAGCCCACGCTCGTATCTCGGCATTTCGGGCCCCCGATTTCCGCGAGGCGATCCATTTTGGTTCCGCTAAACATTAACTCCGATGCGACCAAGTTTTCATGACTCTTCAACTTCTCAACCTTCCATTTCCTCTCCTATTTAACACCCCGACAATTCGACGATGCCACTTTGAAATCCACGGCCAATTCTCAAGCCTGTCGACTTGAGAGCTACGGGCATTACCTCACTGTCAAGCGCCGATCGCGAATCTACCGATCGATCGATTTAATCCCCGACGCGCTAGTTACCGGATTTTGCTCTGGACGTCCCCCGCCGCAAATCTTTTCCGCTTCGCCTTGCTCTCGTCCGGAACATAGTGCTTTTGCTTCGGGTTTGTGATTATTATGGCGGGCGCGCAGCAGGACCACGACGCTTCCAGTGGCGATACGGTTGTCGCGCGGAATCCCGCTGAGAAGGCTCGCGTCGAGGCGCCTTTGCCTGTGCAGGAAACGGAACACGATATGCCGGCTCAGCGTGAGGATGAAGATAATGGGGAAGAAAATGGAGACCAGATTGAGAAGAAGCCGTCTGGGGCGCCTCTAGATCGAACGCCGTCTCAGGCGCAAAGGATGGGGAAGAAGAAGATCATTGTGGTCATGGCTGCTCTATGTGTAAGGGGTTCTTGTTTGTTGAACGAGTCAAGATGGAAAGCTGACTTGTCGGACGTGTTTTAGCTGGCATTATTCCTAGCGGCTCTGGATATGGTATGCCATCTCCGTCTCCTTGTCTATCCGGAAGGTCATCATCACTAATCTTTGTCACAGACCATTATCTCGACTGCTCTTCCTACTATCGCTGCCAGCTTCCATGCCTCTGAAAGTGGTTTCTCATGGATCGCTTCATCCTACCTCCTGGCAAACGCTGCTTGTATCCCGCTGTGGGGTAAAATCAGCGACATCTGGGGACGCAAGCCGATTATCCTTCTTGCCAACGTCACATTCCTTGTTGGCAGCTTGATCTGTGCCTTGGCGAAGAACATGGCTATGATCCTGGCCGGCCGTGCTATTCAAGGTGTTGGCGGTGGTGGGATTATCATTCTGGCCAACATCAGTGTGTCCGATCTCTTCAGCATGCGGTATGTCCAGTATTCTTCATATCGAACATATATGTGGCTTTACTAATACCGGATCAGAGAGCGGCCGATGTACTACGGTCTCTTCGGCGCTGTCTGGGCTATTGCTGGCGCTCTTGGTCCCATTGTCGGTGGCGCTTTTACGACTGATGTTACCTGGAGATGGTGTTTCTGGCTCAATCGTACGTGAAGTCTCTCATTCGATTTTAATTATACTAATATGCGCAGTGCCCATCGGCGGTGTCTCCCTGGCCATCCTGTTCTTCTTCCTCCATATCGAATCTCCCAAGACACCATTCCTGGCTGGTCTGCGCAACATCGACTGGGCTGGAACCTTCTTGATCGTTGGTGGCACACTCATGTTCCTCTTCGGACTCGAGTTCGGCGGCATTGACTTTCCCTGGGCTTCGGCTACTGTCATCTGCCTCATCGTCTTTGGTGTCTTCGTCTGGGCTCTGGCTATGCTTGCAGAGTGGAAGATAGCGAAGTATCCAATCATTCCGGCCCGCTTGTTCCATCACTGGTACAACGTGCTCATCCTTCTCGTCTGTTTCTGCCACGGCTTTGTCTTCATCGCCGGGACCTACTACCTCCCACTCTACTTCCAGACCGTCCTTCTGGCCTCCCCCATTCTCAGTGGTGTCTATGTTCTTCCGATGGTGCTCTCCCTCTCCGTCGTCTCCGCCGTCACCGGTATCATCATGAAGAAGACCGGTCGCTACCGCGAGATGATCGTGGCCGGACTGTTCTTCATGACCCTCGGCTCCGGCCTCTTCATCGACCTGAAACCCTACGCCTCCTGGCCGCGCATCATCATCTATCAGCTGATCGCTGGTGTCGGTGTCGGTCCCAATTTCCAAGCTCCTCTCGTCGCATTCCAAGCCAACATCCGACCCGCCGACATGGCCACCGCAACAGCAACCTTCGGCTTCGTCCGCCAACTCTCCACCTCCATGTCCGTCGTCCTCGGCACAGTTATCTACCAAAACATCATGGGCCAACAAGCGGCCAAACTTCTCGCCGCCATCGGACCCAAAAATACCAAAATGCTCTCTTCCTCCTTTGCCGGCTCCTCCAAGTCTCTGATCGAGAGTCTGAACCCCCACCAGCGCGAAGTCGTCCTGGGCGCATTCACCCATGCCCTGAGCCGCATGTGGATTTTCTACACCGTCGTCGCGGGCGTCGGCTTCATCTTGTCGCTGTTTATCCGACCGCGTGAGCTCACCCGCTCACATACAATCCAGAAGACTGGTCTTGCCGAGCAGGAGCGGAATCGCCAGGAACTGATTGATTCGCAACGGCAGAAGAACGAGGCTAAGCCTGAGGCGGATGTCTAGCTTTCCTCATATCTGCTATGCTTACCTTTCCTCATTACGCAGCATCTTCAATGTTTAGTACATATTGTGCCTAATTGAATCCGGCCACGTCGCATGCATCGTTTCCCTCGGAGTCTGCCTTGCATCTGGGTTGACTTCTACTTTCAGGTGGAGACGATGCTTAAAAAGTCATGATAGAGTCTGAACATATTGAATAGAATGAACATATTGAGACTCAATCAGCGTACTACAATGTAGATTGCATGGACATGAAAGTCAGTCTATCTTCTCCGACTTGAAGCCGACTATCAAGCGTCTATCGGAGAACATTCCGATCGACTCGCCGACTCCGAGCGGCCCACGGCCGAGTCGCTGGCGGATATATCCGCCCCGAATTTGGTAGTGAAGCCCGAAGCTGTTTTCCTTAATCGTTCCATTCAGACCTCTTAGGACGAGAAAGGACGAGAATGATATGATTTTGAAAATAGGTACAAGCCCGAGTCTCTGAGAAGATCATTGTCAATGAGACGGAAAAAAATTCATGAATTGAGACAAATCTCCAGGCTTGTCTCTTCCTTGATATCGGCTCTATAGCAGACCCACCAACTGGATCTGCAAAGGCTTCGTTCGCTGAATGGCAACCGATTTATCAGCACGGTGGACCAGCGCCTTATTACAAGCTGGTTGCAGCTTGCAGTCACGTCAATCTGTTATCCCCCCTTTCTACTACTCTTTTCTCGTCCGAGCCAAGAGGACTTGCCCTTCTTAACGAGCGCAAAGCAGCTTCACGGATAACCGGTGAGAATACAACCCAGAGACGATCAAATTTCAGTCTAATCGCGAGGTTGAAATGCAGTCTTATCTGCAGTACCGAAGACTGGGTCATGCCGTCCGCAGACAGCTGGGCGATATCGAGAATGGCACGTCGCCGATGAATGAGGTCCCCAATGCGGGAACTGGAGCACAACCAGATCAAAACAACGCTCAAAATGGCCCTGAGTCTGAAGCCAAGCACAATTCTCCAGCGAGAGACACATCGAACAAAATCGCTCTAGCCCATTCTCTTCCTGGAGTCAGCGTCTACCAGCCAAGCGAATCTTCCGATTATCTCTTTCTCGTCAGCTGGGACGACGAGAACGATCCTCAGAATCCACGCAACTACAGTTTCGCCTCGCGTCTCGTGGCTACCCTTCTCGTCTCCGCCCTTGGCTGGGTCGTCGGTGCAGCATCATCCATCAATTCGGGCGTGTTACCGCAGAATACTGCAGAGTTCCATGTCAGCGATGTCGTGGGATCACTAGTGACTGGTACTTCATACTCCCCGGATGAACAGAAACACACAATCACTATATAGTACGGAAACTAATTCTTCCAGGCCTCTACCTTCTCGGCTTCGCAGCAGGCTCCCTAGTCAGCGGACCACTCTCTGAGATCCTCGGTCGTAACGTTGTGTACACGGGCTCACTCACCCTCTTCATGATCTTCATCATGGGCTCTGCACTGGCACCCAACATCGGTGCACAACTCGCCTTCCGCTTCTTAGCAGGCATCTTCGGCTGTCCACCTCTAACCTGCGCTGGCGGTACCATAGCCGATCTATGGAACCCGCTGGAGAAAACGATCTACTTCCCCATGTACGCGATTCTCTCGTTCGGAGGACCTGTCCTGGGTCCAGTCCTCGCATCATACATGGGCCAGACGGGTGTCCTCTCCTGGCGCTGGACAGGGTGGATAATCCTCATCATGTCTGGGGCAATCCTGACCCTGATCATCCTCTTCCAACCCGAGACGTATTCCCCACTCCTCCTCAAGTGGAAGGGAAAACAGCTCCGCAAAGAAACAGGGGACTCGCGCTTCCGCTCGGAAATGGACATGGAGAAGATCGCGCTGTTCAGTCGGATTGGCGGCGCCATGAAACGCCAGTTCCTGATCACCATCCACGAGCCGATCATCCTGCTGATCTCGCTGTACATGACGGTGCTGTATATTGTGCTGTTCACCTTTTTTGACGGATATACGTATATCTTCACCGATGTTCATGGTCTATCGCAGGGTTTGACGAATATCGTCTGGGTTGCTATGTATACTGGTATCGTGCTGGCTGGTCTACTTGTCCCATTCATCTACCGACGGACGAAGAGGGGATTTACGCAAGCTGCCACAGCTGCCAATCACTCCGATCCAGACGTTGATCCACACGCCCTGGACAATGTACATACGCAGCCCGAGATCCGGCTGTGGTTCGCCATGTTCGGCGCACCAGCTATCCCAATAAGTCTTTTCTGGATGGGCTGGACCGACTTTGTAAGTGACCTTTCCACCTACGAACCACCGAGCCATCCACCCCTAACATCAACAAGTCCACAATCTCAATCTGGTCCCCAATCCTCGCCTCGACCCTCTTCGGCTTCGGCACAATCTGCGTCTTCATCAGCTCCTACATGTACGTCATCGACTCGTACGACATCTACGCCGCCTCCGCACTGGGTTTCATGACCGTGTCGCGCTACTGCGCCGCCGGCGGGATGACGGTCGTTGGGGTTCCGTTCTACGCGGATATGGGCGTGCATTGGACCTTGACTATCTTGGGTTGTATTAGTGCTGTTATGGTGCCGGTGCCGTATGTGTTTTGGCGGTTTGGGCCTGTTATTCGGCGGTGGAGTCGGTATGCTGTTGCTGAGGAGGTAAAGGGTGAGTGATTCGGAATGGTGGTTGTATTTGGATGGTCCTACTTGTTGAGTCTATATACCGAGCTTAGAATGTGCAGATGGCAGTGATGGACATCTTGTATATATTGGACTGCTTGCTGGTTGGAGGAATCCTGGCTAGAGAATCTAACTGCTAGATCGATATGAAGTAGTTAGCTTCACCATCGCCGAGTCTTTGTTTCAGCAATGCCCCTGACAATCTTCCCTTAACACGAATTGTATCACACTAGGAGTATTCGAGAAAAGTACCAAACTTAAGCAGGCCGAGGTCTTCCCCAGATTAGCCCCAGTAGGCTAATGCTCCGGCGATGCGGGGTCCATTCGGGGAATTTTGATCGTAGTCGGAGTGTTGGAGATATGATCCCTCACCGAAGTCATACTTATGGGTAAATGGTAGTCAGATGCCATATCGTATCGATACTACAGTCCCATGGAACAGTGACATGTTCTCATTTAAGTTCCGGGGTATGTCCGTGTCCCATCAAGCTTAATCGCTTCGACAAATTGGGATTATGACCCCTTGTCTATACATCTGCAACTCCATCACACACACCCCATGTCCCCCATGCGCAAGGCTTCGTCTTGCTGTCCTTGACGCCGTCTACCACACCATGGATGATGGGCGAGGGCCAGCTCCTCGGACACCCTCTCAAGCTGGCAGGCTCCACGTGACTGCTAGTACCCTTCTTGATTCAGTTTGACGTTTGCCCCGCGTGGAGGTGGAGGTGGAGCTGTGATCCTGCTCGGGGAAAAGTCGGTACGCCTCCATCTCACCTCTCCGGGGGAATATTGAAACTGACTTGCCTATCTCAGCATGGCGCTGTCAATAGCGTGCACAGGCCCTCAATTCAAATTGACCAAGTCCTCTGTCAGAACTTAGAGGTCCTCAGAGCCCAAGGTCTTGCGGCTAATCTTGCCCATGCCTCAACGCGGGGAATCGCAGAAATACAAGCACACGCCAAGGAGGGATCGAAATGGATGATCCCGCCCCCTGGAATGTCTATATAATAGACGAGGATTGCCCACGCGTGGGCAATCTCGACCTGTGAGCTTCCTTCGCGACATCCACCATGCAGCAAACACTCCTAACCCTGCTGACAGCCGTCGCGACTGTTCAGGCCTCGGTATCCGACTGGAACACCGCCTACAGCAAGGCGAAAACGGCTCTCAACAAGCTCAACCAGACGGAGAAAGTTGGCATCGTCACGGGAGTGGAATGGGCGCACGGTCCTTGCGTGGGCAACACCTACCAGCCAAGCTCCATTAACTACCCTTCGTTGTGTTTGCAAGATTCTCCTCTGGGGGTTCGCTTCGCGCATCCAGTCACTGCTTTCCCGGCAGGAATCAACGCCGGTGCGACATGGGACAGAGCCCTGATCCACGCCCGCGGAGTTGCAATGGGCGCCGAGGCCAAGGGACTCGGTGTTCATGTGCAGCTTGGCCCTGTTGCTGGACCGTTGGGCAAGATCCCTGACAGCGGGAGAATCTGGGAGGGCTTTTCGAATGACCCGTATCTCAGCGGCGTGGCCATGGAGGAGGCCATTCAGGGCATGCAGAGCTCCGGTGTTCAAGCCTGTGCCAAGGTTTGTCAATCATTATCTTTTCCTGAAGCTCGCTCGAGCGAGCTGACCTTTTCCACGTAGCACTTCATCCTCAATGAGCAGGAGCACAACCGTGAAACCATCAGTTCAAACATCGATGATCGTACTCTGCACGAGCTCTACCTCTGGCCTTTTGTGAATGCTGTCCGAGCTAAGGTGGCCTCGGTCATGTGCTCTTACAACAAGGTCAATGGGCAGTGGGCCTGCGAGAACGAGGATGTGATGACCGGCTTGATGAAGACCGAGCTGGGTTTCCGCGGCTACATCATGAGCGACTGGAACGCCCAGCACACCACTGTCAACAGCGCCAACTCCGGTCTTGACATGACCATGCCTGGTAGCGACTTTAACAACCCTCCCGGCAGCATCTTCTGGGGCCCCAACCTCACCAAGGCCATTCAGCAGGGCGAGGTGCCAGAATCAAGACTGGATGACATGGTGACGCGCATCCTTGCCTCCTGGTACTTGCTGGGCCAGGACAAGGGCTACCCTTCAGTTGCGTTCAACTCTTTCACTGACGGCCAGGCGAACGTGGACGTCACGGCCGATCACAAAACTGTTGCGAGAGCAGTGGCGCGCGATTCCATTGTCTTGCTGAAGAATGCTGGCAAAATCCTGCCTCTGAAGAAGCCTTCGAGTCTCGCGATTATCGGGTCAGACGCTATTGTCAACCCTGCCGGGGCCAATGCTTGCTCTGATCGTGGTTGTGATAATGGAACTTTGGCCATGGGCTGGGGCAGTGGTACTGCGCAATTCCCTGTGAGTGCTTGATCAAAGTGGTGAGTTGTGAGACACAAGCTGACCGCAACAGTACCTTGTCGGTCCCCTCGCTGCCATTAAGAGCCAAGCCGCTGCTGATGGCACCACCATCGTCACCAGTACTACTGACAACACCGCTCCGGCTGCTAAAGCTGCTGCTGCCGCCGAGACCGCCATTGTCTTTATCAACTCGGACTCTGGTGAAGGGTGAGTTGATTTACTGAGAGTCACCGATACATGGCTTCCTGTCTGACACATTCATAGCTATATCACCGTGGAAGGCAACGCCGGTGATCGCAACAACCTCGACCCATGGCACAACGGCAACGAGCTAGTGCAGGCCGTGGCAAAGGTGAACAAGAACGTGATCGTCGTCTGCCACAGCGTTGGCCCCGTCATCCTGGAAACCATTTTGGCCCAGCCCAACGTCAAAGCGGTCGTCTGGCCCGGTCTTCCCGGCCAGGAGAGCGGCAACGCCCTCGTCGACGTCCTGTACGGCTCTACCTCTCCGAGCGGCAAGCTGCCATATACTATCGCCAAGCAGTTCAGCGACTACGGCACGAACTGGACTACCGCTCTGGAAGACAACTTTACTGAGGGACTCTTCATTGACTATCGTCACTTTGACCAGAATGGCATCACCCCTCGTTACGAGTTTGGCTACGGCTTGTGTGAGTATTCCTCTTGTCCTACTTCATTCGCACAACAGAAAGCCATCAAGACCTTAATACTGACAAGCATCAAAATGCAGCCTACACCACCTTCGCATACTCCGGTCTCAAGATCCGCGTCACAGCCACCCCAGGCGCCATCTCCGGCCCCATAATCCCCGGAGGCCACCGCGACAGCTTCCAAAGCATTGGCTCCATCACCGTAAACGTAGCAAACAGCGGCGGCGTCTCCGGTGCCGAAGTCGCCCAGCTCTACATCGGACTTCCCAGCAGCGCACCGTCGACGCCGCCGAAGCAGCTGAGAGGATTCCAGAAGCTGCCGCTCGCGCCTGGCCAGAGTGCTACGGCTACCTTCCCGCTTATGCGTCGCGATATCGCCTATTGGGATGTTGGTCAGAAGGCGTGGGTGGTGCCTAGCGGTACATTCAAGGTGTACGTGGGTAGTTCGAGTAGGGATATTCGGGAGCAGGGGTCTTTTACTGTTTAAGGTGCTGAGAGCCTGTTTCTGTGTTTCCTTGTGGGTGAGATATAGCTGGCAGGCTGGTGGCCTTGATGTAGCAGAGTCAAGGACTACCAGATCTATACGCCTGGCATTCCTGTGGAGGAAGGATAATAAAGGTATCAGTCCCTGCCGCTCAAGGCGCAGAAAGTCTGTCTAGCATATCCCTTCATAGATGTAGTTAGTCTCCGGATAGAAACAAGAGTGCGATTTAGCACCTCTCCGAGCAACGGGTATACCTGCCGCGAATTGAGTAGTGAAGTTTCATACGCACTCTCGCGACATGGGAGTGCAACTTCACCACTCCCACTTCTCCGGTTGAAACCACCTGTCTTCGCCTCCATGCATTCTAGCCAGTCTATGCACGACGTAATTGGCCTTTGCTCATTTGAGTCTATCGGAAATTGGCCATACCCGCCAGAAACCACATATATGACTGTCGTCCGTTAGTATGCATTTCAACACACATTTACACACGAATGTCCTAACCTATAGTATACCCCGACCAAAATTGATCTTCGAATTAATCCCCTATCCTAGTTCTCTTCCGCGACTTAATGCGCATCTTTTCATCATTCATTATAATTAGTATCTAGTTCACATCTCGAGGGTTTATATAGACTCACTCATAAGCTACCCGAAACTTCGAGCGGAACAGCTCACGCCGCCAGGACCGACGAAACGGAAACCCTGTCATAGAAGCGGAGGGTCTGAGCAGGTTCAACAAAGTGAAATGCAGCTAGTTCAAGTCTGAGGGTCACTGAAAAGGGCTAAGGGCAAGGGGACTGGCGGTTACAGACCGGTTGTCATTGGCCATAGACCCAACAATAAGATGAATCCACGCGTGCTACGGGTTGAGCGAACCTTTGAAGAGGCTTATGTTGTCGTTCTCCTGATAGTCATGCATCACATGACAAATCTACCCCTCGCACCTGGGTACCCAAAGATCCAAAGACGTGGTTTCGCTCATCTCTACATTCTTACATTCCAGAGAAGCCTATTACACTCATCGGAAAGCGTTTTGACAACATCTAATTTTCTGCTTCTTGTCTTTAGTGATCATTCCCTTGCAAGCATGAGCAGAGACTTCTATCGCTGCTATTCGAAGCAGAGTGCCGGAGCCTTAAGATGTGGTCAGAACGTTGTCGGCCTTCCTCTCTCGAAGTCAGAGCTGCTTCTCCAATTTAAGAAACATAAAAACATGGAGAACAGGGATCCTACTGCTCTGGTTTCTGTTACTGAGCGCCCACTTGAAGCCCTTCATCGCGCTTTCGTGAAATACTACAATGATCCTGAGCCAGCCGGTGACATTTGGATTGCCATCATTTCGGTCCCAGTGGAGACGAATGACACGCCAGCCTACCATCATGCCAAAGGTCTTGCCGAAGGTCTTGCCCGTGATCTAGGTACCTTGAGACCTGATTACTGTAAAGTCTTCAGGTACGAATACATATTTGAATGGGAAATCCCGCGCAAATATGTGGTGCACACGGTTTCAGTGGAGACGCTTCTCAACCGCGGGTTGAATCTAGATTCATATCTCGATGATGACGGCCACTTGCCAGATCTTCGAGAATTCCGATCTAAAATGATCAACATGATTCTAGGTGAACCTTTGGATGGATATAGTGTTGGGAGAGAGCTAGGTCGCATGGCGCGGGCTTTTGGCGCTAGAGCTCCGGTGAAAGAGATCGCCTACGGCATTCTCACAGATTGTCCTTTCAGGATTTCTGTCTACAAGGCTGCACAATACGTCAAATGGACTAAATACGACCCTTCTACCAAAGAGGACCCTCCCCAGGATGTCGACTTCGAGCATCTCTACTGGATATCACGGGGAATCAATGAAGCCCTCTTTGATCTCTGGCTTGCGGACGGCCTTTTTGTGGACCAATATCTTGCCCATGCGCAGTGGGCCAACAGCCTAACAGAAGAAGTGGAAATTCTGCGGGAGCTTTACCTCTATGACCTTTCCCATGACGTTTGCACTGGAGTGAGCTCCGCTGCAGACCGTGGACAAGCATTGGAAGCGATGGAAAAGGAAATCTATGACCAAATTGAGAGAGACGCGTTATCCATAGGGCTTTGATTTATTCTATCGTCCCGGGTTAGGCTCAGAAGATATTGAATCAGCGTTTGTCTCAAGTCCTGATCTTCTCGAAAGTCCAAATTGTGATGTGAATAATCAATATTAAGAACGACCAGCCTGATTTTACCCCAGATATGAAATATAGCCCGAGAAAGTTCGTCAGGTATGCTTCCTGAATATCCGTGACATATGAAGATGGCTCCTCCGTACCGTTCTAATGCTTCTGTAATGTCTAGTCCCATATGCTGTTGGAACGCGCCGCCAACATTCTACCCCAGCTACTGACGCAGGGTTTTAGTTAGTAGCAGTAATAGTACGAGTGAGAAGAGAGGCTAAACAGAAAGCAGATAGAGTGGAGCCGACTGGTGAGTCAAAAGAGGGAATTCAATCATCTAGAGAAGGGATCGTAGGCGTATCAGAGGGCAAGGTTTTACACAGGTTCCTAAGTAGTTGGGGGAAAATATTCAACACAGCTCACCCCTCAACAGCCTTAATAATCCTCTCCAAAGCCTCCTCCAAATACTCCCTCCCCTGCGAAAACACAATCCGAAACCACCCACTCTCCTCAGACCCAAACAGAGCCCCACTAGCCAAAAATACCTTATGCTTCAACAACTGCTGCATGACTACCTCCCCGATATCCGCATTTGCGGGCACATCGGGGTGCAATTCTCGATACCTCCTCCCCAGATCTACCCACAGGAAGAACGCAGCATTGCATCCCTCTGCATAAACGATGTTATGGCTTTTAAGGAACTCTGCCGTAAACGCGTATGCTTCGCCTAGTTTCTTCTGGTTTTGCCGGATATACGGATCTGTGAATGATGGTGTCTCGAGGAGTACGGAGGTGAGATAGTCTGAGATGCCGGAGGTGTACGAGTACAACGAGGTACTCTTCAATGCCTCGTGCAGATCACGATTCGACTGGGAGATAATCACTCCGAGACGGATGCCATTCGCGCCGAAGTCCTTGCTCATGCCCCAAAGGACATGGACGAGACGCGGGTCGATAATGCCCGTCAGGTCAATTGATAGTGCGGACTCGAACTTGACTGGTGGTGGGTGGTGATCGATTGTGTTTTCCCAGACGGAGAGAGCGTAGATCTCGTCGCTGATGAAGTGGATTTGGTATTTTTGGCAGAGACGCATCAATTTGATGAGTGTTTCGCGGGGATAGCATCGGCCCAGTGGGTTGTGTGGGTGGCAGAGCATAAGTGCTTTTACGTTTTTGCCGGTTTTCTGTTGGAAGTCTTTTAGTGACTTCTCGTATTTGTCCACGGCTTCGATGCCGAGCGGGTCGACTCCGTCAAAGTTCACCTGGACGACTGTCGTCCCTGGCCGCTGAGAAATATCCGGAATGAACGTGCCGTAATAAGGGCGTCCTAGGAGAATCCCCTCTCCCGGATCCGCAAACGCCCAAGAGACGTGCTCGATGGCCGGTGAGACGCCGTTCGTCACGACCAAATGACCCGGTTCCAGCGGGGTAACCGGGTGCAAGTGACGGTTCAGGAACTGGGCCATGGCCGTCCTCAGCCGGGTCGAGCCACCGCCGCCGTCATTGTAGGTGAGGTACTGGGCTGGCAGATCGAGCTTTGTGTTGAGGAATCTCAGCAGCTCGTCGTGCATGAGGGCGTTCTCTGCTACGCCGACGTTGACGTAGCCGTGTGGGTTGGTGGTTGGGCACCACACGTCACTCATGATGTCCCACATTAGGTTTGCGGATGCTGCTGTGGTGGCTTCCTGGGCTCTGGTGGAGAGTGTTGGGCTCATGGTTGTCTTCTCCATTTTGGAGGTGAGGTCTGGGATTGAGGTCATGGTGGATGTGAGCTTGGAGCACGGCAGTGATGCGTGTGCTGGAGAGATGTCTCGCTTTTGCGGAGGCCCTCGTGATTTCTCAACCGTCGATATAGTGCTCCGGTCTCGGATGGTTGTATGCCTCGTTAGAGAGTTGGTTATCTCGGGAGAGTTGGTAAGGAGTTGTTGAACGGGTAGCATCCGTTGGAGAACCAAAAAGGTGGAGACGGTCTCCATCCTTCATGATATCAAGTATTTCAAGCCTAGGAAGGCCATGTTCAATCTGAATTCATTCCTCTTCATATACACCTATACAATTCCACTACATTCCTATACAACCCTCATTGTTGCATTGATACATCTCACCCACCATCAACTATATACTCAACAAAGAGGTCAAATCAACCAAAAGCCTTCTCCTGCTTGGCTCCCTCAATAGCAACACAGTAACTAGGCCGATCCTTAACGTAGAACTCAATATCCACCTTCCCGTTCATGTTCGCCGCACCACCATCCAGACTACCAGCCTTGAGGCAGGTCATATCCGGCATGATCTCGAGCTCAGTGTACAGGCCCGAGCCGCAGGTCGGACAGAAGAAGTGCTTGTTGACCTTGCCGCTGTCGCCGATGGCGTCGTAGGCGGTGGGGGTTCCTGATGCAAGTTAGGTCGTGCTTGGTGAACATAGCCTACCTAGGTAGGAATAGATAGATGGTGGTGACTTACCCTTTGTCACCTTGAAGCTGGAACGAGGGACGACTGCGTTGGAGGTAAAGGCGCCTCCAGTCCACTGGTCTGTCAGTTAGTATTTGTAAGACTATGGCAAGGCGGTTCAAATGTTTTTACCTTCTGGCAATCGATGCAATGGCACAAAGCAGACAAATACTGGTCCACTACAAGCAAAATAACGAATTAGCACTAAATTTCGTCTCAACATCCCATCAAATTCAAGACATACCTTCAGCAGTGTAGGTGATGCCACCACACAAGCAACTACCAGTCAGAGTCATGGTGAAAGACAAACTTCTTGGCACTGTGTACCTTGGTGGAATCGAAGGTGGAAGATGCGAATACGAAGAAAGTCGAAATTAGGGGGGTATACTCCCCACGTCATGACTTTATACTCTCGGGGTTCGAAAATCGAAAATCCCCGCCCTCGATAATTGCCGGGTTGGAGTTGTGATTAGCGATGTTGTTCGGGTTTCAAGGTTGGTGGGGATGGTCTGTGTTATTGGAAGTTTGTGTACGTGGGGAGGTAAGTCATACCAGTCACTGACTCCAAGCAGATGGTCGCCCTACGCTGATGGAATGTTTTGTATGAAGCAGTTGCCATTCTTGGTGAAAAGTCGATATGTACAGGCACGATCAACGCCGGGTTGCAGACCTTGAATAGAAAACAATACCCCAAAGACAAGAACATCGGAAAAAGAGAAAATCAGACCAATTGGGTCAATCGTGGGACAGAATATCATCAACAGAAGACCGGAATCGCAGACGAACTGAGGTATAGAACCGGGGTATAAGAGCATCAAGTTTTGGACTCAGCCAAAAAAGAAGATGGATAGATGGTGATGTTTGCATAGGTGTCAAAATGTGCGGAGAAGGTGTTGGCCTAGATATCGTTCGAGGTGTTGGATTGGGCAGCGCCCAAGTTTAACGTATAAGCGGGATGCAACTAGTGTGCCTTTTCAAGTCTTTGGCTTTTTGTTGGCCCCCTCGGCTGATGCACCACTATCAGGACTCTTGCGTTTCTTGTCCTGCTCGTCTTCACGAGAGAAGCTTGGCCCACTCTGTACCGCGGGTGTGGGGAACGTCAGCGGACTGGGCAGCAGGTTCGAGTCTGGGCCTGAACGACCAAAGCCCCATTCTGGGAAGAAACTGGATGGGGAGGGAAGAAGAGCGTCAGATACAAATCGACTTGGGAGAGCGGAGATCGGTGTTTCAATGTTGTTCGAGTTGTTGCCATTGTTGGTGCCGCCACTACCGCCGTAGGAATTGTTTTGAGACGCGGCACCCGGCGGTGGCGGGCGGGCAAATGGATTTGGAGGTCCTTGAGCGCCAGCGCTGAGAATAGCCCCAGCAGATGGTGATGGAGGGGGCAAGACGACGCCCGTGGGTGGATTGTCCTTGGCAGGTGTCGCTGTCTTGTTCCCGGCAGAGTCCCGTTCAGACGATTCAGCCGTTGCGCTACCACGATCTGAGTTTTCGCTCGGAATTTGCACCTTCAATTGTGGACGTTTGGATGGAAGCGGACCACTGTTGGTTCGTAAAGGCGGCTTGATGTCCGGCGCAGAGGAGATCGATTGTGCACGCGCGGGCTCCGTGGCAGCGCTGAGAGGAGCTGGCTTGGTAGCGGGAGATTCATCTGCTGCTTCTATCTTCACGGGCTGATTTCCACGCGGCGACTCGTACACTGGTGCTCCTGCTCCAAAATGACGCGCGAGCACAGATCCACGGTCGTCAATAGGTGTAAAAATACTCCGAGACTTTGAGAAAGATTTTGGTTGTGGTGGTGACTGGCTATGCTCCACCTTCATACCAGTCGGCGCATTCTCGTGAGAGCCCTCAGATACAGGAACCGTACGCTCCATATGAGTGTCTGGTGCATAAGCCGGAGGCATCGAGCTGCGACCCGCCTCGGACCAGGCCTGCGAAGCTTGTTGCACCGGTGCATGCGAGCCAGGCGGCATACCCATGTGCTGCGAGGCGACTGCATGATGCGGGTAATGCTGTGGGCCTTGGTGGGGTGGCATTCCTTGCGGCAGAGCATGGTGCATGGTCTGTGGAGGTGTACCCTGATGACCGTATTGCGAGTATTGTCCAGGGCGGGGCTGGTTCATGGCGGAATGGACGTTCGGGTTGTACATTGACGGATTAGGCATATAAGCGAAGCCATTTTGGGGTGCAGGCGGCGGCGGAGTGGCATGCCCATGCGGGCCCAGATTCGAGCTGACGCGACGGTGATTTCTGGACGATGGACGAGACACGCTCTGCGATTGTGGGGTGCCGTGTCGCGATATCTGCATACCGTTAAGAACCGGAGGAGACGCGGAGGGGGCATGGTTGATATGCTGGAAACCGGGCTGTTGGAGGTGAGGTGGAACGGCGGAGTGGCTCTGCTGTGCTTGAATCTCTTCGGGGGCCGGGGTCGCTTCATCCTCCTCGTCATCATCCTCACGCTTGCCCGCAAAATCATCAGGTCCCTTGTGTTCATGGGGAGGTCCGAACTGGAGTCGCGAGAATTAGCGGCAATTCGCCACCAACAGATAAATCCCACCCACGTATTGATATCGCCCAAGAGCATCGTGCATATCACATGAGGAGTACTCGTAGAGCTTCTTATTGTGACCGAAAATAATAACAGCGACATCGACGGAACAGAGGACGGCGAGCTCATGCGCCTTCTTGAACAAACCACCCTTTCTCTTCAGGAACGTACTGCATCGACGCGCATGGTCAGTCAATCTTTGATCGAAGGTTTGGCCGGCGCCTACTCACACCGAGCGGTTGCGATCATCTTTGATCGCTTTGATCTCAATCTTTCTGCGGCCCATTGTGAACGACTACGGGCGCACGATGAGCGTCGGGAAACAAGAACGGGGAAGCCAAGCGCCTTGTCAATGTCTGGCAATTGTTTCAAGGGCGTCGGAATCTCGAGACAGAGGAAGACCAGCCAAACAGCGACTACCCGGAGCTATCGAGCGGGACTTGTCTTTGACACGCGATACAAGTCGCGGATGAAGCCTCGACGAATGTCTGAGATCAATCTCACGGGCAGCGGCGGGAAGATGAACACCACGCGACCGGACCGAGGTCACAGACAAGAAGTATCGAGGGCAGTATAAAGGATCCAGACGAACCAGCAGCGGTATACCGTGGAGAACCGACGGGCTGCTGATTGACGATGCAGAAAAGGTTGATTCTAAAGATAGAATCAAAAGATTCGAAGGGGGGAACATGAGGGAGGTGGCTGACTCAGCAGTCCTGCCTGAGGCGCGGGCTATTTATATGAAGCGGGCTTATTGGATTTGCGGGTGATGGAGGTGCAGGAACGATGTTTCAGAGATTGGGCATGGGCGCTTGTAGAATGTTGGTAATTAACATATTAGGCACATTTCTTGATGGTGTATAGGTTATCTAGTTATCTAGTTAGTCTATGATAGACCATGATGATGGACTTGATGGTTTCGCGGATGACAGTTAGGGCTTGATCCCTGTGTGGACTCTGTCTGTCTCAGAAATGTTACAGATTTGCCGGTGTTTCGAGTGCTGACTAGCAGTGACGGTACTAGGCGAGTATAGTCGTAGTCCTGTGGATCTAATCGATATATTGAGGGCAAAGCTAGGTCCAAGCATCCTCAGTGCGTCTACTAGTATCCCGATCTATATCTCAGATCTATACACTTGAGACTCTCAACACTTTGTACCTATACTTCATCCCCTCAATACTATCATGATTGGCTTTTACCACAATGAATCAATCGATGACAACTGTCAGGCCAGTTGAACCCTGGATCGTCCAAACCCGGTTTGGAGATGATGATCGCCAGCATCATCCACTACTCTCCGCACACACCTGTACACACGATCATTCGGTCCCCAGCTTCTTTCTTTCTTGATATCGGCACGTTTCTTTTATTTAATTCAATTTTGAGCAGTGTCAACATTGCATTCCTTAATCTTGTTCTTAGGGCGATCGAGACCCTCCACGGTTAGTTGGGGAGGTCGATAGGTTAGTTCCAGATCCCTCCCGTTTAGTCCGTTTACCCCTGAGAGGGTCGTCTGCTTTGACTTCTCCCACCGTTTTCTGTCTTCTGCTTCAATTCTTCCCTCCCCTTCGCCTTCGCTCTTTGGTGCCTCCGCCCTTTCTTTTCTTCTCCTTCGCGGTTGATCCCCTTCCTATATTTCTCTGTGCTCTCCAATCTGCACCCTCCCTCTTTCTCCCGCACAGACTCCGCGGTCCTGACCAGGGGACCCTTTCTTTTTTCGCCTGAGCCTGCCCCGGGGCTGCAGGACATCCCGGCCTGGTTCTTTCCTCTCGCTCGTCTTCGCTTCTGCCGTTTAATTATCCTGTCGGTCTTCTGCGTCCTAGCCCAGTTCGCTTTAGAAACCCTCGCAGCTAATGTGTTGTTGATCGCGGAGCAGAACCAAGAAAAAGAAAAAGAAAAACAACGTCGCAGCGCGCACAAGCTTGCCATCGACCCGCCGCACAAAGTCAATTCGTATAGCGGCTTCTTGATCCTTGCGAAGATGCCGTTCTTTTCTCGAGTCTTCCGGAGCAAAGACTCCAATGCCACCAAAAAGCAGGCCAAGCCCACTGCCGCTGTCGACCCGGTCCCCGCGAAGCCCAAATGGACGGACGCATGGCAGCGCACTGAGGTCGCGCCCGAGGAGGTGCAGGATCTGATCCGTGGCTGTGCGCAGGAATTGAAGGCCCGAGGTAGGTGGAATTCAATTCCTAACCATGTGGTGGTGTTACGACTGCCACGCGCATTCTTCGGATTGCTGATCATTCGTTGGCTCTAGCGCTCGACACCCCATTCCTCCTCCTGCCGTTCCGTCCGAGCTCCGACCCTAGCGCTGCCCGCACATTTGTTCGCAACTACTTCAATCAGTCCTTCGAGAAGGGTTCGCCTGTTAGCGGAGATGCCTTGATGCAGGAGCTGCGGCTCAATGAGCCGATGGTGAGAAAGATCTGGTCGAGGTTCTGGAACGGAGCTGATGCGATGGACAGGTTCTCTGCAGTGTAATGAAATGGTGTTGGAGCAGATTGCCCGGGGGTGTGGTGACTTGGGAGGCCTACGAACTGTTCAAGGTTGGTGAACAAGGTACGATCTTGCAATGTCACTGGGGAGTACACGGACACCTGCTGAATGAGTCCAAGATTCGGATATGGCCCGCGACGCGTTTTCGACATTCATCCCGATTAGTGTCGACTCCGATGCCCGCACCAAGATTATCTTTGATTTCTTCGACCTCCTCGCTTCCATTGCTGCGCATGGCAAATCTAACGGCCTGGGAGGCCGTAAACTTTCGCGATATGCCGGTTGGTGGGCGTTCGAGCATAGCGACACCGGCAATGGCTTTGAAGCTTCTTACAAGAACTGGGCTGCGTATGTTCGGCTCCATCAAGTGTAGGAGATATGGACTAACTTTGGCAGTGCCGCCGATGCTACGAGCCACCTGTTCTTCGCCTATCTGCGTTCCCTCTCCCCCGATGTACCACGCGGCGTCACCGGCATTTCGGCGCTGCCGATCTCTCTCCAAACCCTTGTGGAGGCCACCGAATACCCGCCGGAAACACCGACGCTTCTCCAAGTTACGACGACCAAAGTAGTCATGATTGTTGATACGGTGTCCCCGACCCCCTTCGCTCTGCTGCGCCGGGCCAAGAACTTTGAATACCGCGACGACCATTGGCATCTGCAGGAATTTGCCAACTATGAAGATCCTGTCCGATCATTGACTGATGAATGTCTGCGTGTGCTTAAATGCATTTCCTCCACCAATGAGTCGAGTGTGTCAAGCTCGAAGCACTCAACTAGCTTGCGGGATGCCTCCTGGTCCCGGTTTGAGGATATTGGATTTGGCGGTTCGATCGAGTCTGATCCTGAAGACGAGGTGAATCAGCCACCGGCAGCCAAGAGTGAGTCTGCAGGTGGCATCAAGACCGCGCCTCAGTCACAGGCTGGAGACATGGGCCGTCCCACGACTCCATCCTGGGCGGACTTTATGTCCTCGGGCTTCTCGGACGAAGCTAACCTAAAAGACCCAGTTGGTCCGCTGCTTCTGCCACCAGACAAGGTCCTGCCGCCCATTGCTGCCACCCGGGGTCAGAGCTCCCAGTCACACAAGCGCATGATGGACGAGCCGTCTCTCGAGCCCGCGGAGCTGGCCAGCATCAGCACTCTGGACCTGGATGATTCGTTCTGGTGGGTGTGGATCACCAGTCTGTCTGGCGATGAGCCGCTTTCGCGCAAGGCCGTCTTCGGTCGTTGCGCTCTCCTTGAGACTGTCATTCGTAACACCAAATGGCTGGTCCTTGAGGAGCAGGTGAAGGGTGCCGCTCCTGAGCCCGAAGCTGGTGCTCAGATCGTTGAGAAGAAGCGTTTCTTCAGCTTTGGCAGTCGCAAGGGTGGCAAGCTGAGCCGGCGCAAGTCCTCTGCCAAGAAGGTCTCTTCCGTTGAAGAATCATACAAGCGACCCAACAACCAGGCTCCTCAGAGCAAGACCAGCATTGGCCCCGACCAGCATAAACGCATTCAGGCTGCGGCCGCGGCTCTCCAAAAGAAGCATCGTGAGCAGGAAGCAGAGGCCAAGGAGGCTCGCGCCAACAACGGAGACGAGACTCACTCTTCGTCTAAGACTAACTCAGTCCTGACGCTTCAGCCTGCGATTGTGAACGAGGCCTCCTCTGCTATGAAGTGGGCTAGCAACTACGACAAGAATGCGTTCCGGGCTGCCTATCTGAGCAACAGCCGTGCAGGCACCGGGGCCGTTACGGACACCTCGAATGGACCCGAGTCTACCCCTGAGCCTACAGTAGAGAAGCCTGTTACCCCTGCTCCCCTTCCACCCAGCACCACCAAAACTGGACCTGCTCCTCCTCCGAAGGATACCGCCATGGCCACTCCGCTGCCACCCTCGCCTGAGCCACCGAAGCGAAAGCCTGTCAAGGAGGCAGCGCCGGAGGAGCCCAAGGAGACCACCAAGGCTGTGGTTGTTGAACAACCCGTTGAGGCTTCGCCTGAGCCAGTCGCAGAGGAAGCTGGTAAAAAGCTAAAGAAGAAGACTGGCAACACAGGCTTCAAGGGTATGTTCACCGCGAACAAGAAGAAGGCCGAACAGCCTCCAATGAAGAGCACAGGCGCCAAGGAGCACTCCTCCTCCGTGGCAGCTGCACGCGCCGCTCTGGAGGCCAAGGCCAAGGAGGCCCAGGACTCTAGCTCGCGGTCGCCGCCCAAGCCCGCTCAGTTGAAGAAGAAGCCTGTCCCAGAGAAGCCTGCCACGCCGGAGGCTCCTAAGTCAGCTCCCGCTCCTGCTCCGGAGCCTGAGAAGCCCTCTACTCCTCAGCAGCCTGCAGAACCTGTTCTAGAACAGCAGGCCGTGGCTGGTTCGCCTGAAAGTCACGGACCGCCTCAGACCCGACGCGGCGTCGAGTATGACGCTCTGTCCCGTGTCGACACCAACGAGCGCAACGCTGCTGACCAAGAGTTCTCCAAGTTTGACCAGGGTCCTCTGGTCGACCAGCCAGCCTTTGCTCCCGAGGATGAGCCTGTGAGCCCTATTGAGGCCGAGCCCGAGCCGGAGCAGCCCCAGAGCCCGACCAATGGCCACGAGGAGAAGCCCAAGGTGTCCCAGGATTCAGGCATGGATGATGCACAGGATCGATGGGCTCAGATCCGCAAGAACGCTGCTGAGCGTGTTGCCGTCTCAAACGAGGAGCCGGAGACTCGCACCAGCCAGTCGGAGCGGACAGACGAGGGAGACACCAGCGGCGAAGAGAGTAAGTCACAGTTCATACCCGGATAAGCAAGTACTAACATCACACAGCCATCGAGTCACGCGTCGCCCGCATCAAGGCCCGAGTCGCTGAGCTGACCGGCAACATGGAGGGTGGCCACTAAACCCTCTATTTCACTTTGCACGAAACCCGTGTCTTTTCGTTTGTCGTCTACACCTTAACTTGGCCTTTTCCCGCTTCACGTCTCTTTGTTACCGATGGACCTTCATACCTTTGCCATCGTCACCCTTCTTCGACCAGGCCTCTGTTCTTCGTTTTGCTCGTTGAGCCACGTCCCACGGCCGCTTGAAGTGTCTGGCCATGTACTGGATCTTTCTCAGTTGACTCCAGACAAACGAATACTGCGATACGAATGATGGAATATCTTGGTTTGATCTTTGACACTTTCCCTACTACCTATTTGCGTTGTTTTCTTGTGATTCCCAGCCCGGCTGGACAGATATCCGGTTTTCCTTTCTCTCCTTCCATCTTACCCTCTAACTTGGGTCCTGACTGATCTATCTGTGTTTTTCTTCTGCTTGTGTTCTTGCTCTATTCCCCTTTTGCTATTGATTCTCAGCCGACCGACTTGCTATCAATGGATTGTCGTCGTAAATGCCTGTTTTCATTTTGTAGATCTTCACCCTAGTCCAATCTAACCACCACCGTAGACAAGTCATCTTCATCCCTCATCCCATCACCAAGGAACCTACCACACCAAATTCCTCTAACCAAATAAATCAATCTAAACCCCCAAAGCCTTAAGAATCTCCTTCGCAACACCCGTAGCAGAAGCCGGATTCTGCCCTGTAATAAGCACGCCCCCAATCCCCGCCGTCTTCGACACGACAATCTTCTCCCCCCATGGCTGATCAGCCTTAACATACTTCCCGCCCGTGACACGGCCCAACTCCGTCTCCAGCATGAACGGCATCGCAGCCGACAGCTGCACCTGGTCTTCCTCCGTGTTCGAGAAGCCCGTTACCTCGGCGCCGGCGAGGAGAGGGGTCCCCGAGGGGGTGGTTGCGTTGAGGAAGACGCAGGGGCCGTGGCAGACGGCTGCGATGGGTTTTTTGGCGCTGGCGAAGGATTGGATCAATGCTAGGCTGGTGGGGTCTTCGGTTAGGTCGAACATTGCTGTTTGGTGTTGGTTAGCTTGTACTTTTGCTTCTTGCTTCTTGTGCTTGGGTTTGTGGAGGGAAGGTGGGGTTGGTTGCTATGAGTTGAGGTGTGGTCTGCATGGCCATTCTACCCCATACTTTGCAAGGGGTAGAACATGTAGTTTGACATGACGGAGTAGAAATAGAAGAGGAATGAGAGGTAAACTGAAGAGGATACATACGTCCATGCCCACCAACATAGAAAAGAGCATCAAACTCCCCAGCGCGGGGCAGCACATCACTCAATTTGTGCGTGTTACTCCACAGCGCCTTCTGCTCGTTCAAGAAAGCAGTCGAGGTCGGGTCCGACTTGAACATCTCGACGGAGGCTGGGTCGAGGGGTGCCTCGCCGCCCTTGGGCGAGGCGATGGTCAGCTCGGCCTTTTTGTGGAGGACTTCGTGGGGGTGGGCGAATTCGGGCTGGTGTTGTTAGCTTTGTTCATGGCTGTTGTGCTTGTATAGACGGCATAGGTGGTGATGCTGGTTTCAGCTTTGCAGATTGATAGTCTTGCTGATAGCTCGTGGTGAAATGCAATTGTACTAGGAAGTTTGGTGGCGGGGACATACCAGGTACCAGCCCGTCGGCTTCTTCAGAGAAGGGATCTCATTCTGAGAGGTGAGGACGATGAGGATTTTGGGTGCCATTTTGAGTAATTGGAATGTCAATTGAATTGGGTGTTTGGGATCTGTAGAGTGTGATGTTGAGGTCAAGACAGAAGACGGAAGGTGTAAGTAAATCTGAACAAGCTGTGGCCCTACGTCATCATCATCTCATCATAAGCTCCATCAGACATCTTTAGCTGTTGTTTATCAATCATGGACCAATTGATCTTTGAGGACTGTGCAGGTGGTTTATGCATGCTTAGTTTATTCAGGTTGGGATATGCCTCGGTTGAAGGAGGACCTTGCGTTGGATGGCTGTGTACATAGTAGAATATAGTTCGAAATCATCACACAAAGAATAAATACATCATTCATTAAGATTACTATACCATCAAATGATTATTATATGCATATCTGCACTGCTCAAGAAGCCACTGTACCGGTTCCAATGAACAGCTCGCAATGCATCGGGGTATAAAACGCTTTTGGTCATGTCAGATCGGATCATAAATACCACTCATCTAGAAGAAACTCTTCATAGACAACTTCATGGGACATATTTCAAACGCCGAGTCGCTTCAGCAGCCACAAGGGCACTGATCGCGCCGATGAATAGACAGATGGCGATCGCATTCGGCTGGTCTTTGTCCAGGTTCATCCACTGCGTGTCACTTGCGTCGGCGTCTTTACTAGGCTCTGCCCCTGGCTCAAGAACAGTGAACACGATCCAGCTGATGAATGTGCCGACGAATTGGGGAATTGTTGTGTATACATTCAAGACCCCCAGATAGATCCCGGCCAGTTCGCCTGTAGACGGAATATTCGAGGACGGGTCCTCTTCGTCTGTGTCGCTGTCTGCGTCGCGATGGTTGAGCCGCAGAACTTCGAGTTCTGACTCTGCTGCGGAATTGCGAAGGCTGGCGGAGGTGATCATGGTCACGCCGGACCGTGTGGCAGAGCCTGCCATACCGCCAGCAGAGCCATGCATCGTGAGCTTGTTGATTTCCACACCCATGAAGGCGAATGGTGCCCAGCCGCTGATCGCCCAGGGTATACCGCAGACTGCCACGAGGAAGGTTGCAAAGGCGCGCGAGTGCGCCAGCGGTGCGAAGATCATCGTTGCGGCGAACATGATCTGCGAGATCAGCCATGCTGTTTGAAGATCCGGGCGCACGGCGGTAATGGATTTTAGAACAGCTGCTACGCCTGGTGGTGGCCGAGGCGTGAAGCGCTCGCGCTTGGTATCTGGTGGCTGCACGCAGAACGGTAGCAGAACCGAGCTCAGGAATGTAATTGAGGAAAAGACAGTGAGCGACAAGCTGCCAACGCGGCCAACCTCGCCCAGCATATCGGTTGCCTTGGCCAGGTCGTCTTTCGGCACTTCGTATCGAAAGTAGGTCTCGCCGACCCAAGTAGTGCTGTAGAAGAGGAACGGGAACCACCCTTGTCTTGTTAGCAACCGTTTCGATCAGAACTGAGCAAGCTGGGACATTCATACCGATCCAAGCCCAGAATTGAGCCCAGCAGATAGCCTGGATGCGGGGTGGCAGCTCAAGTGTAGTTTTGAACAATTGAGAGATCACTTGAATTGCACCAGCCTTGCCATCAGAATCCCTGTCAAGTTGTGTTAATGGTGACTCCCATTTGAATTCGTAGAGGGACTTCGCTCACCTCGCTGTAATCAAGACGCGCTCCTTGACCGCATATGAAGTGACAGACACAGCACCGATCAAAGACAAAGCGGCAATAACCGTCATCTGCTTGAATTGCGTGTCGCCAAAGAAGCTCCCAAAGATGCTGACCATGTCGATTGAGCCGACGACATAGCTAATGAGCTGACCAATGGCACACATTCGGCCCGCTGTTGTCATGGTCAGAACTATATCAAACTTTTGGAATGGCGCTGAACATACCCCACGCAGACCCAGTCTGCTGCAAAGGGATTGGCAACGTGTCCACGATGAGACTGCGACAACATGCTTGCACTAAAACGGGTCAGCAAATTCCACACCAGAGCAGCGGCACTACTTACCCACGTTGATCGAGAAATCAACCGCATAGATACTAGATACAGCCAACGCAATGGTAACATTCTTGGCCTGGGAGAAACATCGAGTCAGTTATTGCGCCATCAACCCAGCCAGCTCCTTCAAGACATACCTTCTCCGGGTCCTTGACAAACGTGCCAACAATCTCAGCAGTCCACCCAAGCACAATCAGACAAAAAGCCACAACCAGAGATCCAAAGACCATGAACGGTCTTCGACGCCCCCATTTTGATCGTGACCGGTCCGCGATAACCCCAATCAGAGGCTGGATAATCAACCCCGACAATGGACCGGCAATCCAAACCAACGAAGTCTTGGATTTTGTCAACCCGAGTTGCAGGAGGTACGGTGTGCAATCTAAGCAGACGAATTCCGCATTAGCATCCAATTCCGTCCAACACAGTGACTGATTCCAGGGAGCCCTTACAGGTCATCTCCGTGCCCCATGTGAACCTGTTCTCCCACATAATCGTTAGCCACTGAGCATACACAACACGTCTTAACACCTCTCCCGCAAGATCTCGAGATGTACGCACTGCAATCCGACCAAACTGAACGTCAACAACGCCATCCGAGTGGCCTCGGAGCGTCCCTTGATCGAGGGCGTGCCCGCCCATCGAGCAGCCTGCGGCATTCTGGCTATACGCGTACTGGCATACGCTCAGTCTTCCTCCACCACCAGTTGGTACTGCACAAATGGGATAGGTAGCGATTTATGTCCGGGGGTTCGGGTTAGGCGCAGAGTCGTGGCTTTGACGCGGCACTTCAAGGCCGTCTTAGGTTCAGGGCTTCGGGGAAGAGAGGTCGTGTCTTAAGTCCAATCCTGCCGGCACTTTTATCAGGGGATTCGACACTGTTCTGCGGACGTGCGCGGCTCTTTTCACGGTGTTGGCGGGGACACGGCTCCTGTAGCCTTCGTCGGGTGTGGTGTGCGTTCGGCAACCAGGCGCGGTCTCGGTAGCCCTCTCTGAGAGGCCAATTGGTCTTCGTGTGATCGTGAGGGAGTTTCCGTAGCGTAGGACTTTGCGAAAAGGACCAGTCATCGAGGAGAAGGGGAAGAAAAAGGACCTGGCCTGAGCGCTGTTGATGCGGGCCCCCGGCCGCTTATCGCTGGCAAGTCAGACCCAGGGGATATTGTTTGCTGCCGATCTCCGTGACAGCTGAAAATGGGACGACAACTTGGTTATCTCAGTGACCTTTCTCCGAGTGTGCTAGAGGTGCAATTACTTGAGAGAGTGTGTATTTACTGAGGTGCCTTCAGGGGAGCTCTGCAAGCGTCCTTGAATTGGAGGATGTGATTGGTTCATTGTATGAGTAAGCAGTTCCAATAATAGCAACAAGTCTATACATTTCAAGTTGAAGACATTCAAAAGAACTACAGTAGAGAACAATCTGGATCAGTAGCAAAGTGAATGTGTTGCTATCTTCCAAATACACATGAACATGGCAAACCAGTCCCAAAGAACCGGCTTCAAGATATCGAGTGCGTAACGTTCTTTCATTCCTCAGCGGCCATCTCTCGCAACGATGAAGCCCAGTAAGACTCCCACCGGCCTGACCGGCCAGTCAACGAAATAGAGAAACCAAAAAAGGAAATGGATTTTGTTCGTCTTCATAGCCCGCATCCCATGTCGTCGTAAACAGCGCTATACCTCCTGGATCCACCTCTACAGTCGGTTGGGAGCCGAGGTGGTCACAGGCCACTGGTAGCCAGCGGCGTCGCTGAATTTGTAGCCGTAGGAGGCAGTGAAGTCATCGAGAACTGCGGGGCCGCGAGAGCCTAAGAGATTCTGTCAGTAAAGGATATCACGCCGAATGGTCAAGAATACTAACCGTATGGGTACTCCATGGGAATGATCTCCTTGTTGTCATCCAGGTAGTGCAAAAGAGGGGTGAAAATGCGCCAGCTAGCATCCAACTCATCGTCACGGACAAAGTTGGAGTGGTCACCCTTGAAAGCGTCCAAGATCAGAGACTCGTAAGCCTCGGGGATCTTGAGGTCGGAGAAGCGGCGGCGGTAGGTCAAGTCCAGCTCGGTCACCACCGTCTGCATGGACAGACCCGGCAGCTTGGAGTTCATCTTAATGTAAACAGACTCGTTGGGCTGTACACGGATGACCAGCTCGTTGCGGGGGATGTCCTTGAAGATACCGGAGGTGACGTCGCGGAACTGGATGCGGACCTCGGTCTTCTGCTCGTTGAGGGCTGTTCACACGTTAGCTGTGGGTAGACACCATATAGGCAAAAGGATACACACCCTTGCCGGCCTTCAGAATGAAGGGAACACCATCCCACCGCTCGTTCTTAATGTAGGCAACCAGGGCACAGAAGGTGGGGCACCGCGACTCCTTCGGCACAGTGTCGTCCTCCAGATATCCAGGCTTGCTGCCGTCAAGAGACCGGCCATATTGACCGATGATGACGTTCTTGGGCTCAATCGCATCCATTGCACGCAGAACACGGACCTTCTCGTCACGGATGTCCTCAGAGGAGAAGGAGATGGGGCGCTCCATAGCGAGCAGAGTCAGGACCTGCAGAAGGTCTAATGAAGTCAGTATCGCTAATCCCAAGTCGTCACTTAGAAGACATACGGTTCTGCATGACATCACGGATGATGCCGAACTCGTCGAAGTAACCACCACGGCCCTCGGTGCCGAAGGGCTCCTTGAATGTGATCTAGACCGATGATAAGCAATTGAGCCGTGATAAACACCCAGTAGCACATACCTGGACGTTATCGATGTGGTGACGGTTCCATGTGGCGTTGAAAAACTCGTTGCCAAACCGCAGGATCAAAATGTTCTTGACCATCTCCTTACCGAGGTAGTGGTCGATACGGAAGATCTCCTCCTCCTTCCAGTTGGGGTCCAATGCCTTCTGCAGGTCGCGCGAGCTCTGAAGGTCCTTGCCAAACGGCTTCTCAACCTGTTGGACTTATTAGCCGAGGATGCCTCGGTTAGCATCAGCGTCGAGCAAACTCACGATAATACGGGCAAGGCCGTTCTTGGGGTAGCAGTTGCGCTTCAATTGCTCTGAAACGGTAATGAAAACACTCGGGGGCAGCGCCATGTAGAACACACGGTTCTGCTCCTTTCCTTGCCGACCATGCTCAACCTCTTCGAGGTGCTTGTTGAGGTTGATGAACGACTCGTCCTGGTCGTATTGGCCGGACACGTAGGTGCAGATCTTGCAGAACTGCTCTAATTGCTCTTCGATTTCCTTTGTCGGCACCTTGATGTACGAGCGCACACGCTTCAGGTATTCTTCGTGGTCCATCTTCGTCCGAGCATATCCGACAATCTTGATATCCTTGGGGAGGAACTTGTTGCGGAACTAGATTTTCTGAGTCAGTAGATGGCGCGATGGAGATTATAGTCGCTTGTCACATACGAGGCCGAAGAGTGCGGGGAACTGGTCGAGCAAGTCAGTATCATGGCGCCGAAGCCGCGAGGGAGGCACAAACCGTCTTCTTCTTAGCAAGATCACCCGATGCACCAAGCACGACGATGATGGTGTCATCCTTCAATTCGATGGTGCTGAATTGTAAAGCCATTGTTAGTCGAGATGTGTCCAGACGATCAGATCAGAATCTGCATAAGCCACGGTGGATGGAGGGGCTCTGGCGGGGTTTCGCGGGGCAGGCAATGCGTGCCAGTCTGACTAGCAGTCGGATTGAGGCACTCGGAAAGATATCTCGAGACGCGCCCGTCCAACTGGCTAGCCTCGAGCAGGATTGCGAGAAGGGTGTGGATGCTGGCGCACTTCCGCTGCCGGAGGGGGGAGGTGATGTCAGAGACGAGGAGGGGACTCACCCAGCATTCTGGCGCTCATCGCCCTGGGAGATCATGCTGGCCATTTTGACACACGAATGCGATGTACAAAATGGATGTGGAGAGACGGGAGAGATGGGAAGGGAGAAGGAAAAGGAGAAGAAGTTGTTGGGGAGAGGAATAATAGTCCGTCCAGCAGGTTCCGGCGGAGCAGGTACTTTTTAACGGGAGTCGCTCTCACAGCTTCGGCAGTGGGGCTTTGGAAGGGTGTTGTATTGGCGTCGTTATTTATGACTTCAGGGTAATTTATATCGTCGTTGATCGACTTGCTGTGATCTCAGTTGTCTCGGGGGTATATAATCATCGCACTGGATCCTGATTCTCTGACTGCTTGTTTCGTGGCAAAGGTGCTTCCCGCATCTCCAATCTATATCATCATACCTCGACTCCGCTCCACGGAGCCATCCTAGCTCTTACGCTTCTTATTAACTATACGAGTCTCATCTTTCTGCTTTCTTCTGCTAACCTTGAAAGCAGACTCTACGCGCAGTTCTATGGCTGCTTTCTCAGTGATGGGTCGTCTGCATCATGGACCAGCCCCATACTTCGTCGATCCAATAGAAGCATTGAGGCATTCTAGAAGGCCAGTGTGCTTTCGAAACGAAGCATGAAGCCTGTCATCTGCCCAGCCAGACGTACAAGTCACAGCTTGACACGATTGAAACAGCCTGAATTGGCCAAAATGTGGAGTTACGTGGTCCTGGACTTCCACCAGAGACCGACTGTACAGCATGCGGTCAGCGGCGGCCTTGCTTTGGCACTGCAACTTCAGCTTCGTGCAGCAGCCACCCGAATCAGTACGAGATGGTGCATGAAAGTCGTTGCTCGATCGTGATCTTTCAGCAAGTTCGACGATATCCAGATTGTTACCGAGGAACAGGAACGATACATGAGATGACCGAGTAGATGATAAGAAGCAGTCCCGGTGACCGAAATCGTGGAGAGCGATCGGCGCATTTGTCATCTCTCATACCAGACGGATTCTATTTTCCCGCGCAGCATGTAACTAACTCCGGTCGAGGCTGACATTGAGCCGATTATCTTCGGTCCAAATGCTGCCGGATTCGGAGCCTATTTAACCGCTGGGGTCTCTCTGCAGGACTCCCACTGCCTGCAGTTTACTCTATTGATCAGCTCTAGTCAGTCGCCGTCGACTTGACTCGCACGAGAGATTGCTCGAAGCTGCAGCCGACTGAGTCGAGTCTTGCAGATGAAGAACTCCGAGTGCCAGAATGTGGGGCAGTATGGGAATACATTCTGGCTTTCCCAATCAGTCCATTCGGTCTGTCCTACGTCGGACTGATATGTGTTGTACGACCTTGAACATGATCTATAGCTATTGACAACGTTCAATTACTATTCTATTTTCATCAGTATATGCATCTACTTCATTTGTAGCGTCTGTTATACCTGTAGATCACGGTCGAACTATCGTCTAGGCAAGTTCAAAGACCGATGTAACTAACCGATGATAGGCGCAGTGTCGTCATGGTGAAGTTTGTCAGCTCGAGGGCTCCAGACTTGGACAAGCTTCGTTCGGACCACTGTCCACCGGGTGGCAGAAAAATTATGGCGGTGAAGGATGAGGTAATCATTTACTCAGGCATCAAGGCATAAAGGCACCAAAGCCGGGAAATGAGATCTTCCGTAGTCCCTCATACGGACTAGCGCAGTGTCACCTGACCTCGCTTACCCTGTCGCTAAGGTCCCGTTTGGGTTAGGGCGAGCGGCGGCCCAACACACCTCGCAAATTGATTGTGCGCTCGACTCTATCGAAGCGACGACAACCACGACAACCGGGAACGACTTCTGATCACTTGCGGGTCATTCCTTCGACTTGTTTTCCTTGCCCGCTGCTCAGAGAAAAGCCGACACCATGCCTTCGGAACAAGGTCACCGACGTGAGTGTGCACCCTAGCGAAACCCGTTTTGACGATGTGGTCGGGAGCATCTTGAGATGAGGCGCATCGGGCGACGGGGACTCTAAATGATATGGAACATTTGCTAACTATTCATTTCTCTCTAGTCTACGTCAAGTAAGTTATCACACAATTCGCTGCCGCATGCTCCATACACAAAGTCTTCGCAATGGTCCCGGTTGGGGGTTATGGGAGCCGATGGACGGGATACTCGATCACACGCAACGCGAACGATGAGAACAGAGAATTAATACGGGTTTCTTTGTAGGGGTCGCCACCTGAGCTACCAGCGTAGCAAGCACAGCACCAACCCCAACACCAGGTACGAGCACCGCGCACATATTTGAAATGGGAATGGAATCTGATATCGATACAGCCTGGTCAAGATCGAGGGTGTTGACGACCAGAAGGCCGCTTCCTTCTACCTGGGCAAAAAGGTCGCTTTCGTTTACCGGGCCAAGCGTGAGGTCCGTGGCTCCAACATTCGGGTGATCTGGGGCAAGGTCACCCGGCCGCACGGTATGTCAACCCATCCTGGCTTTCCAACATCTCTCTAACGGTCTCAGGCAACTCCGGTGTTGTGCGCGCCAAGTTCCGCTCCAACCTCCCCCCCAAGTCCTTCGGCGCGACCGTTCGCGTCATGCTCTACCCCTCCAACATCTAAACGGCATCTCTGTATCTAGTGGGCGATGATTCCCCTTCTTCGCGCAGACGGTCGGTCAGGCAAGGAAAAGTCGACGGAACGAGCCGATTGTTGATTTGAGGAGATGGAGTTGGCGGTTCGAATAACGATTTTATTCGTGGGAGAAAAGGCAGGGCCACTATTATTCCAGCCCTACGAATGAAAAAGACCCAAAATTTTCACACGTTCTACTGCTGTGCGGCCCGATTTGAGGACAAAATCAAAGATCCTCATCTGCGTCATCTTTTTCCCACCGTGTATCTGACGCTTCTTACACGCCAAATTCCACACCGTTTCAACAGACCGGTCACTCGAGTCGATGCTTCCCGCGTGCGCGCTGTCTCTGTTTTAGAAGAATTGCATTCCTTGCTCTGGCTATTTTACCATGGCAGTCTCGAATACACCCTTGCGACAATTCAGTGTTGATCTCGTATGTCGTGTGTGCGCGTAGACACTATTCTGCTCATCGAATCTAGCTGCCGACAGCATCGTGCTGCTTCGTAGAACACCCGAGCGAGGGCACCAAGACTCCCATTGACATGTCTGGTTCGATTGACCCATAGACTGTATCAGGCCGAGGCATTCCTTGGAGTCTATCTAATCATGAGTGGAGACGCGTAGATCTGGACGATTGACTTGTACTGCGTACCGGCTGGAAGGAAGACCCGCAGTGAGAATGATAGGGTCTGCTAATGGACTATACGATTGCCGCCAGGTCCCTCGAGTTCATTTGAAGTGGATATTCACTGGCATATGACTACGGCGTTCATGTCCAATTGCTTCGTTGTAAGGCCTTAGGAGAACTACAAACCATCGCTGCAAAGTAGTGATCCTGATCAACGCCTGATGGCTACAGACATAGTATATATTAAAAGATCAGTGTAGAAGTCTGCCTAATCGAGTTCGGTAAACCTCGCGATCCGAGGCAAAGATCCGCGAACCCCCCGCCAATTGGAAAGAGACGGATATCCAGCACCAGGTGTGATTCTAGAAGGCGCTTGCATCGGAAAGTGAGACTTTTCGCTAAGGAGGGAAAGAGGCGTGCACTATGTAGGTGTCATTTGACCTGAGAATAGGACCTAGCTCTCATGGAATGTGTATGAGGATGGGTATAGAGATATCACTCCTCATAGTTATAGTTATAGCCCAGATCCATCTGTCAGAAGAATTCTCATCCTCGGCTCATGAGAATTTGGGCATTCCAATAATAAAGTGGACTAGTGATATTTAATAATGTGCCACTATCGGGCAGTGCAAAGTTCCACGGGAGAAGAAAAGAAGAAAAGAGGAGAAGAGGAAAAGGGGACCGTGGGACAGCGCCATTGTTCATTGACTTCGAACATTGCGCGGCCTCAGGTTCTTCTTTTCTTCACTTCTGGTATTAAGACTGGGATCACTGCCTGACTTGTGTGGCTGGTGTCGTCAACTTCTCTTCTCTCTTCCTATTTAAAGATCGACTCGCCTGGTCCCATCCTCAACGGCGCTCCACTTCGATCGATCTCTTCCTCTTCCTCTTCCTCTCCCTCGCCGTGTCCCGGTCTCCCATCGCCTGTCATCTCCGATTACGACTTCCCTTCCTCACTCCTCCTCCAAAGTCCTCTCCTCAACGCCAACTCCATCTCTCAGCCTCTCAAACACCCCCAGACGAGCCTGATCTCCGCTATCAACACACTCTGTGAATCGTCTTGGCAGTTCCACCTTCATTGCGCTCGCTCCACCACGGCCAAAGCTCAAAGCAGATCACCTCCGTTTCAGAACAAACTCCAGCAGCCCTGATCGCGGCCGCTAAGAAAGACGGTGGAAGAAAAACCGGGTCCTGAAATCATATTAAATAGCATGGCCGCCCCCCAGCCTCCCACGTCTCCCCGTCGGAGTCGTGGCTTCAGCGTCAAATCCGATCAATCCCATCATACCAACACCTCCGGCCACAAGTCTCATCTCTCAGAGTCCTCCGAGGAAAAGGCCCGGCGCAATCTACACACCAAAGCCGATCCGCTGGTCGCCATGAACGAGTTGCAGCCTAGTACGTCAATGGTTCCTGACTCCTCCACGTGGGCCACGCGGTCGCAGTCCGCCCGCATCTTGAGAATGTCGCTGATGAATTACAGTGGCTGTCGCCCTGGAGAAGTCCAACTTGGGCTCTCTGCGCGAGATGCAGCATAAAGACCAATATGGAAATGTCATTAGTGCGTGTCTTCTCCCTCCCCGACATTCCTGGCGCTCCACGTTCGCCGCATGGTCGCACTGACTGACTCCCTTGCGCATTGCAGCCGATCCCGACTGGTCAAATCCCACCCGACCGCGATTTGAGCGCCCGCTCGATACCATCCGGTCGTTTGAGGCTGCCATCTACGGCACGTACAGTACCAATCGCGCTTCGTATGCCCGGACGGGTTCGTTGGGTTCGACCCCGCATGGATGGTCTCCGCTGATTTGGATCAACAGAGGATGCCGCTTCACAGGCGGGCGATTACAGCAGGCGTGCAAGTTACTATGGAGGTAATATCGTCACAGATTGGGATTGCGTCGATAGTTTCTAACTTCACCAGGTCAAAATGGCTATATGAATCGCGGCTACTCTGACCAGAGCTACTACGGAGGCCGACCAGCCCAGTCCCGTCCAGACAGCATGATCGACTCGTACTCAGGCCAGGCCCAAGACCCTAACTACTACCCATACGCTCAGAACGGACAGCGCCGGCCACGTCACTACTCCCGCATGTCCACCGACCAAAGCGGATACTACGGCAACGGCAAAGAGGCACAGTACACCTACCAGCAACAGGGCTACCAGCGTTCCAACGACAATATAACCGCCATGTCTGGTTCCGGCTCCGGGTACACCGATTCCTACGGCCAATCCACGGACCCGAGCTCGCTCAACAGCTCCATGGACCAATTGCAGCAGCAGGCCCTGCAGCAACAGCGTATGGACGAGCGCGCCCAGGCTGAATACTACCAGGGGTATGGGGGTAGTCCAAATGAGTACGCCAAGGGGTACCCTGCTGCACCGCCGGCGGCGGCGAATGCAGGCTGGGGTGGACCTGTATCCGGGACACCATCCGCGACACAGCCGAATACCCTGCGCAAGACGGCGAACCAGTCGAGTGCGAACGCGGGCGAGAAGCGGAAGAGTTGGTTCAAGCGGCGGTTCAGCAAGGACTAGACTTGTCCGAGCGGGCTACCTCTCCTTGGCTGTTTTACGTGAGCACATCTTTGAACTTGCAATTCTGGACGATGTATTATCATCCCCTGGCGTTTCTCTGCTGCACAGATTACCGGACTGGCTTGTTACTTGCTGCACATGTTATGAGGTCACGATACATGGTTATGGGATATGGATATGGATATGGGTTTGTATTTGGGTTTGCAATGGATGTTTACGTTTATGTTTGTTTGGTTATCTTCTGCACATGAATAGCTTAGTACCTGGCCGTTGGCACAATTCGAATTATATGGCTTCTGTCTCAATGTGCCCGATATGTTGGAATGATCGAGTATCACCTCGGATGAATCACCCGGATACAAGAAGAATCTACGATCAATACAAATCTACAACTCCCTTCCTGAGCAACTACAACAACCACCTATCCAAAATTCAAAATATACATTCAACTTGACAGAACACGAACAATCCACCACCTGGTAAACAAATTGGGAATCACAACCACAAGAACGATAGACCATCAACCAACTCATTCATTCAATCCAATCCAAGTCAGAAAGTATCACTTCCGCCCCAGAAGCTTATGCTTCAATTTATCCGCCAACCCCTCATGCGCCGGCCCCTTAGCCCTCTTCTCCGCCTCCTTCGCTTTGCGCGCCGCCTCGTCCAGGTGGACGTTGCCCTGTCCGCCGCGCTGTAATCAACACCGTATCAGTCCACGTTGTATTCGCACAGAACTCAAACCAAGTATTGAGTGTGACTGTCCACATCACGGAGAATGACATTAGGTAGATGCCAGTTGTAATGTAGGTAACTCACCCCCGTATGATAATTCTCATCCGTCGAGCTGCGGATCGCTAGCTCGGGCACCATCTCCGCGTCGTGGGGTACTTTGGAGGTTGGTTTGACGTGTGGTGAGCCGATGTTGCCGACGCCGCCGCGCTGGTTGTTGATGCTGTTAGTATCGTTGCTCTTGTTTTGTCAAATGGTTGGGTTGGAGGGCGGTGCAGTGCAGCGGGGTGGTGGCTTACGCCGGCAGAGTAGGCACCGTCGCCCTGGTCGCCGTAGACTCCTTCGCGGACGATCTCGCCGTCGACGTATCTGTTTCCCGGCGGTTAGATCGTGTGTTGTATTGTGGATGGGTGTGGGGTGGATGTGATAGACGTACTGCGTTGAGTCGTGGCCGATATTGCCCTGGCCTAGACAATGGATTGTTAGCTAGATGTTCTTGATCACGAAGTGCTCGATTGCTGGGTATGGGCGGAGGACGTACCTCCACGGCCGTGCGAGACCATGGGCTGCTCGTTTTCGCCCATTGCGATTTGTCTATTTGGATCGGTGAGTGGTATGAGATTGAGTGAGGTGCGAGGGGATGGTGATGCTCTTATGTTCTTATCACTGTCGCCGCAGCGATAAGATGTAGGTACAGATATACCCGTTGGGGGTGTGGAAGGGGGGTTCAGGTTGTTGGATTGACTTACTTGGTATTTGTCTTTTTGGTCCTTTAGAAAGGCCAATGGTTCTGAGAAGTTATAGCCGGACTGAGTGTTGGAAGGGACAGGAGAAGAGTGGTGGAAGATAGGACGAGGATAAGCCGGGTTTAGATGAGGTAAAGTATAGACTCGATCCCGGCATTTACCAGCTTCAAGTGTGATCTCAGAGTTAACTATGCCAAGGGTCCTAGCTAGGTATGTTCATTTCCTAGGGTTCAATTACAGCATTGAATAGTAAATCGCTGATTATACCTCGATTATCGCGTGCTGCTCCCTCTATTGGTGACGTCGTGGCTGATAAGATAAGAGCCGGCGATTGGTGGCTGTGGTGACTAAATGAATGGCTGATAGCGCGCTTGGCAGTTAAATGAGCTACGATTATTTACATCGTCATGACTGCCATGGCATGTTGAGTAGAGATGAACGAAATTGCAGTTAGCGTGTATGTATGGATAGAACGAGGGACTGAATGTAGTTGCACAACCTCAATGACTCAGCCTTGCCGGCTCCAGGGCTGGGAAGGAATGAATGATTAATGAAGAATCTCCTGTCGATGCCTACGTCTACTGCTTCTTCTTGTCTTCGCTTGTTCCACCGGTCGTCGGCAGACCCATGAAAATCTTGAAGGAGTCGTAGCTGCGAAGTTTCAGTTAGTATAGCTGCATCGAGGGAGGGGCTTGGAAGATCATACATCATCCACTGAAGACCAGTCTATAGATATTGTTAGCCTTGTTCCTTGAGATAGGATGTCTTCGACTCACCAAAGTACCAATCATGACGATACGAACAGGCAGACCATTCCACAACCCCCGGAATCCAATGTCTCCGTAGATCCGGCTCATGGCAGCTCCAAACGCCTCGCCTGGCTGGCGATTGGCATTCAGCTTGCTGACCATCACATCAGCCGGATGCGAAACCACAGCACAGAGAATACCAGCCAGGTATCCACCGGTGAAAGCCACCGCTGTCTGAGCACCCTTGTTGTAGTCGGACTTCTGCCCTGGCAGATTATGATAGATCATCTCGACGATGGTTTCGAACGAGGCAAACTTCATCATCGTGTAGGGGATCTGGCGACCCCAGAGTGGGTACAGGCCCTTGTACAGCCTGGGTGGAGACCAGTCAATACTCCGAGTCCGAACTTTATTCCAACAGATCTACAGATCGTCGACTTACCCGGACACTCCCTCCTTGGAGACAACGGAGGAAATACCGCTGAATGTGCCTCGCAGATCAGGTGGGATGGTTGTCTGCATGCGCACTTTGACAGCCTCGAAGGGGCATAGAGCTACGTCGGCGATGAGCTCCGCTGAGGCACTGGCTGTTAGGTAGAGAGAGGTCTTCCACTTGTTGGCGCGCTCTTGGCCGACCAGATCGCTGTAGAACTTCTTGAAGAATTCATAGCCACCATATTTGAAAGCTCCTTGGGCCTTCGTGCGTGTTAGCTTTCACTCATGTATGGATGGATTGCACTTCTTACGCTGTAGCCGAAGAACGTGGGTCCCCAGCCCGTAAACACGCCTCGGAGGCCCTCGGCAGCACGGATCTTGTGGTAGGCCTGCATGTTGCTCTTGTAGAGATTGGAGTCTACCTGGCGACGACATTTGATCAGATCTAGAGGAGTCACTGCGGTGTGAGTAAGGCCCTATTGCTGTTAGCAACTATGACCCATGCCCGGATATATCTTCACTGACACAGGCTAATAATCCGCCGACCGTGCAAGCCGCATAGTACTTCGGCGTCCAGGGCTCAATCTTGCCCGCCTTCTCCTGAGCCTTGTGACTAGCGACGTCAAACTCGCGGGCTGCTTCCTGAGCGAATGCGTCCGCCTTTTTCTTGGCTTCGTCAATTGCACTCCAGGCGGGAAACGGTTCGCGCCGCTTGGGAGTCGCCTCGGCGGCCTGCTCCGGGTGCGATTGCTGCTTGCCCAGTGCACCCAGCGGGTGCTGAGCAGCGAGCTTTGCGAGGATCGAGTCCGTGGGAAGCATGTTGATCTGTTGACTGCACTCTATTAGAGCCGGTAGCAGAGTGGAGCAATCCAAACGTAGTGATCGTCCTGATCGAGAATGGCGGCTCCACTTGGAGAGGATGTCAACAACGAACCGATCAATCTGCCAGCGCAAGAGAACAGAGAGTACGATCAGTGTACAAGACGTCTGAGACGAAGTCTCTGAGAGAAAGAGGGAGTCAGAATGGGGGCCGACGGAGATAAGGCTGTCGAACCTCCGCGACAGATGACGTATGGGCCGGAGGTCTTGGCGTGGGTAAAAGAGGAAAAGCGCCGAATTCGATCAAAAAGACTGTCGAGCTGCGCGAACTCACTTTCTTCGTGCATTGCTTGTTCCTGTCACAGACTCACTATCGGCGAATTGACGACCTCTGAATATTGCTCTCTTGGCTTCGTGCCTTTACAACCCCGTGGCTTCTCTCTGCCCCGCTTCCACACATCTACCGAGCCCCTCATTACCAGCCCTCCACCTCACAACCCTCCCTACAACAGCCACAATGGCTTCGTACATGACCGGCAGCGAAGCATTCAGCCGCGAGAACCATGTCCCATCTGGTTCCGGTGCTACCCCACAAACAGCGTGGGCAGACAAGTACCGGGGGGTGAGTCCTTAGACCCATTGACGAAGCTCGAAGTTCAAGACTGATCATGACAATCGCAGGCAACCGTCGAAGATCTCGACCCTCCACCAGCCCTATCAGTGTCGCCAGATGATCCAATCTCCGCCGCTCTCATGACCGCCTACGAACGCGACTACACCCACCTCACCGTCATCTCCGCCACAAAGCGCTCCCTCCTAGGCTACCTGAGCATCCCACGTCTGAAGGAACTCCTGCAAAACGGAACCGTCAAGGAAACCGACACAGTGGCCACAGCTATGCAGCGCTTCAACCGGAAACGCGGCATCTACCAAGTCATCACGATGGATACGCCGCTGGAGGAATTGGAGCAGTTCTTCGAGAGTGAGACAGGCCCCAATGGCGACAAGCGTGAGAAGCAGCAGTTCGCTGTGGTGACAGATGCGGCGCGTAAATTCGTCCTCGGTGTTGCGACCAAGGCGGATCTCGAGGAATTTGTGAAGCGCAGACCGACCTGAGCGGGGAGTTTTGTGTGGCTATTTCGAGTGCAGAGCATAGCGGCGTCTCCGTATAGTGATTTTGGGCATTCCCTCCACCTTGAAGTTTGGCGCTTTCTTCAACATAGACATGTCGTCTTTAACAGCTGTCAGAAAGGAAGGTGGTCGGGCTTATATTACTGTCTTTCTGAGCCAGGCTTGTGGAATTTGTCTTTGATATCCAATAGCAATACAAGACTCGTGCATACTCGATGCTCTGAGGATCGAAGGGGCCATTGACCGAGAAGAACGACCTGAAATAATACAACCAGTAGAATGCCAAAACGCCGACAAAGTAAATGTTTGAGTATCATCGAGAGAAGCCAACGTGCTTGAAGCATTACTGGGCTTTCTTTGACTTGGACTTTTCTGCTTCTTGCCTGTCGCCTTGGTCTTCCTTCCATGCGACGTAGATGTATGCAAATAGAACCAGGTTGGCGGTAATCGCCGCAGTTATGCCAGCAAATGTGGCATTTCCTGAGTTCCATAAGTATCTTGCTCCTGATTCGAGACAAAAGTCGAGTCTTACCTCCAAAAATTGCGTTCACTGACACGAAATACATGCCAATCGGAAGGGCGAACATAGCAGCTGTGAAGCCCAGAAGCTTGTAGATGACATCTCTGGGCATCGTACTCGTTAGCAGAATGAATTGATCGCCAGTGGTCTGGACTTACGCCGGAACAGCTGGTGTCACGTCAGAGCTGGTCTCTGGTGCTGGTTTGGCCGCAGCATCGGCGTAGCTCTGGCCGTGGGGACGGCGGGCGGACATTGTGAGTGTATAGCGAGTGTCTGACTGAACACTTTCTCCCTTACCCAAGTGGAAACACTCGATGGATTATCGCTGTATCGACAAGCAGGTATTAAGCTCCAGCTTGTCTTGTGTCTTGATAGAATCAAGGTGAGGCTATTGCGGAGATGGCCATAGCGCCGCGGTCACATGGCAGGTATCGCGTCCCACCGCGAACACCCAATTTTGGCACTTTCTTTCATTCATTACTCTAATCTGACCCTTTTGGGTATATTTTTTATATTTCCAAATTCTTCTCTTTTGTTCTTGAGATCACAAGGATACGCCATGATGTGAACAATGAATAGACTAACAATGCCATTCAATTTCATACCTCTAGATGGCACGTGATGTTCGCGCGTCCGCATCGCGTTTCCGCCGGCAGAAAAAACGTTCCTGGATACCAGCGATCAGAAAGGAGGCTGGCCTCGACTGCACAGTTAATAAGGGGATTGTCTCCGTCATGTTTGACTCGGTGCTTGATACCCCCAAACGGGACAAGAACGTTGCCCCAGGCAGCGCAGACGAGAACGGCGACTACGAGACAATCGCCACTGTCCCAATTGGGAATCATTCACTGACGCCGACGCAAAGATTCACTCAACCTACCCAATTAGTCGAAATGCCTTCAGGCCTCGATAGCCAACCCGTCATTCAAGTGGCCGCTTCTTCCCCGCCAGGCCCTGCTCATTCACCACCTCGTCGGACGGGTATATTAGCCTCCCTCATGGCCCCTTCAGGAACACACTTCCGTCCTCCTCCAACCTCACTCGGTCCTGCCAAAAGAACTCCTGTCATTGATCTCGACGACGGTCCAACCTACCTTGGTGGCTCATCCGACGACGAAGAACACTACACTGTCCGAAGTACAGACATCAAGCCCGCCATGTTCGAGAAAGCCTCTCGCAGTCCTGAGAAGGAGAAAGTCGCCGAGTCTCCTGTGCGCAATGAGACCGGCGCAATGGATCGCTTCAAGGAGATCACCTCTTCGGCCGTCTACGACCCCGCCTCTAATGGTGTCAAGCGCACCGCCGACCGAATGAGCTCTACCAATGCTCCTACCGGAGTCGCTACCAAGAAACCCCGCCAGGACGCGCCGGCTCGCGCCCAGCCTGTTCGTCCCCAGTTCTCGGAGTTGCAGGACATCACCGACCACCGGGTCCGAGTCAAGGTTGAACGCATTCAGAAAGTCATGCCCAGCAAGACCGTGCAGCAATGCGCCGATGCCCTGTACCACACCAAGGGCAACTTCGACGCCGCCATGAACTACCTTGCGAACATTGATCTTGGGAACGAAGATGAACTCGACAACGTGATTGAAATTGAATCTTCCGAAGACGAATTGAACACCACTCCCGCTCGGAAGAGTGCGACCCCCATTGCCAAGCAAAAGGTGAAAGCCCGGGGCACCATCCAGGACAAGTGGGCTGCCATGAACTTGCCGGCTGGCTCGACTCAAAAGGACGCCAGCGTGGATGACGTGAAGCCCCGTGGCCGTCTCATTCGGGGTCCCAAGAACCGACAACCTCTATCTCGCGACACCTCCCCTTCAGCTGCCATCTCCATTCCCTCCGATGGTTCTCCCCCCAAGCGAAAGACAGGCCGACTCCAGAAGGGCCGACGGCGTCTGCCCTCTGACTCCCCCGAGCCAGAAATGACCGACTCGGACGATTCGGACGTTGAAGATGAAGCTCCCACCGCTGGCGGTTTGGAGAACAAGGTCCTGAACTTCTTCAACACCTGCGACCCTCGCAACCTCGTGGACACTGCTTGCACTACCCAGGAAAATGCAGATGCGGTTATCGCCAATCGTCCATTCGCGTCCCTCGACGACGTGCGCTCGGTCAATGCTCCTGTCAGTGATGAAGTTCAACCGAAGGGCAAGGGCAAAGGTCGCAAGGCTCCCAAGCCAATTGGTGAGAAGATCGTGGAGAAGTGCCTGGAAATGTTCACTGGTTATCAAGCCATTGATGCCCTTGTGGCAGAGTGTGAAGCACTCGGACGACCAATTGCAAACGAAATGAAGAAATGGGGTGTTGACATCTTCGGCAAACGCGATGGGGAGTTGGACCTCACTTCCATCGGCCCTGTTACAAAGGGTCATGACTCCGGCATCGCGACACCTTCATCAAATCAACAATCCCCATCGGCCGACGACGAAGACGAGGATGACCTACCCGTGGCCTCCTCTCGCAAGCATCAATCAAACCCCCGCTTCATCTCCCAACCGTCGATCATGTCAGAAGGCCTGGAGATGAAAGATTACCAAATCGTCGGCATCAACTGGTTGTCCCTTCTTTTCGAAAAGAATTTGAGCTGCATCCTCGCCGATGACATGGGTCTCGGCAAGACCTGCCAAGTCATCGCGTTCCTCGCTCACCTTTTCGAGAAGAACATCAAAGGCCCTCACCTTGTTGTGGTGCCTGCATCAACGATCGAGAACTGGCTCCGTGAGTTCAACAAGTTCTGCCCAAAGCTCGTGGTCACCCCATACTACGCCGGCCAGAATGAACGTGCTCTCATTCGCGAGCAAATCGAGGAAAACCGCGACGAGATCAACGTGGTTGTCACCACTTACACCGTCGCCCGAGCCAAGATTGATTCCAAGTTCCTGCGAGACATGGACTTTTGCGCCTGTGTCTATGACGAAGGCCACATGTTGAAGAATCACCAGTCCCAGCTGTACGAGAAGCTCATTCGCATCCCTGCACGCTTCCGTCTTCTTCTCACCGGGACACCTCTTCAGAACAACCTGCAGGAACTGGCCTCACTCCTCGGATTCATCTTGCCCAACGTGTTTCTTGAGCACAAGGCGGATCTTCATGCAGTCTTCTCCAACAAAGCGAAGACTACGGATGAGTCTCACGAGACTTTGCTCTCTGCGCAGCGCATCGAGCGCGCCAAGAGCATGCTGAAGCCATTCGTCCTCCGCCGCAAGAAGCACCAGGTGATTGATCTTCCAGCCAAGCACGCCCGCGTTCAGACATGTGAGATGAAGCCCTCTCAGCGCGACATCTACGAGAACGAGAAGGAGCAAGTGCGGCAGCTGCTGGAAGATCGCGCCGTGGGCAAGAAGACCGGTTCTCGATCGGCCAACATCATGATGAAACTCCGCCAAGCCGCGATCCACCCACTCCTCGCTCGACGACACTACACGGACGCCATCCTGCGCAAGATGGCCAAGGCATGCCTCAAGGAGCCGAAGTGGGCCGCCTCAGATCCCGCCGTGATCTTCGAGGAACTCCTGGCCTACAACGACTTCGAGTGCCACCGCATGTGCGTCGAGAACCCCAGCTCGCTGGGGAAGTACAAGCTCAAGAACGAGGAGTGGATGGACTCCGGCAAGGTCGACCAGCTCCGTGTGCTGCTGGAGCGGTTCATCCAGAACGGCGACCGAACACTCATCTTCTCGCAGTTCACCATGGTCATGGACATCCTCGAGAATGTCCTGGAGACCCTGAAGATCGAGTTCGTCCGTCTGGACGGCCGCACCAGCGTCGAGGACCGCCAGTCGATCCTCGACCACTTCCACGAGCACACGGAGATCCCCGTGTTCCTCCTCTCGACAAAGGCTGGTGGCGCAGGTATCAATCTGGCCTGCGCCAACAAGGTCATCATCCACGACTCCTCCTTCAATCCGCAGGAGGATGTCCAGGCCGAGAACCGTGCCCATCGGGTCGGCCAGACCCGCGAAGTCGAGGTCATCCGCTTTGTTTCGGCTGGCACCATCGAGGAGCAGATCTACGCCCTCGGCCAGACGAAGCTGGCGCTTGACCAGGCTGTCGCGGGTGAGGATGATGGCTCCAAGCGGAGCGAGGAAGCGGGGATGAAGGCCGTGGAGGCCATGGTGTTGGCAGACCTGGAGAAGGAGAAGGGTGGTGCCGGTGATGGTGGTTCTCCCGGCAAGGAGTAGGGGGCGCCGGTGATGGTGATTTCTCCCGGCGGGGATGTGAGGGGGCCGGTGATGGTGGTTTCTCCCGGCGTGGTGCAGGTGTTTGGGGGTGTTTTTCTCTCGGTGTCGGTGGTGGTGTTTTTGTTTGTTTTTATTTTATTTTTAAATGTACAAAAGTCATCTGGGTGGCGTAGATGATTTTGTTTACAATGACATGACCATGCATTTAGATCTTGCATTTCATTTTCTCTGCTCTTGGTTTGGCCTAGGAATAGGCTCAGATTGGCCTTGATTTTGGCTTACGATTCTGCTAGGAAGCTTGTGGGTTATAGCTTTGTTGGAGCTATCTGCTTTCCGAAGATGTATAACACAGCCAACATTGGAAGTGAGAGGTCTACGGTGAGGATGAAGTGATCATAAACTCATGTATATTACCTTTGTATTTTGGGAATCTATAGACAGGGACAGGAGTAACGACCTTCCATGATGCAGAACAATGACCGAACCAAACCAGGCTATGCAGAAAACGAACACATTGAAACAGTAGAACCCCGCAACATAGTCGAGGCCGCTCTATGCAGTCAGTTCAGGCTTCTGAGCCATCTGCGTGGCAGCCATAGTAGTACCAATACCAGACTGCTCGATCTCTGACTTGGTCATCCTTGAAGGTTCAGGGATAGACGATGTGCGAATGGGACCGCCGCTATGGGCAGTCGGCGAAGTGGCCTTGGATCGTGTGCCGCCGCCTCCAGCTGCTTTAGCAGATTCGTTGTTCTCCATTGCGTTTTGAACGGATTTGGACCGAGTGTGACCCTCACCAGGGCCGAGCTCCCACTTCGAGTCCAGCTCGAGGATCTCATCGACGCGAACAGCGTGGGGAATCAAATCGTCAAAGGCCAGGCGGCGACAAGCATCGGTGTATGTCTTGGAGACCTTGGCGTCCTTGAACTCCTTGTTCTTGCCGGGAATGAGCATGTTGAGCAGGTACTTGGTGTTGCCCAGACGGTTCTCGCTCTCAAGGCAGAAGCGCATGTATTCGTGGACGACATCCCGCCAAGGGGCAAGACCGCCGTCTGCTTCAGAGCGGAAGCAAGAGGAGTTGGCTTCGGCTGCTGTGGCGATCATGGCGCCATCCACGCCGAACTCCTTCATCAGGGCGAGGCCTTCATCGCGAGATGTGACGTCGCCGTTCATAACGCATGCCACACCTGCATTGTGGCAGACGTCCGCGATCATGCGCAGCTGGTGGCGGATCGCGCGCTCGCGGGGACGCATAGGCGTTGTGCGGCAGTGGACGGTCAGACCTGTGATACCGGTGCGAACGAGTCGTGAGACGAGGCTCTCGGTCAATTCGGGGGTCTCGAGGATGCGAATCTTGACTGAGATTCCGATCTGGAAGGGCTCGCCGACTTCTTTGACGAGTGCCTCCAGAATAGAGACTAGCTTGTCTGGAGTGCGGAGCAGTGCCGCACCCATGCCGCCTGATGTGCTGAACGGCTTCGGACAGCCCGAGTTGACATCGATGCCCGATACGTCTCCAGCGACAACCTTAGCCGCCTGCACAGCGAGATCTGGGTTCGCGGTACCGATCTGGAAGATGAGTCGTCCCTTTTCGCGCACCGGGTCAATCCGATAGATCACTGATTCTTTAGACGCCTTGTCGACGCGTCCGCCGTTCGAGGGCATGCGGGTGAATTCGATGGTACCGTTGCGCGGGTTGATGCGACGGTTTGCGCCGATGAGTGAGCGGTCGATTGTTTCAGGGCCCCAGACGAGGTCCGCGCCGTATTTCAAGGCCAGCAGGCGGGATGGCAACTCGCCTGATCGGACCATTGGGGCGAGCACGATTTTCCCGCGGTAGTCGACTCCATTGGGTGGGATGGGCACGCGCGGCACCTGGGCCGGCGCAGAGGCAGATGCAGTCGCGGCGAGGTCGGACATGGCGGTGCGGAGGAATCTGATCATAGCATGCTGAGGGGAGGAGTATGAGTGGGAGGGGCGAAGTTGGATGGTTAGTCACTTTTTCTGGGGTTCCAAGTTCCTCATCGGTCAAGTCCGCCATGTCACGTGCAGATAGGCGATAGCGATAACCTTTTTTCTTTTTCTGCCGCTTTTCGTCTCGATGGTTGTCCTTCCTACTCCACCAGTAGCCGGCTGATAATATGACCCTGCCAAGAAGTCCACCGTTTCAGTTTGCCACGAGATACCTTGTCTTCAACTGTTCAGTTTCTTTTGGTTGTTCTATGTATAGTAGTTGCAGAGGGCGATGATGGTAGAGACTAGCCGATATCGGCTAGTCCTGGCAGTTCTGGCACCTGTTGGATGGCGGGCCATGCAGAGTACATACATCGAGGTATAGACAGCCTACATAGCACGAGACCCTCTTTCTACATCAATTGAACTAGCAATGTCCTAGCATAGTACTATATAGTCATAGGAATGAATTCTCGGTCGGGATGCCAACAATAACCAGGTATTCGGCTTCCCATCACCTACCGAAATTCGGAACCCACGCCGAAAAAGACCCGCGACAGGGGCAAAAGCATACAAATTCCCTTCAGTACACCCAACCCAACCAACCAGACTATCCAGACCACCCATCCTAGGTCGGGTTGACCTCACTGGAGAAGCAAAGGATCACCTCCGAGGAGAATTCGTCGTCCAGCGTCAATTTCTATGGCCCGTCCTCCTTTGGCCCGACTGGGAATTCCTGCCTCCACCGCCTCGCCCTCTGTTTGGCGCACATCCGCAACGCTGGCTCCCCCCACTTCCAGAGCCCCTCCTCTTTCCTCCTCCTTTTCTCCCCCGACTACTTCTTCTTTACCTTCTTCCTCTCTCTCCCGTGTCGTTCAACTATCCCGTCACTTCACCTCAGTTCCCACCATGTCGTATACCGTTCGCAAGATTGGCCAGCCTTACACGCTGGAGCACCGTGTCTATGTCGAGAAGGATGGCAAGCCCATCTCTCCCTTCCACGACATCCCCCTCTACGCCAATGCTGAGAAGACCGTCCTGAACATGGTCGTTGAGATCCCCCGCTGGACCAACGCTAAGCAGGAGGTACGATTGCCTCCCTCGTCCCGACTCAATTCATGCGCACAATGCTGATTCGACCACCCCAACCACAGATCTCCAAGGAGGAGTTCCTCAACCCCATCAAGCAGGACACCAAGAAGGGCAAGCTGCGCTTTGTCCGCAACTGCTTCCCCCACAAGGGCTACCTCTGGAACTACGGTGCCTTCCCCCAGGTAAGATTGAAATCACAACAAACCAATTGTGTGTGTGCGTGAGGGGTATCACTAACATTTCAAACCAGACCTGGGAAGACCCCAACGTCGTCCACCCCGAGACCAAGGCCAAGGGCGACAACGACCCTCTGGACGTCTGCGAGATCGGCGAGCTGGTTGGCTATCCCGGCCAGATCAAGCAGGTCAAGGTTCTGGGTGTCATGGCCCTGATTGACGAGGAGGAGACCGACTGGAAGATCATCGTCATCGATGTCAACGACCCTCTGGCCCCCAAGCTCAACGACATCGAGGATGTCGAGCGCCACCTTCCCGGCCTTCTGCGTGCCACCAACGAGTGGTTCCGCATCTACAAGATCCCCGACGGCAAGCCCGAGAACCAGTTCGCTTTCTCTGGCGAGTGCAAGAACAAGAAGTACGCTCTGGATGTCATCCACGAGTGTGCCGACGCCTGGAACAAGCTTATCGCTGGCCAGACCACCCCTGGTGACATCAGCCTGTAAGTTCACGTCAATTTGTATTCTGAGCAGCATCCGCTAATATCTTCTAGTGACAGCGTTGAGAAGAGCAGCGTTGACCAGGCCAAGTACTCCGCCATCCCCGCTGGCGAGAACCTGCCCCCGGCCCCCATTGACGGCAGCATTGACAAGTGGTTCTTCATCTCTGGTGCTGCTGTGTAAATGTTAAGCTGTTAGATTCGTCGACTTAAAATACCAAGAAACGTTGAGTACATGCCACCCGGCGGTGCATATAGTTGGACTATAATTTGTGTGCAAAGCGCCGTAGGAGTATTGTGGTAGTTGACAGGTTCCTTTGATCCGAGGCCGTTGCCCCAACTTCCGAAGATATCAGTTGAACGATCCACGAGCTAGACTACTGTGGTATAATACTCTGCATTCTCGAATCCGAGTGCAACTCTCCCAAGCGCCAAATACAATATAATACAACATAAGTAAAACGATCCTCAAGATCAAAGAGTCCCGCTCCTCCCCAATATGCAACAGAACAACAAAGTACCCAAGGACACCAAAATCACCCCTTCAAACTAGCCTCCCGCTCCAAAGCCCGCCCAACACGCGAAACCTCCTCCACCACATCCCCAATCTTCAGTCCCCGCTTGCCCACCTCCAGCGTCAGCTCCTTCCCGCCCTTGAACCCGACCGTCATGACGGGCTGCTGTGTTGAGTTGCGCGGCAGCTGTGTCACTTTGATGTCGATGTGTTGCGGGCTGCTGGTTGGTGTTGTGGCTGGGGTGCGGAGGAGCGAGAGGAAGAGGCGGCAGGGCCGGGAGGCGTGGGAGAAGGGGTTGAAGGTTGTGCGGAAGGTGGTGATTGTGCTGATTGGGATGGTCATGGTGGGTGGTTGGTGATGTTGTTTCCCGGGGAGATGGCCGTGTAAGGGTATTTGTGGATGGAGAGAATCCTGTATGAGGAGTCAGCGAAGGGGAAACTTGAATTGAGACTGGTTCATGCGTTTGAGGCTTGCGTACCTGACCGGCTTTGATCTGGGCTCTTCCCCGAAGTTTTTTCCGCACCGCTATTCTGGAGGACTCTGAGTGCGCGAACCGCTCAAGCTGGATAAAACGATTGATGATTGGAGGACTGGTAAGGTACGGCTGGATCAATTGCTGCCAGGCGACCGACTCCACGCTGGAAAATGGATTATCGTAGAGTAAAGACGTTTTGCGGAGTCGCGGCTGCGAGGGAAGTCCGATGTTTGTCTCTAATGCAAACACATCAATATAGTGACGCCCGCGCAACCTGGCAACTTGCGATTACTTGACGTTCTCCAATACCTCATAGCTCAAAGCTCGGTTGTGACTATTTCATTGACTTTACTATAACCCTTCATGCCACCTCGTTAAGCCGTCCCCGAAAGCCGGTTCCAAGCAGACAACGCCGACACCGCGCCCAAACATGTCCAACACGGCAGCGCTTCAAGCCCGACTGAAGGAGCTGTCTGCTTCTCTGGGCCAGATTCACCCACTTGTTGAGCGATTACACAATTTCACAGCTTCCATCGGACAGGGAGATGAGGCACGCGTGGAGCTTGGGTCGGAGATTCATGACCGTCTGAAAGATGCCGAGGAAGAACTGGAGCTCCTGCGGGTGGAAGTTGAGGCTCTAGACCCGGGCGTGGATAGTAGGAGGAAACTTTCGCTTGCTGGTGGTGACAAGGAAGCTGAAAGGGAACGAGTGGTTGCAATGGCTGGGAGGTTGTCGGAGGATCTCAGGAGGTGGGTTTGCTTTGCACATATGAGGCTTGCATGAACGGATGTTGACATCTGCCACAGGACTCGGAGAGACTTTCGAAATGCCCAATTACAAGCCAAGCGGAATGCCGAAGTTGCAAAGAGGAAAGAGCGTGAGTTACTGCTCTCGAGGGCACATTCGCACTCTGAGCGCCAGCAACCGCCGTCGGAGAAGTTCACACAAGATGACTTGGTGCTGAATGCATCGAATGATGTCACGGCTGCCCTACGGAGAACACATAATCTTATGCAAGCAGAGCTATCTCGCAGTCAATTCGCCCAGGAGACGCTAGGTCAGTACACTTCGAGGTTATATGTGTATTCAAATGCTGACGGTTTATATCAGAACAATCAACTGCAGCTATATCGTCTCTCTCCGAATCATACAACAGCCTTGACACTCTCCTCGCCTCATCTCGCAGCCTCGCCAACTCTCTTCTTCGCTCTCAGAAATCCGACACTTGGTACCTTGAGACTGCGTTCTATATTCTGATCGGGACAATCGCCTGGCTTGTGTTTCGCCGCATTCTTTACGGTCCTCTCTGGTGGCTCGTCTGGCTACCGTTTAAATTGGTCCTGAAGGTTGTCTTTACAGCATCGGCCGCAGTTGGGCTCTCCAAAGAACCGGTGGAGCTCTCGCCTAGTTCGGGCGGAGATACCACCGTGCCATCCCAAGAAACAGCGACTGTAATATCTGGAGGAACTGTGCCAACTCAAAGTGCCGCGTGGGATGACCAGCCCTCGGCAGATATTGAGGAAGATCGCCTGATTGATAAGATTGGACGCATGGTTCAAGGTGAAGACAAGCATGAAGATACAGGCGTTGGTGATATCTCGCCTGAGGAGAGACAACGACAAGAAGAGATCCCTCGAAATACCAAGAAGAGGATGTTCGAGGCGGAGCCTGCGCGGGATGAGCTATAGACAGCAGCTAGATGTAATGATAGTCCACGCCAGTCACGAAGCATTCAAGCATTCAATTCATCTTCAGAACTTCCATCATACCTCTCTGTCGCTTTCGATCTTTAGAAACGACAGCTTCTAAAGAAGTATAAGTGCATCATCTGATTGGTCTAACGGCCCCGGGGTAAGTGCTGCGCGTGTCACGTGTAGACGCGTCTCTTCACCGCGAATGGCGTCTGATTCCGCAATCTCAACCTCCGACGGTCGTGGTTCAGGATCAAGATCTCTCGCACAATCTAGATTGCGCTCTCAATCCTAATGGCTTCGACTTTCTTTAACAACAAGGCCCGTGCGGCGGCCGCTGCTGCATCCAGCAGCTCCAAGCCAAAAGCCGGAGACAGCAAGGAAGATACAAGTCGATTACAGCCGTGGGTCGAGAAATAGTATGTCAATGCTATCGCAACTTTTCGAATGAGTCTATGCTGACTCGCCCCAGTCGACCAAAGACCTTGGACGATGTCGCCGCACAAGACCACACTACTAAAGTCCTCCAGCGCACCTTGCAAGCCTCCAACGTACGCATCCAACCCTTCCAACTCGAAGTTCGAATACAGCTAGATCTAACCTCACCCATAGCTCCCTCACATGCTCTTCTACGGACCTCCAGGAACAGGCAAAACCTCCACAATCCTCGCGCTCGCAAAATCCCTCTTCGGCCCCGCGCTGTACCGCTCCCGCATCCTGGAACTCAACGCTTCCGACGAGCGTGGCATCGGCATCGTCCGCGAAAAAGTCAAGGACTTCGCCCGTGCTCAGCTCTCCCAACCAACGGGTCTAGACGCCGCATACCGCGCGCAATATCCCTGTCCCCCGTTCAAGATTATCATCCTCGATGAGGCGGATAGCATGACGCAGGATGCGCAGTCTGCCCTGCGTCGGACGATGGAGCAGTACAGTCGTATTACCCGTTTCTGTCTCGTCTGCAACTATGTTACCCGCATCATTGAGCCGCTTGCCAGTCGGTGCAGCAAGTTCCGGTTCAAGTCGCTGGATAATACAGCTGCTGGTGTAAGACTGGAGGATATTGCTCGTGCGGAGGGACTGAATCTCGAGGACGGCGTTGTTGACACGCTTATTCGTTGCGGCGAAGGTGATCTGCGAAGAGCTATTACCTACCTTCAAAGTGCGGCTCGGTTGGTGGGTGCTACGCGTGCGGCTGGGAAGGATGCGGATGAGGATGCGGAGATGACTGATGCTGGGTCTGGTGGACCGGGGCTTATCACTGTTCGGAGCATTGAAGAGATCGCCGGTATTGTTCCGGAGAGTGTCCTTGATGATCTTGTGCAGGCTATGCAGCCGAAGAGTTCTGGTTCTGCATATGAGGCTGTCTCCAAGGTGGTGACTGATCTTGTGGCGGATGGATGGAGCGCGACGCAGGTTATTGGCCAGGTTTGTTTCTCCCAGGAATCATTAGACATGACGGTGCTAACTTTTGTGAAGCTGTATCGTAGAGTCATCTTCAATGAGGCCATTCCTGATCTCCAGAAGAACAAGATTATCATGGTCTTCTCGGAGATGGATAAACGGCTGGTGGATGGAGCAGATGAACACCTGTCTGTCCTGGACCTGGCGCTGCGTATTGCGGGCATTCTTCGAGGTTGAACACAGAAGCCGCTATCGAACCAAAGGCTACGTTGATTCAGCATAGGGGTTGCAATACTGGTCATGCGGTGGATAAAAATGGCGCTGAGGACTGATTTTACATATCGAGGCGTTTTGCATTATTTACTCTACTAAGCAATGATGAAGATCATGATACCCTGACACCTGCTTCGTCTGCGTCGTCTTTTCGTGTCACCTAGCTTGTAGCAGGCGTGGCTTCGACGGTTCAAGTGAAACCTCACGGGTGTATGCTTCTTTTAGGTGTTTCCGTCTAATTGCCTTGTCTCCATCAACTATCCAGAGCCGTAGGGAACGAAGAAGCTCTGGTAAGAGGAGCATGGAAGGTTTGTTGGGATTGAGAACGGCCTCGAAGACTCGACAGCTGTACATTACCTACAATGAAACTATGACAGCAAATGAATGAACTCGTGAGAGGAACTGTTGGCAAGGTCAAGGGGAGTATAAACCTCTGCATCTTTCTCCAATAAAGATCATTAAGACACTCAAAAGCTGTTGTTGACGATCTAATTGCTCTATTTGCTTCGCTTCAACGTGATAATTGATAAAACAGGCTGTTCGTATTGTACCTGCGAGGCAGCGGGGGCTACCCGTATATCACGTCCTATACTCCTAAGGAGCACCTGGTAGAATAGAGCGAGCATCTCTAGGTCGGCCATATGGCAGCTGGGAATCCACATGGAAACCATTTACGACCTTTTACACGCTCAATTGATCAATCAATGCCACTCATAAAAGCAGGACATGTCGAAATATGAACCAGAAGGCAAGGAAGGACAGAGCCTCGCCCCAACAACCCTCCCTCATACACTCTGCAATCGAACCGATCCCAAGCTCCCAGCTCGCCTCACAACTTCTCGCCGGGAAATATAGCTCTTAAATCAAAGGATTTAAAGTTGACCAGTCTTGACTTTCCTCGAGCTTCGGCAGTCACTAGCGAAGCATGGCCCGCTGGGTAAAGCAGAATTTGCCGATAAGGTGTAGAGATCTCCATTGGAGAAGCGGAGCATCTGGCACATAATTAGATCTATGAAACAGAGCTATCAACCGTATACGAAGCGTGGTACCGTGATATTAAGATTAATGACCTTCCATCTTTGCTCTAGCAGCGGAAGCACCAGTAGATCAACAGCTCTCCCCGCATTTTTGGCTATGTACAATGCACATAATGCCTTTCGTTTCGGATCCGACGCATTGGCATCATCCAGCTTATTCTCGTCCCGTCTACTAGCTGAAAGCAGCTTGTCGCACGAAGCATCCTCAACCCAAGTATAAACTCTCGCACTTCAAGACACCTAGGATACAAGATTTACCGACTCAGGAAGGAGGCGGAATATAAAGTCTATTCCTGATGCTGGGTATCCATTGGCTCACTGCATGCTCATCACAACCTTGTTTCAGCATTGAACTCATCCTCCCCGACGCTACATCCAACTGTTAAACGGACTAATGCATGGTCGGATCCGGGGATGTGCCAAGCATCGCAAGAGTCCAATCGAGCTTGATCACGGGCGAGTCTCCAACGAATTGCCGGGCTAGAGGGGCGAAATGGTGCATGATGCTGGGAGCTGGAGCTCTGCTTGTTCAGAAGAAGCTCCACTACTGGCTCCAATCTGCGGGTTGATGATCTTGGCTGATGAAAGGCGAAATGCGGGGAAATTAGATGTTTGATAGAATAGTTACTCTTAGGAAGAAGGTATTGTTGAATTGATACGTTGTTCACAAGGTCTATGACAGCTACTCACCAGACACATAGCTCTAGCATTGATTCAGTTCAAAAGTTGATCAGAATAAGGCAAAGTACGGAGTAAAGCATGCAACAAGCAAGTAAATCGCCTTGCCACGTTGATTGAACCCGGGGGCTTAAGGTTTAGGTTTAACCTTGTTTCCCCAGACTCCTTGAGTTTAAGCGCCACGTTTGAGCGGGGAAATAAACATCCCCCAGAATTGATTCGTCGAGAACATCATCAAGAGGGGCCTCCAGCATCTAAGTGCTGACTCGAAGGGTACACCCCGTCATACGAATCCACCACAACCACCGAGTGCTCAGTGCACACAGCCTGGATTTGGGGAAATGACGCAGCAGGGTTAGACAGGGTCAGGTCAGGCTGGTCGGTTGGGATCAGAGCCTTTGTATGCATTGGATATAAAAGTGCCCCTTCCCGGGGTAGTTGCTGTCCAGGCAATCAAGGTAACGGGTTCTTGTGCTACTACCATTCATCATGAGGAACCATATGGCCCTGGGGTGGTTCTACTCCCCTAGTCAGATTGGCCGATATATCATCTCGCGTGTTACCAGTCTTGCTCCTCCCAAGGTAGGTCTATTGATGTGTGAATCAATAGGCATGGACTCGGTGCTAATGCCTCTGGTGTGCAGAACAAATTGCGAAACCCCATTGCCATCCTGCGGGACCTCACTGTACACCAATGGCTCATGTTTTCGGTGGGTTTCGTGTGTTGGACCTGGGATGCTTTTGATTTCTTCACGGTGTCCATGACCATCACTGAGATCTCGGTGGCTTTCAATGTATCGTACTCGGCTGTGTCTTGGGTAAGATTCCCTTGTCCACAGATTGGGATGCTTCCACCGCTGAGTGATTATTCTAGGGATTGACTGTCACATTGATGCTTCGGTCTGTCGGTGCTCTCATCTTTGGTACCCTTTCCGATCGATATGGCCGGAAATATGTCATGATCACCAACCTGGTCCTGTTTATTGTCCTGGAGTTGGGTTCTGGCTTCTGTCAGAATATCCACCAATTCCTAGGTGTTCGATCATTGTATGGAATCGCCATGGGCGGTACGTTATCAATTGTACCATGCCTGGGTACAACGCTGATGATTCTGCTTCAGGAATGTTCGCTCCATCTGCTGCAACTGCTTTGGAAGATCTCCCGTACGATGCCCGTGGTTTGCTCTCCGGTCTGTTCGAGATGGGCTACGCGATGGGCTACCTTCTCGCCGCCGCGTTCTACCGTGCCCTGGTCCCGACGACCCCCCAGGGCTGGCGCAGTCTTTTCTGGTTCGGCGCAGGTCCTCCTGTTCTGATCATTGCGTTCCGATTGTGGCTGCCCGAGACAAACCACTTCCAGGTCATGCAAGCAGAGCGTGCAGCGCGCGCCCATGCTGAAGGCGAATACGCTAAGGCTGCAGGCCTCCGTGTCTTCCTCCGCGATGCTGGCCGTGCCCTCGCTGCTAACTGGGTGCTCTTTGTGTACTTGGTTGTGCTGATGACCGGCTATAACTCCTGCTCCCACGGTAGTCAGGACTTCTACCCGACCTTCCTTAAGGATCAAGTCTTGATGGGTGCGACAGATGTCACTGTCGTCACCGTCGTGGGTCAAATTGGTGCTCTGCTTGGTGGAATGACCGTCGGCTATGTCAGTACCTTCTTCGGTCGCCGTGGAACCATGATGTGCGTGTGTCTGATCGGTGGAGCATTGATCCCTGCCTACACTATGCCACACAACATGAGCCTGGTTGCCAGCGCCTTCTTCGAGCAATTCTGCGTTGGCGGTGTCTGGGGTCCCATGCCTATCCACTTGCTGGAGCTTTCGCCTCCTGCCCTGCGCACCGTCATGGTCGGATTGACCTACCAGCTCGGAAACTTGGCTTCCTCAGCCTCGGCTACGATCCAATCCGTCATCGGTGCTCGATACCCACTGCCACCGGCACCAGATGGGACCCCGCGATTCGACTATGGCAAGGTCATCGCCATTTTTATGGGTGCTGTCTGGGCCTTTATGCTGTTCTTCCTGTTCTGGGGCCCGGAGATGCCGCAAGACGAGCGTGATGAAGAAGCCGCGGCCGCGAAGCGTCTGGAGCAATTGCGCGCTGAGGGTGTCAGTCTGGCGGAGATTGGACGGCAGCAATACGAAGGAAAGGCGATCGTCGAGCGAGGTGAGCAGGTGGATGACAAGGCAGTAGCTTCACACGTTGAGCATAGTGCTGTTTAGTTAATTGTAGTATATGGGGAGTTGGAGAAGGAGGGAAGGAGTTGAAGTTTAGTTGATACCAAATTGGATGACCCACGCACTTTTGCCCCACGAGATCGGCGAGTCACCGGAGAGTTACTTCGGGTTGTACGAAGTTCAGGACTTGCTTACTCTTCATGAATTGGTCCAGAATCTCTCGTCCTTTCTTTTCTTCTCTTCTACACTCTCGTATCCCTCGCGCTCCCTTTGCGCGATCCTCTTGTTCTTATAACACCGCAAGCATGGCCCAGTTGCACCCCGCATCGACATCGGCGCCCCTCTACCTGACCGGCAACAAGGCCGGACTCCAGGAATTCCTCAGCAAATACGATGTAAGTCCTATCCATGCCCCTGAATTGTAAGGAAACCTCATTGACTTGTCTCTTTCTCCCAGGTATTCCTATTCGATTGCGATGGTTTGTCCTGCCCTCGACCTCGGTCTTCCCTCCGTTCTCCGAGTTCAACTGCGACACGATCTACCGCAACAATGACTGAGACGCAATTGATGATATAGGTGTATTATGGTCCGGTGACCACTGCTTCCCAGGAACAGTCGAGACCCTGGAACTACTCCGCAAGAATGGTGCGCATCGAGCCCGGCACGATACCTGATCGGAGACTAACCCTCGCCCAGGCAAACAAGTCGTCTTCGTAACAAACAACAGCACCAAGTCCCGCGCAGACTACCGCAAGAAACTGGAAGGCCTCGGTATCCCCAGCACAGAGGTCCGTCAAGACCCATACCCTTCGCCCAAAACAAAGCAACTAAACCCCCCGCAGGAAGAGATCTTCTCGTCCTCATACAGCTCCTCAATATACATCTCGCGCATCCTCCAACTCCCCCCAAACAAGCGCAAAGTCTTCGTCATCGGCGAAACGGGCATCGAACAAGAACTCCGCTCCGAGAACGTCCCCTTCATCGGCGGCACAGACCCGGCCTACCGCCGCGACGTCCAACCCGACGATTACAGGAAGATCGCAGCCGGCGACGAGTCCCTCCTCGACCCGGAAGTCGGCGTGGTGCTCGTCGGCCTGGACTTCCATCTCAACTACCTGAAGCTGGCACTGGCATTCCACTACATCAAGCGTGGGGCCGTCTTCCTCGCGACGAACATCGACTCTACGCTACCGAATTCGGGGACTCTCTTCCCTGGTGCGGGGTCGATGAGTGCACCGCTGATTATGATGCTGGGTTCAGAGCCTACGGCGCTTGGGAAGCCGAGCCAGGCCATGATGGATGCTATTGAGGGGAAGTTCAAGTTTGATCGCAGTCGGGCTTGTATGGTTGGGGATCGGGCGAATACCGATATCCGGTTTGGGTTGGAGGGGAAGCTTGGTGGCACGCTTGGTGTGTTGACGGGTGTTAGCTCGAAGGAGGACTTTGTCTCTGGTCCTGTTAGACCTCTTGCTTATCTGGATAAGCTGTCGGATCTGCTGGGGGCGGAGATGTGAGTGTCATTTGTGTTGATACAGTATAGAGAAGCATAGACCTATCGATGTTAGAGATATGGACCGATGGGCGTATCGCATATTCTGGTGTTATGGCTTGTCTCTCAGTGAGTCATCGTATACGAGGAAGTGCCCGTAGACTGGTCTTTAAGACCAGCAACGCTTCCAGGAGGAACATCCACAATTTCCGAATTCCCACTACATACACAACTAGCTGTCCCAACGATGTCAGACTTCTTAACCCTTTTGCGTTATCTATATCTGAAAATCCTCGTTACCTTTGCACGCCTCCTCATCCGACTGCTCGGCTCGTCGCCAAAACCGAGACCTGACTCCCTGTTACAAGTCCCCTCTCGTGACAAGCACCGCACTATCAAAGTCCATGTCTACAAACCACGCGTGGAAGGGGCTGGAAGCTCAACTCCAACCCCCGTTCTCATAAATCTGTATGGCTCCGGTCTCGCAATACCTCTACATGGCTTTGACGATGAATTCTGCCGATTCATCGCAGAAAGCACCGGCTACGTGGTTCTTGACGTGGAATATTCTCTGGCTCCGGAGGACCCATTTCCCGCAGCTCTTCACGACGTCGAGGACATGTTGAAATACATACTCGATCACCCGAACGAGTATCAGACGTCACAGATCTCCGTGTCCGGTTTCTCATCGGGCGGCACTCTCGCGCTTGCTGCCTCAACCACACTACCCCGGGGAACGTTCCAGTCGCTGATAGCATTCTACCCTGCGACGAATCTCGCCCAGGACCCGAGTTTGAGGAAAGCCCCCGTCCCAGGCGGGAAGGACCGCTCGCCCTTCTGGACTAGGATCTTCCGGGAATCTTATATCAGGGGGATGGATCCTCGGGATCCAAGGATTTCGCCCGCTTTTGCTGATACGTCTAATTTCCCGGACCATATCCTGTTCATTACGGGGGAGTTAGATGAATCTGCGGTAGAGGCGGAAGAGTTAGCGAGGAGGGCGAAGGACGAAGGGCATACTACTGGTAGAGAGGTCATCATCCGGAGGATGAAGGGATGCGGACATGCGTTTGACAAGAAGTTCACGGGTGATATTGCGGTGTCGGCCAAAAACGAGGCATATGAGCTCGCTGCCGAAATGTTGAAGAAAGCCAGGAAGGCAGCACACGTTAGTGATAAATAGGGCGAGCCACAGAGTATAGGAAGTTGAATGTTCTGGATATCGTCGATTCGAAGATAGTTACTTCTCGGCCCGTATCTAGCCTAATTTGTATTGGGTTACTATACATACAGACCCTTCTTATAGGAGTCATGATGAAAACCTAGCAAGGATCTATCCATGGGGTCATCTAGGCGGGGTCCTCAATAAGACTGGTACTGCGGAGAAGCTGACATGGGCGGCGTGGGGATATGGGGATATCGGCAATAAGGCTGACTTTGACCGACATGACAAATGCTAAAGCCAACCGAGTTTCTATAGAAGACGGTTGTTCAAGGCTACTTATATTGACCGGTTGTCTCCGTACTCGAGAGATAAAAATCCATTCTCACGTCAACCTCCTCTACCCCAGCATCACACCTCAATATGTCAGTCCCTGTTTGGCTCATCACGGGTGCCTCTAAGGGCCTTGGGGAGATCCTAGCCCGTCGTGCCTTGAGCGAGGGTCACCTTGTCATCGGCACCTGTCGCGATAAGCAGAGATCATCTTCAGTCGTCGGACCATTACAAGAGAAAGGCATGGCTGTTATCGAGTTGGATGTGGCTGGTACAGAGCAGTATATCGCCACAAAGATCCAAGAGGCCCTGTCCATCTATGGCCGCATCGACATTCTCGTGAATAACGCTGGATATGCTGCCCTTGGCCCGCTTGAGCGTTTCACGTATGTATCATCGTCATCATCCATGCCATCTGCATTTGCTCGAGTGCTAATATCGTTGAACTTATAGGGAAGCCGACATCATGAAGCAGGTGAAGACGAACACCTTTGGCCCTCTATACATTGCACAAGCAGCTCTACCCAGCATGCGAGCCCGGAAGAGCGGGATGATCGTGAATGTCAGCAGCTACGTTGGGATCCGTGGTGATGCCGCCAACGGTGTCTACGCCATTAGCAAGTTTGGACTGGAAGCTTGGTCGGAGTCTCTTTCAAAAGAGGTGGAAGAATTTGGAATCTCTGTCTTGGTTCCGGAATTCGGGGCATTCCGAACGAACTTCCTAGACCATGATGTGTTCAACCAGCCGTCGAAAGGTGTTGTTCCTGGATACGAGGGGAGCTTTGCGGAATCGACCTTCGACGGCATCTTGCAGGCATCCCAAAAACAACCTGGTGATCCTGCTAAAGGCGTTGAGCATCTTTTCAAGGTCATTATGGAAGGTGGAAAGCTGAATGGAAAGAAGGTGTTTCGAGTTCCCATCGGAGCTGATGCCGTCAAGGTTGTCGAAGACAAAGTTGCCAGAGTGACGACTGATCTTGAAGTTGCCAGAGCGTTGGAGGAGTCTGATAGTACGCTTCTTTGACTGAAGTATGTTGATAAAAGGTTGAAGAGAAGATGAGGACAATGAAATGACTTTTTTACACGTACCTCTAGGAGAAATAGCTATGACATGGTGCATATAGCTTCTTCTATACCTGAAAACTTTTAAGTAGCTGGATGTTGTAATATCACAGGTGCCATATCGGTGCTGCACTTAGACCTTGACAAGCGCCGGGGGTCTACCTAAACGGGGTACCCGTTACCTACCTAGGTATTTCTTGGTGAGTTTCCCTAGAATGGCCCAATGAAATCAATGCCCGTTGATTCTATCGTCCAAGCTTCGAATGTTGTCAACTCCGAATGAGACATCATTAATCCATTCTTTGATCTCAGAGGCAATAAGCTCATCGTCAATGCTGAACCGCAGTGTCAAAATCCCTCTGAAGCTGGCTGTTTTCAAAGACATCTACCCACGCAGGTTCTTGAAGATGCATCTCTTCAAGAAAATTTCTTCGGAGAGTTGTAAGTTCAAACTCTTTGAGATGTTCCCAATATCGTTCCGAGGGCTCCCCATTAGGTGCAGGTTTGTACCTAGAGATGTCTGGCTTCGAATATCGTGGAATATACTCTAATAAAGAAGGGAGACTGCAGCCTTTCCATAATGGCACTGCAGACACACACTCCCAGTCAATAACACCAGTTAAGACACTGGAGTCATCAACGAGAGTATTATGGAATGAAAGATCATCGTGGAAGATCATGGTGGATTCCGGCTCTTGATCAGTAGACGGGAAGACGATTGGAAGGAGACGCTTGAGGCTGTTGATTATGTCCAGGGTTCTTGTTGCGTCCTCAATAGCAGCCTCTTCACGCTGATTATTGCTTCCTTCGGGGTATTTCGCCGGTAACTCATGGCAATCATTCATCCAGTGAGAGACGCGCAGATATCCAGTCTCTGCTAGAGCCGAATGGACCCCGAGGGACATCTTGATGGATGTGTGACCCCAAAGAAATTGTAGAGAGACTATGCGACCAACTTGGGGAGGAGCGGCAGTCGGTGGAGATCCGGTTTGGTCTGTCGTTTGGGGTTCACTCTCAGCCGTTTCCTGGCTTTCCACACGGTTGACGGAATGTCGTAAATATTGCCAATTTCCTTCAGTTTGTTTCTGAATAAACTGGCGGAGAATCTAGCAAGCTCTTGCACAAGCCTTGCTTTTGCATCAAAGGATATGGATCTCCAAACGTCTCCCAGCGGTTTTCCAGGGACTTTGGCCATGAGAATCCATTCGAAACCAACCGGATTGTCTTGTGTTGACTGATGGGCGATGACCTTGGGCACTGGAAGGGCCGTGTTGCGATGAACCTAGTCAAGTGCCGCTACTTCGCTTAGTGTCTTATGACGAGGATCAACCGGCAAGGCCACCCGCATGATGAGTGAATCATCATCAATCTTGACATCATATAGCTTGTTGAACGCGCCTTGAGCAAGAAAGCTGATCTCAGTGGAGCTTGACGGACAGAACGACTGGAGTGTTTGCTTGATGTTTTCAACTTCAGGCTCAATGGTCCATCGCGGCTCAAGACCAAACGTTTTTTCAACCCACGCTAGACCGTGAAAATCAGACTCAAGTGTGGCCATGGCTCGTGCTGGAGGGCGGTCGACAAGTCCTTGTGCGAGAAGGGAGGTAGTCCGCAAGCCCAGCCCGAGGTGCTGAAATTGATTTTGTGTGTCCGGTGAATCCAGCAAAGAGAGGCCACTTAGTAGCACCAATAAACAAAATGGAGGTCTTAGGCGCAAAAGGGATCAAGGACAAGGAAAAGGTACCCCGCAATCAGGTGATTGATCACGTTGAGGTGCCAACATTCATGAGTGGTAGCTACGCAGCTTCGGCGTATTTTGCTCCTACTTGTTGTCTGTGGAAAGAGAACACCTTGTCAATGATTACACAGACGTGGAGTGATTGGGATGAAATGGAAGTTAACTATGGTGGTGGGTTTAGATACCAATTGGGGTGTTCAAGAGGGAAAAAAATTCAGAGAAGAATTTTAGAATTGAGCTTTCTCCTGATCAATTGTACCATGGGCAAACGGTAGTTTCGACATGGTGCGTATAGCTTCTTCTATATCTGACCCTATAAGTAGCTGGATGATGCAATATCACAGGTGATACATAAGCACGTCTCCCTTTCAATTCATTCAAAACCGGCAGATCTCATGGTAGATCGATTTAGGATCCTCAAGGGGAATGAGATGCTTCACGCCCTTGATCATCGTCAATTTCACCTCAACCCCATTCGCCGTCAAGAACCTCACAACCTCAGCCTCCACTCTCTCCTTGGGCTCAACGATATCAAGCTCGCCCACAAGCACGCTAGCCCGTAAACCCCGACAGCCCCTCAACGCAGAGCTCACAGCCTCGGAAACATCCTCACGCATACCAGCCCCAGGCCATGTCTTCTTCGCCGCAGCATGACCGCCCAGACTGTCGCGAACAACCAGCTCAATGTCCGAAGCAGTCAATCTCCCCATATTCGCAAGGACATTCTCAACCGTCCAGCGAATACTTTCCTCAGAGGCGTACGCTGCCTGCTGTTGCTCTCTCATCTCAGGTGGCAGAACCAACGTAGTGGGCGGCGCCGGAGCAATAAGCACAACTCCCTTCAATAAGAAGACCATCTCCGGTGACAGGATAGAGATTGACGCAAGGGCAACCTTCGCACCCATGGAATGTCCAACGAGGACGATGCCGGAATCAAAAAGGTCCTTGGTGCTGAAGTCTTCATTCAACTTGGCCAAAGCAGCAGCAACGTCCTTCGCCATGTCCAGGATGGGAGTGGCGCTTTCGCTTGCCTCTGTTGGCCAGCCTGACAGGCCCCATCCTCGTAGGTCGATGGCGAGGGTTGGGTACGTTGCGCTGAGGGAGGTTGGTGATTTATAGTCTGTGAGCTCGTGCCATGTTGAGGAGCTGCCGCCCCAGTAGTGTAGGAAGATGAGCAAAGGCTTTGAATTGGTCTTAGATGGAGGTGGACGGGTGGCGCGGACGTGGATGGTTGTGTCTGGGGTAGTTGTGATGAAGTGGGAGTTCATCATGGCGGTGATGGCTTGATCTAATTGGATTTCAAGGTGGATAAAATAATTCAAGGGAAAAATTTGGGGGTTGAGGTTTGTCTGATCGATTCGAGAATGGAAAGATGAAAATTTCGAGGGCAGAGTACACTCTTTATAGTTGTCGCTGTAGTTCTGCCCGAAACTCCGCGGACTTTGACTTCGAGCTCGATGACGCTGCTAGCTCGCGACGAGCCAATAGTTGTGTTCGGACCCCAATTTGAACAGTCAGATTGACGGAAGGAATGGATTCTCAGTTAGAAGATGCATTCATTGTATTCTGTAATTATCAAGGCCAAGTCCTTCTATATCATGATACATGATCTATGTTGTACATGATCAAGCGCCAAACTTGGGATCTGGTGCGAGGAACCGCTTGAGTTTCCACAAAGACAGCATCGTCTCAACACTCAACCGGTCGTCCGGTCTAAAGAAGAGAGCCGTGTGTTGGAAATGCAAGGCCGCAGCGTCTCGAAGCTGCCGCAAATCAGACCTTGACAGAAGCTCCGTTAAGTTGAAGATGGGAACTGTTCTCTGAGTCTGAGGAAGTAGGGCCGTCTCCGAGAAGATTGTGCCTTCGGGAAATGGTCCTAGAAGCAGCACAGCTCCACACTCGACTCGGTCCACTGACTGCAGAGACCGTAACGCATCTTCAAGCGCAGTATCTGAATGTTCCCCCATCTCGATGATGCTGCACACACCATTCGGAGCTCCCAAGCGAGCGAATCTCTTACATGTCTTCTCCAGCTTCCTAGCAACGTCCAGTTGCATGCGCCGAAGTACATACTCCGGCATATTCTGCCTCCAAACCATGGATTTTTCCAAGTGCTTGGTAACCGGGCCATGAGGATGTTTCCATCGGAGTGGCAGAAGTTTCGCAACATTCGGTCTCTTTGCGCCGCGGCCACCTCCAAGGGGTGGTGTTATTTTCCGCAGAAGTGGAAGACGATCTACCATGCGGAGGACCAGCTGGTGCCTTGACTTTTGGCTTTGAACTGGTCCCGCATTAGGCCCATTCTTTGAATCCGCCTCGTGTTCTGGAGAACCCTGTGCGCTTGAAGTTTCGTCCTCCGGAGTTGTTGGTTTCGTTGTGCTCTGACCCGTAAGAGAATCCTTGAACAATCCCACTGGTAACATATGAAGGCTCTCTTCATCTGGCCCCTGTACTAGCCCCCATTCTCCTAGCAATGCGCGAGGTAATCGTGCACCCGTAATTGAGCACATCCGCGGGGGCGAGGCGAGCGCGACTGCCCAAGGATTCTTGGCTAGCGGCTCAAGGTCTTCTTTAGTTGGCTGCTTCTTGCGGTCTTTCTTCGGTTCGCTCCGCGGATGTGTGACGAGCGGAGATTGAGGGAGTCGCTGCGACGGCGGGATGTGTTTTGTGTCCGGGTTGGCTGTGGCTTCTGTTTTAGGGGAAGCTTCGTTGTGAACTTGCGCCGACCTTGTAAAAGATCGTTGGGGAACATGCGATTGGTGGGAGGTCGCAAGGAGCTGACGGTATACGTGGAGTCGCCATGTTGCGAACGAGACCCGGTGCCTGGTGCACTCCATCGTTCTCTTCGCGGAGGTTGCAAGAGAAGAAAGTTGCGGACGGCTCAGCGAGCTTGTCGTGCGGACTGGGCCAATCAGGGAGCGCCATTTACGGAGTATCACCAGTTATGCTGTGATCAACATTCGCGACATTTGAATCAACCAAAGTGATACTCTGGATAAATACTAAATGAAGTAGAATGGAGACATCGTCTGCTTCCCTATTTCAGGTCTTTCTGGAATTGAGTTTTGGGGTGTCTTCACATCCTCAACCGCTCCCTAATCATTGGGCGTAGAACCCGATTCATGACGAAACAGTGCCAAAAGACGATTGTACCAGAGCTTGTATAAAGCTACTCAAAAGATACTCGTTTAATAAGCTATGACCGTATCGCAGTGAAGATTCTATAGTCAACATGGACATTCCCAAGGCGGTAACCGAGCCACCGCGGAGCTCCTATCTTATCGCTCGATAGCTCCGCTTCACGACTCCTTCCACTTCATCTCTCATCGCCAAATCTCGAAAATTGGTCGCAGTTCGCCTATAGCAAGATGCGTTCAAGCTCATTACTCCAGCAACTAGGCCGGTCGGCCACCCGGTCCCCAATCTCAGTGTTTCGATCCACAGTCGCTGCGCGATCCTTCTCGACCTCGGTGCCTTCGTCAGACCGCCAACCTCCGCGGGGATGGACTCCAACGCCTTTTGTGACGGAGACCGTGGTATGTTCGGAGATCCGGATATATTGTTCGAGAATTCTGCTGACTGACTTCATAGGGCGGTGGCTGGCACACCTGTACGTTGCGACGGACTTTTCCACTGTACGAGCTCGACTAACCTGCTCCTGCGCAAAACAGATGACATCTTTTCCAGGCTTTTGAAAGTACGAACGACATGGTACACCCTGCTATCAAAGTCCCACTAACAAGATCATATAGGAGCGCATCATCTGCCTCAACGGCGAAGTCGACGAATCCATGTCCGCCTCCATCGTCGCACAACTCCTCTTCCTCGAAGCCGACAACCCCCAGAAGCCAATCCACCTGTACATCAACTCCCCGGGAGGCTCCGTAACAGCAGGTACGTTGCGCCCTTTCCGCTCGCACCTATCACACACTAAGTACCGCAAACCCAGGCCTCGCAATCTACGACACAATGACCTACATCGCCTCACCCGTCAGCACAATCTGCGTCGGCCAAGCCGCCTCAATGGGCTCCCTCCTCCTCTGCGGCGGCCACCCAGGTAAACGATACTGTCTCCCCCATTCCTCGATAATGGTACACCAGCCCTCGGGGGGATACTTCGGCCAGGCCACGGATATCGCCATCCACGCGAAGGAGATCCTGCGGGTGCGCTCGCAGCTGAATCGGATTTATAAGCAGCATCTTACAGGGAAGAAAGAGTTGAGCTTGGATGAGATTGAGAAGTTGATGGAGCGGGATTACTTCATGGGTGCTAAGGAGGCGTTGGAGCTTGGGATTGTGGATGAGATTTTGGATCGGAGGGTTAAGAGTAAACAGGATGGTGGGGAGGGTGAAGGGAAGCCTCCTTCTGTTTAGGCCTGGCAGATTGGGCTTTGTAATATTATCATGACTAGCATGTTCTATATCTGGTGATCTCGTCTCTACTGGGTTTGAAAAACTGGGGTTGCGTATCGGTAGCCAGCACCGAATAGGACGCGCTGATTGCATGGATTTAGGTGAAATACATGGCCTTCAGGATATGACTACCGGTCCACCCTGACAATGCGCCCATCAGTCCCAACCTGAAGCCCAAAACGCTGCCGCAGGAAGGTCGCAGTTTCAGGAGTTGGAACGTAGCCAGTTTGCCTTCTCGGCGTAGTCGAATACCGCCATTGATCCCGAATGGTATCCAGAAGGCCCATATCCATAATCACTGTTTGACCCGTTGAAAACGAGTCTAACGGGTGGCCGCCTCTTGATGTTTGTCCTGAGCTGCTCTCGCCAGGATCAGCCAAGAGTGTCGTCCGTTCATTATTCAAGTCCTCGTCAACATCAGCAACGGGTGGAGCACTGGCCGCTGTATCATTTGCATCAACCGTGTTCTCGGCATCCCGCATAACGCCCCGTTCTTCTGCATCATGGTCCTGCCTATCGGAACTGGGCTGCGCCCCATTTGTGCCGGTATCTGTATTCGCTTGCGCCGTACTCGGTGAAGCATCACTCGAGCCTGCCGTCTTAACCCGCTCGACAATCAAAGCCAGCATGACAAAGTCAACCAGGAAGATCAGCACGTCAAACGATAAAAGCCGGAACACCGGCGCTGGCTTCTGCCCGATGAAGTCGATAAACAGCCCCCCGTGCAGATACCCACGCGTGTTCTCGCCGGCCTCGGGGTGTACGAAGAATGCGTGGAAGATCATGCAGAATAGGTTGCTGGCGATGATGGCGCCGACGAATGGCTGGTTGCGTGTTGGGTCGAAGGGTGACGCTTTCGGTGTGAAGAATATCAACTCCACCACGGCGCGGATGGCAAATAATATGATCGAACAACTGTGTCAGAACGGGGTCAGTGTCTCTGTCGTCGCATGAAGGGTCCAGCTCGACTCGCGTCCGCGACGAGGTTGTCATCGCGAAAGAAGGGCGCAACTTACTCCATATAGTACAGCGCAGATAGCTCGCAGTAGATAAGAATATCCAGATCCCGCAGCAGCTTGTCAATACAGGCAATCTTCGCGGCGTTCTGGAGTTTCTTCACGCGGCTGTCTATGCCGCTGCCGCTGCTGCTGGCGGGTGCTGACGACCCCGGCTCCGCGTCGTCGAGGGCGATTCCAGACACGTCAGCGATGTACTCCGCATCTCGAAAGGCATCGACGTCGGTCATAGGGGGTCATGGGGGCGTGGACGGGTCCCAATCGTGGTCGTCCAGGCGGCTTGGGGTAAGTGGTGATAAGATGTGGAGGGAACAGGAGCCGCGGACTTATCTCGGGCCGACCACGTGCATGGTATGCTGTCTTGGCTTAGATATCGCTCTTCAACATCACATTATTTACAGCTAGGATCTACCGGGGGTGTTTCATTTAGGAGGCTCTCTAGCTATACTGATGCTGGCCTTATGTAAGGCCAAGCTCAGCATAATGAAGTGAGTACTTCGCTACTGAAGATAGAATTCCATCATGGGCTACCCGCTCAACGCACATTGGGAACTTCCCTCACCACATACTTTCAGAGACGTAAACGCAGATACACTCGGGATCAGGGATTCACATCGTAATAGCTTGTTTGCGTCTCATTTTCAGAGAGCCCTCAAAGACCACCAGAGAATTGCCACAGATTCCTCTTGGGACCTCTTGAAATGTTGTCGATATACTCAACAGCATCTCTCGAACAGCGAAAGGCCACAAGCAGCTTTGCAGCACAAAGTGATGCATCTCGCTCTGGGAATTGACCGATCTCAATAGCTGTGTACTGTTCAGGCACAGCGGGGCTGATTTCGAACAGATGGATGCAGGTATCGATGGAGAGAGGACAGCGAGACAAGAACGCCTGTTGTTGGTGTTAGCAAACCACCTGCAGCACACAGCCAACAGCGAAAACCGATGCGCAGGCAGCTCAATTCAGGATATGCAGGAGACATATTCTCCGCGCGAGCAAATTAGCCAGGCACAGTCACGCTTTGGCGCTCCTTCAAGTAAGAACTTCCCAAAGATGAGACATTTGCCGTGGAAAATCGTCGTACTCGCCAATCAATCTGTTAATGTCAATGTCAAGATACCAGCTTCGAAGCTTGGCCGCTTCCGTCCCCAACATGGGGCCAAAGTGGCGGAGTAGCAAGATACTCTTCGGCTCTTCGAGCCACTTGGCAAACACGGAAAGGTGTCCAGCCCCGGGGATCAACCATTCCCCCGCTGACGCGCAGGATTAGGCAGACAGAACAACGACGACAATACGAGCATTCCCGGAGCGGACGATCCGAGAGGAGAGGCTCAATTCACGTGTGGTGGGTCTTCACCGCCAGACGGGCATGTGGATCGGGTGTGAATTCCCCCGGAGATGTCCCCTTTGAAGGGTGCTGTAAGGCTGAACAGAGAAACATTCTGAACGATAGACCGTTGAATGGAGGAGCCGGGGATTGACTTTATGGGTGATCCAGGGAAATCGACTCTGAGAATATATGAGAGAATTGCTGACGAGGCAAAAGTTTTCAGGCGAGACCCCTGGTTAGTCGAACTCTTGTGGGCGTGAGGCTCTCAAACGGAGAGATCAGTCTCTCCGCGGGTCCCGGGCCTTGTTCCATTCTTAGAAACGGTATCTTACCCCGGGGAACCATGTGCTCATACTCGATCGGGAATGACAAGAAAGCACACAGCCAATCACGGATGGCCTATTGCCACCCAACATACACCTGTTACCGTAATTACCAAAAATACCACCAACGACTCAGCCATCGCCGTCCATCCCCTTTTTGGAATAGCGCCGTTCGTCTATCAGGCAGACATCCAACGCGCAGTCGTCGGTCTTCGTCATCTTCCTCTTCCTCCCTCAACGCCTGGTCTTTCGATGACCTGTCTTCCTTCCAGCTGCCACGATTCTCGTTCTTCTTCTATACTATAGTCGCTTCTTCAACTCGCCATTCCCCCGTGATTCTCGACTGTGGAGTGTTCTCTGTTCCCACGCCCCGCTTTGTTGGTATAGATTGCCTGGATACTCCGACGTCTGTTGATCATTATATTTATCGACTTCATCATCACTTCGTCGGCATTGCTGTTTCTCATCTGCACAATCGCCGCTGGCTTATTTCGTGGGTGCAACGCTGGTTGACCTCGAGTGAACTTGTATTTTCGCATCTGTTTCTGGCCCCGAACGACCCTCAACCCACCGGCCCACGACTCGTCTCCAGCTGCGTCCCCAGCTGCATCTCCAGCAAGGCTTTGGTTCATCCCAGAGGGCCAGTGGGGGTCTTATTTATATGAGCGAAAGCTCGCTTCCCAACTGCGTCTCCGTTGAGCTGCCTGAGTCAACTCGACCGCACGTCATCTCTTGGGTTCAGGTGCATCATTCTCGGTGAGTCATTGGGATTAAGCCAATCATTTTTGAAAGGCTACCCGCTTGGTTTCCTCATATGCAAACTAACACTGCATCCATTGAGAAATAGGCAGTCATGACTACCTCGCAGCTCGAATCTGTCCGGGCGCATCCGCGCCGGCGCCCTGCCTTAAACGCTGCTCTCCCCACCTTGGTGACCGAGCCACAAGCTGGCTCTTCGAAAATGCCACTCCGGAAAGGAGAGACGTTCAACACGCCTACCACCCCATCCACTGAACGTGACCCTGTACTTAACATCCGTTCTCTGCCCCGTCGAACCCCGACTTCCCTGGAGGCTATTGCTGCTAGCGAGCAGCGCATGACCTCCCTCCTTGGACGCTTGACTCTAGAGTCTGAGGAACAGCAATCGGAGTCGTCATCGTTAGCGGATGCCAATGAGGCCTGGAACGATCTTTCTTTAGACGCTCAGAAGATGCGTACCTCGCACTCTCATGGCTCGGACAGCGGTCTTGGATCATCCGTTAGTAGCGTCACTGACTCTGGATCCGACGAGGAGAAAGGTAATTTCCACCAGCACTGGCAGCTTTGGGTGACGTGTTTGCTAACGCTTGAGAGTTAGTCAATGAGGATGCACAGCTAGAGGCCTCTGCAATCACTTCTTCTAAACCCACCTTTGAACCGACGACTTCTGCACAGAGACAGCTGAGTCTCACTGCTTGCAAACAAATCGAACGCTATATTCTCCTCCCTATATTGAAGGAATCCAAGTTGAAACCATTTCATACATTGGTGCAAAGCGTGCCTCGTCGCATCGTGAATAAGAAGATCGTCTGTCTACGTGACCTGGAAAGGACTCTTCTGTGGCTCGCACCGGTAAGGATTTTCTTTATTTGTATCTCCATTGCCCTGGATCTGCTACAAAGCCGTGAATGCTCGTCCTCAATTGACTCGCCGTGAATTGGAACCCTAAGCCCCATTACGGGCTAGCGCCGAGCTCAATTCGGGGCGCTAAGCCCGATATGGCTGACAAGGGCATTCTCATTCACGGAGTGGACGTCTTGAGGCTAGCAAGCTGTCCATTAACGTCTCGTGCCATTAACGTTCTACGCGTATCCACGTGGGCATTAACGGCCAATGGGTCTATTCCCGAAATGGGACGAACCGACCATCATTAACGGCATATTCCGTGAATGGATTCGAGGTCGAGTCCATTAACGGCCAGCACTATATTCCGTGAATGGGGCTGACATGCTTAAATACCCAGAAATCCTCGAGTTCTCGCACTTCCTATCTTCAGTTCTGCGAGTTCACCATTCAGTGTCTACACACAACAGTCTCTCACCTCAACGTCCACGAGCAGAGGCTGCCCTCTGATCGCCCTTACACCAACGGATACTTCCTTGACCTAGTATCCCAAGTTCGACGATACGCAGCCATGGTCCAAGCTTCCCGTGATGCGGCCCAGGCGGCCAAGTCAAGCGAAGAGGAGGCCAAGGATATTATGTATGTGTTGCAATTGATTCATTGCCTGCGGCTTCATGTGAATGAATTGTTGACGGTGTTACAGGATTCCAACCATCAAACTCGAGGGTGGTCTGTCCCAGAACGGGCGTCCGGCTGAGCTGGTTGTGACCGAGGGCTCAACTTCCACGTCCTTGGCTACCGGCAAGACTTATGATCCGGAAAGCCCCCCTCTTCTCTCCAAGCGTGAAATCGGCATCGACGAAGATGATGAAGCGGACGAGGGTGTTCTGCGCTCCATGGCCCGCCGCAAGAAGAATGCCCCGCCAATGGACATCAACCAGAAGTGCGACTACTGTGATAAGGTCTTCAAGCGTCCATGCGATCTCACCAAGCACGAAAAGACCCACTCGCGCCCTTGGAAGTGCACCGAGCCTACTTGCCGATTCGCTCAGCTTGGCTGGCCCACCGAGAAGGAGCGCGACCGCCATGTCAATGACAGGCACTCGGAGACTCCAAAGCTGTTCAAGTGCAAGTTCCAGCCATGCACGTATGCCTCGAAGCGCGAGAGCAATTGCAAGCAGCATATGGAGAAGGCCCACGGATGGGTCTACATTCGCTCGAAGAACAATGCTCGTGGTGGTAGCAGCAAGTCTAGCTCCTCCGCCCAGCCCGGCACTCCGAGTGCGGCATCCACTCCAACTTCCAAAGTCGCTGATATCTCGACACCCATCTCCGGCCACAGTGCTTCCCCTCCTCCGGTTCCCCTGTTCTCCGGCCCGAATTTCAACTTCAACGACCCGCCCGCGCCTGTGCGCAACGAGGACTTCCCTCCGCTATTCGAGTCCTCTCCCTTCGCTGGTCCGTCCACTGGAATGGGTGATGACCTGACCTTGTTCCCAACTTCGGCCAACCTCGAGGCTTTCCAGGCCCAATTCCAGGCAGGTGACCCCAATGGTCTTATTCCTGCTTTGGAGATGCACCGTCAATCAATGAACTCCATGTCCGTTCCCTCGGCCAACTCGGTCCCCGATCTGATGGGAGCATCGATGTCTTTCGATGGATCACCCCAAGACAACAGTCTCAACTTCGACATGGAGTGGAGTCGCCTGGACATGCCCCCGATGCAGGAAGACAACACTACGATGAACATGCAGTTCGCCAATGGCACCAATGGGCTCGCGCCGTACTCTGGCAACCAGGCGATGAACGCCGCCCAGAACTACATGAACTACGAAGCCAATGGCAAGGTCTCGGGCCTCTCTCCCAATGCACAGGGGAGCCTGATGCTCTACTCTCCTGCTTCTGGAGCGGCTGACGAGCACTTGAACCAGCACGAGTATGTGGCCCAGCATGCGGGCAATGACTTCACCCTCTATGACCAATTCCGCATGCAAGCTTCCGCTGCTCCTGCCCGGGCCTCTATTCGCCAGTATGCCCAGTCCACCCAGATGTTCCCGCCTGCTCGGCAGGATTCCATGTTCGGGGACGTTCAGTCCTGGGCCGAGGATCCCCACCAGGGTACCGGCTCCCAGCACGGACTGTCCGACGTGGATCTGGGGTACATGGGCATGAAGTAAGGAGCGGGCTTCCCACTTCGTGTTCTGAGTTCATTGAACTCATACTTTTGTCGAGCGATGAAATGAATGTTTTTGAGCAATCGGTGTTGCGTGTCTGGTTTCGAGGTCCTCCGGTGGCTACTCTCTCCATCGATTGAGTGCAGCTGCTGGAGGGTCCCTCGGTGTACGCCGTTCTCTTCAGATTGATCGGCTGCTGAGGGACCCTTCGGTGTACGCTGGGCTCCCTTGAATCGTAAGTGGCTGCCGGAAGACCTCAGGATTTATGAGTATCTTCGTTTTCTTTTTATCATTAGGATTCAATTCAATTGAAATTTACAGAACTCCTTGGACACGTTGTAGAATTGCCGGATGTCACACGAATCTAATGACAGTAGAGATGAGAAAGTAAGAAGATCAAACCTTCAACTGGCCACTTCATCTGAATATAATCGAGCCTTCTGGGCTTCCAGTCCATGCGGTTGACCAGCGACGATACAGGGTATAGCAAGATCGGGGACTATAACATCAGACTGGAGATCTTCCCGTCGGATCACCCCTCGAAGCATCCTCCACATGCGCCGTCCCTGTTTTCCCTTCCTCCTCCTTTTGTATGGCCAGCGCCTCTCGCTTCTCCGAGCCTCCTTCACACTCACCCGCTTCGACATAATCCACCCCACCGAAGATCTTCTCCATTCGTTCGAGAGAGACGCCCTTCGTCTCGGGGAGGATGAAGTAGACAGATAACTGTTGGTCGAGGATCAGTCATGTCTTGCAAAGCATGATGAACAACGGTTCAACACTCACCCCAGCAGCGACGTTAAGTCCGAACAACAGCCAATAACTGTGACCACCGACTTTGGCGTTGAACGAGGGCCACGACTGCGTTAACAGAATGAGCCAGCATGTTTGACCGAGCATGGATAGTCCAAAGCCCTAGATCGAACGTGGTGAGCTTGCGTCTCTCGGCAACTGATCAGAAAAAAAACATACCTTGTCGCGAACATGCTGCGGGAAAATCTCCGCGACCACCGCCGCAGCGATAGGACCGTTGGACCAGCAATAAGTCAAACCGACGATGAACAGCATCGCGACTTCCACGACGGCGGCGGCTTTGTTCCCGTTTGATGGGTATGCCGTGGTGAGACAGGACATGATTAGCAGAGCCAGGGACTGGATGGAGAAGCCTGCCAGGAGCAGACCGCGTCGACCGAACTTTTCCACTGTGAATGTGTTGACGAGGACAATGAACAGCTGCAGAACGGACTGGATGCCGTTGATGGCCAGCGCCTGGGAGCCAGAATTCCATCCGAGGCTCTGGTAGATGAGCGTGGCGTACATCGTCAAGGATGCAATACCGCCGCACTATGAATCGAATTCTTGAGTTTCTGATTCTCGTCTGTGTGGGTGTTTAACATACCTGTTGCAGACCAGCTGCATAAAACCCATACGCAAGACGTTTCCTCATACTCTTATCCTTCAGCAACCCCATATACCCGGGGTCATACTTCCTGCGGAACTCATAAGAAGCAACCAACTCATGAAACTCGTCTCGAATGCGTTCCTCATTCGGTGACCCAGACCTCAACCGACTCAGAACATGAAGAGACCGCTCCGGCGTCTCGGGATACTTCTCCAGCATGAACCGCGGGCTTTCGGGGTACCAGAACGAAACGACGATGAAAGCCAGCCCGATCGGAATCTGGACGATGTTGGAGATGCGCCAGGCGATGTTGTAGGGTGATTTGTGGAAGGACATCCCATAGCCGGTCCAGAAGGCGATTAGACTGCCTAGTTGGTAGCCGAACTGGGCGACGGTGCCGACGAAACTACCGCGCAGTTTGGTGGGGGCGCATTCGGCGACGTAGAGGTTTGTGGCGATGTACACGCATCCGAAGCCGAGTCCGCTGGGCGGTTGTCAGTGCTGGTTTGGTTTGTTATTTGGGGTGGATAGATCGAGAACGTACGTCAGGAGTCGTCCTAGGATCAGGACGCCAAAGCTGTTAGGGACGACCTCGACAATGCTGAAGCGGGTGAGTTTCCGTGTTAGACTGTTGAAGAATGCGTACTTACACTCCGATGATCATGATGCAGATCGAGATGCGCAGAGCCCATAGACGACCGAGCCATCCGGCGAGCGAACCTCCCAGCCAGATCTGGGCCAGTCCTATGACCAAGTTAGCGACAATATTTCCACTGGTATAGATGAGAACCCACCAGTCATTGCCCAAGGAATCGTGGCAACCAGGCCCGATTTATTGGCGTCGATGTTATAGTAGCTAATGAATTGCTTGTCCGCCAGAATGACGGTCATGATACCAGCATCGTACCCATTGAAGCAGGTACAAAAGACCATGCCATACAGCAGCAATGCCGCAAAGCTAAGCAGTCAGCTCTCTCATCCTCCACAATCACAGACAAGTATGGGATACTCACCGGTCATCTTTAGGAAGAAACTTCTCCAGCAGACCCATCTTGACTCAAGCCGTCAGCATTCAGAAGGGTCCAAGATCAGGGCATGATGTGTCTTTGCACGCGGCGTTTATTCTCCTCTTACTATATATGCACTAACGGCGTAAAGCCGAGGATGCTTTCGGAACCCCACATGTATACTTTCGAGTGTGGCTATTCCCAAATTGGCAGGCGTGGGGTTTCCCCGGGCTGTCTGAAGCTTAACCACCGGAATTTGCGGGGGGCCGAACGGCCTAAACGCTTGAACTGAATGTCACCTGCTTCATCCCCGGAGTAGTGTTCGACTGTCCACTCTAGAAAGGGTCAGATTGACTGTTGTTGTTCCTGAAAGGCATGGTGATGTGATAGGGATGTCGTCTTCCGATGAGAACAGACCTTCAACCAAACTATACCTGGCACACCTCTTAATGGCCATCTACGTGACATCCAAGGTACCGAAGAGGTCTATATGATGCCCCGCCAGCACTCCGCCGGAGTATTACCCCTTCAATCCAAACCCATCCCGCAGGAATCCCGAACATCAGCAGAGATAACCCGCCGCAGGGGCCTTTACTAGACCCAAGAACCATCAAACAGGGTCGCACCAACTCCGATGACCAGCGTCTCTGACAAAACTACCCCTCGATGCTGAATAAAGACAGAGTATAAGAAAGCGAGGTCGACCAGGGTCAAGGCCATAGATCGAACCCAGTCCCAGCGAAATGGAATACCCACAAGAGAGCTTCGTCGCGACAATCTTCGCCCCGGGCTCCTTCTGGGCTCGCCGGCGCGAGGTCGTCCGAAGCCAGACCCTTCGACACCAGCTGGCAATGCTCAAGCAGACTGGTCGTTATGACGCGTTCAAACTGCAATGGCATCCAAGTTACTCGAATCCACCTACCGTTTACCCCATCCCGAACCATCTCTTCTGGGACTCGGATGTGGCCAAGTGGATTGAAGGAGCGTGCTACCTGCTCATGGACCAGTTTGATGCTGAGATTGATGCTGCTGTTAAGGAGCTTGTGCAGATGATAAGGGGTGCGCAGCAGCCGGATGGGTATCTCAATATCCATTACTCGGTTGTTGAGCCTGGGAAGCGCTTTACCAATTTGCGGGATATGCATGAACTGTTTGTCTCCGGTGCCAGAGTCATTATTGCTTGATATAGTGTTAACAGAGTCCTCGTGTAGGTACAACGCCGGCCATCTGATCGAAGGTGCTCTCGCCCACTATCTTTACTACCGCAACGACGAGATGTTGGCGCCAATCCTGAAGTACGTGGATCTGCTTGCTGCTACTCTCGGAGACCAAGAAGGCCAGATCCCTGGGTACCCTGGTCATCCGGAGATTGAGCTCGCTCTCCTACGCTTGTACAAGGTGACTGGCGATCCCAAGCATTTGAAGCTGGCTCAGTTCTTCATTGAAGAGCGCGGGAATCCCCGTGGTGGGAAGCAACAGCGGCATTACTATGATGTCGAAGCGGCTGCACGAGGTGAAAGCGAACATTTCCTGCCTATGTACTATCCTGCTGCGAGGAGTTATTGGTATGTACATCTGAAGCCTGGCACTAAGTGAAAAGTGCTTGATCCTGATAATCTCGTCCAGGTACCAGCAAGCCCATCTCCCAATCGTTGAGCAGCCAACGATTGAAGGACATTCCGTTCGAGCCATGTACCTCCTTACAGCTGTTGCGGATTTGGTTCGCATCTGTGAGCCTGGCAGTGATATTGGAACGACCTACCTGCCAGCTGTGCACCGGCTATGGTCGAACATGGTGGAGAAGAAGTCCTACGTCACCGGTGGAATTGGTGCCATGAAGAAATGGGAAGGCTTTGGCATTGACTACTCCTTGCCTCACGGCACCGATGAAGGAGGTTGCTATGCCGAGACTTGTGCGGCTATTGGAGTGATGATGCTGGCCGAGCGTCTCTTGCAGGTATGTATCTCGCCTGGATTTCTGGATATGGCAGTGGCTCACATCATTACAGGTAGAACTAGACAGTCACTACGCCGATATCATGGAGCTGTGTCTGTACAATGCCGTCCTCACGGGAATGAGCCTGGATGGCAAGGCCTTCACTTACGTGAACCAACTGGCTTCGTCAGACCAGGACCTTTCCCAGCGCCACGAGTGGTTCGAGTGCGCTTGCTGCCCGCCGAATGTAACCCGAAACCTGGGCTTCCTTGGAGGCTATTTCTGGAGCCACACTGTCCAGGACCGGAGCGCTGTTGTCAACGTGCACATGTACAGCTCTGCCACCCTCAACCTCCAAGTCGGCGGCTCCGCGGTGCGGATCACACAGAAGACCGACTGGCCGTGGAATGGGGACGTTGACTTTGACATTCGCACTGAGGGCGCACCAGTGGATGTGCAGTTGCGTTTGAGGATCCCTGGATGGGCGAGATCGTGGGAGGTAAGCTTGTTCAAGCCCGTTATCAAGATGCGCAAAGCTAACTCCCCTGTCACAGATAACTCCTCGTCCAGACCGGCTTGATGTCCAAAATGGCTATCTATACCTAAGCGTCGAGTGGCTGCAGCAACATCTTCAGTTCCGCCTTTCTTGCCCTATGCAGCCACGCATTGTGCGCCCCAATCCTCTGACCATGCAGCCCGTGGCATACGTCACTCGAGGTCCGATCGTGTATTGCGTGGAGGATGTGGATCATCCATGGGAGCAGCACCACTTCAAGGTAAGATGTCGACACGCAGAGAAGACGGGAGATGCTAAATCGAGATATAGAACACAATCTTGGATCCCAAAGCTTCTTTGAAGGAGGAGCCACGCTCTCAGCCTGATCCGTACGTGGCCATTCTCGCTGAGAAGGGTGCTATAGGCGAGCTTGACACTTCGGCATGGAGCCGACAGATCGTGGCTGAGGATGAGCAGAAAGCCACTGGCGAGGCAAGAGACTTGTGCTTCATTCCGTACTATCTCCGCGCCAACCGTGGAGGTAAAGGACAGATGCGAGTTGGGCTTCGAATTCTGTAGATAAGATCCTATGCGGTGGGCATTAGAGCCAAGGAGATCCGCAGTAGGCAGAGACAATATAGAGCGCACAGGCATATAGAAGACAGCGAAGAGGGTTCTGTGAGATATTTTGAGAAGATCCACGCGTGACGATCATCGGTAAACTTATTTATCTCAAACTGCAAACTGCCGCAGGTGACGACATCGTCTCCCCGCCTTTGCTCTTCTGCCTTCTTTCTTCTACTCTCTTCCCTTGTTCCTCAATTCTGTCATCTCAGCTTACCTCCGCCCAGAAATTATTTCTCAAGATCTTGTTCCATTTATCACGCCAGACTTGACATCGGCAGAGATTTTCACGCCGCGAGCTTCGCCAAATCCGCCGACGGGGCTGTGGTCAGCCGCTATCGACTCTCGGCGTCAACAACGCCCAGGCAGACGAATTCCCCCCGCTCACACATATACCTTGGCCACCAGGGAACAAGGCTTGCGCTTGTTCTCTCAAGGTACGCTTGACACTGTCAGCTATGACGGACGTGCACTCGACAGATCCCGCATTCCCCAACGGCGGGGAGAGCGGAGCTACATCGGCAGTCCCGCCGGGACAGATTCTGACAGGGAAGCAGGAGCATTGTAAGGCTGATCTGTTTTTACATCTTCTGTCTGTCTGATCGCTGACACCATCTGCATCTTGCAGATCTCAAGCGCGAGCTCATTGCACGCCAAGTGCGCGATGAGATTTCCGAGTTGAACTCCCCCACGGCCCTACAGCGATTCGGTGCGCCCTTTCGATCCGAATTTGGCGAGGTTGCCCCCGTCGATTCGGAGCTTCCTATACTCCGGTATATCTTCGTCCACCATGTTCGCAATTTCCCTTTCCTCGACCAGGCACGCGAGAAGGAGTTTTGGCAGGATAAGCTACAAGTGGTGGGTCCAATTCTTGCTCGGACTGAGAGACACAATGATGGATATTGACAGGCGGACAGTTTCTGGAGTCCTTCGCCAACAAGCATGTCTCGTCATCTGAGGACCGTCTGGAGGAGACCAAGCGTCGCAAATTGGCACGGAAGTGTGAGAAGCTCGTGGAGCTGATGATGGTTTCAGGCGTGCCGACTGCGTCGGGGTATGAGGAACGGATCCAGTTCTCAGAGATGGAGGTCGTCGATCGTGGGGCTAATGATAAGGGCCTGCTGGTCAATATGCCCGAGGGCAATTCCATTAATGGCTGGGATGTCAATGTCGCGGCCGTACGAGTTACCTCTGTGAAGCGGACGGTCCGATACCACCCGCACGCAGAATTCCTCATTCGTGTTCGTCGAGATGGCAAGGAAGACATCCATGTCGGTCGGAGATATGGCGACTTTGTCAAAATGCATCGGAGACTGCGCACTGAGTTCCCAGGCAAGCACTTGCCACCCCTGCCCCGCAAAAACAAGTCATCGACCACCTCCAGCTGGTTTGGGTCTGCAGATGATGATAACTCCTCGGTTTCATCTATCTCGACCCAGGATGCGAACGTTGCCGAGGAAAGAACCTCCACCACCGGCCGCACACTGGCTCCTGGTGGGCTCCACCACTCGAGATCGCGAAGCTCGATGCGGTCATCCAAGTCACCCCGCGCATCAGGGGAGATCTCGAGAGAGACTGTGCTGTATCGTGAGGAGCAGCGGGTATCACTGCGTGCCTTTCTTCGTACTCTCTTGCAGAATAAGCGCATTGCCGAGTCCAAGTCGATGGAGGAGTTCTTAACTGCGGAGCCCATTACACTGAACGAGGAGGAGTTGACTGATGTGCAACGACGCAAGGAGATGGATGCCGTTCGGATTGAGGAGCAGAAACGCTTCTACGAGATTGCGAGACAGCGCGCCGCGGAGCTGGATGTCTACATGGAGAGATTCCGGAGAGACATCGTCGAGAGCAGTAGGTCTTCTTGTGACTCTCGCAATATACGATGCTAATGTGATGCACAGATGGATTGACAAAGCTTTTTGCCGAGATCAAGGAAAAGTCCTGCATTGAGGAGCTCAGTCCGCAGTATCTGAAGTTTGCAGAGTGGCTCCGTATTGAAGTCGCCGCGACTATTTACCATGTCTTCCTGGCCGAGGATAATTCGCCAGAGCTGTTTGCCCAGTTCAAGAGGATTCACGGACTCGTTCCCTATACTTTGCTGAAGAATGTGATTCGCATTGCCAACCCCGCGGCCGTCATGACTGGTGTACTCGATCTGTTCATGGCCCAACCGTTTGGCTCGCGCTCCTTGCTTCAGCGAATCTTCTCTTTGACTCTGAACGACAGCATCAAGGACTTCCAAAAGTCGATCACATCTGTGGCTGCGAAGGTGGACGATGCCGTCCTCACGCAGAAGCTGAAAGCCTTCGTGGATGCCGACGAGTCAATCAAGAATGAAATCCGTGATGAGGCCCAGTCGGAAGACACCGATCTCATCGTGACTATTCTTCGGTCAGACTTATTGTCGCCAGAGCTGAATGCCGAGCAAGTCGGCAAGGTGTTTAATGGCTGGGTGGCCTGGAACAATGCCATTGACAATGTCGACGTGGAAATGCAACAAGGCGCGCAATGGTTCGCCAACATGAAACAACTCCTCAAGCTCTATACTCGGCAGCGCGATAAGGCTATGATGCTCAGCATTGTCGAGGAGCCTGTCACTCTGCAGCTCTTCCGTGACCTGTTCACCATCTTCTACGAGCCACTTGTGCGGGTGTACAAGTCGGCCAACGTGTACAGCAGCATCACGGATTTCGCCGAGTTCGCTGACGACGCAATCTCCGTGATCGAAAGTGCCCAGCGCCAGGATGCTTCGGCGGACCCGAATCAGACAGTGCAGGCTTTCATCGATCTGTGCGCCCGCCACGAGCACAACTTCTACAAGTTCATTCACGAGGTGCACCTGCACGACAACGGACTTTTCCAGTCTCTCATGTCATGGATCGAGGATATCCTTGAGTTTCTGCGTAAGGGTCCCAAAGGCGGCAAGCTTGACATGAACGCTTTGTTCCAGGGTGCTATGGGTGTGGGCCAGATTGATAAAGATCTTGCCATCGCCGAGATCGATGCTTTGATAAAATGGCAAGAGGATCGCAAGAGGTGGCATTTGAGCAAGACGCGCCAGAAGATGGCTGCTGAAGGTACTGCCAATGAAACCATCCCGGGGGCGACGACCTTCCGAGGTAGTGATTTTGGTCTCGATGAGGTACGTTTATCTCTTTCGCACCCAACGTTACTAAATGCCAGGTACTAACCTTTCAATCAGGCTGATCTTGAAGATCTCGCCATATCTGACGAAGCCTCCGACTCATCTGACGAAAACTCAGACGATGACGAGCTAGAAGATCCCATCGCCGTTGAGCGTCGCCGGCGCGTGAAGAAGCAGGATCAGCTCCGTCGCACAGCGGGCGAACCAGTCAAACCCGAGGTGCACGAGATCCTGAAATTGAAAGACCCGTTTGTTGTGATGCTTCGCTACGTTCTAGCCGATTAGACGTGCTTTGCTTGTGCGGCGTTCAGTTTGCTGCACTCACCTCTACACGATCATTTGCATTCTACACTGTATTCGCTTCATGATAATACCGTCATTGCTCGAGATCGCTACGCATGGTACCGCGTTACTGGGTGATAGAATCGTTTTCGACAATCGGCGCAGTGTCATACATTAGTTACATAGAAAGGAATGGCTATACATGATGAACTCGCGACATACGCAAGCCTGGACAAGACAATGATGCGCTCCCTACATATAGGGTCCAATGTTGACATCGAAGTAACCCTTCTCAGCAAGATGATTCTCCAGCACCGCAGCAACCTCATCACGACCATATTCCTCCGCAACATCCAGCGGTGTCATCCCGTCAATCTCATCTCCCAACATTGGGTCAAGCCCCTCAGTCCCGAGTAAAGCCTCCGCTGCCTCCAAATTTCCAAAAGCCGCCGCCAGATACAATGGCGTATGCGTGTTGTCGTCCGGGCGATTTGGATCTGCCCGTCTCGACCCTGATAGGAGAATCCGTATGATATTGGCCTGATTCTTCGAAGCCGCAATTCCGAGAGCTGTCGTTCCGCGCGAATTGCCCCGCTCCATATCAACGCGGTCACATTCCACCAGGGCCTTGACGATTTCTGCACGGCCGTCTTTCGCGGCGCTGATCAGCGGCGTGTCGTGTTCCCAGCTGTCACTTAGATTCGGGTTCGTCTTCTCCCATCCACATAGATACCGAACAACCTCCACACGGTTGCGCTCTGCGGCGATGGAGAATGCACCCCGGCCGTGACCATTTTCATCCGCCCCGTTCGGGTCGAGTTTATCGCCGAAGTACTCGACCATATATTTGACCATATCGAGGGAGCCCGTCATCGCAGCGTAGAAGAAGATATGCTGACAGTGCTCGGCCCTGTCGTCCCCGTCCAGCATCAACTGGACATGAGCTGCAAGTAACAGAGACGTCTCCTCGATATCTGTCGTCGCGGCTCGCGCCAAGGGCGAGACGCCCTGCTGGTTGGTGATACGCGGGTCGGCATGTCCCTTTTGGAGGAGGACGGTGATGAGGTGTGGACTATCGATGACGGCATACATGAGTGGCGTCTGGCCCCATTTATCCTCGAGATTGACATTGACGCGGGGGTCGTTCAACAGAGTCCGCACGACGCTGGAGTGGCCCTGCATGAGGGCCCAAGACAGCGGAGGCCGGATGTATTTCCTGTCTCGACTGTTCGGGTTAACTTCTTCAATTTCCAGGAGCGTTTGCAAAACGTCCACGCTCCCGTGGAAAGCGGCTAGCAGGAGAGGGGTACAGCCTTTGATGCGTCGGTCTGCGTCCGTGACGGCCTGGACGTCCGCGCCTGCGTCGATGGAGCGTTTGGCTGTGGACTTCTTGTCATGGGTTGCTGCCCATGTTAGAGAAGCATTGTGGTCTGTCACATCACGGTTGTAGAGGCGCGTATTGAGGAGGTCGTAGAAGAATTTGTTTGTTCTTGCGAGGGCGTTGAGGTCTGTGAGTGATGCGAGGAACTCTGATACGGAGATCAGGACTTCGGGTGGTAGGGTGGTCTGGATTGATTGTGTTTGTTGGGCCATATTATGGGCAGTTCCAATGGAATTTCAGGTATAGTCTCTGGTGTCGGTTCGATGATGGAGAGACGGGGATGTCGCTGCTGTTCAAAGGATTGGTCTCGACGTGGGGTTGAAGTCAATTGAATGGAGGCAGCTGATTGTGTCTCGTTTCTTGCTCGCTTCCGCTGGTATCTTTCTCACCTAGCAGTGATCGTGTCACACTAGCATAACGAGATGATGGTAGACAACCCCTGAAACCAAGAAACTTTGAGCTGACCCCAGTTGCGACTCTGGTCGCGGTTGATCTCCCGATGCGGGGGACTTGGGAGAGAATCGACGCATTGTAAGCCATTTTGAAGAGCATCCCAAAGATTCTGGCAAGGTATATGCAAGAGAATGAGCGATGTAATTTCTGAAAGATTCAAAATTGCCATATGAGAGCAAAAGAGGCATGAAATGCGCATGTAGCAATGCAATTTTGACGCGTTTGGACCAAAGTATGCGACGATAAGATAAACGATAAGACCCCAAGTTACCAGGGCGACAACGGACGTCAGCGGCATAACGTTAATTCAACTATTCAATTACTTCTACCACAGTCTACATAGCCCTGGAGACCATGCAACCATGCAATCTCCAAGAAAATTCCCTGCACAGTCACCGCGCACAGCTGCCCCCTTGAAAGGGCTGTTCAAAGATGGCATCTGGCTGTGTAATTGCCGCGAACGGCTGCCAGCGGCTAATCGAGAGACGAAGAAGCCTGGCGCAAACCAGGGGCGAAGATGTAGGTCAACAAAATGGATCGATCCTACCGTGAAAGTGGCTGTGGACGCTCTTGCTAACTGATTTAGTCTACACCTGCCAGCAACTTCCAGGGAAACAATGCGGCTTCTTCCTCTGGGCCGACGATGCCCAAGCCCGCGAGAAGGTCGTGTTCCTCTCCAACTCTCGCTCAGAAGAGGACACACGCGATCCCTACCCCCGAACACCATCAAAGGCCCCTCGAGCTGGCGGTACCGGTCTACTCACACCTCAAACCGAGCGCCGAGTAATCGATCTCCCGCCCCGCCAAACCATGTCTCCGCCGAAGAGCGCAAAGGCCCGCATGATGGCCGAAGATATGGACGAGTTTGGCTGGGATGACGAAGGCGATACAGAAGAGCTCACCGAGATATTTGGATCCAGCCAGACGACCGAGCCTATCATGTCACAACCAAACTTCCACCCCGAGTCGCCTTACAAAGCCGCCCGCACACCGACAATGACTTCACCTGGCAAGCGCAAGCTAAATGAGTTTGCAAATGATACCTCCAGCAGTACATTATCTGCGATGGCAACACCGCTTTCCAGCCGCTCTACTGCCTCAAGTCGATTCCCCCCATCATCGGCGGAACTGTGCATGACCCCGACACCGAGCAAGTACCGCGACGTCCTCAGCACAGCTACGAGGGGCGAACCCTCAAATCTTGCCAAGGAGGTTGTTGACTTACTGGAAAAGCATGAAGTCGTACTGCCGAACCGTGCTCGTGACCAACTCATCGATCTGCTCGATCGTCAGGAGTTGAAGACCAAGGGGATCCGGCAAGCCCGGGACATGGCTCGCACAATCGTGAAGAAAAAAGACGAGGAGATCGCGAGTTTGAAGGAAAGATTATCGAATTTAGAAGCTCAGAGGGAGGTGGATCGGAGTGTCATCAATTCGATGAAGCTGTGATTGGTGATCCTGGCGATGAATGTCATCTTGTATGCCGGTTGTCATACCGGCATTGATGTATTCTTTCTGGCTGAGCATTCTGGATATGAGACGGGATATTTACGATCTTACGAACTTGCAACACTTCCACTAGCGTGTTTGTTTGTCTGTCTGACATTGAGCCTTAGCATAGTGCCCTCCAGTACATTGAGCTCCGTCCTAAGAGACACCTTGGCCAGACAGTCATCGATAATCGACCATAGAGTCAAATGTTTCATCTCTGTCAATAAGATCAACGGGCCGGTCACGAGGCCGAGTAACGACCAGACTATTAGCGCCATTACTCGTAAGTGGAAGGTGATGGCTAGTGGCATAATGGTTTCAAGACAATTTTTAAGGACATTGTGTCCGAAAGGACCTCTTAGGCCGCTCAGCTCCTACATCCATAATGGAAATCGTCATGATGCAGTGGGTATAAAAGGGCCCGGGCCCACTCGGAGTTCTCCGATTGGCTCCGCAAAACCTAGCCGCTACATAGCTTAAGGCTTAAATCGAATCTATATCTTGTCAGAATACTATACAACATAATAGAACATAGTAGAGGATTGCACCCGCCAAAAAATTTCCATCTTTTTTAGAGATGGGTTATTTCGTCAGCTTTTGCCGTATAAGGTTTTCTGTAGGCCGACCTTACTCTAATGACAGGTCACTATCTTCCTTGCCTATGCTGGCAATCCGAAGCTTTTTTGGGTCGCAGAACACTGTTCTTGACCTTTTTTGGCTTGGTAGGTTAGGTACCTAAGCCACTCTTTTCTGTTCCTATTTCACTCCCTTCTCTCGCTCTTCTCTTTCACTCTGACATCTATCTCTCTGCTTATAACGGACGCTTTGAACCTCAAGAAACCCCCTTCTACTTCGCCCCTCCTATCTTTATATCTTTTGATAGGCACCTTTTCCCCTCACTTTGTTCTCGCGTTGTTTGCTCCTCTCCTCTTTGCTTGCTTACCTTCTCGTTTATCTTCTGTTCCACTTTGCCTGTTTGCTCTTCGTTTTCTGGCTTTTCCCTACTCTTCTCTTACTCCCCTTCTTCTACATATACTCGCCCTCCACTCCTATTTGACACTCTTTCTCATCCACTTCCCTGACTCTCTCTAGCTTATCGCTAACCTTGCTCGTTTCATTCATTCTCTTATTCCCTTCTGGTTTTTGCTTCTCTGAAATCACAAAATGGCTACAATCGGCAAAGAGGATTTGAAAAGGGCAATTGCAAGCGCGGTGCGAGAACGCAGTGCGGTGTACCACGGGTCATTTGCGCTTAGCATCCATTGGGAGCGTGATGACACCAAGGCAAGACTCGACGTTGACCACTTCCAGGCCATTCTTAGCACCCTGAACCTCCCAAAGGCCGAAGTCTTATCATTATCGTCTAAGGACAAGACTCCAGGCTGGACATTTGGTGGCAAGCTCGGAAGTCTCTTTAGGGCGGCGGGAAAGTCTGACGGTAGGACGATCGCTTTCATACACTACGTTGGACATGGCATGGTCGTGAACGACAACCTCTTCGTCACTGAGACACCCAACGGCCGCAAATTCAATCTCGACTCATACATTAATCAAACCGTGGATGACATCTGCTTGCCTGGCGCAGAAAACACGGATGTTGTTTGGATTCTGGATTGCTGCTATGCTCATAAAGGCCACAGAGCTGTCGAGACGAGCGGTCGTATTGTTGAGATTATCTCAGCGACAAGCGAGACAACTCCGTTCGCACTTTTCTCGCCATCTATCACTTTGACCAGGAAGTTGAGGACCGAGATCGCCAAGCGGAAAGAAAACGGCCATCAAACCATGGAAATCGCTGAAGTGGTGCAAAGTTTGCGGGACAACAACCCAAAAGTTTGCCCATCCCACTCGCTCAAGAAAGGCGTGTCATCTGTCCGCTTGTCCCTTGGTGGTGTCTCAACCATCACACGGCGCACGACTGAACCTTTCCTACGAGTCGTCTTCACCGTTCGCATCGCAGAGAGCATGAGCCGTGATGATTCGGAAGCGTTTCTCCGATGGATTCAAAGTCTTCACTCAGACCATGCCATCACTCTTGATGCCATCTATGAGGCCAATTCCACACTTCTCATCCTCCAGAGCGCACAAGCTTTTTACTCAAAGCTTGCCGGAATTCAAGGCATCAATATTGTTTCTGAAGTGTCAAGCGTCAACCGACGCCCTCTACTCGACCAGCAGAAACAACAGCAGCCTCTGTCCCCCTCGACGAAGCCATTGAAGGAGAATATCAGATCTCCAAAGGGCTTCAAGGAATGAAATGCAAAGCCTGGCTGAACTCGTGCCGCCACATGTCATCTAGATCTAGCAGATAGATCACAATCCAGTTTCCTGCGCTCTATGAGATGCCACTTGACTGTACTCCGTAGTGGATCAACTATGGTAGTTATTTCACTTGCTTGAATATCAAAACAGCCCATTACCTGAGTAGACATAAAATGATTTTTGTAATACTACATGCCATACTATGTGGTTGTAGTCCTACCAAAAAGCACACCTTCAACCTTATTATTCAAAGATAGACTATTAACTTAAAGAAGCGTTTTTATAACCTTTAGCTACCGCTTTGCAGGCTACTAGTCAGAGATCTATCTTGAGGATTAGCAAATCTTTCGGTGAAAATATAAATGGCGTAGCACCTCGGTTTATACACGGCCGCAAAGTACAGATGATATGAAATAAATACTAGACCACACTACACAGGGTACAAGAGGTGCCTACATAAATAGAGGAAGGTTTATAAAGCACAAGTTGGAGCCCTATAGTATTACAAAATTCCTTGACATCTGGATGGTCATACTTGATCATCAGGCATTCGATTCGGGGAAGTTTATACCTGAGGATCTTGATGGAACCCTGGAGGATCCTTGATTATCACCACGTGCCGATAAGGAAAGCAAATTATCGAGTCCAACACGACTTCTCCGCGACCCTAATCACACGACAAGAGTTCGCAAGCCAATTCTTTCCCTCGATGGAGTCCACCAGCGACGTCCGCCAAAACGCACCTCGCGAACTCCCCGCCATGTTCCGCCCACCCGTCAACCGCGCAATGCGCACTCTCGACCGGTCATTCTTCCGCAAGACAGTGCCCGTCTCCGCCGCAAAGGTGTACCAGAACTTGGAGATTTCGCGCGTTCGCAAGGAGCTGAGTGGTAGTCGGGAACTTTTGGTTCTGCCGAGGTTGAATGTTGTGCGTGAGATTAAGGATCAGGACGGAGCTATTAAGAAGGCGCTTTTGCTGCGGGAGGATTTGAAGCATGATGGTGAGTTGGATTGTCTGAGTATTCGCGTGGTGGAAGCACAGGCTAATGCGACTGTAGATAAGTCGACATGGTCGCCTATACTCAACGAGCTAGTGGAAAAGGGAACTGTTTCTGTGGCGCCTTATGATTTGGTGCTTGAGTATGACTATTGGACATATGGTATGGTCCTCGCGTTCGTCGGTGTCTTGAGTATTAACTTGTACCAGGTGATATTATTACAGCCATTCTGCCGGAGCGAGAGGAGCAAGAGATCCCTCAGGGTTTTACACAAGTCGGGCATGTTGGTAAGTCTGCCAGACTAAAAAGCAGACAGGCCATAGCTGATCAGATAGTGCACCTCAACCTTCGCGAGCAGTGGCTCCCCTATAAACACCTCATCGCTGAGATTATCAAAGACAAGAACCCCGGCACCCGCACCGTCATCAACAAGACAGAAGATGTGGGCTCGCACAGCCAGTTTCGTACCTTCCCATTCGAATTGCTGGCCGGTGAGAATGATCTGAACGTTATCCAGCATGAACAAGATTGCGAGTTTCGATTTGACTATTCTCGCGTGTACTGGAACAGCCGATTGGAAACCGAGCACCGCCGGCTCGTGGAGAAGTTCGAGCCTGGTCAGATGGTCTGCGATGTGATGGCTGGTGTCGGCCCCTTCGCTGTGCCTGCAGGACGGAAGCGCATTTTTGTCTGGGCCAATGACCTCAACCCGTATGGTTACGAGGTGATGCAAGATGCCATCCCACGCAATCGTGCCCAAGACTTTGTGACTCCCTTCAACCAAGATGGCCGGGACTTTATCCGCTTTGCAGCCAAGTCCCTCCTGGAGTCAGATCCAGTGACCGTCACTATTACTCCGAAGCCGCGCAAAGAAAAGAAGAGAAAGGCTGATGGCAGCCAGGGTGATCAGCAACCCCTGCCACCACCTCAACAATATACCCGCCCATCTGTTGTTGACCACTACGTGATGAACCTACCTGCTACAGCCATTGAATTCCTCGATGCTTTCCAGGGCCTATACACTGGGAAGGAGGCCCTCTTTACCCCACGCACATCTCAGCAACTGCCCATGATCCATGTCTACTGCTTCTCGGGCCATTCTGATAACGAGGTAGATGATCACATTGACATCTGCCAGCGGATTTCTGAGCGCATTGGATACACCATTACCCCAGAAGATCGGGTGGGAGGCAGTGGAAATGCTGCCATTGAGCTGGCCATTCACAATGTGCGACTGGTCAGTCCCAAGAAGCAGATGTTCTGTGCCAGTTTCCGTCTGCCGGCGGAGGTGGCTTTCCGAAATGTGTAGGTTGCATGGTAATAGCATGAAAGGCGTTGAGCTCATGTGAATAGACAATGAATTTTGATACCCTGACTGAGCCTACTGCTGCCAGGACTTGACAAGTTATATTCCGTAAAGTAGTAGGTCAAGAGATGGGATACCCATTTAGTGATAGAAGGCGGTGTACTCACCGCCATTTTCTGCCAGATGAACCTGCAGAGTTCACCTTGAGACCATGTCGCTTTTGACGACCGATTGCTTCACCTCACTCATCGCGTTCATCTGTGAAGAACTCTCGTGACAACATCACCTCTACGAAAACCCCCCTTGCATCACTTCACAGCACAATACACGATGAGCGTCCAACTTCCCCCACCAACCCACCGCAAACGCGCACTGCCTCAGGGCGAGCTCGAGGCCGCTGCAACACTCAAGCTTGGCGCAGACCAGCACACCCACACCCTCTCCCTGTCTGAAGCCCGCCTGGTCATTCACAAGGTGCTGGAGAACAAGCGACGAGGGGGTCACAAGTACGAAGAGCCCGAGTAAGTGTGACCTACTACCAGACCCTGCTCGGTCCAATGGACTAGGAACTGACAGAGTGTCCCATATACAGAAACCTGACCAAGACCCTGGACTACCTGGACGTGTTTGCCCGATTCAAAGATGAGGAAAACATCAAGGCAGTGGAACGGTTACTCAACTCGCATACGGAGCTGGAGATGTTTGAGCGGTCGCAGCTGGGTGAGTGGTCCTTTGTTCCCGGGGTCTAGGAGATATTGCGGACGACCGGAGAGAAATGACAGGGTCTGTTGGAGTCATCTACTGACAACGTGAGCAGGCAGTTTGTGCTGTGACAATGCCGAGGAAGCCAAGTCGCTGATCCCCAGTCTCCAGAATAAAATCTCCGACAGTGACCTGCAGGAGCTGTTGGACGAGCTGACCAAGTTGCGGAATTTTACAGAGTGATTTGCATTGAGCATGGTGTTTGGCGTTGGGATACATAGGATACCTAGGATGATACATTGGTCTTGATATCAGAGTCTGGAGGATTTCCGAGCACATGTTTGGCAGCATTATTCACTGTTCAGTCAACCGTTGAGGCATTCCGAAAACTTCCATTTGCCTTTGTAGTAAGCAAGCACATGCTCTCGGGGACCTCACTCCGCTCCACATGGCGGGGCACAGTTAAACTCATACATCAAGTGTCCATCTCCGGTATTTCCCCTTTGACTCCTTGGAATAAGCCTAAATATTGAATGCCCCCACATATTGGCTCGACAGTGGTTGATTGGGCACCAAAAAAGCCGTTATCAAGCCCAGCTGATTGGTTCCATTTCAGATGACCGAGCTTGGAGGAACAGGTGTGACTTTGGGGGCGTCGTTATTCAGCAGGGTCGTGTCTCTTATAGGAGGAGAGCGGGAGGATCACCCTCCAGGACCAAATCAAGGAGTCATGCAGTAGACAGCCGGGGATCTCAGTACGTAATACTCCAGATAGTCCAATCAGAGGCAGGGCACTTATCAGAGGTGACAATTACAAAATGATCAGTTTATTAGTAACCTGCACCGTTCATAGGATCAGCCGTCTTTCTCTTACGAAACCAAAACGGCCGATCCGTGGGTTTTTGCCTTCCTCTTTCCGGAGCTTCACCGTCATCACTCGACCTCCTACTCCTACGGACCACTTTCAATCTTCCTCTCCAGCTTCAGCTGCTTCTTCTTCTTCTTTTTCTCTACATCATCTACTTCTACAGTCAGGAATGACGGAGAGAACCATCCGCCATCTGATCCTGCTGCAGTCTCTCGCGGGCTCGTCTGCTTGACTGTGATCTGATCTATAGATCGACAATACTTCCTGCCCGGAGATAACCACTGCTTTTTCTTCCTTGATAAGCCATTATCTCGTGCGTGTCCCTACAGCTTCCATCTTATCTTTACTTCGTCTTTTTCTTCATGCTGACGCTGTCAACTATCAGTATCGCTGCAATTGTACTATTTCCCCGGAACTGTGTGGAGTGCTTCTCGTGGAGCCCCCAGACCGTCCTCGACTCCTCCCCTTCTCCCTTACGTGACCAATTCGCAATTCCCAAGCTATCAATTCTCGATTATCTCCGGTCCCCAGTGATCCCTATCTCTCTATTCTCCATACTTTCTTATTATTGCTGCCCGATCCCCCCGCCTCCATGGCCACGGTAATCACCATCCAGCCTTCTCCCACGGCTGGCCCTGCTGGCTCAACAGCCTACGCCCAAAACCACCATTCGCCTCCCGAACATCTACGCCGCAGGACCCAAACCTCAACCTCCACCCCAAACCACTCGCCCTCCCCCATCTCCGCCAACTCAGCTCTGCCCCGGGTCCCGGGTCGGGATGGAGGCAGCAGCTGCGACGCCTGTCTCCGTAGAAAGAGCCGATGCGCCATGAATGAGATGGTCAACAAGTGCTACTCGTGCGAGTTTCACCGCCAGGACTGCACCTTCACCCTCACTGCCGGCCCGGCGGAAGCCCCCTCCAAGAAGAGGAAACTGGACGACTCGCCACGAGAGCATGTAGACTCGGTCAAGCGGATATCTACCGTGCAGCCAACGCAATCTGCTCCCGAAGAGGTTCCTCGGCCTCATCATCAGGCCGCGATGATTCGGCCGGGCTTCTTTAACCAGTCGACCCAGCATATTGGTATGACTACTGAATTGGAGCCGGCTCTGCTGGAACATCTCCCGCTGGACGAGTACGACGAGTTCACCGTGCATGCCTCCCGGCTGCGGAGGTGTGCCGATGATGGCACCTTCATGCGTGTGGTGGACACAGTCCCCATCGGTGACTCGCAGGCCGTGTCACTCGATGCCATTGAGAGCCTGGTTGCTCCGTACGGCGCGACCTTGATCGAGAAGTTCTTCGAGCATGTGCATCCCTCATTCCCCATCTTGATGGAAGATGCGTTCCGTCAGTCGTACCGTGAGCGTCGCCAATTGTCACCATTGCTGCTTGCCGCGGTGTATGTGTTGGCATTGAAGTTTGTGGACGTCGGTGCGGCTGCTACGTCTGCCCGGCGGCCTGACGCGGCCCGGTTGGAGAGTACGGCTCTGAAATTGCTGATCGACTCTTTGCCCTTCCCCAGTATCTCAACTATCCAGGCGGGATTGTTGTTGACGCAAAAGTCGACTCTTGCTACTGCATCACTGAATGGACAGCTCGTTACTGCTGGTTTTGAGCTTGGTCTTCACCAAGATTGTTCGAACTGGCGCATGAAGACGTGGGAAAAGGGACTGCGGAAACGTCTTGCCTGGGCGTTGTACATGCAAGACAAATGGTCCTCGTTGGTCCACGGCCGACCATCGCAGATCTTCGCCTTCAACTGGACGGTCAAGGATCTCGTCGAGCAAGATTTCTCTGATGCTTTTCTTTCTGGCACCGACTCGGCCCACGATGAGGCATCTGTTGGTCATGGCCCCCTTCTCTTCTGCCACATGGTAGCTCTCACCACTATCCTGTCCGACATCCTGGACCGGTTCTATACTCTCCAAGCGATCGAGGACTTCCGCGCAGCAGGAAACCAGCGCACACGAATGATCCTCGACAAAGCCAAACCGGCGCAAATCCGCCTGAAAGAATGGTTCTCCTCCCTACCAGCCTCGCTGAAGATGGAATCATCCAGCGGCGAGCTCGTGGAAACCATCACAGACGAACACGCCCGCAACGGCGCCCTGCACCTCGCCTACTTCGCCACCGAAATCACCCTCCACCGCTGCATCGTCCGCTCACTCGCCAACGACGGCACAGACTCCTACCTCGCCCACATCTGCCGCTCCGCCGCGAAGACTCGTCTCATCTCCGCCATGGACTTTGTAAACCGTCTGCGCCCGGCACACCTGCGCTCCTTCTGGCCCGCCTCCGCGCGCACGAACTTCTCCCTCATCGGGTCGTTCGGTATGCTACTGCGCATCACGGCCCCGACTAAAGAGGAAGCGGAGTTCTACCGCATTCGTCTGTGCGAGTACCGCTGGACGCTGAGCGTCAGCCACAAGAACGCCGAGTTCATGAGCTTTGCCCTGGAGAGCCTCGATAACCAGACTATGCTGGATAAGCATGTCCCTGCTAAGCCTGGTATCGATGAGTTGATGGCCGCCTCTGCCAAGCAACCCGCACGTCCATCTGCCATGAGCGCGTACGATGAGGCGATGGGTGACCCTGACGGTACACAGGGTGGCACCGGTGCCTCATCGTCGGTTATCTCCGGCCTGGCCTCGCCGGCTACATCTATCAGCGAAGCCGAGGACCAGGATGTCTCCATGCCTCCTCTCTAGTCTCCCCATCCTCTACCCTCCCCCCACCTCCTACCCTTACTCGATATCCCTACCTCATACCACGACACCCTCACGACAAAGCACGGCGTTCCGGGATGATCCACAGTGTGAATTGAATTGCAGTTGCATGTCGCATCTATGTACCCCTGTATCCGCCGTCCCAAAGTGCAGGCTATCACTTTGCGGCGGTGGAATAGTTGTCTCGAATATGCTGGCCCCTTTGAATGTGGCATTTGTTTATAGACGGCTGAAGGATAGATGAATCATGATTTATGATTGACTTTGAAGATGGTACGGTCTGTATTTGGTAGGTTGTAGGATGGATGGTACATAGCTTCGAGGTGGTGTCAGTGTACCTCGCCTGATTCCTTCGCGGGAGATGTGGTGCGGCAGCTCGCGACTGGAGATCATCGATCTGGGGATATGCGATTGTATCGTAGCTCACTGGTCGTAGGGATTGGGCAAAGCATGTGAGTTGTGGTTAGTCTTTCCGTCAGTGATAACTGGCTGGGGCTTTAGCGTTCAAAATGCTGGGTGGAATTGGTTGTTCCACCTGTTCATTAGATGATTAGAGCCTTGATAAAGCTCTGCTCTTCCACAAACCTATCTCGTTATGACGGTGATGGTTATCCTGAATTGAGTTCCCTGGGGAATCTTAGTTGTGAACTCTCTCGCGATCTATGAGTAACCAAGATCAGAGAAGAAATCTGGACTGTCTTCCTTGCAATTATGTGAATACCTCGGACTGAACCATGGATTTCGAGGGTAACAGATGAACCCTCTAAACAAAGTTCCTAACCGACGAGGCTGGACCACGATCGAAAGAACAGCAGCATGTCAGGAGCTTATTCCATTCTCCCGCTGCCCAAAAGAGAGCGGATTCGAAATCCCCGTCTCATCCATCACTTTAGCTTGCATTTTCGTTCTTCCACAAGAAAAACGCCACAATACCTCGGCACTTCCACCCCCAGACAGGAGATACAACCACATTATAAATGCATCGCACCTATAAGAGTCACCAACAACACCTTGACCGCGCACATCCCTCCCGCAATCTCATGTGCCGAACACACGACTCCATCCGATCACGGCATTCCTCACACGTGTTAATGCGGGCACGAATCACATCCTCCAAACCCCCAGGAACCTTTGCCTTTTGTTTCGTGAAGAACGAAATAACCTGCTGCGACGACCGCCGCCTTGCTGCTTTGGGCCTTTTGCCCCGTCCACGGCAAAAGGTTATTTAGAGTGGCCAGTCATGCTCGTCCGTGCTGTGGCTGTTGAGCGGGGAATCGCTCTGTCGCTGTCGAGTCCGCGCTAGTCTCCATCTCTGTATACCTTCATTGCACGTTCGCTGGGCTATGGGCTATGGGCTCTGACCCTCGATGTGATGGGGTTGTGTCGCTTCGCCTGCTGGCAGGGCGACGAGCCGTCTATAAAACGAGGCGTGGCCCTCATGGCATCCACAGAATCAGCCCAGTATCACGAAGAAGTGACAACCTTCTACTGCATACTCTCTTGATCTCCATCGCCATGAAGTTCGATCTCGCCCAGGTCCTGGCCATGGCCAGCATGGCCTCGACGGCTATGGGGGCTCTCCAGAAACGATGTACGACATATCCCATCTGAGCTCTGAGATGTTCCAAACTCACATCTTCCACAGCTGTCTCGTCCTCCTTGCTGAACACGCTGGACCTGTATGCTCAGTGGTCCGCAGCAGCATACTGCTCCGGCAACACCGACGGCGCCAACACAGCCGTCTCCTGCTCCTTCGGCAACTGCCCGGACGTGCAAGCCGCCAGCACGACAATGCTCTACGAATTCGACAAGTAATTCCCTTCCCCGGGACCCTCTCACAAGAAACCCCCTAACAAAACCCAGCACAAACTCCTACGGCGACGCAGCAGGCTTCCTCGCCGCCGACAACACAAATCAGCAAATCGTGCTCTCCTTCCGTGGCAGCCGCACGCTGAGCAACTGGATCGCCGATCTCAACGCTGTCATGATCGCCAGCTCGCTCTGCAGCGGCTGTGAAGTGCACCAGGGTTTCTGGGAGGACTACCAGACTGTCGCGTCGACGCTGAAGAGCCAGATTGACTCTGCGCAGAATAAGTACCCCGGCTATGCGCTCGTTATTACGGGACATAGTCTGGGCGGTGCGCTGGCCATGCTGTGCGGGACAGATTTGCATAATCAGGGCTACACGCTGACTATCGTAAGTTACTCCCAGATCAAAGACCTGTGGTCAAATACTCGTTGGGAGTGTGACTGCTAACGAGAACAGTACACCTACGGCCAGCCCCGCGTGGGCAACCTCGCACTGGCAACATACATCACAAACGTGGACACCCAGTACCGCGTCACCCACACTGACGACACGGTCCCCAAGCTGCCGTCTACCACGGCGGGATTCAGCCACTCCAGCCCGGAGTACTGGATTACCAGTGGGGATAATGTGCCTGTGACTACGTCGGATATCCAGGTGATTACGGGGATTGACTCGACGGCTGGGAATGCGGGGACTACCACGTCGAGTACCTCGGCGCATAATTGGTATTTTGAGAATATTGATGGGTGTACTTAGTGGATGGGGGATGAGATAAAAGGGGTAGGTGAGGTTGGAGGAGAGCATCTAGGGTGAGAGTTGAACAGAGTCGTCTTTGTTTCTGAGGAAGAAGAGAGTATAGTGGAAATTTAATTGTTTGCTGAATCAATGCTCCTTCTGTGGTACAATTTCGCAGTAGCGCTATATCCTAATTGATGCGATCATTCTCCGTGGATTTATGCGGCTTGCACAAACACTAGATGTTGATAGAGATTCATAGAAGGCATGCAAGACAAAGCAAGCCCGCCAAAGACTGGACGTCTACCTAATGGCGGGATCTGTTGTATCTCAATTTCTGATTCAATTTAACAAGACTTTTAAGCACTTGACTATATGATAAGGACATCTATTTCTCACTTGGACCCGATGACTCACATCACATTCCGCTTCTGATATTGTCCCTTCAGATGGAGGATACATCTGAGGAAAGTGATGTCTCCGACTCTCATCGGTGATTTGTCCGCTATAAAGAAAGGCAAGTGATCTCCCTACGAGGCTATCTGATTGGAGTATATGTCTCATAAACCCCACGCGTCACCATCTGCTCCAACGGCTCTTTGTCATAGTTCCAGCCTCCCATTTTCAAGTTCGTAACAGAAATCAGATCAGCGTCATTCCATGGCTCGGGTTTACAAGCACAGCGGGGTAAATGACTTTGGACAACTCTTTATCGAATGGATCTTCGATTGCATACAGCCAGTTCTTTCAGCCCAGTCAACAGATAACGTATCTTGCTCCGACGGATGGCATCCGATAACGGATAAGCCCGGGCAGGGCAATGGGTTATTCCCGGCTCTTTGGGGAACATTGATCAATAGAAATAAGACATGACTCCCCTTCTCATCCATATCTGACCTGTACCTTAGCCTATTTGTGTGCCATAGTTGCTCGTCAAATCACAAATACCGACCTGAGACTCCACGAAACCATACCATGACAAGCCACTGGGATCAGAATGAGCTTCGCGCTCGTTTCTGCCAGGCCCTTTCAGACATGTACAAGAGCGAAGTACCTCTGTATGGGAGCCTCGTCGACCTCGTTTGGGAAGCAGACGCAAAAGCCATCCAGGCTAGTCAAAACACCAGAGAAGCACCTGTCATTAATCCGGACGAGGTCCTCCCTCCACGACATCGAGTCGAGCGTCACGGAGCCATTCGACTAGGAACGCCCCATGAGCTGAGCACCGTCCGACGAATGTTTGCCGTTATGGGAATGTACCCCGTCGGCTACTACGATCTCAGTCTTGCCGGGTTCCCAATGCACGCTACAGCGTTTCGACCAACATCACAGGATGCGCTGGCGCGACATCCATTCCGCGTTTTCACGACCGTCTTGCGCATGGAGTTGTTGACGGAGAGAACGCGAGAACTAGTTCAGAAGGCATTGCAGCAGAGGAATATCTTCACTCCGAGATTGCTCGAGTTGTTGGACCAGGTTGACAAGAATGGCTCCTTGTCTGCTGAGCAATGCGCCGAGTTCATCAGTGAGGGACTTGAAACATTTCGATGGCATTCAAGGGCAACGGTCACCTTGGACGAATACATGCAGCTCAAAGATGAGCACCCTCTTATAGCGGATATTGTGTCCTTCCCCAGCGCGCATATAAATCATTTGACGCCCCGCACAATCGATATCGATCTAGTGCAGCAACTTATGGTTGAGCATGGGATGCCGGTCAAGGAGCGGGTTGAAGGCCCGCCCAAAAGGAAAGGTCCGATTCTTCTGCGACAGACGAGTTTCAAAGCATTGGAAGAAACGGTATATTTTCGAAATTTGACGAACGATTCCGTGAAGGGATCGCATACTGCCCGTTTCGGTGAGGTGGAACAGCGAGGCTATGCCCTGACACGACAGGGGCGTCGACTATACGATCAGATCTTGGATCAGGTCAATGTTGAAGCTGCCAAGTTGAAGCTTACTGGAAGTGACTACGACAAGCTTCTACATTATCGCTTTGAAGAATTCCCGGATAGTTTGTCGGAACTCCACGATCAGAATCTGGCATACTTCAGCTACCAATTAACGCCCATGGGTGAGAAGCTCGCGCATAATGGCAGAACATCATCCCAATTTGACGGAACAGCCATTTCTGTTCAAGAACTGTTGAACTCAGATATTCTGAGCTATGAACCTCTCACCTACGAGGATTTCCTCCCGCTTTCTGCGGGCGGTATCTTCAATTCCAACTTGGGCAATGCCTCGAAGGCAAAACAGCTCATTCTGACGGCGGAGCCAGATCTCGATGGCTTTCAACGCTTCCTGGGTACTCACGTAGCGGATGAGTTCCATCTTTATGCTGAGATTCAGGATGAATCGTTGCGGCATTGTGCGTGGCGGCTACAGGTGGATATTACCGGCTAAGTGACTGACGGTGTTCTTGGAAACATTTTGGCTCTGATGTAGCTGATGTAGCTTGCTTCGTTAAATTGCCAAAATCTGAATATTACGATCTTGATGATACATAAACGTGAGATAGGCCTACATAGCAAATTCTGGTGGAGACCGGGCACCCACCCGACATCTCCACTCTCCGGGGAATGCACCCGGGGTTTTTTGCCCTCATGAGGGGAAAGCATGAGGGACCTTCTCTATATTCCGGGAACACGGTCCGTGTCAAACTATGGACACTTATGTTATTTTAAAGGTACCCTGCTCCCAATTCTGTCCCATCAATCAACAAAATCAAACAATAGTAAGCCACTCCAAAACTCGTCATGTTTCCAACCAAGCGTCTAGACAATGCCCATTCAACTCGCTGACACTTGATTCCTTGGACAGTGTCTACCAACCTCGTCCCTCTTACCGTCATCAAAGGCGCCGGCCACGAGTTCATCCCCCTGCCCCAGGGCGAGAACGCAACTACGGCCGACTTCCACTCTATCCGCACCAAGACCGAGTCTCCGGCCTACTTCACCTCTGGATTTTACAAGATCGAGGCTGGGCCTCAAAGACCCGCGCACTATACCTTTGAGGAGACCAAGTATGTCCTCAGTGGTCAGATCGATGTTTTGGTAGGTTTATGTCCCCAGGTTCGGGATAAAGCTGCTTGCCCGATCCTAAGAGGTTAATTCCTTCATGTTTGGACGGAGATTATGCTCATACTTTCTCTTTAGGACGAGGCTACTGGCATCACCCACCACCTGGTCCCAGGAGACTTTGCTTTCTTCCACGTCGGATCAAAGGTCAAGGTTTGTTACAATTCCATCCATCTCTCACCCTCACACACAGTGAACGGCTGGCTTACATTGCCTGCTTTCGCAGTTCTCGACCAAGTCCCAAGGTTTCGCTTTCTATGCCGTGACTCGACCCGTCCGAACTCCCCACCCCAACCTTGTAGGCCGGGAAGAAGGCAAGGCTAGGTTGTAAAAATTCTATGAACTCAAGATATGACGTTTGTACAGTGTCGAGCATAGATTGGTAGATGATCCGCGACACATGGTCTTTGTTATTTGTCCTGCTAAGCCTAGTCCTCGAGGCTGTCGTGTAGACCGTCAGCCACTACTTAGAATATGATTTGAATCCGTTGGATGGCAGTTTTCCCTACCATCAACATTGTCAAGGTCCGGGCTTTGATGCGTGATGGAAGGTGTGCGTGCCGTCACGGTCCGTTCCCGGCGGGCAGGGGCCTCGCACGGGCCAAAATCCCCGCGCCCGGGCCGTCTGGCCAGGAGAGACTCTGAGTGCATCGGTTTTACAAGAAAAGAAATAGAAAGACTTGGTTTGAAGCAAATTGAGTTTATATCAAAAGTCGAGTGATTTACAGAGAAATTGAAGGGAAGGAAAGAAAAGAAAAGGAGGGAGCGAGAAATGGCACAGCCACGTGCTCCACAAAAATGCAGGCTTCGGATCAGATAAGATCAGATAACTCAAAATCTAGAACCGGATTCAGTCCACAGAAATTCGTCATAAAATAATGACCCAAGTATAATTAAACGGTACTCATCAATCACCAAGAACCATACAAGGAACTACCACGGCGGTGATCATGCCTCCTGTCGCAGTATAAGAATCCCGGGGCCTGACTTCTCCCCGGCCTGGAGGCTCCAGCTCGCAGCTTCGATCCCACATTTCGTGTGACTCTACAGCCGATTGTATCTGCGTGGAAAGATAATTTTACAGTTTTGGTATAGCCTCTAGGCAGTGGGGCAGTTCTTGGAAGTGCTGGATTTCGTGGATTGTGGATGCCAGCATGGCACATTTGTTGAAGTTTATCAGTCCCTCTGGTGTTGAGGTTGGGTTTCCGTCTTCAATGAAGGTCAGATCCACCATCTCCAGTACTCACACGGTAAGATACGGTAATTTTATGGAGCCGATTGCCCCAAAGAGAGCACTTCGCTCTTTGAGAAGGTCGACAACTGTTGGGTCCGCGGGCAGAAGTACTGCTGTCCCAACTCTGTCCTGACTGACTGTCATTGGGTTGGTGGAAGCTCCGGCAACGACTGTGCCAATGCAGCTTGCAAGGATACCCAGGTGGCTGTGGATCGAGCTTCATATGGGTACTTTTGGTCGTCTTGCGATTGTATACCCCCTTTGTCTCTCATAAACCTTTATCCTCTTCTCATGAACTAACCCATTTCAGGGTCGAGAAAAAATGTCGCTTGCTGTACCGTCAGCAGCACACCTGTCAAGCCCGCGGTCTGTGGCTCAGACATATGCATGCTCTTTCCAGGCTACTGTCCTACAAACGGCGACGACGAAAGCGCCCATGGCTGGAGGAAGCGAGACGCGGTAGGTGTGACTTCTTACGAGCGGTCCACTCCATCAGTGATTGAGAAACGCGGTGCATCCAAAAAGTATGTCGCAGTCGTCGGCAAATTAGCTGTCGACATTATCGCCGCCGCATATCCCGGCATTGGAGATCTCTACGGAGTGAAAAATGCGGACCAGGTTCTCCGGATAGGCTTCAAGCTTGCCTCGACGTCCTGCACAAGTCCTGGGATGTACACTTTTCCCATCTCATCTGGCACAAATCACCCTGGCCTGACAGGCTTGAACTCGGAACATGTTATCGACGTATGATACCTTGTCCCAATGCTAGGCTTAAGGTCTGCTTGCTAACAGCCAACTCAAACAGCAACAAGTCATGATGTCTTTCATCAAGGCGGCGCCAAATGGTTGTGTCATGGAGGCCTTCGGATCCAACCCGCTATCCCGAGCCATTTCTAGCAACAGACGCAAAGATCAACGGTCCCAAGGGTCGACTCATGGGCCTTGATTCTCCAGTCGCCATCTCTCGGATCAGTATCTCTCGCTGCACAGGCAGTAAAAAACGATGACGAGACGTCAGTCGCCAACTTACTAACTGCTGTTCGAGACGTAAGCTCAACTTTTCTCAATTTCACCCTCCTTTCCCTCAAGCACTGATGTCAATAGAAAGGAATGCTGACTGTTGATATGTGTGCAGGCCTTCTCCGTCTTCGAATACTTCAAAGATGGCCACATCACCACCAAATGGAATAAGGTGCTCCAGCAGGTTGCTCTCCAATGGAGCTACATTGAAAAGGACACCGGACAGGCGGGGCTGCAAAACTGGTGGTGGGAATGGGCGCAGGTTCCAGCTGGTCCAGGCTAGCGGGCAAGATTGGGCTGCCGAGGGGATTCGGGAAGCAGCTGGGGCTTACACCAATGCTCGTGCGGCGGGCAAGACTCTGGCAACGAATAACGAGGTCATTTAGGTTCTCAGTTCGTTTCAGAGCAAGATCCAGAATCTGAATATGCCTTTGATTTTGGTTACGAAGACGCCGTTAAGCTAGAGCCACTTCTAGTGAGATGTTGTTTGAGCTTGATGTGGTGGTGAGGATCGCAATGGCTTCTTACATTGTTCGAAGCTGGGTACTATATTGACAGTCAGGGACTGTTTTGGAGATTGGAACCAGAGATATGATAGTTTAAAGCTCCAGGAATCAGTCGACGGGTGGCGTTCCTCATCCTTGCTCGAAGAATGAAGTTGAAAAGGCAGATAACTAGTAACAAGCAATCTCCGGCGGACGGCGATACTCTGTCTCCCAAGCCCATTCACTCCGCAAGTAACACCAAGGAATAACCATCACACCTTCAAATGGAACCTTGATCCAACCCACATCTTCCAAGGTACACCCCTCAATGGCCTCCTGCTTCTGCTCCTGCTCAAACCTCTCCCCTTCATCGAACTGCTCATACTCCTTCCAATCTCCTAGAATGAGGCGCACAAACCCGTTTCCCTCACTAGCGATGACCGAGTCCAACACATCCTGCGTAACCTGAATACAGTACCTATATCGTTGCGACCTAATAGGGCCCGGCCCTAGCCAGGGGCCATGTTCCTGCTGCACCGCGGTCGCCGCCCACCGGTTAAAATGGTCCCGAACCATAGCCGTAGTAGCACCATCGAAAGTCCCCGAGTCCTCGAACACAGTTAGGGCCAGATTATCAAGTAAATCAAGGCCCGCTTCCCCTTCTAGCGTCTCCTCGGTGTTGGCGAGAAGACGACGCATAAACTCGTCCCAGGCTGTGTTGCTCCGATACGTACACCGGTAGATAACAAAACCCCAGGCGCGATGGCCGTCTTCGTGGAGATACTGCTCGATTTTGTCGGCACAATTGTGTTGAACGGATCTGCCCGGCAAGCGTGGAGATAGTTTTTGCACGGGGGGAAATTGAGCAGCTGGGCGAGTGTGTTTGCCCATTTGGCTTAGAAAGTTGGGAGAGGCAGTTGGTGATGAGGTAGAGGAGAAAGATTGAAGGGGTTGTCTGGCACTGAGCGCACGCGACACATTGAAGAAAGCGGGTGAGATGAGGGTGCTTTGGAATACCGGCCTGGATATACTCCTTGGAGTGAAGCTCATTCTAAGGTATGTGTGAGAAAGATTCGGAGTATAGTTGAAAGACTGCTGCTGGAGGGAATTGATAGACACCCCATTATGTCAGCATCCACGTTTACCTAACTAGGTAACTAGTCATTCTGGTAACTCGTTTGCGACATCCTCACAGGGATGTTTCTCTTGGGAAGCTTGTAAGTTGACCCTCAACACGAGACCCCAGTTAGACTTTCAACAGAGTCATGCTGGTCCATAGCAGTGTTTGTGTAGTTGCCTTGGACATTCGACAGGTAGATATAAAATACAATGCACAAAGGATCAGCCAGTCCATCTATCTGTACAAATTTGCTGCGTAGTAGGCAATAGATCACCTCCCATCGCCAACAAAGCGGCCACTGGAAAGTCGCCAAATTTCTTCTCGTCATATCATGACTTCGCCTCAATTTTCGTGGCATCCTCAGCATCCGGAACCACCACTGCGCCTTCCTGCAACAACTCCTCCGGAGTCTTGACCCGCACATCCATCACACGCATGATTGTATACCGGTGTTTACTCAGAGCGTGTTTCGTGTGTCGCTGCCTCCGCTTCGTCTTTTCTTTGACGCGCAACGGCTCAGACTCCACGCCGGTGATCCGTACCCGGCACTCGAACATCCGCTCATCGATATGGGGAGATCCTTTCAATGTGAAATCGCGGGAACCAAGAGCGGTAGCCCGATTGAATCGCAATACATCCCCTGTCTTGACCTTGGGCATGAGGAAAGGCAGGCGGAGGTGGTCACCCTCCGTTAAAAGGTAAGGCCGAGCGTGCAACTCTGCCACAATGTAGTGCGGCTTTTGGCCGGCGAGGTGGGGGAGGCGCTTCATGAGGGACTCGGTGACTTCGAGTGGTGAGGAGAATGTTGGAGGCACAGGCTGCTTCTCAATTGGGACATCGGCGCGTGTTTGAGGGACGTTGAAGACATTTGTCGGGTCGGATGAAAGTGCCCTGAAGCCATCCTGCGTCTCCGGCTGAGAGGCTTGTGCTCGTGGAGTGGCGCTCAATGGTGTGTCAGGATTCGGCGTCGATGATTGGGAGGAGGGTGCTTGTTGCGTTGCGCGAAGCAGGGCAGTTTGATGAAGGCAAGCTCGTCGCGGAAGGGGAGCTGCAGAGGTAATCGTGGACGGCGCTGTCCATCGTATTTCAGAGGCAAAGCTCCGCAGTATTGAGCGGGAAAACATGGTTGCCGAAACTTCTCCAGCTGCTGGAACCGAGCACGGGAGAAAGTGGTTCTGGTTGTTGAGATGCAGAGCAAAGCGCCATTTCCTCGAGAAAATCATCGATTGCGTTTGTGGCCGCTCCGGCGACCGTATGGTCACGTGAAGCTATACTTGCATCTTGAAAGCAATGTAGCCTTGAGACTTTGCTTCGAAATCATGAATGATAATGAACTGCGCTGCAAGTATGAATGGGAAAAATGACTCTGTTCTATTGGTCCTATCAACAGTAACGTTCTACATGTTTTGACATCAAGATCAGTGTTGCAGAGTGACATGGTTGATAAGAGGCACGTGACCACTATCTTTGCCGCTAACAACTTTTTCAGCGATTAGATCTTGCGGTAAACCATCCCCAATCATCCCACCTGCTCTACTCAATTTACGGTCACCATGGTACGTCGCCCTAGACCTTCTATGCTTTCCATGACGAGCCCGATAACTAACGGTTTTTCCACCAACAGCCTCAGAACGAGTTCGTCTGTCCCCACCACCGACCCGATAACCCACCACTAACCCACACCAACCAGGTACATCGAGCGCTGGCAAAAGCAGCATGGCAAGCGGCTGGACCACGATGAGCGCATGCGCAAGAAGCAGGCGCGTGAGTCGCACAAGCAGTCGTACGATGCGCAGAACCTGCGCGGCCTGCGGGCCAAGCTGTACCAGCAGAAGCGGCACAAGGAGAAGATCCAGATGAAGAAGCGGATCAAGGAGCAAGAAGAGAAGAACGTCAAGTCCGCCGCCCCCGACGAGCCTTCCAAGACCCCTCTGCCGCAGTACCTGCTCGACCGTTCGCAGGCCACCAATGCCAAGGCTTTGTCGAGTGCTATTAAGGATAAGCGTGCTGAGAAGGCAGCTAAGTTTGCGGTGCCGCTGCCCAAGGTTAAGGGTATCAGTGAGGAGGAGATGTTCAAGGTCGTCAACACTGGAAAGAAGACGCACAAGAAGTCGTGGAAGCGCATGATTACCAAGCCTACTTTCGTTGGTAATGATTTCACTCGTCGGCCGGTCAAGTACGAGCGATTCATTCGGCCTATGGGTTTGCGTTACAAGAAGGCCAACGTGACCCAGTATGTACTATCTCTCTGCGGGCCATGGTCCGGGACGTGATATGATGCTAACAGCCATCTCTCCAGCCCTGAATTGGGTGTCACTGTGCAGCTGCCCATCCTTTCAGTCAAGAAGAACCCTCAGAACCCACTCTACACTCAACTGGGCGTCTTGACAAAGGGTACCATTATTGAGGTCAACGTTTCCGAGCTGGGTCTCGTCACCACAAGCGGAAAGGTCGTCTGGGGTAAATGGGCCCAAATCACCAATGTGTAAGTGAACTGACAGAGTCCCTTGTGCATTTGATTTAAACTGACTCGACCAAAGGCCTGAGAACGATGGATGTGTCAACGCAGTCCTTCTTGTCTAATTCCGCCATTATCTCCTCGAGACCGCCATTTCCACCTCCGGCTTCGACAGACCCGTCTGTCTCTGATACCACCAGCCTCAAGCCTTTCATGCTTGGCTCTTCATGATTGCAGTGGCTGCTATAGACCACATTCTCTTTGTCATCGGTGTTTCTGGCGCATTTTCACATATGATATTTCGACGAAAACTATGTTGCATGCTTCCCCTGCTTGGGTTGTAGTTAGATGACTTGCTACAAGAATACCAACCATGATCCCTTGAAGACAGAATTTGCAAGTTGTAAAGTGCGGCATTGTTGAGTATCAAGAGCACCAGTAGAAGATATCTGCATAGAGGGACATGCAAATACTAAACCGTCGAGGCAGGCAACTGTCAAGCAAGGCCATGATGCGGCTCCATGTGGGTCTCTAGTAAGCACCCGCCAATAAGAAAGACGGACTTAGGGAAGCATCTACTAAGCTCCAAGAAGGTCTGAAGGCAAGTGAAGTAAAAGTATCAGATCAGAGTTCCTAACCCGGGGGTGAGTGGTGGTTGGCAAAACAATGCTTCAGGTCCTGCAAGTCCCCGGTTCGATTCCGCGAGGACTCGATGAAAACAGGTCACGCTTTCGAGCTAGAGCCGGCTTTATAGCCCATGCCCTCTGCAATAGATCCTGTAGAACCGGCTGGGTGAATTTTTTGTCTTTGTTTCTTTTGCTGCTTGATGACGCTGGTCTTTTTCTGCAACGGAGAGGCTGTTACGATGATGAGGCTTGTTGTGTGGACCTGTGTGGACGCGCAATGCAGATATCAATATTGGAGGTCGGCATTTTGCGTGATGGCCGTTGCGTAACATGGCAATGAGAACTGTGAACCAGAATCGCAGATTTGAACTCAAATTCAAGGCGCTCGATTAGAGTATATGAAGACAGTGTATTCAATTAAAGGTTATCCAATTCAGTGCCAAAGACACGAAACTCCAGAGACCCCAATGCTTGGCTCAACAATCCAATGCAAGCGAAACGAAGTAAAAACTCATATACAAATGCAGATTCACACGCTGCGCTGAATCGCCGAACACGAACAATCGAGCGAATAGAGAATCGCTCGTATGTGCTTGATGCAGAGGAGCACGAAACACGGAAGAAAAGAACGTAGGTGGTCAAGATAGCACCAGATCAACCGCCATTCAGCCCAGAACGAAAGGGAAAAGAACCATCCAACACCGGTCATGAAGTCGTTTGAACAGGAGAAATAGGGAGACAGAGATTTGGACATCAGAACAAAGGGAAGGTAACGACCGGACGAGTATCATGCGTTTTCTTCTTCCAGGGCTGATTTGATTTTGGCGAAGAAGCCGGCGGGCCAAGCTGCAAGTTCTTCTTCTCTGGGAATACCACGTGCTTTACAATGATTCACAACATTGGCAAGAATGCGGCCGAGCATGTCCTGGGTCACAGGAACAGCCCCTTCAAGCTGGGCATCAGGGTGCAAAAAAGGGTCCCGCGGGCCGAGCATCTCTTCAATGGTCGGTCGAAGGGTCTGGTCGCGCTGAAGACAGCGTTTCAAGGTGCGGACCAAGCCGGGGGGAACAGGGACACCACCAACACCATGAGTTGGGAAGTCGATTTGAACACGAGGGTTGGGGATCGCCATGATTCGCTCGTAATACTTGGCAATCTTCGCAAATGGCGGCTGGCCGTACACCATTTTGTACAAAATGCATCCGAGACTCCAAACATCACTAGGCTTTCCCAGTTTCATCATCTTACCAACGCTTGCGGGCAGCCCGAGCGAAGCATTCGAGTCGACGAGGGCCTCTGGTGACATGTAGTTCGGTGTCCCGACTTGCTGCTCGCGGTGAACGTTGACAGTGTTGTCTTGAATGGCATTGGCAATGCCAAAGTCAATCAACTTCAACCGACCCTGGACCATGAGGAAGTTGGCAGGCTTCAAGTCGGAGTGGACAATGTTGAAGTTGTGGACAGCCTGGACACACTCGAGCATCTCCTTCCAGTAATAACGAGTAAAATTGATATCAAACACAGCGTCTTCGGCATTAAGACGGTAGGTGAGAATCTTTTCCAAGTCGGATTCACCAATTTCCATCAATACGCTCAGGGAGTGTTTGTCAGAGTTGAGCTCCCAATCGAACAAACGGACCACACGATCGACATTCTCCAATTTCTTGAGCAGGTCAATTTCACCCTTGTATCCAGCAAGTGTCAAGGGATCAACGTCTTCCAAGTTCACCCGCTTGAGCGCAAAGATCTTGTAATTCTCAGCCATGACACGATAGACCCGAGAGCTACCACCACGACCAATGCAGTCCAGCCGGGTGAAGTGTTTGTGGTTAATAGAAACCTGAGTACGCTTTTTCCGAGACTGCGAGGTGGATGCACCACCAGTTGCAGTAGCAGTCTCAAGCACTGACATCTTCGGGGGTGGAGGCGCCGGCCTGTGGGGAGTGTTGCTGCTTCTGTTGGAGAGTATCTTGCGTGGAGAGTTCCCTGCTGGTGTCTCGGCGGCATCTTTCTTATCGGTGTCATAAATGACTGAGAATTTTTCCGGTTTGTCCAGAAGGTTCAAACCTTGGGGCTTTGCTCGCTTGAATGTTGGCGGGGGTTCATTTTCTTGGTCCCTTGCGGACGGGAGCGGTGGTAATGAGGGTACCTTGAAACCTGGTTGCTCCTTCGCACTGGACGACTTGGCAGACGCATCTGAGGAAGCGGGTGTCGATTTTGATTGCGAGCCATATGACTTGGGCGAAGATGATCTTGAAAAGGGGCCCTCCCCAGCAGGAATATCCACAGGCTGGGCAGACCGGTGCCGCTCACTTTCATGCTGCGGACTGGGATCAGCCCATGTCACTTTGGGTGATGAGGGTTTTCGAGAGTGACCGACAGGATCATCTCGCTCAGCACTATCCCTGGCATCTTCATTCAACAGGTAGTTTTCTTCGTGATTTTCTTCACTTTGCCGGCGAAGAACACCCCGGCGAGCAGGTCCATTGAGAAATGTGCCCGTCAGTCGCCCGACCCTGTTAACGCGAAGCGAGCTGTGAGGACGGATGTCATCGCCATTGCGGCCTCTCAAAACTGATGACGTGCCAACGCGAGACATTGGATCATCTTCTAGGCGGGACTTCCGATCACTATCGGATCGATCACCACTGCCATACTCATCGCCTGAATGGCGCTCCGTGGAACGCTTTGCAGAAGGCGAGATAGAGCTCGGGGAGCGAGTTCCACTTCTTGAAACATTAATTCGAACACTTCGAGGTCGTGGCGCAGGAGTAATAAAGTCATTAGGGCGATCCTGTGCCTCGGACTCTGCACTTTGACTGTTGGATAGTGGTGACCCCTCGCGCGAGAACCTCGAGGAAGAGATAGCGCCTATGCGAACAACCCTGGGTGCAGGGCTACCAGTTGAGCGATCATGCGGGGACGTATTCCGCGGTGATTGACTGTTTTGCCTTGAGCCGACCGCAACTCGTCGCTCGTCCGACGGAGCTCGTCGATGCGGCGAAGAACCCAATCCATCTCCATCCAACAATGCCTTCACGGACGCGCTGAACTTGGGTTCTGGAACTTCCTCATCGGAGCTGTCACCAGCGGAGTAGTGTCGAGGTATTGATGTTTTGGGCTCTGCTGGAGACACCCGTCTGGAACCCGAACGTGAAACCGCGGATCGGGACATCGGTCGGGACGACGGTTGATAAAGGCCGCTGTTGTATGCGGAAGAGAGGGAATTGGGTGAGGCCATGGCGGTAGCGTCCTACATTGAAGTCGTGGATCAATGCAGCGCTTGGCCAAAGTTGTCAACTGTTTGTTGTTCTCAACAAGAGAAGGTCCGTCCATCTTGAGGTTGCGTCGCGAGTTGAGCGCGGGATAAGGGGTCACGTGATTGGAGTTGCCATGGAGACGACCACAACAAAGAATGCCTCGATGGGCATGTTGCCTCAAGGAGACTCTGGAATACGGCTATCTACTAGAGATAATTCGGACTCCTTATTTGGTAGCTATTTAACAGATCTGGCTGGTCAGAAAGAGTGAACCTCCAGCGGAGGACAATGTTGGCCCAGTGGAATTTGAAGTGCTTCCATCATGTATGAACTACAATATCCCACAGCACATTCGTCCAAAGGTAGATATATATTTCCCAGGCCCTTGTCAATGTCCAATGCCTGCTGTCAAGCTCTAGACTGTATACTGTGTAGCTTTGTTGTAGAGAAAACGATGGGATGGAGTCCCCAATGCCTTGGACCATCGATATATATCCGTTACCGCGCAGGACAACCGTTCTGGCACCACACATCAACAATTGTGCCTTTAATTGCAATAACGATTCGTACACCCACCAAACAAGCGTATATTTTTCTTCCAAATTGACATATCATTGAAATGAAGGTCATGATATAGCCCGTCAGTACCGACCACAACATGCAAATGGGAACATGCAGACCATAATAATACTCAAGACCTGGACATGGCCACTTACTCCACTCCAAATCCAGGCAAGCTGCCTCCTGCAAGCAACAGGGCGCAATCTTAGACGTGGCGCAGGCACCAAGAATCAATTGGCCAGACGTTAGCTCCTGCGTCGGCTACCAGCATCGAGATCGATGACCCAAGCTTGCATGTGACGCCTCATATTCAGCCCGGGGAGAGTTTGGCAAATTGCCCGATTCCATGTGCCATGCGATGCAATGCAGCATGTCAACACGATCGTGACGAGGTAGCATCATGGACTCGACTCTCGAGGCATCGTTCCATGTGATGGGCGTGCGTTTGGCGGCAAAGACACCAGTCCTCGAAGAGGAGACGCTTGGTCCAACGTTTCATAAAAAGGGGCGAGCTTCATTCTGGGTCACGAAACTTATCAATCAGTGAAGATTCGGAGCTCTTGGAGAATGGTTGAAGAATCTTCAGCGTCTTAGTCAATCTCATCAATCGTTTGGATGATGGAAATTTTTACCGAGGTAGCATCGGCGCGATTCCCAAGACGACGAGAGGATAATTTGAGAGTTTCGCGAAGGAAATGACCCACCAAATGAATCGAGCGAGTGTGATCTTGCCGTGATCAATAGCTTCCTTGAACGAAGAGGAAGCCAAGATTGGTGCCTGAACCTTTCCATCGGATACGCACGGCAGGAGGCTGCGGGCAACACGACATCATGTTTGGTTGAGTCGAGGGTCGGAGCAGGATGCATTTGTCCCACTACTGGGATCTGTTCAAAATCGAACTCGCAATTTGCCCTTGAGAGAAAATTTCACCATCTAGATCTCTCACGAACATCTCGCCCGAAAGGGACAATGGTGAGAGGTTCACACGGACAGTCTATCTCATACTCGATCCGTCTCGAGTTGTCTCTAAGCCCTATGAGAGTTAATTTTGGCACGGAAAACAAAGCTGAAACCGCGATCGCCTCATGATCGCCTCCTTAAGCTTCCCAGGCTCGTCCCATGCCGCGCGAACCGGTTCACACTCCGAAGAGTTCGAGAGTGCAGATGGCTTCGCGCTAGTTTCATTTTCCCGCAGTAGTCTGTGGAGCTATGAGCGAAGAAGCTTAAAGCGTAGCAAACAACTTGTCCATGCAGCAGTCAAAACTCGATGAGGGGGTTCAGATTACGGAATTGCCCCTGCCTCCGAGTAGCACTAGACCGTATCCCGTTTAACCAAATCCACCGCCGAGTCCACCGGCGTGTGGGACGTTCGGGTAACCCCTGGGCCTTACCATCTTGAGCGACTTGAGCAGTTTTAGCACCATTTTTCCAGCCAAGCTAGAAGGTGGTGCCAGGAACACCCATTTTAGGGGCTGAGTACAACGTTCTCATCAATGAGCCATGGTTCAATCTGCAAGTCTGCGACACTGATGTCCTCTCATGAGTGGAGTCTTGTTTTCTGCGAGAACTGCAGGAGACCTTCACTATCGTTGCAATTGTGACTGGTGGCGCACATTAGGTGCAGATTCTGGACTCGGAAAACAAGTCAAGATTCAGGTCCTGAGGAGATATTCGACCAGCCCAGCAAGACTCTGGCTTCTGATTCATGCCCGCCGTGGAGATGATTGCTGGGATCCCAACAGCTGCAAGTCTGCATGGTCAATTTCTTCCGAGAATCTGCCACTGCCGCATGGAGCTGGCAGGGATAAGTTCAGGGAAAGACAGAAGAGAAGGCTGTCCTTCAAGAAGCTCCAAGCTCATGACCAACAAGAAGCAAAAGTCCTCGAGAACCTGTACTCAGCCGGGTCGACACTGAAACTTGGACGAGCCACACAAGTCAATGGCGCAGTCTCGACTTCCTGTAGTTTGATATGTCTCCTCCCTCTTCGGTAGCAATCAAAGAAAACCAAATCATGCTCACAGCGATCTAGACCCAAAAGCGTCTAGCTCATGCAGAATGTCTCTGGACCGCAATTCCCCAGAGAATGAAATTAATTGGACGAGTTCATAACCATCCAGTCGGAATGATCTTGTGAATGAGCTTCCCCTGCAGAGGTTCGTTGGATATCAGAGACATAGATAGACTTTTCCACCTTGTGCACCTAAAAAAGCATAAGTCAGCCCGAAAAAGGGGAAATGAAAACAGTCGCACCAGCAGAAAGTTCCGGGAGATAGGCCCGTCGACCGTTGGTGGGTCGTGACGATCGCTTTCTCCTGGACTTGGGCTCTTACGCAGAGTGACTCCATCGCTCCTTGTGATCCTCGCTGGCCTTTCCTCCTTCAGCACCTTCGAGCACCTAATAACCTCCACTCGTGCGTGGTTGACAATCAACACGTCAAACATGATCCAGGCAGCATTGCCACGATGTTCTTCCTCTCGTCGCCCCTGGTTCAAAGGTGAGTCCTAGGATCAATAGTCGGGATGGAAACGACGGTCCCGTAATCTGACACCTTCTCTGACTGGCCTTACCAGAAATAGACCACACGAGGTGGATGAGTCCACCGCTGGAACTGGGCCAGAGGTCCCAGATCCACTCGGCCCTGACTCCCTGAAGGCTGAGAGATCCAGGTCTCCCCCGATACAGTAGCCGAGAGGCTAATGGGGCCAAGTGTGCCAGTGTGAGATAGGTCGAGATGTGGACTGAGAGGCTTCGAGACCGGGGTGTTAGTGTGTCTGGCCTGGTGAATCCATCGAGTTGCGAGTGGAGCAGTCACAACATCGTCGTCTCCAGCAAAAGGCTCCTCTCTTTGCCGAAACGGGACGGCCAGGGGGGTATATAAACATCGAGGATCTTCGCTCTTCGTCATCGCACATCAGTCGTTGTTTGCTCAATTCTTCCCCTCTTCATCAGTCTATCGTTAACCTCTTGGACGGGTTTGTTGTCCACCGTCTTTCGCTTTTTGCCCTTCGCTTCTTGGGTCTTCTCGCCGGCCCTGTTTTGTATAAATCATACCTGAAAGCCCTGTGCTATACACTCGCTATCCGATCCAATTCGATCACAAGACGCCATGCGTTCTTCTCTCGTTCTTCTTGCCGGTCTGGCAAGCTCAGCCCTCGCCTACCCGACTGATGTCGCCGTCGAACGCCGCACATTTGGTCTTCTGACTCAACTGCTTGGTGATGCTGGCTCTGATGTTGTGTCTCTCCTGGAGACCGTTCTCGGCGGTGGTGCTTCGAGCTCTGTCTCTCTTCTTGCTGGCATCAGTGCCCATGCTGCCGCTGCTCTTGAGGGAGGTGCTCTTGGATGCAGTGCTGGCACCATCCACGCCTCCGCTCGCGAGGAGCTCAAGGCATGGCTGCACACTACCTCTGCCATCACCGGCTCCCTGAAGACCTCGCTTCTCTCCTGGTGTGATGGTGAGGTTGAAACCCTCTCGGCCGATGTCATTGCGGGCTTGGCCGTCTACATTCCTACCTGCGCCGAGGTTGCGGCTAAGGAGTCGATCTATGTTACCATCGACGGTATCTTCTCTGCCACAGAGATGGCCGCCTCCGAGCTGGTCCTGAGCCTCTCGGCCCAGTCTTCTCTTTCTGCTTTCCTTTCTGCTACCACTGGCCTCGCTGCTGAGGTTGAGGCTGGTCTCAGCGTTTGTGCTGCTGGCGGTGTTGTCGGCAGTTTGTCGGCAGATATCAAGGCCGCTTTGCTCGCCTGGGTTCAGAGCTCAGAGTGCTCTCTCGACGCTAGCCTGAAGGTGACCGTCCTTGCTTGGCTTCACGGCCACCACGGCGGCGACCTGGTTGCTCTCGGCTCCATCTCCGACTCTGCCCTTACCACCATCTCCGTCGGTGCTTCCATTGGTGCTTTCGTCGAGGAGGGTGGTGCTCTGTCCGTCCACGCCCAGGCCATTCTGGCGGCTTTCCTCGACACCAAGGTTGCTGTTGACATCGATGCTAACGTCCTGCTCGGCCTGAAGGCCTGTGCAAATGGCGAGCTTGCCTCTTCCCTTGACGTTGACGTCCGCACTGCCCTGGCTATCTGGCTCTCCAGCTCTGACTGCACTCTCGGTGTTGAGCTGAAGGCTGTTGTGCTGCTCTGGCTGTCTCTCGCTGTCACCGCTGAGGTCTCTGTCGACCTCGTGTCTGGCCTCCTTGTCGACATCTCCGGCTTCTTGACCGAGACTGTTCTCTCTCTGCTTAGCGTCAACCTCCGCGGTGCTCTCTCTCTCCTCGCTGCCGGTGAGAGCTTGACCGTCCTGTCCTGGGAGACCCGTGCCGAGCTCGCTGCCCTGCTGGGTGGCTGCACTAGCATCGACATTGGTATCAGCATTGAGCTCATCATCTTCGAGTGGTTCACTGGCTGCAGCATCCCCGGTGCTCCCTCTGGTGGCTCCGGCTCGTCCACCTCTGTTCCCGGCCTGCCTTCCTCCACTGCCACAGTTGTCCCCAGCATCCCCGCTGGTACTGGTTCCATCCCCGTCCCGACTGGCCCTGCTCCCACAGGCTCTGTGCCATCTGGCCCAATTCCCTCAGGCTCATCCCCTGCCGGCCCTGCTCCTTCTGAGTCTGTTCCTTCCGGCCCAGCCCCGTCTGGGTCTGTCCCATCGGGTCCTGCTCCCTCGGGCTCCGTGTCTATCCCGTCGGTCCCGGCTCCGTCTGAGTCTGTTCCTGCTGGCCCTGCTCCCTCGGGCCCCGCTGCTTCCTCCACTCCTTGTGAGACCGAGACTATCCCCATTGTGACTCCGATCCCCACTGGCTCGTCTCCTGCTCCTTCTGAGTCTGTGCCCTCTGGACCTGTTCCTACCGGCTCTATTCCCTCGGGCCCTGCTCCTTCTGAGTCCGTCCCCTCGGGCCCTGCTCCTTCTGAGTCCGTCCCCTCGGGCCCTGCTCCTTCTGAGTCCGTCCCCTCGGGCCCTGCTCCCACTGGCTCTGTGCCATCCGGCCCAGCTCCCTCCGAGTCCGTCCCCGCCGGCCCTGGTGCCTCTAGCACCCCCTGCGAGACCGAGACCGTCCCCGTTGTGACCCCGATCCCCACAGGCTCCTCCCCTACCGGTCCTGCTCCTTCTGAGTCTGTTCCCTCCGGACCTGTGCCCACCGGCTCTGTCCCTGCTGGCCCTGCTCCCTCTGAGTCTGTCCCTGCTGAGAGCACCCCCTGTGAGACCTCCCCCGCCGGCACCCCGTACCCCGGCGGCGGCTCTGGCTCTGGCGCAGAATCCAGCACGATCGCCGTTCCCCCGGCCGTGACCAGCGCCCCTGCCGGTCCCACTGGTGGCGCTGGCGGCGGCTCTTGGAGCTACACCGAGACTGTCTGGGTGACCAAGACCGTCTGCAACTGCGAGTAAAGCGACAGCTTTCAAGGCTTCACCACAACCACCACACCTATAACCATCATTGAACACCATCATCATTCCTTCCGCTTTTGTGACTTTACATTTCTCACGACAAGATGACTTGACTCTCAACCCCATGGAAAGGAGAGTGGCCTGCAGATCTGTTCCATTGTCTCCAGGGCCCGTACCACATCACTTCCACCTTTCGACTCGGTGATTGCGATTGATGTGGCCAGGGTTCCTGGGCTCGCCTCTGTCCTGCCTGTAGATATCTAATTCTAATTCTAATCTGGTCTGGGAGAGTCTTAACAGCTTTGTGTCTGTGCTCGGCTCAGGTTGTGGACGGTTTGGACGGTTCCATGGCCTCAGGCTTTGCTGGATGAAGATTGCTTCTTGTACTGAACAGCTGAGATTGCCTTCTTTCCCTTCAATGGAGTACATTCCTTATGATTCTGAGCTCTTGCCTCTACTATTGGAAATTGTTCTTCTACCATTATCGTTCATGTTAAACCTCAGTATTGGATTTGCATGTTCTTGGAGTTGATTCTGCATGTACAGAAGAGCAAAAGCGCTCATATCGCCGAAGCATGCTTGAAATGCGAATGAAATTTCTGAAAAACACCGTATCCCTTCGTCTCTCCATAGATCACACCTTAGATCGTCACACCAGATCCGGAGAAAAATGCTTCGGGTCGATGGAAGACTTATGCACGGCAAGGGATGTCGCACGTAGTATCTTCACGCAATTGGCTTGAAAGAATACAAACGGAAGTGGACGGGGGCCTATCCTACTTTGAAAGAGCGTTAGCATTGCACATGGCAAACCTGAGACTTATTTTCCTTTGGGTGACGACGCCCAGGAGTGATAACTCACCTCGAGCGACATCCTCCGTATCCTTATCACGTGGAGTATCTAGCATGTTGCTGAGTAGAAGTTCAGGAGGCGCCTCACTCTCCATTTTCATCAGCCAATTTCTGTCGCTTTGCTTGCACATTTTCAGTCGTGCCAATGGCAGTGTCATGGCGCTTCCGAGCAGCAGGAGTGTACCTTTCCAGGGAGGGGCGTCGCTCTTTCCTTCTAGGGCTTCGACTGTGGCAGTCAGTACTGGAAGCCTGGCCCCGGCTTTGGGAGCGGCTTTGGGAGCGGCTACGGCTGAGGCGGCCGCGGCCGCGACTCAGGGTGCGACTGCGGGTGAAGCTGCGACGATCACGGCTCAGACTGCGGCTGCTGGTGTAGCGGTGACGGGAACGGCTGCGGCTGCGGCTGCGGCTGCGAGTAAAGCTGCGCATGTCGCGACGAACCGCTCGAGAAGAAGAACGGCTTCTGCGCCTCTGGCGCCGGGGTGGAGGGGTCACACTTCTGGAGACGGAACGCGTCCTGCTTCGGCCTCGTCTGGGAGTTTGTGAGCGGGGTGATTCACTGCGAAATTTGGATCTGTAATTATCACCATGGTCCGAATAGCGTCTCCTGTCTTCTCTGCGGCTGCGGTAGGCGGGGGAACGGGACCGGGATCGGGATCTGCTGTAAGGTGACCGGCGCCGACCATTGCCACGGCGTCGAGGGGGTGAACGGGACCGGGAAGCAGTGCGACTTCGGGAGCGAGAGTAAGAAGGGGACCGAGTTGCACGGCGGCCCCTGTGCGAGCTGGAAGGAACATACGAATCAAACTCACGGCGAGGCCGTGAGTCACGGTAACGATCACGGCTGCGGTTGCGAGGGGGCGGAGATCGTGAGTAGCTTTGATACCGGCGACCTTCACGGCCAGGACCTCTTCTTCCTCGTCCACGGTCTACACGTTCCCGTCTTCTCAACTCGTCCAATTCGCGTTCCCGAGTCCGTTCTTGTTCTCTTTGCAGTCGGGCGTTTTCGGCAGCTTTCTCTGCTTCAATCTGATCACGAAATGTCAGCGAAATGTAGCTTGCCTACCGAGTGAACCGGATAATACCTTCTCTTGGATCAGCTCAAGCTTCTTCGCCTCCAGAAGCTCCTTGGGCACGCCCTGTGGGTTTTCCTGGCCGCTCAAACACAATGACCAAAGTTCTTTGCAGAAGGCGGCCGTATCCTTGTCCAGGAACCCAGTGAGCTGAATTTGGAGAGACTTGATGTCTGGCTAATCATGACAAATGCAACATGTTAGCACGATGCGCGCCGGAATGGGAAATGTGCAGATAACGACATACGTAGCGAGATCCCTCAAGCAGATTGAAACAAAGCTGGATGACAATGTCATCTTCATCCCCGAGGATCTCGGAGATGCGGCCGGCAATCCACCTGCAACACAGAGCTGTCAGCAAAACCAAGGATACGATGAATTGAAATCGGGGAAGAACCGCTCACTTTTTCATCACCTCAATGTTGACCTTGGTCATGTCCACCTTCCGAGAGAACTCGGGAGGAAACTTGGTGGACTTCAGCAGCTTTGCGTCAACCGAGGTTGCCATTTTGACGTGACAAAGTGGGAGAAGAGTGCGTGAGAGGAAGAAAGGTCGTGGGATGAATGTGTTTTGAGTTGGTGGGCGGTCAGCCAGTTATTCGGCGGTCAAGGAATACTGCCGTGTTTTGACAAAGCGGTGTGGCACGGACATGCTGATCCAGTTTGACCGTGCTTTTTGGAGAAACTCTAACAATTGGACCTCGACACTGGTGTTGATCGATCTGTTGGATTTATATCTCAATTTCGAACTGAAGAACTAAGGCCCCACTCAAGACTGCAGTTCCAATGGAAGTGTCGAGTCCAATCTTATCAGCAACACTGACAGGAACCATGAAGACATCCTGGCCAATCAGTTGGATCATTGGCATGGAGTACCAGCAGATGAAGTCAAGAAGATTGGCACATGTTGACGGATGTAGACCATGCATGTTCTAATGGAGATGGATATCTGGTCAGAGCAAAACACTCATACTGTTTCTACACACACCCTGAGCCTTCACAACAAAATCTGAAGCAATACCGAGGGCCATACCGAGTGGGCCATAGATCTACAGGCTGATAGCTCTAGGAGAGACAGGATTTGAACAACCTAATGATGAATCAAGTCTCATTTATCATTGCCAATGGAATGATAACCATAGCCAAGCATATGTCAAAGTGACCAAATATAAATTCAGTCGTGCAAAGTCGAGCTCGGTTGTTCGGGCCTTCGCTAGACGCGAAGCCCCATTTGCGTGTCTTCGCGGTAAGTCCGCCGCATAACTAATCTTCACCTCCACTCCCATCAAATATATGCTGTCGAAGTGCCTCGGTAGCAAGTACCATACTGTGTGACTGTCTTGACGTTCCTCTTCATTGGCCTTGCAGCATGCCATCACAGATTCTACTTCAAAACGCCACGATCCTCGTCCCCTCCGGCGAACCAAACGACTATGTCGTGCCTCTGCGGGGTCATTCCTTACTGATCGAAGACAACAAGATTTCTCACATCTCTCAGCATATCGATCCACCACCTGGAGCTGAAGTCTTCGACTGCACCGACAAGATCATATCGCCGGGATTCGTCGACACGCACCATCATGTATGGCAGACCCAGCTCAAGGGCCGCCATGCGAATCAAAGTCTCTTGGAGTATCTACCAACTGGTTTGTCACTGCTCTTCAGCCTGAATGCAGCTCTCTGACGCAAGTTAGGTAACATGCAACATGCGAATTACACGCCTGAAGATGTCTTCTGGGGCGAGCTCGGGGGCTGTCTGGAATCCTTGGACGCGGGAACTACGACAGTGGTAGATCACGCCCATATGAACGTCACGCCGGCTCATAGTGAGTGCTACCGGCTGTTCTACATATTTGGATTCCGTTGCTGACGGTTGATTGAAGCCTCGAATGCTGTCGAGGCGACCGTATCGTCCGGCATTCGGTCGGTGTTTTGCTATTCACCCACAATGCGAGTCAAGAGCTTCAAGCCCGCTCTTGCGCACGACGGAAGCCTTTTAGATGACTGGGTTGTGGAACACCTACAAGAGATGGGTGCTGCTGCTCCCTTCGGCAATGGCCGTGTACAGTTGGGTCTTGCATTCGATGGACTTATGCTTCCGAAGCAGCAAGTGATTTCTATTTACAAGCAAGCCCGTAAGCTCGGTGCCAAGGTTATCACGACGCACTATGTGCGGTCTTACTTCAGTGAGTATATTCGGCTCCAGATCTACTTGATACGAAACTAATAGCGGGCAGGCGACCACTCACTGGTGGACACCCTCGATGAATACAAGCTCCTAGGGCCCGACATTCTCCTTTCACACGCCACAAATCTGACCCAGAGCGACATCGAGAAGCTCAACAAGGCGAAAGCATGGATCTCAACAACCCCGGATACCGAGCTGCAGATGGGACATGGCGACATCGTCTGTTTCCGCGATGGCTGCTCAGATATAAGCTCCCTAGGAATCGATTGCCACAGCAACAATTCGGGCGACATGGTCTCACAGATGCGGCTCGCCTTGCAACACGAGCGAGCGTGCCGCAATCAGCAGATCATAGCGCAGGGCAAGGCAACTCTTTCCTTGAATCTCTTTGTCCAGGATGTCTTCAGACTCGGTACTATTAAAGGAGCACGAGCAATCCACATGGAGGATCATGTGGGATCAATTGAAGTTGGCAAACTCGCAGATCTTGTCATCTTTGATGGGACTAGTCCTGGCATGGTATGCGCATCTGAACAAGACCCCGTGGCGGCCATTGTCCTTCATTCATCGGTTCGCGATATCGATATGGTGATTGTTGACGGGCGCATTCGTAAACGTGAGGGCAGGCTGTGCCCAGTTGACATCCACCCAACGCAAAAGGGAGTGACTATTCCGAAGCAAACCGTGGAGTGGAAGCAGGTTGCCAAAGAACTGATTTCCAGTCGTGAGAGGATCGAGGAAGCTATCATGAAAGCTGGCGCGGGTGATACTGAGCAACTTGTCCCGGCGTTCATGGAGCTTGCCCATATTGACAAGGATAAGTTTGTGAAGCTGTGAGCCGTCATTGGATATTGGCCTTACGAGGTTTCGGCATGCACCCCATTCTGGACACGATTCCCTCGAGGAGCAAAGTGGAGATGAGACATGCATTCAGACCAAGGCTCTATGCAGTTAGTTATCTCATGTCAAACGTGCATGAAGCTGCACTAACGGGCTGAGCTACAAATCAGCTGCTTTGAAAATTCCGTGACAAGTGTTACAATGGGAGCATTACGCAGCTAAATGAATGAAGTCCTTCACATGGGCTTACTCCACCCTCTGACTTGGGATTTAACGTCCGGTTTCTATTTCTTGAAGCTCAGCTCTTCCAGTTGATTTTTCCTTCCTTCCCTGCTCTACCTTTTCGACAATTTCTACTAGCAATGTTGTCCCCCATGTTCATGAAAGTGGCAGTGGGAGCGATTCTGCTCCTCGCCATCAAAGTGTCGTTGACTCGCAAGAAAAAGCCTGGGCCTTTACCACCGGGTCCATCGCCAAAACCATTCTTTGGCAATATCTTAGACCTTCCACCAGCCGGTGCACAAGATTGGATGCACTGGGCGAAGCACAAGGAGCTTTATGGTTAGTGATCAAGATGATCTTCTCTTCAAACGACGAATGCTGATTTTTACAGGCCCAATAAGCTCAATTACAGTAATGGGACAGACCATCGTCATTATCAATGATGCCACAATAGCAACGGAACTTTTGAACAAACGCTCAGCGAACAATTCCTCCCGGCCTAATCTGGTATTTGCCTCAGAGATGTGAGCTTTCCTTAGCTTTATACCTGTCCACGTTGCTAATGTGCTTGACAAAGGGTGGGCTGGGAGCACAGTCTGGCCATGCAAACCTACTCAGATAGATTCCGAGCTTATCGCAGAGCCATGCAGCCATACCTTGGTTCAGAGTCAGCCGTTGGGCAATATGACTCTTTGCAGGAGATCGAGGCCCGTCGATTTCTTTTGCGGGTGCTGAGGGATCCAACTCAGCTTGTGCAGCACCTGTCGACGTGGGTGATACAGTCTGGCTTAAGTTGAATCGTCAACACTAACTGACTATAGAGAGGCTGGTGCTATCATTCTCAAAATAGCTTATGGCTACACCATTGAACCCCACAAGGAGGACCTGCTGGTCCGCATTTCGAAGCTGGCACTCGAGCAATTCTCCGTCGCAGCCACACCCGGTATTTGGCTGGTGGACATTATCCCAGCTTGTGTGTTACCCTACTATTTCAGCTCGAAATGACTAATTCGCTGACGAATCCAGTGAAATACATCCCTTCTTGGCTCCCTGGGGCTAACTTCAAACGCATTGCGCTAGCATGGAAGCAGAATTTGCAAGATGTGGTAGATAAGCCTTATGCCTTTGTGAAACAACGGATGGACAATGACAGATTCGAACCATCGTATCTGTCCAATCTTTTCAAGGCGGCCGGATATCCTCAGCCTGGATCTGAAGAAGAGCGCGTCGCCAAATGGACAGCTGGATCACTGTTCGCAGGCGGTGCTGACACGGTACGATGACTTCAACCTTGGAACCATACTATGAAGCACTCACCTGACAATACTAGACCGTGTGCGCCACCAAAATCTTCTTCCTGGCAATGACTCTAGAGCCTGAAGTGCAAAGAAAAGCTCAAGAAGAGATCGACCGAGTCCTGGGAACCAACAGAGTTCCTGGAGTAGCAGACCGCGCGAATCTTCCCTACGTCGACGCTGTTGTTAAAGAGGTCCTACGTTGGCACCCCGTAGCCCCAATGGGCTTGCCGCACACGTCAATTGAGGATGATATGTGGGAGGGCTACTTTATTCCAAAGGGGTCACTACTCATGGCAAACATCTGGTTAGCCTCCGAGGACATCGTTTTAGGACTAAGATACTAAAGCACCTACAGGGCCTTCACGCACGACCCCAAGATATACCACGACCCCATGGCATTTAAGCCCGAGCGCTTCTTGAAAACCGACGACCGCGAGCCCGAAATGGATCCTCACAGTGTTGTGTTTGGCTTCGGGCGTCGTATCTGCCCCGGCCGCTTCTTGGCCGACAACACGTTATACCTCAGCATCGCACAATCCCTGGCTGTATTCAATATCACTAAAGCAATCCAAGATGGGAAAGAAGTGGATGTCAAGCCAGAGTTTCAGGCTGGTGTCATTAGCCATCCGGTTCCTTGGAAGTTTGACATCACGCCCCGGAGTCCTGCGCATGTGGACTTGATCTTGTCGGTGGAAAAGGAGCAGCCTTGGGAAGAGAGCGACGCTCCTGATCTGGAATCTATATAATGGCTGCCAGGGGCAGAGAAAGCTCACCGGATGGCTGGGGGTTTTATGAGAGTGGAATTCGGTTGACTTGAGATAATATTCGTTCAGGGTTATATATACCCTTCGCTCCTGACTGAGGTAGTATTATTTTCCTAGGGACGACAAGTAAAAGCCCGATCTGTCTAGGTATCTGTCTACAATATAGCCACTTGATCTGCACTGATACTCCAGGGAAAGCTACCGATAGGTGCAGTGTCAGTATCAGTTTGCCCTTTTGAAGCTCGTGATGGAGAGGATGATGAGTGAGAGCAGATCCGTGATGTGACGATATCGCCAAAGATGGTAGGTCCAAGCTTGTCCAAGACGGAGAATGTTATACAGACCCATGAGGTTGCATTTTAGAGAATGGGCCATTCCATCTAGAACTGCACCATGATTCAACTGTACACCGTGAAAGGTGCCGAGTGTCTGCTCCACTTCGCTCAGCTTCTTCCCTCCTCTTCCTCCCCTGAACATCCCACTGATACAAACTGGTCTATGTCCTCCACTCAAACCTACGATCCAGATCCATCAGTCAGCTCGAAGAATCCCAGGAAATCGACTGCTCTGCTCATCGATTCCTGCACCTACCCGCATCGACAACGATCGTCGCCCAGCCGAGTCTCTGCTTTGCAACCCGACGCGATCTCGGGAAACACATGGGTCCCGCTATGCATCCAAAGGGAAAGGATGTTCGCGTAACCCAACACTATCGGAGGAGGAGCATGTCTCAATGGCCAACCCTACAACACTCTAACATCTGGTGGGGCGATCTGGCGTCCCGTTCAACTTTCGCGTGCACGACTTAAATTGCGATGACCGTCGATCTGTTGCTGCGAGCTCTCGGTCAATCTCTCCCCCTTGCGTGAAATCTGCGCTTCCTGTACCCTTTCACATTCCTCCGGCGAGCTTAATCTCACGATGGCAGCGCAACCCCGCGATGTCATCTTCTTCACGAACAGTGAATTGGGCCAATGCAATGTCGCCCTCGCGGTCGCCGAGGAGTTCCTGCGACGCGGGGATTTCCGCGTCCATATGGCCTCGTTTCGCCCTCTGGCGCCGATGGTCGAGGAGCTGAACAAGCGAGCCGATGCTGTGCAGCCGGCCGAATTCCATGAGATCTGGGGTCCGTGTATGACCGATCTGGCGATTCGCAGTAATGTCGGTCTGCTCTTTCATCGTCCAGGCGTGTCCGGCGCCGTGGAGGGGTTTACCAAGGTCAGCACGGCCATGTCGAATTGGAGGCCGTCAGAATACGCCAAAGCCTACCGGAGCTGCATCGCGATCATCGAGAAGATCCGTCCGGCAGTGGTCGTGGTAGATCCCATTCTCCATGTCGGCTTGGACGCGTGCGAAACCACCAAGATGCGAATGGTGGTCCTCTGGCCGGTGCCGCTGAAAGATGTGGTGATCTTGAATCAGCCCAAGGCCGGTGCTCTCTGGAAGTATCCAGTGTAAGCTTTGCGATCCCCGTTGCATCAAGAACCCAAATGCTGATAATGCCACAGAACGGGATCAGGGTACCCATTCCCACTGCCATGGAAACTCGTCCTGGCCAATATCTACCTCGTCCTGCGTGTAGGACTGGCCCTTGGCTTTGCAAAGTCGCTCCCCGACACAGACCCGGCTGAAAAGGCACAAGAACAAAGGAGTCCGTTCCCTCTGAAGAACGCCTACTCCAAGGATTCACTCCACTTGACCCCGTCATTCCATGAAATGGACTTTCCCTTCCACGTCCCCAGCAACGTCATCAGCTGTGGACCGATCCTTCGTCAATGTGCCCCGCTCGCGGACGCAGACCCTGACTTGAATGGCTGGCTCACCAAGCCAACCATCCTCATCAGCCTGGGCTCGCACGTCAAGCTGTCCGAGACGGTGGCGGTCCAGATGGCCAAGGGTATCGACAGCATGCTGTACGAACACGGTGACGTGCAGGTACTATGGAAGCTCCGATACGACTGGGAGAGCTCGGAGACCTTCAAGTCAGTCCTCGGCGCGCGCATCGCCACTGGCTCGGTGAAGGTGACGCCTTGGATCCAGCCGGATATCATGTCCGTTCTTGAATCCGGTCAAATCGTCGCCTACGTGCACCACGGCGGTGCAAACTCATACTTTGAGGCATGCAAGTAAGTATACCCGGACATAGCGACTGTCTGATCTGTACGTCTAACCTCTCCTCCTAGGGTTGGCGTCCCGCAAATCGTGCTTCCCCAATGGCTCGACACGTACGACTGCGCAACCCGCGTGGAATGGCTCGGCATCGGCATCAACGGAAGCAAGACTGCGGCGCCGGGGATCGACGCGACGGAGTTCTCCAAGGCTCTGATCCAGGTTCTTCGCGATGAGAATATCCGACTGAAGGCGGGAGCCATCAAGGATTTGTGCGCTAAGGAAGAAGGGCGTGTCGTGGCGCATGACCAGATTGTGGATTTTTGCTCGATACATTAGCTGTTCGGTGTGGTTTCCTTGTTTGCATCTAGATATACCCGATCTGCCTGTTTATACTGCAATTAATATCCGTGTCTACTGCTAGATGATGTCTACTGTAGCGATTCCGTCACCTCTAATACGAAATGACTCCTTCGTACCTCGTACCTAACATGAACGCAGCCATTCTCGTTCAGACAACCAGTATTCAAAGAAAATAAACAAATTCATCAATCATAACCTCATCCAAATTCCCACCCTCACTTCAGCTCCCTCAAAACCCGCCACACATCCTCCCTCGCCCGCCTCAAATCCCCATCCACCTCTCCATTCACATGCCGCGCCTTAACCTCATAATGCAGTTGAACGAGTTCTCTCGCCCGTCGCAGATCCTCTTTCTTCTTGTTCTGCTCTGTGCTCTCTCCCTCGACGACAGGCCCATTCCCGGGTGATGGTGCGCCTGTCGCTTTGTGGACATTGACTAGTGCGAGAGCTTCGTTGTGGCCCTGTTCAGTGTTAGGATCTTGGATCTTGCAGACGTGGGGTTCCCGGCTTCATCGAAGAGGTCCTCGTGATATGGCGGGTGAGAGAATGCGCACTTACACAGACTCGTAGTGAGGTGAGGTCTGATAGGATCTCTGCTACTTGCATTTTGTGAGATTTGCTTAGGATTTGAGGTTGTGGCTGGAAAATGGGAGGCTGAAGTTGAGATGACGTTTGGGGGAATCAGGGATGGAGGGCTTGATGTCTTGGCGGAAGATCAGCGTGGCTCTATACAATATACAAGAGACCACGGGCATCTATGCAGATTTATTTGTGAACACAGCTTTAAAGTGGTCATGATTGCAGCTACAGTACGGATTCAAATGCAATTGAATCTTGTCGTTCGCGAAATTGCTAGCTTTTGGTTTCGTGGATACATGCGACTGTCCTCAAGTCCACCTCATAACCCTTGGTCTCGGAGTCCTCAACCCAGAGATGAGTCTTCCCAGCAATTAAACCCTCAATAATCCCCATCCGAGGAGGTAAGATCATCCTCTGTAACAGGCGGCAAAGGCACAAACCTCATCCGCGTCGACCCATCCGGCCAAAGCACCGAGCCATCCTCATTCTGGTGCGCCAGGGCATACTTCTGCTTCTCCATGTACTCTTCCTCCAGAATCAAGAACTGCACTTCGTACGCCAACCAGATCCAGGTGAACTCCTTCTTGCGTAGAGAGTGCGTCAGACGTCGTCGGTACAGCTTGTCGTCGCAGCCGGCGATGAAGGCTCGCACGAGGGCGTTCTCGATGTTCGGTGTCAGGGGTCGGTGATTGCGGCGGTAGGCGTTTGCTTCGTCGAAGTATGTTTCCAGCGGGCGGTTACGCTGTTTTAGCATTGTTGCGAAGAATGCGTCCATGGGGTCATTCTTCTCGGGTTGAGGTTTCTGGGGTGTGGCGGGTTTGTCCTTCGCCTTGGAAGGAGTGGAATATGCCGTAGTGGGAACCGGTGATGTGGCGGCACTGAAGAAGGTCCCCGTTCCCTCGGACTTGGGCTTGGGGCATGGAGTACTAGGTCCAGAGGCAATGGCCTCGACATCCGCGGTCATATCTCTTGATAGATCCTCCAAGCCCTCGAGGGCAGCGATACACTGGACCATTTTCTTGTTCTTGAGCACGAGAGCCCTTCCATATTTGCAGAGTGGTTCCAATGTGTGCTGCAGTCGTCGACGCAGGAGAAGGAGCTGGTGTTTGTCGTCGTCAGTCTTGGCCTCGCTTTCGAAGATATGGGCAAGCGATTGGACGGTGTCGAGGAGTTCATCAAGACACGTCTTGAGTGTTTTCGCGAAGTCTTTCGTATCCTCCAGTTGGTTCTTCACATCTCTGAGGGAGTCAGACATGGCCTTGTTCTCTCGAAGGAGCTGGTAGGACCAGAGTAACGTTTTGGGCGTGGAGGATTGTCCTGGCGGTGGGAGGGTGGAAGCTTCAGCTGCGTTCAGAGGCATCGTGAAGGATCAAGACTTCGAGTTGATGGTGCCAAGATGCGTAGATTGAATTACCAGTGTGATCGCGAGATGGCCAAACTGATGTGAGAAGTTCGAATGTGGAATGGGGAAAGAGAGGGAGGAGAAACATCAGTCGAGCAAAGTATTCGTTGTTTGGCGGCTCACAAATCTCGTGGACATCATAGTTGGTCTCCTCGAACAACACCACCCCAGTGTAAAATATTAAACCAGACACAGTTGCGACGTACTATGAACGAGATATCCGTGAGGAACTAATCATATTTTGGCCCGATCTATCTGATTAAGTACGGAAAAGCGGTATCCTTAACCCAACCAGAGCGAGCTAGATACAACGGAACGGAAAATGCAAGAAAGAAACCGTGACGGTGAAAAAGCGCATAGACGTGTCGCATCTCCGTAAGTGTAAGGGCGTAGAAACCATAGCAGTGACCGGTGCAAGAGACTAGACGTGAATCCGATCAATCGAGCACCAGCTACCGCGAGCAGAGAAGCAGGAAAACAAAACCAAACCATAGCAGTGACCAGTGCGAGAGACCGGACGTGAGTCCCATCGATCAAGCACAAGCTACTGCGAGCAGATGCGCGAAAATGAAACCATAGCAGTGGCCGGTGCGAGAGACTAGACGCGAGTCCGATCGATCAAGCACAAGCTACCGCAAGCGGGGATGCGTTGGAATCAAAGAAAGCCACTTTTGACGCAAGGACTGCGCTCGTGATCCGCGTCAAGACGTAAGAAAAGTTAGGACGTTTAGATGAGGTCTGTGAATAAATGTTAGTGTCTGCAGGGGAATCAATAGATGAGAAACGTGGCATACCAGCAACGTTCATGGGCATCTCCTCGATCTGGGTGCTGTAGAACTGCTCGATCTCGCGCAGCATGCGGACGTCATCAGCAGTGACGAAGTTGATGGCAACACCCTTACGACCGAAACGACCACCACGACCGATACGGTGAATGTAGTTCTCACGGTTGGCGGGCAGGTCGTAGTTGATGACCAGGGAGACCTGCTGAACGTCGATACCACGGGCCAGGAGGTCAGTGGCGATCAGGACACGGGAGGAACCAGAGCGGAACTCCTTCATGATAACGTCACGCTGGCCCTGCTCCATGTCACCGTGCATGGCGGAGACAGTGAAGTCACGGGCAGTGAGCTTGTCGGTGAGCCAGTCGACCTTTCGGCGGGTGTTGCAGAAGATAACGGCCTGGGTGATGGTGACAGTCTCATAGAGGTCAGACAGGGTGTCGAGCTTCCACTCCTCCTTCTCGACGGCGATGTAGAACTGCTTGATACCCTCGAGGGTAAGCTCCTGCTTCTTGACCAGGATGCGAACGGGGTCACGCATGAACTTGGTGGTGACCTCAAGGACGTCCTGAGGCATGGTGGCGGACAGAAGAGTGACCTGGGTAGACTGGGGGAGGAGCTGGAAGATGTCGTAGATCTGCTCAGTGAAACCACGCTGCAAGGGAAGTTAGTACAGATTCAGGCAACCAAGAGAGGAAGTGGATCAAACATACCGACAGCATCTCATCAGCCTCATCGAGGACGAACAGCTTCATGTGGTCGGTGCGGAGAACACGGCGCTGGATCATGTCGTGGACACGGCCGGGGGTACCAACGACAACCTGGGGACCCTCACGGAGAGCGGTCATGTCCTCGCGGACGTTGGTACCACCGATACAGGCGTGGCACTCAATGCTCATGAAGTCACCAATGGCAACAACGACCTTCTGAATCTGCTGAGCCAGCTCACGGGTGGGAGCGAGGATCAAAGCCTGGCAAGACTTGAGGTTGGGGTCGATCTTCTGGAGAGCTGAGATGGAGAAAGTAGCGGTCTTGCCGGTACCGGACTGGGCCTGAGCGATCACATCGTTGCCTTTGACGCTTGAAGTTAGATGTGTCCATAAACCCCTGATCCAAGTGGAGGGAACTCACCCTTGATGATGGGCATGATAGCGCGTTGCTGAATAGCGGAAGGGCGCTCGAAACCATAGGCGTAGACACCTGGTGGGCTGTTAGGAATTTTCTGCCATACCCCGCCACGGGCGGTTGAGAATTGCAGGAACATCACATACCGCGAAGCAGCTCGGGCTTCAGGTCCATAGAGTCGAAGGAGTCGGTGACCTCATCGTAGTTCGACTCGATTTGTCCTGTAGAGCGCGTGAACGACGTCAGCCCTGAGTCTTATCTCACGCCATCGCCACCAAAGTCGCATACGACTCGACGGACGAGGCATTCGCAAAAGTTCTTGCAACAAGTAAAGGAAAGTACATACCCTCGGGGAGGTCCTCAAGACCCTTGTCGTTCGACATGATTGCGGTGGATGAGAGTGGTGATCACGGGCGACTTGTCGCTGTGATCGTGGGGTGGGGTGAAGTTTTTGAGCAAACGTGCCCTACGGGGGTAGTTCGCAGACGAGAGTTGAAATGAGGATCAAAGCTCTTCACAGAAAGGAAGAGCTGACGAGATACTGAGTATTGGATATCTGGTGATACGTGGTGTTGTGAAGTGGATTCACAGAAGGGTGGAAGAGAGAGAGAAGAAGAAGAAAAAAATCGGCGACGAGGGAGGGTTGTAATTTGCTGCCGCGCCTTGCTTTTCTGCCGGTGGGCATTATTCACCGCCTTCCCTTCCTGGCTTGCCAGTGAAGCGAACTCTTTTGGGAAATTTGCATTGTTCGTGCCCATTAACCTTACGATTGTTCTCAGTTGCCCGTGGCGCTGCTTTAATATTCAATTCACTTGGTCTTTCTTTCCTCGCTATATCGTGGCTCTTTGCTCCATTACGGCCCCGTGGGGGCGCCCCTGCCTGACGGAAGAAGAGGTGGAAAAAAAAGTTTTGAAGCCCTAAACAAGTGGCGGACTATGCCTGACATCACAACGCTCCCGAGTTATCCACCTGCCCAAGAAGGGGATCTGGTAGGTGAGGCCATCCCCAGCCATCCGTTAGGTGTCAAGCCTAGCGGCAATGCCTTACTGGCCTCATGGAGCCTGCGTGAGGCCCTAGGGACATTTAGGCGACTGCCGGACGAACTCATCCTGCTGCTATTGGAGTGGCTAGACGGGGCCAGTCTGTTGCGCATTGGACGGACATGTAAGACCTTTTACGCATTTACACGTGCTGAGGAGCTATGGAAGGCGCTCTTTGTTGCGTAAGTGATCATTTGGGTCCTCCTGCAACATGTATAGTGGAGCTTGCTTCAGAATCAGAGAACTGATAGTTGTCAAAGGTCACCTCCCGAGTCATTTACATGGCGTGGCACATGGCGAGGGACATATCTCAACCTCCCTGCTGCCAAGGTCCCAATGGTAGATTGCTCGCATCTCTATTCAGATGCCCTCTACCGACCGTTCAATTGCTCTCACATTGTACTCAACCCATATGTCACGAATATTCCTGCAAAGAACCAGATCCCGCGACTACCAGACTTGTCGTCAGAAGAATTTGATGAGAAATGGGCAGACACTCCATTCATCTTGACTGAGCCGATCAAGGCCTGGCCAGTGTACAAGGACTGGTCTGTTGGCACTTTGCTGTCCCGATATGGGAAGCACACATTCCGGGCTGAGGCTGTCGACTGGCCTCTGCGGACATATGGTGATTACATGGCCGATAACTCAGACGAAAGCCCGCTATACCTGTTCGACCGTTCCTTTGTGTCCACAATGGACCTTTCAGTTGGTCCGCCTGAAGACACACCGGGCGCGGCATATTGGCCACCAGAGTGTTTCGCTGAGGATCTCTTCTCTGTGCTGGGTGACGATAGGCCCGATCGACGATGGCTCATCATTGGACCCGAGCGCTCTGGCAGCAAGTTCCACAAGGATCCAAATGCCACTAGTGCTTGGAACGCAGTGCTGCGAGGACCGAAGTACTGGATCATGTTTCCGTCAGGCGATAAGAGACCTCCGCCTCCAGGTGTCTTTGTTTCTGAAGACCAGAGTGAGGTGACCTCGCCACTGAGTATTGCTGAATGGATGCTCGAATTCCATGCTGAAGCGCGGCGCACGCCTGGATGCATGGAAGGAATCTGCGGCGAGGGCGAGATCCTGCATGTACCGTCCGGCTGGTGGCATCTGGTGGTGAATCTCGAACCGTCCATCGCGATCACGCAGAACTTCATTCCTCGGGCGCATCTTGGATCAGTTCTCGAGTTCTTGTCTAACAGGGCTGATCAAGTGTCCGGCTTTAAAAAGAACGTTGAGAACCCATACCAGAGGTTTATCAGTGGCATGGAACAAGAGTACCCAGAACTCTTGAAGCAAGCTCAAGAGGAGCTGCAAAGAAAGGCAGAGGGGAAAAAGCGCAAGTGGGAGGATATCGTCCATGGAAAACCTGCCGATTTTGAGGAGCAGAATGCCGAAGGCGGCTTCAGCTTTGGATTTGGAGATGACAGTGATGCAGAAGTACCATGAACAGGAGTCATGCCAATATACCACTAGAATAGAGACATACTGTCACAAGATGAAATGAACAATTCCCAGATCGCAAAGGACGATGCTCTCGATTATGCAACCTATACACTCAAGTGAAACCCCAATCAATGGCAGGCAATACTCTTTGTAGCTGGGGTATCATCCGCGAAAGCGAGGTACCCAAAGAACGCACCGACTGCCACGGCAAGCATGATCATCCCGTTGTAAGTCATGAAAAGAAGCCTATCACCAGGTCAGCAAAGCAAAGGCGACCTCTGTCAGAGACACCTACATGATAAAGAAACTATAGAACACCTGTATGGCATACAAAGCAGCCATAGTGATTCTCCCTCGGCGCACGATAGCAGCCCTATTATCCCGTCCTACAAGCAGTGGTGAGCGTTCGCCACTAACAGGGTGACCGTCTGTGGGGACATTGGTGATGGGCGCGTCAGGAATCCCGTCTTCTGCAGGCAAGACATCAATGAGACAAGCTCAAGCAGAAATGCAGCTAAAGGGTCATGCCATGAGCAACAAACCACGAAGCCAACGTCATTCTGCCCTCGGGACCGCGCCTCAACGCAAACCGACTTTACCAAGAGACAAAGAAGACCTACCTCCACCTGTAGATGTTGTTGCACTGAATGTGCTCAGTCGCTGGTTGTATGCAGCCTCATATTTGCGAGTTATTTGTCGGACGCCTTCATATCCCGCGGTGAGGAGAACGATGAGCACGAGGGAGAGTAGGAACGAGATGGGGCCAGTGATGCGCCACTGGCGGAAGATGATGCAGAGGTCTTTCGCTGACCATGTGAATACCATCTGGTACCAAGAGGGACAAGGTCAGCATCAGAGATCAGCTCGAAGTCTGTAGAGAACTTGCATTCATGTTGCACTGGCCACCCATGTCCATGTCGCCGTGGCCATGCTCATGGCTCATGTGCATTGAGTGGTCCATTTCTCAGATTGTCTGTAAAAGTGGGATAGAGAGCAGGAATTATCATGCACCCTGAGTCAAATTAAGAGTGAATGTCAGATCACAGCTCGAGCTGAAGTTGTGGCGAGGGGATGAGATGATGCCATGTTGCATGCAAACAGCGCAAACTTGTCCTTCGATAAGATCTCCGACCCGACAGCTTCGACTTCGCGATCCGCAATCGTCACTCATTTACACAATTCTACCCCGTTTTGCTTTTGAGCCTGTCCACACCTTCAAAACTGTCTCTAGTCCATTTAATTTCTCGGGTCCATCATGACTGAGACCGCTCCTGCCCCAGCGGCAACCCCCACGACCAGCGCGCCGGCAGCACCAGGAAACAGCGCAACAGCGGGGGCGCAGAATACACCAGCCGATCAGAATGCGACAAGTCGAGGGCTGCCATATTATGAGAAGCTGCGCCGGGAGCTGAGGGATACGATCGCGCACAAGCGTGCGATGGACAGGAGCATGGTGAGTCTCGTCGCAGCATTGCACCAATTGGTGACGGCACGGGCTTCGCGCTGCAGAAACAAGGAAGATCCATTCATTGCACACATACTGACCAGAGTGACTCTGCCAGGCCCAACTTGAAGACCAAATCTACCGCTTCGAACAATCCTACCTCGAAGAGACAACGGCGGGCAACATCATCAAAGGTTTCGACAACTACATCAAAGGCTCATCAAGCGGCTCAAGTCTCGGTGCATCAGGGCTTAGTCTTGGGTCTGGAGTCGGCGGGCGACGAAAAGCGGCAGTCACAGATGCGGACCGGGTCTTCTCGCGGAGTTCGGCAAGTTACATGATGGTTCGTCGCCGTGGAATAGCGATACCCCAAAGGAAATGTCAAAGACTAACAGGAATTTTGATATAGGATTCTCCTGGCCCTTCCTCGGCACAGACTACGCCCTCCCACGCCGCGACACCGACGTCTACGCCCGGCGGAAATGCGCCGCCGAATAAGAGTAATGGTGATGCATCCGCCGCCGGCAAGAATGTGAACGGCGCGTCGAAGAATAAGAAAAAGTCTTCTGGTGGGGGGTCGAAGAATACGAAGGGCAAGAATACGACTGAGGAGCTTTCTGACGATGGTGGCGATAAGCCGCCTGTGAAGCGGTTGAAGATCAGCTATGGGCGTGACTAGAGGCCGGGATGAGGTGATTTCTCTTCGAAAGGTTGCGGGTGGTGTTCTGGTCGGGTTGAGATGCATTTGGTTCGCTTCTGGAGTTTATGGATTATGCTTAGTGTTTTCGGAGTTGCTGGGCAGATCTCGGCGCTGGTAAAAGGGCCTCTTGCTATAATATGTACATCACGGGCGTGGAATCACAGCCCCCCGGGCATAGGATAATATGCATTCCTTACTCCATACAAAGTATTGTTGGCAGGATAACGTAATCGGTAAGCGAGTGAACCGTGTAAGCGAGTGAACCAGAAAACGAACTACTATTGTTTTAAACTGATTTATTAAACCACCAACGCCATTAATTTCAAATTCCTATCTATTAGGCCTATCAGGGCACTGTGTTCTTTTATGCCCTACTTGATGACAGTCGCTGCATCGCGGTGGAGCGCGTCTGATTGGCTGCGAAGTTGATGATGCTGATTCCGCGGGGGGTGCAGTAGGAGCTTCCATAGCCTGGTTTGGACTATTAAAGGCCTCCCTAGCCTCCTGAGTCGAAAGCCCCGCTGATTGAGCAATGCGCTTTGTCGATTTCTTGCGCTTTTGCTTTTGCGTCTCATTTGCAGCCCGTAAATCACGATTTTCCTGTAGAAGGATTGCGTTGGTATGCAATGATAGCTGGTAGCCCTTAAGGAGCTGATCGATGGCTGTATTCGTGGGCGTCGGAGGGGTTTGCGACCGTTTCCTAAGCAATGCTTTGATCGATGAAGCTTGTCGATTCAATTGTTTGAGATTTGCCGGCGTTTTAGGGCTCCACGTGCTCGATCGGCTGCCTGGTCGACTACCTAGGGGGGTAGGTGTCCGAAGTTGAATATCGAGCTTTGAAATGACCGGATCTGGATCATATGGAACCAAACCAGCTGCGGCGAATGCATTTTGAACAGTCTCTGGTTTAAAGGCATCTGCGCGAGCCTTCGGGAATGCTGCGAGGAAATCAAGCTTGTCGATATGGTTGATATTGCATCGCGCTTTAGACTCAATCGTCCCCCCATATGCGCGTTTGAGGGGGGCAAAACAGCCTATATCTAAAGGCTGCAGTAGATGCGACGAATGCGGAGGCATGCAGATTGGAATAATGTCGTTTTCGGAGCATAATCGATCAAAATGTGGGGTCAAATGACTACCGTGGCCATCGAGAACTAGTAGTCGATATTTACCCTTAGTACGACTAGTCGTCCAAGGAATAAATGAATTTTCTAGCCATCGAAGCCCAATTTCGTCTGTGGTCCACCCATTATCGCTAATCTCGATTCGCCAATTGTCGGGTAGGTCGTCGTACCAAGCTTCGTAGTGGTAGGTTGTCGCTTTAAAGATGATCGTTGGCGGGAGCACGAAGCCCGTTGAATTCACACATTCAATCGATGTGACCCATTCGCGATTCCCTGGCTGTAGAACTGATCTCCGACCATAGTATTCAGCTCTTGTAATGACTTTCGCGGTGGCTATAAGCCCCATTGCGAAGCCAGTTTCATCAAAATTGTAGATATCCTCAGGTTGGATACCATTCTCATCGATCGTGCGTCGTACAAGGTCGAACCATGGCTGAATAACCCTCGGATCTTCGCATTTTGCCCTCTCATAATTATATCGACGAGAATACCGCGATTTGATCTTATCATGGCGGTTGGTATAGTTGTAAACCCATTTAGATCCAACTACCCCCCCGCCACGCTCTGCGAGTAGAATATTGGCCATATCCCTCACCATACTAGGTCGGGGAGCTGATCCACGCGTATCCATAGAGATTATCCACCGCAGAAGCGATTCCTCTTCATTTGTAGTCAATTTATGATTATTGGCGCGAGTTTCGACGCGAAAGGATTGGCCATAGTATCGACGTCGGAGAGTGGGGTAAGGTACTTGAAATCGGCGCGCAGCTTCACGAATCGATGGAATTTCTTTGTTTTGATAGGCTTGTATCGCGAGCTGGACTCTACCCTCTTGCTCGATAGAATTTCGTAAATTTTGACTGCGAATTGGGGGCATGGTGGGTAGTTGAAGTGAGGCAGTTGACACATTGGGGCGCGATCGCGTTTTCTGGTTCACTCGCTTACATGGTTCACTCGCTTACCGATTACGTTACAACAAAGCAGTAAGAATAAAGTACCTGATAGACACCGAACAGTCCTCCCAATGGACACCATCACAGTTGAAGCCGGTAAGTGGCAACCTCAAACGCCCTCAACTGAATCTTTGCGAAACAGCCCCCGTCCTTCTCCTGCTCAATCTCCAGCTCTTCTTGATCATCCTCAAGGGCGTTACACTTCCAGATCCTCTTGACAGGCAGCGTGCTATGAAGACTACCGCGAGCCTTACCTCCCAAAGACTCGTAGACACGCACAATGACACTCTTACCAGGACGAATAGGAAGTTCACCAGTCGAGACATCCTCGTCATCCTCGCCGCGCTTGATAGCATCCAGAATGACAGATAGTGCGCCCCGGACGGAGATGGATCTCATAGCAGCATTGAATGCGGCGATGTCCCCACCAAGTCGCTCCAAGACAAGGGGATTGTTGAAGTTGTATCCCGCCCGGACTGTGCGGTAGTCGAGGATACCTGCATGGGGGAGGATGGCATAGCGAATACGGTGGTGGCCCATGTCGGCGTGAGCATCTGGGGCCTTCGGAGCGCGCAGCAGTGACAGACGCATCAGGTTGCCGCAAGTCGCAAAGCCATATTTGGAGTCGTTGAGGATGGAAACGCCGTAGCCGTGTTCGGAGAGATCAGCCCATTTGTGACAGCAGACCTCGAACTTGGCCATGTCCCAGCTGAAACGAGTCAGTGCCTGTATAGGGGCACACTTGGAATTTGACATACCTTGTGTTGTAATGCGTCGGGCGACGAATGATACCATATTGGGTCTCGTAGGATGCCTCAGTGTTGGTGACGTCGACGGGGAATTCCACTTTGAGGAACTTCATAGTCTCATGCCACTCAACCTCACTCTCAAACTCGACGTACGAGGGCTCAAAAGTGCAGCTGGAGGCCAGGGATATGGTAGTCTTGACCCAACTCTTGTCACTGATCTTCGTTGTGGTCACAACGCTGGCGCGTTCGTCGCTATATTCTCCCATGACGGACTTTCCACCACGCAGCTCCTTTCGTGATTCGAGATGAAAGACCTCGACATCCCATGCTTGCCAGTAAAGAGGCTTGTCGTCAAATATGACAAGCTGACCGGCTTTGCCGCCCTCTGCAATGACCTCCCGGTCGTTTTCCTTGTCATAGAGAGATGTAATCACTCCTTCCTGAACGTAAACCCTCAATTTAGCATTTTCGAGGAGGAATTGACCAGGCTCGTATTCAAACATAGTAACCGGGTACGTCGCTGTGTTGAGGTGACCTTGATGGCATGCAACAACACCAGTGTAGCCATCAGCTATCGTGTAACTGTTCTCAAACGGTCTCTTGAAGTGATCTGGAATTCTAGCCACGTCAGACCGGTACCACGGGAGAGTGTTCAGAGTCATCAGCTTTCCGCTGTCAGAGCCTTCCAACCCCAACGCACTGAGAGCCTCTTTCCGCAACTTAGCGCCAGTCTTGAAGATCCCAGCGTAAAGCTTGTCTGAATCATCGTAACACATCTCGATAGAGCTGCCAGGCAAGCAGTCATGAAACTGGCACAAGAGCACACCCTCCCACATCTCATCGATCTGAGCCTTCGGGTACTTGTATGTCTTGTCGGTGCCAGAGATGCTTGCCATAGTAGCAAGGAGCTCGATCTCTCGCAGCAAAAATTCGGACTTGCGGTTGTTGCGCTTGTTGTTGGCTTGTGTGGTGTAGGTTCCTCGGTGAAGCTCAAAGTAGAGCTCACCATACCAAGTCGCGAACTCGGTGCCACTAGCCGCATTTGCCTCTAGCTTGTCAAAGAAATCATCAACAGACTCGCCCATCTTCACTCGAGGCAGGGAGCCGACTTTGTCGCTGAGGCCACGGCATCGGCGCAGTTTCTCTAAGTGCTCAAAAGTCGGCCCGCCCCCGCCGTCTCCTTTACCAAAAACGAGGAGGGAAGACTTGTCCTTGTCCATAGACTTGTGCTGGGTGACACTACGCTTGAGGTCACCGAAATGAGCTTCGGCTGTGTAAGTCTCCGCGGGAGCCATGTGGCACATCACCTGGCTACCATCCAATGCGACCCATTGAAACGTGGTGTGAGGAAAGTTGTTGATGTTGTTCCAGCTGAGCTTCTGAGTGAAGAAGCGGCTCATTCCAGCCTGCCGACAAATCTGTGGAATCTGGGTGGAGTAGCCAAAGGTGTCTGGTAGCCAGAACGTTGTACATCGCTTTCCAAAGTTGCTCTCAAAGAAGCGCTGCCCATAGAGGAATTGCCGGACCAGAGACTCTCCACTTGGCATGTTAGTATCATGCTCGACCCAGCTACCACCAATAGGCTGGAAGTGACCCTTCCGGACCCAACGCTTGACACGATCGAAAACAGATGGATAATACTGCTTCAGCCACTTGAACTGCTGCGCCTGGGAGCAAGTGAACCGATGCTCTGGATACCGATCCATGAGGTCACACTGGTTTGACCACGATCGAGCCACCTTGCGTTTGGTCTCAGCCCAAGGCCAAAGCCAGCAGGTATCAATGTGGCAGTGGCCTATAGCGTAGACAATCGGAGTCGTATTGGTCGCATACACATCTGGCGAGTCCACCTTGTTCCCGAGGTATTTTTGCGCGATCTCGCGAGCTTTCCTGATAGAATCCCGGCTTCCATCGCCTGCAATGAAAGCATCCATCATAGAATTGGCCACCATATTAGCCTCATGCGCTTCCCACGAGTCGCTTGGAAATTCGCGAGCGGCATCTCCAATGATCCAGAAGTCATAGTAGAGAGCGCGGGCTTGCAAATTGACTGCGGTGATTTGCGCTTTGCTGAGTGTGTATCTCTTGTTCGGGTCTGGCGGTTGGATTGAGTCGCCCCCTGGGGCGTTGCCGAACATCCCGTTGCAGGCCATTTCGATGTAGAACGTGTGCTCCTGCCCATCCCGCCATGCGTCTGGTATAATCCACTCGATACGCTCGCCACCTCCAGTCAGACCCTGCAGCGGCCGACCGTCCTCCGTCCATACCAAGCCTTCATTGTTTGCATCCCAGTGGAATTCCAGTCGTTCTTTTGTACGCATGTCCCGAGGAACGGTGAGCTTGATACGGAACCAATGAGTCGACCAGCTAGGCCCAAATGATTCTCCGATGTGAGTGGGCTGGAATTCTTGCGAGGTCGCCTCCTCAAAGGTCGGCCGCTGAAGGTTAGGGACCGAGTATACCGACAGTTTGACATGGTCTTCATCTGAGTTGACGGCTTCGTAATATTTCGACACGAGGTTCTGGCCTTCGTACTGGCCTTTTGAGGTGAACTGGCGAAGGCGATCGGTGTAAATCTTGGTGATGCGCTGGCCAACCGGGCGCTCAGCTAATCGTGGAAGGGCCGGAGCTGAAGCGGGGGCGAGATGCGGAGCGTCCCCGCCCATGATGGCGATGAATGGAGCCAGCTGTATGGGAGAGGAGAGAAGAGAAGATGTACAAAACGGAAGGGCGGGATCAAGCGGCAGAGAGGGGTTGATAAGAGGATGCAGGAGGGAAAGGTGGTGAAAGGAGGAAGAAATGCGGAGACATGACGGAATGCGGAGTCGTCAGGGTCCACTCGGTTTATATACAAGGCTCATCTCGTACGATGTCGATGTGTTGCCAATGGGATATTATTATTATTTGAGGGTTTTTATAACTATTATTGCTAGTCACATTTCACCCGATATACCTTGCGTATTTGTTAAACTCTTCGTCCACCTTCAACCGCTCCCAGTCCTCCTCCCTGAGACATATCGCAACAGCCATTTCACCTTTCGGCGACTTGGGCATCAAATAAATCAAGCTCTCAAAGGGTATAAAACACGGTCTCCGTACTGCTTCCGGCTTTCCCAGCCCCAAGTTGAAATCAAGTTCATAAGTATCGATCTTGGCCCAGGAGCTGAGCATAATCCCTGATGAAGTGTCGACACATGCTGTCACTGAGAGTTTGGTCTTGTCTGCCGAGCGTGCGATAAATGTAGACATAGCCCGGGTATTGTAAGCCAGGTCTGTGACTTTAGGGTCGAGCTGTGCGCGGAGCTCGGACGCAATGGCTCCCAGCGGTTCGGCTGCTAGATGCTGAAGCGTGTCTGAATTGTAAGTCATATTTTGAAGCATGCCTGGATATGTTGCCGGGATGCCCATTCGCTGTCGAACATCAACTGCGCGAGCAAATGTTGATTGTGAGCTTGGTTGTAGGCGGGGGATCCGTGCCCGTGCAATGCATTGCCAGATGAAAGCGCTGACTGTATCATCAGTAGAGACGAATTCGACGGGTGGAGTCAAGGTCTTCGTGGCCAGAGACTTCAGAGAGGCCAGCGAGGTTGCCGAGAAGGTCATATACGCCCAAGAAGACTCCGGTGGTGGAGCTGCATCGCCATTGGGAGCTTCCGTCTGTGGCTTCACCATTTGGGGATCGAGCTCAGGGCCGGGTTCGTAGGTATCGCCCAGCAGCGGGATGGTCTTAGTTCGGTCCGGGTTCCCAATCGCGATCTCGTCAGGAGTGAAGGGCTGGTCATAACAAGCTTTAGACAACAGGCTGATGATATGTCCTTGGCCAGTCATGTCCATGACATTATGTTGTCCGACAATTGTGAGCATGAGCCCGCCTTCGATGAAATTTGCTTGTACGGCGAAAACCGGTGCAGAGTCAGCGGCGAGCCCGATGGTATTCCCAGGCAAATTGAGAGTAAGACATGGTGCTATGAGCTTCTCATCGAGCATGGACATGGGGTATTGGGCGGATCGCAGGCCATCCATAGTCGGTGCTGAGGCATCACCTCGAAGGTCTCGAGTGATGAGTGGGATCTTGCCGGAGTGCACGATTCGATAGACTCCCGTATTCCCGTCGCCGGCACCCTCGTTGATGACATTTCCGGCGAGCCAAGGAAAGCTTTCAGAGAGTCTGTCGAGTCCATCTCTCAGTGTATTGACGATGGTATCATGTGTCGAAACGTCAGTGATGGGGAAGATGCAACAAAGCTGGGTGTACAGCCTGTGCAGGGAAGGCTGTTGGCCCAGCACGTCGAGGTGGTCGTTCTCCAGCATTGTGAAGTCAAGCTTGGAAAGGGCTGATTGTCACCAACTTTGCCTCGCATCATTCGACACCTCTTTATAGGATCGAGGTTGAAAGGCGAGGACCGTTGCGATAAGGAGAATATTGACAGCCCCACTTGGTCAGCATGACTCAAGGTGAGTGCATCCTGAGTCTTCACTTCGTGAACCAGAGAGCTTTCAGGATATCCAGATCGCAAAGGTCCACTCAGAAATTCTTACTGGGTGTCATGTAACACACATCTCTGGGTCAAACCAGCTCAAAGAGGGTCCCCTAGCCTCGTTGCTCGTGGAGAGCTTGAAACGGCCGGGAAGCATCAAACTTGGAAACCTTGGGACTTCTCCCGTCTTGACGCACAATTTTTCAGGTATCGTCCTTGGACTCAGTCACATTCAACCTGCGCCTTTGCCTCCGTTGAAAATTTCTGGTTCGACCATATCCGCTCTCGCGTAGATCACCCGCAGGCGTCATTGCTGACATCCTATTTGCAGTGCAGCGTTCTGAAAACTCCATAGAAGTATCTCAGAAAACGTGCTGTTTTCTATGTTCTTGCCTCAAAAGCATGGAGCCATATGGCTTATTGTCACAGTACTTCATAGCCAATGCAAGTCTCGACCTTTGCTGCACTGAGGTCTTTCTCCGAAGGGTGCCCAACGTGAAACGGCGGAAGAGCAGCCCCCGTTCAGCCGTTCATGGCACATCAGCGATGTCCGCAATACATACAAGCCAGTTGATCTCAGGCATAGCTCAATCGTCTGCAAAGTTGGGCATCATTGAGGGCCATTCGGGAAAGAGTTGTGTCTGAGCCACGGTTCTGGCAATGCGGAGGCCGGCGTCCTCCGCATCTACCATTCTTCAAGACCAAGCTCTCATCTCTTACAACCAGAGCAACGATCATTCGAGATGAGCCAGGATGAAAAACAGCTTCACCCAAGACAAGCTCATTTAGCTCACTTTCTATGTCGTGCAGTGGTCCAATCTCGGTCAAATAGACGCGAGACCAAGCAATCACGGAGTTATCTGTGGATGCTAATGCTTTGATGGTTTGGCGCTAGAGATCGGAATATTCAGGGCTATTACGTTGCAAATGATCGACGTATAGAGTCAACAGTTCCTTTCCTGGCAAATGGTATTCCCTACGATGGTAACGCACACTGATTCAGAGACATACATGGCTAGTGTCACTATCCACAGGTGGATGAGCATGAGCAATCCTATATGGTGCAGATTTCAGAAGGCAGTTCCATCGAGATCTAGCCTGCTGCTGGTACCGGGAATATCTATGTTTTGCCAATCAAAATGAAGATATTCCGCGGGAGTACCCGTGGTCTAGCTTGTTTTGTTCGATTTTCATGTCTTGTGCTCCTTTGCTAGATCGAAATTCTCTTTCCATGTGTCATGGCCGGCGAATTCGACCAGTTATTTCTAGTTTCGCTCACTGCAGACGTCCGCATGACAATTACTCGGGCCTCGCCGTAGTGCTTTACGGGCATGAGAGCGATGTTTATAGGTGGTGTGGCATGTTTCCTGATACTGATGAACATTATTCCCAGCATGCATTGACCCAATCTGGCTCTACTAATAGCAGCACTCTCCAAACCCTTGATACTTTGCCAACAAAAAGGCCCGCTTCACCATTGAATCATCGGTATCTCGACACTCCAAAGCCACACCGGCTCTCTGAGTCTTCAAGGCTATTGTTAATGGAGCAGGCGGTTAACCTCAGCGACATCAAACCGAACCAGCCTGCAGTGATAATATGTAGCCAGACAAGCGTGGACTCTCAGAGTCCAACGCCTGTGCCATCACCAGACAGTCACCACCCTTACGCTCCTCTGCCACCCAGCACACCAGATGGACGGATATTGCCCTGCAAGCATGATCACGTCTCGTCACCAGCGGAGGTTCGCAAATTCGCCAATCCCGCGCCGCTTGGATGCTGTGCTTTTGCACTCACTTCCTTCGTCTCGAACTGCATGAATCTGTACATGATTGACAAGCCGACACTCAACCTTGATATTGGTCTGGCTTTAACGTACGGCGGCACTGTTCAGGTTTTGGCGGGCATGTGGTATGTTGAATCGTCCTCATGGAGTTTCATCTGATACTCAGCACTGGACCAGGGAAATGGCACTGGGAAACACATTCGGGGCCACGTCGTTTGCCTCATACGGTGCTTACTGGATTACATTTGCCCTCTTCTCGGATCTTGATAGAACAGCAACTGCCGCTCATGCAGGAGACAGCGTATGTCAGAAAGAGACTCTCATGGGCCTATTCATGATTGTAAGTCTACCTTCCAATTTACTGCGCAAGTTCTAACGGACACACTGCGGGTTCACAGGCTTGGTTCATTTTCACCACACTCATGCTGCTCTGCACACTGAAGTCAAGCCTGGCCATGTTCCTTCTTTTCTTCTTTTTGGACCTGAACTACCTGCTCTTGGGCATCACGCATTTTCACTGCGGCTCGCCGAGTAGTATGATGGCCTCTATTCAGAGGGCTGGCGGAGTGTGCGGCTTACTAGCCGCGATGACAGCTTGGTACAATGCTTTTGCTGGTATTTTCGATTCCAGCAATGGGTTCTTCACTGTCCCCCTGGGACATTTCCCTTGGTCGCCTGCTGTTCGTGCTCATCAGGCAAAGTTTAAGGAGGTTTGAGGAAGCTATTAGCGGTTGGATGACTTTGAGTACTCTGACGAACGGGATTGGAGAAAACAAGACCTCTGATGGTGACATCGAGAAGTGTTCAATCCACCAAACACTGTTACATGGCCTATTCAAGGTTATTCCTTGGCTATTGTGCCCAGCCATCTCGACATCATCGTGCACTACTTCACTCAACTATCAGAAAAATTACTGGCCACGTCCTGACGAGATTTTTGTTTTTGTGGTCTGAAAGCTTCACCGTCATCTATTCAACATCATCCATTCGGCCGTCACAGCACGCGACTTCGACGGAACAGTTATCAATACAGTCGATTTCCACCATGAGGCAACAGGGCTCGAATCACAAAGCAAGTTTACACCTTTAGAGCTACAGCTAATATAATTCCTTGACCTTCAACAGCAACTGATTCTACTATTCTCTACAGCAGAAGCATGCTCACAGCCCTAGCTATAAGAACTTAATGATATCAGAATCCCAAAACCAAATCCATTCGCAAGGCAACAAGCCAAAATAAAGAAATCAAGGACCTAGATCAACCGTAACCTCAACATCTTTCCTTAACATCCATCCGCCTCACACACTGATAACAATCACACCCCTCAAAAGCCCTCTCCAAACAAACCCAAACACTCCAAACTCGCTTCCACAAGCTCAAAACATCCCACCGCTTCTCATTCCACCTCCTCAAAATCCCAACCCTCGCCTCATCCATCATAGCATCCCTAGTCTGTGCATCCGGATCCCCAACACCACCACAGCGACAAAGCGTCAACCTCCCAATCTGCACACAGAGACACTCCACCCCAAGAGCAACATAGTCCTTTTCATTCCGATCCAGCGCCTCAGCAAGCAACCTACTCAAGCGAAGCAACTCATCCCGAATCAGATCACATCGTTTCACGAAGCAGAAGGGCACATCCGTTCCGCTCATGGCTAGCTCGAAGAATCCGCCGCCCTTGAGGAGGGTGTCGAGTCTGTGGGCATATTTCATTAGTGATCTTGAGATTGCGCGGTAGGTTTCTGGGTGCGAGTTTAGTCTTGAGCTGAGGGTGAGCAGTTTGGTGAAGATCTTCTCGCGGTCGCTTATCCAGTCTTGGAGGCCGTAGGGGTTTGTGTATTTGTGGGTAAAGGTGTCCCAGTCGGCGGGCTCTGGCTTTTGCATTTTGTGGATTGTCTTAACGTGAACTCACTTGGTTTGTGAATCTTGAATATCCTGGTTGTGCTGGCTATGGACTTGATAGGGGTTGTTGCGTTTATATACTAGAATATAATCAGATATTCCCTATCACTCTCTTTGCATTGCGGAGTCTGAATTGGACTATGGAAATGACTGAGTATTGAAGCACTAACAATGACTGTGACCAAATCCTCTTTGTGCCATGACTGAACTGTATGAAGGCTCAACATGAGAATGGGCAATGCCTTTGTCCCTATTGTATCTGTAACAATGAGCAAAACACTATAGTAGAAGAACATTATTATGAGTCTGGGACTTTTTGGTGCTTTCGAAACCAAAGCTTGAACTTGGGGTGGGGAATGTACCAAACTGAGACCAGACGTTGGATGTTCGGGACTAAGATTAATGGGTCTTTCAATAGAATTGTTCCCCGCAGTTTCTCAAGGAGCAGAACACTGAAATTGAAAATCCAAGTATGGTTCTATCGCTCAAAAGAGCCTCAAAAGATCAGGCTCTACAAGATGGCCCTTAGTATGAACGTTTCCAATTTCCTAGGCTAATCAGTATGCCACACAGACATCTACATCAGTATAAATGACCAACAAAGTCTAGAACTAAGTAGGCACAAATTCAATTGAACTACGAACTACATCAGACTCGAAAAGCTGTAGGGGAAGATCGCCATAATGTCGGTGACGGCAGCAGTGATGTGTTCTAGATCTGATCGATGTGATGTGTACAACAAGGTACCTGCACTAGGACACCCAGACAAGTCTATTGTCAGCGAGGGATAACCCCCTCGAGACAATTCCGATATTGACCGCTCTTTATCTACATTCAATCCTTTGGAATAGCTGACACGTCTACCATTGATGAAATATCCCCGCTCATCGCGACATCCCACGCGTCTGTCTCCAAGGGCTGCCACCAGTCGATGGTCGTTCCAAGTTGGACCGATGCGATTGGATCGGAGACTCGAGGTATGCAAATGCAGATGATTCTTAAATACAGGTACAGTATGTACAAAGGAGCAGCGGAGATCCAAGCACGCAATGCAGAGTGCTTACTGCATGTCACGAGTGCAGGATCTTGTCTGGGACGGGGTAGTCGGTATTTAAAGGATAGGATTGGAGAGTAGTATACAAAGATAGGTGATATAGGACTCTCATTGGCATGAGGCTGGAGTGTTAAGAGGGGGAGAGTTATTGGTAATTATTGACATCCGAGGAGTGTCAGTCCGCCAACGCCGCGCGGGTGTATAAGGCTAAATCACAAAACCAGGCCAAGGAGATGCAGAGGTATATCAGACGCTGAAATAAGGAGAGATGAGGGAATGGCCAAGCAAATGAAATCCAAGAGTCAATGCTATGAGAACACCAAGAATGGATAGTCGTAACCGGTCATCAAAAGCCAGAGCTAAGCAAAGCAAAGCAAGCGGACTTCGAAATTAGAATATAGAAAAGAAAGGGAGGGAAGGTCAGACCCAAGGATCAGCCTGCAAGCAGTCGTGCGGGTTAATCGGTCCAACAAGTTTGATCTGCGACTTCAGCGCCTCGCGTCGGCGCTCATCTTTCGCCTCGCTGAATTTCTTCTTCGCCCCGTCCAGCGCGACGAGGACATGGCTCGTTCCGCCCTGCAAGACGCGGACGGCACTCTGCGTGTTCTGCTGCAGCTGCAGTTTGAAGGGTGGTGAGAGCGGTGGTGTTGGGTTGGCGTAGGTATAGGCTGGAGAGGAGGTGTCGATGTTGGCAGGTTGTTTGGAGGACTTGGCTCGTCTCACGCTGCGCTTTTTCGATTTCTTGGGCGAGTCCCAGATCGACGAGCCGTATTTCTGGTAGTCTGACATCGGCACGGCGAGTTGTTTCTGTCGTGGCGCCGGTGCTGAGCGCTGGGTTCGAACGGACCTCGGACTCTCGGGCATGTCGCTCATCGAGACGGTCGATAGCGACATCGCGCGCAGTTGTGTGTCGAGGTCCACGGAGGAGTAAGAGTGTGTTCCCGTCTTGGAATTCTGCCGCTGGAAGGACCGCTGGTCATATGGTGGTTCGACCGGAGCAGTAACCGGCCTCTTGGACTCTTTGCTCTTCTCCGACGAATCCTTCGACAACGTCCGATGGACATAAGTCCTGATCGAATCCCGCACACCATGCGCCAACCCCATCCCCGCGCGATCAAGCGAATGCCACCGCCGCTTCGCAGCAAGATTCAACCGTCCATCCTTCTTCCTCGTCTTCACAGCCCGAATCCCACCAGGACTCACCCTCCCACTCGCCTGTAACGCCGACGGGGTCGCTAGCTCCGGAAAGAAATCCCACTTCTTCTCGCGGAAGTAATGATTTGTGCCGCCCCGAGTCTGCGACCAGGCCGTCGGTCGCCCATACTGCGTCTCGGACAGAGAAACAGGCGTGCTAGTGCCCAGGGCACTGCTGCTCTCGTTCGCTGAGATGGAAAGCACCGAGTCCGTGCGCGAGTCGGTCGATACGAGTTGTGGAGATGAGCGGACCGGACCCAAACTAAGAGAGCGGTTGATCTGATCAGCGGGTGTGGGCGGGTGATCGACCAGCTCGGTGAAGTCGTCGGAGCCGGAGCTGACGAAGATGGGGTAGGATTCTGTTGAGATCCGGGGCTCGCTGGGACTGTTGACGCTGTCGACGGTGCTTTGGCTCTCGCTGTCGCTGGTGTCGCTCCACATGGCGGAGTATTCTTCGGTCGGGGCTTCGGGGAGTGGCTTTGCGGGGAGCGGTTTGTTGAGGAAGAGTTCTGAGCGGGTTGGGAAGAAAGGAGTCTTGGGGGAGGTTGGGGGGATGACTCGTTCGAGGCCTTCGAGGGAGCGAGAGGGACGCACTGGGGGCGCCAGGCGCTGGGCGTAGGGGGATGTTGGTGATAGCATGGGTGTTGGTGATGGTGTTGGTGACGATGGTTATAGTCGAGGGAGGGGGGGATATAAAGAAGTATAAAAAAGGACTAGAGGAATACGAGAAGACAAAGAACTCGGCAGGAAGAACAAAGACGAGTACGGAGTATTAAGTAGAGGGTTCTTCGTATCGACTCCTCGCGTCGTCCAAGCGATGGTGCACGGACAGAGGGGAAGCAAGGAGAAAAGAAAATATTCCATCAGTCTATGTAGAGATTGAGGTCTATTAAATAGTAACTAGACAGAATACTATGGAATAGTAGAATAAATAGTATATAGAATAGAATATTCACAGAGTTCCTAGTATACGGAGCATTGCCAACCCAACTGACTTGATGACGCCACGCAAGGACCGTCCAAGAATCAAGAGGAAGAGTCAACTTGAAAGAGTCCAACCCTTACTGTCTTCTGTGACTGTCTAACTCAACTCAGCTTAGCAGCCTTCTCCATCGTCGCGCGGTCCAGTTCATCCGAAGGCCTGCGGACTGCACCAAGTCTCCCCATGCGCCTCAGCTTGGCGATCATCATCTCATCCCCAAAATGGCTGTTGTGTTCGAATTCAGGCTCCTGGTTATACGCGACCCGGGCTGCATCCACAATCATGCGAGCCGTCATGCCAAACACGCGGTATCTTTGCACCGTCCCGGCCTGTTCCTGCGCCGAGAGGGTCTCTGCCACCTGGTTCTGTTGCCGATTGCCGCGAGGCTTGATGGCTGGGTTCTTGGGGCGGACAAAGAACTGGTGCACTATGCACTAGTTAGAAAAGGGAGGGAAAAAGAAAAGAAAGGAGATGACAAAAGGAATGATCCCCGTCACTGCAGGAGCAAACACTCTGTGGGGCTGGCCCTGGCAGGTTTGACAGCCGTCCACATCCCTTCCATGCCTTCTCCATGTGTCGACTCGTTCTGCTTCTCAAGGGATGAGGGCCGTTGCCTAAGCCATTTGCCGCGTAGAGTGATAAGGGATCAAGTGACAGTGACAGAGTGACAGTATAACAAGGATTAAAAGAATCACACTTACTCCGCCAGTTGGAATTATGCCACAAACTCCACGACCCACGATACCACTCCCCCGGGTCCTCACCCTCACGCCCATTCTCACTGCTAGTCTTTTTCAAAAAGTCATGGAACGGTGCCGTAAAAACAGCAGCCACCTCTCGGGCATCCAGCGTGGGAATGAGCGAGACCTCGGGATCGGCATTCTCCCCGGTTTGCGCATCGTACGAGTGCAGCAGCGCGACGCAGGGACGCACCACCAGCTCAGTTTTGGCAAGATTGGCCGGCAACTCGCAGAGATGCTCCACGCTAAAGGGCCGTGGGAGTGGGTGGTTGATGTCGGGCAGGCCGATCTCTTCCCATGCCTCGCGGCGTGCGGTCTGGAAGGGGGTTTCGGCGAGGGTGTCTGCTCGTCCTGAACTAATCAGTATGGATCTGAGGGTAGTGGATCTTCCTTGATTTCATTCCACTCTGTAGAACAGAAACAAAGGCTTCTCTACGGGTGCCTTCTTCTCTCTTGACTGACATACCTCCAGGCAACGCAGCCTCTCCTGCATCTGCAGATCAAAGCCAGGGTCAGCGCAGTCCAATGTCATGCAGCACCAGTACCAGCACCACGCCCTGAAAACAGGGCTGGTCCACAAAACCAGGCGAACAGAGCAGAACAGAGCAGAACAGAGCACAACATACACGAACTCAGTGTCTTGGCCCGGATCGTAATCACCACCCGGAGGTCTCCATTAGGATCGGCATACAGCAGCAGCAGCACCGCCGCCCGCCTGGTCAGCGGGACCTGGTCGTACGCCGTTGGCGGAGGAACATAGTTTCTGAGTCTGTTGATGGCTTCCTGGTCGAGATGGGAATGTCAGTCGGTGCAACGAGACAGTCTCCCCTGTCCGTCTCCTTTTTTTGCCCGGTCTTCTCACTGTCATGTTGCCTCTCCTTTTCGCTGGTCTCTTGGTCTCCTGAGTAAGATTTGGCTCACGCGACCGGGTTGGTCTCAGCCTTCCACTCCTCACAAGGGGATGTCCATCCCGGGAGCAACAGTCTCAAGCCACTCCCATCATAGAGACACGCTAATGAGACATGCCCATCCCAACAAGTGAGACTGAACGCCAAACTCAAACCACCAAGACATCCATAGAACACGCAGAAAAACCGAGAAGCAGACATGGAAAAAGCAAAAAATGGCAGTATAAGACAATAGTGCCGGCAAGGTGGGGACAGCCGGGTGGTGGAGTGGACTGCTATACAATTACAGTCCACGAACGGGAACGGAATGGAAGGCGTGGCAGGCTGGTAGCTTGCAGCTTTTGCACGCGGGCCGGGTACGGACATGAGATGTTGCACATACCAATGAAGAAGGATTCAGGGGTGCCATAGTCGGCACTGGGTGGGCGAGGCTGCCCGGGAGAGGTTTGGACGATAGACGGGTTGCGCTGCTGGTGAAGGTGCGAGTGTGGATGGTGATGGTCTGGAGGAGATGCAATTGGGGTCTGCGCATACTACCTAGATCTAGCTGAGGTAGACCGTAGCATGGATGTAGATGGCGAGTGAGATGTCTAGATCGAGGCGAATCGTTGTTTTTGCGGGGAAGACAATTGCCGGCGGTTTGATATCGACGTAACCATGCACTCTCCCTTTGTGGTTTAGCGCCTGCTCCGGAGGAACCGACCTCGGCCCTTTCGGTTGTACATAGTATTCGATCTATATTGAGCTAAGGACTTATCAATGTAGATTCTGATGTTCAGATTGAATGGCTTATTTTCTATCAGTACAGGCTTCGCTTCTGAATAACAGATTCATGGCTGAGTACTTTGCCCAAGCCGCTATCCTCCTGGTTTTCACCTTTCAGCCAACAGCGGCGATACTCGCCAACAGGGCAATTCTCGCCAACAAGGTGTCCACAGTGATAGACATGAAACAGAGCAACCAGAGTGAGCAAGTCGGGTGTATCAGCAAGAGAGTGAGATCAGGCTGCAAGAGCAAGGGCAGCGAGGACGAAGGAACGTGAGAAAGAGGGTAGTCTATGAACATAGCGGAGAGTAAAAGTAACGTAACACAAGATCAGAAACGAAGAATGTGGGAAATGACAAGGAGAGAAATCTATATGTGATCCACCCAAAGCAAATAATCAAAACAGTTGGTGTCTTCATGACCCTACGAGCTTTCGCTCGTCTTCTTCTCAGTCTTGCCAGGTTGCTCGGCCTGCTGACCCTCGGCCATGGCCTCATTAGCCTCAGCAGACTGCTTTTCGCTGCCGTTGGATGCGGCTTCGACCTTGACCTCTTCCTTCTCGTCGATGTCTTCGATGTCCTTCGGCGCGGACACGCCCTTGTCCTCGTTCTCGCTGTTCTGCTCGTTCTCCTCCTCGATGAGCTCCTCCTGCTCCTTGATGACCTCCAGACGCTGCTTGTTGGTGGCGGCGCCCTCAGCGTTGTGGACCTCGAGCTCGATCTCGTGGAACAGCTCCTCGGGGATGCTGGACAGCACCGACTTGAGAGCGTCGATCTGAGAGGCCATCTCGGACTCCTTGCCACCCTGGGTGTACATGTATGCGTTGCTCAGGACAAGCAGGGTAGACGGGACGCCCTTCTTGAGACGCAGGTCGAGCCACATAGACAGGTCTTCACGGAGACGAGCGGGGGACACGCCGTGGGTACGGATACCACGCGAAGCACAGGCCATCTGCAGTTCGGGAACAGAGAGCGAATCGACACCCTCGTAGAAGATAGCACGGTCATCGCGCTTGATTTGGCGCATGCGGTGGCGGATGGTGTAGCGCAGCATGGCGTCGGTACCGAACGTGTTCAAGTTCATGTAACGGCAAATGCCCACAAGCTGGGGACGAGACAGGTTGTCCAGAGTCAGGTCATCCTTAAAGATCTTGCAGACTTTAATGACATCTTCGGTAGAGGGCGATTCGCCAGTGGTACGAATCTTGCGGAAGAAGTCTGCAAACTCCTCGTTCCTCACTGACGCGGCGGTCAAAGGCAGACCAGTCTCCCGAAGAGTGTTCCGCAAGAAGCCAGAGACCTCTTTGCGGGTCGAGCTAAGGTTCAACGCCTTGGTCTCACGGGCCTTCTGACCCTCGTATGTGCTGGGCAACAGGTTGGGGAAGAGCTTCAGGGCGACCGGGAGCAAGAGTTCGGCGAAGGGAACGATAATGAACATCGAGAATGGGACCAACCGACCCAAGTCCTTGACGGTACGTTGAAGCTGTTACAACAAGCCAGCAGTTAGCAGACGCAAATCCAAATACAGCGCAGTGACCTAGGACAAACCTGACGGTGCTCCCTCCGACTGAGTTCATAACCAGCCGCCATCTTCAACGCCAACCGTGAACTAATCTTAACCTCTGTCGCCAACAGCTTGGTACCATCCCAGTAATGCTGCACCTCCTTCTTAATCTTCTGTCCAATCGTCAACTTCTTCGTCTCTTTCTTCTCCTCCGCCGCACTATTCTCCGCCGCAGCCGGTTTCGTCACATCCCCATTCGCAGGCACCTTCGCGGTAGGCGAAACCTCTGCTACTGTAGCCGGAGGTTGAGGAGAGGCTTTTGAGGGGGTTTCCTGGTCCTGCGGGATGGGCTTCTTCGCTTGCTCGGCATTGAAGCCGGGAGGTGGGTAGGATTGCGATGAGGACTGGGTCGATTGCTCGGTCGCATAGCCGCGCTGCTGGGGGAGGAGAATAGCGAGGGCTGAGACTTGGGCTGGGGTACCACGGCCGTTCCAGAGGAGGCTGCTGGCTGCAGCTACCGAAGCCGGGCCGAGTGCACTGGCGCGGGTGCGAGCTGTCCAGGGAATGAAGGTCAGTCATTGCTGTCATGTATGGACCCCTTCATCTCTATGGTAATCATACAGGCCAGCGCTGGCCGCAATGCGGCGCTGCTGCGGACCAGCCGAGTTGATCTCACGGTGGCGGACATTTGCGGGAAGGTTAGGGTGAGAAATGGGAAGTGCCCGAGGAGTCGAGCAGGGAGCTGCGGAGTGCGCGACAACAGACGATATCGAACAGACTGATCAATGTCGCGATGAACAACAGAAATAAAATTCGAATGCTGATGGATTGGGCTGGAGCGGCCCGGAAGATGTTGTGACGCCTCTGGCCATCACGTTGTTACACGTGACTGCACGCAGCCTCGGGGTTTGATCGGAGATAAATGCCGCGCTACAAGACTCAACTACCGGGCTGTTCTCACAGTATGACCATGTATATGAGTGAATTGCTCCAACAAATCATGAGCGAACGTATACCGTGGTATCATGACAATCTGGACAAATGACCGACGACTAGGTACGTATGCAATTACCGCCAAAATGAGATATAGCCACCCAAAACGCAGGAAAAGCAATGGGAAATCAGAACATTATGACTGCATGTCAATATCGGACGCATGAAAAACATATGCCAGGGGTATCATGAGCGATTAAAAGAAAGTGGGTGCCCCAGGGCTTAACGTCTGTCTCGGACAGTCGACTCGTTGTTGCTCTTGGAAGCATCGACCGCGGTCACGGCGGCGGCGCTCTGGTCCAGAAGCGGGATACGGTCGAGACTGTTTCGCTTCTCGAGTGAGCCAGGTGCATCCGGTGCACCAAGGGCGCCACTTCGAGGAACAGAGTAATCAGGGAGGATGAGGGGGCTGGTTGCAAAGTCTGGAGAACTCTGCCACCGCTGGACGTCCTTCTTCAGCTGCTCCAGCTCCTTTTGGAACCGCTTGCCGAAGACGTCAATGTAGTAGGTTGCACCGTTGTGGATGCTCCAGATGAATAGGGCGCTCATGTAGATGCCACTCGCCCATCGGGACCAGAACCAGATTGGGCTGGGGATCATGGTGGAAAGAGCGAAGCCATACTGGATCACCATGAAGGCTGGTTCCTGCAGGGTCTCCGGAAGGCTCAGGACGAAGCGACCGATCCAGGCCTTGGAGTAGGACTTGCGGAGCCAGGTGAAGCTAGTCGGGCGCCCAGCGGCAATCTTGTCGGCACGGCGCACGCTGATCATCAAGTGGTATGCCAGCTGCCAGATGATGTAGGGTACTGTGGCCCAGACGATCATCGCGCGGAGAGAGTAGTGCTCTGGATCGCCGGGGTTGCTGAACTTGATGGCATAGACCGCCGGGAAGCGTTCCTTCAGCATCTCGACTGGGGTCAAGTGGACGATACAGTGCAAAGTGACGGGCGGCATGATGTGGATAAAGAGACTGGGAAGAACATGTTAGCTGAGGATCCCCCGTGTCCAATTTGCGATATACGTACCTGACCACTTTATCCATGCTGTGGAAGACAAGCGAGTTGCGCCACATGGCAATAGCTGCCGCGTTGTTGCCGAATGTCAGGCAGAACGTGCCAATGAACAACCGTTTCGAGCTGGGGAAAGCCCAGATGCTCAGCATATTGAGCAGGTTGACAAAGTAACAGAGATCGGCCAGGAAGTAATGGTAGCCCTTGGCGTGGTAGGTGTAGTACCGGATGGGCATGAAATACACCAACTGGGCAGTGAACCACAGGTAGAAGTACTCGGGGAAGGCACCGATGATATAGCCGCTGATGAAGATGTTGAGCACACCAGCGATGAAGGAGACCTTCTCACGCAAGGTGACCGTGGCCGTCTTGCTCCACTGCTTGCCTAGTCTGTCCACCCCGTCCTTCATGCGACGGCGGTATTTTTCCAGCTGCTCGTCGGCGGTAGGGACGCGTCGCTTCCATTCTCCCATCACCCGGTCCTTGGCGTTCAACCCCGTGGATCGAATCTTCTCGCGCTGCTTGCGCACCTTCTCTTTCTGCATATTGAGAGCATGCTGCCATCGCTCAAATCGCTGCGAGAGCTGGATGTTGTCCAGTAGGTCGAACACGGTCAACTTGTCGAGCGGAGGAAATGTCTCCCAGTCCTCCTGGTATGAGCTGCTGTTGGAGAAGGAAGGGTTGCGCGAGAGTTTGCCAGGAGAACCGGGCGGCGAGTAGAAGTAGTCGTTCTCTATCTCATCGAGGAAAGGAGTATCGAGTCCGTCCACGCCCGGCGTGGACGCCAGAGATTCTGTGCCCATCGTGGGATCGGATTTTCTTCGCTCACGCGTGCTCGCGTCCTCCATCAGGAACTGTTGTTGAAAGGAGAAAATGGTAGGACCGTCCCGGTAGTGAGGATAAGGCCGGCTGAGGAAACGACCAAAGGTTAGCATACCCATTGTGACGAGGGCCGGTCTTTGCAGATCGAGAGGGCGACCACGCGCATTCTTATCTGCATCATTTTGACGGAGGGGCAAACGACGAGAACAGGCTTAAGCCTACCTTAGGGAGGTGGATCACTCCCCTCACGCGGCGAGGAGAAGCAACTGTGGTTGGCGATCCAACTGCAAGTTTGGACAAGAAGCGACGAAAACAGACGGGCAGTCGAGATGTTGGGGAAGTGACCAAAGTGACTGATGAAGAGAGAACCAGCAAGAAAAGCAAGCGTCGAGGTGTGCTCTGGCGGTGGCTGGTGGTTGGTTGTCGGTGCCAGTTGACTCCCGCCCAATGATGGAGCTCCCTCGGGCCATGGGATTACCATGTTTACCTGCTCTTTGTCTATAGACAGACTTAATAGTGATTATACTACGAGAAGACATGACGAGAATACAAAATAAATAGAGAATACTACTATATTAAACATCTACAAAGATATATTTTGTTGAAATGAATCTATAGTCAAAATTGTACTATGTATCTCCCTCCATGTACTGGGCCCACTATAGCAATCCACGCTCTGTTCGTGCAGATATAAAATCCACCACTCGCGACTAACAGCGAGTCAGTGCAGCCAAAGCCCTATAGTTAACCCTATGATTCATTATTGTGTACTCCGCACGGGGTCTTGGACTCAACTCAGCCGTTGGGAGATCTCCTCTTCATGCGCTTCGGCTCTGCCAATCGCAGCTCTATCTATCGGAACATTGCATCGATGATCAGATCCTGCTCACTTAGAGGATAACCCCCCTCGCAAATCACAGCTTCATAATGAGTCATAAGCGATCAGACGGAAGATGTACGATGGCGAAGATCCCTGAGCCCAGTAGTCATCGAATTAGGCCACCACTTGTACCCCAGGTAGATCCTTTGTTCTATCTAGCCTGACTCATCTCCAGCCCATACTTCGTACATGCTGATCGTAGGGCTCAGCAGCTAGATGCTAGAAATTGTGTCAAAGGATGATGATGCTGATGCTAGCAAGAGGTACGAATCAATGTCATGGTCAATAGATCAGCCGCACAGAGGAGATGATCCACGCAGCAGATGACACTGAACGAAATGAGACAATTCATTTGCTCCTGATAGTACATTCGCTTCTAAACACAAGATCCCAAACGCCACCCGAATTCGTATTCGCATGTACTCATAGCTTTTCACAACACGAAACCTCCAAACAAACCTCAACATCCCAGCTCCAGCTCACCTCAATACCCATACTGCGGAACATTCGGCACACCAGGCCAATACCCACCTCCCTTCTCAGCAGCTACGAATTGCTGCCCATAATACCCGGGGTAGTAAGTCGGGTCTGCAGCCATCGACTTCGGGGCACTTGGGGACTCCTGCGGGAGCATGGGCGGTGCCATGTCGACTTGGTAGGTGCCGAAACCTGTAGTTGGGCTCTGTGGTCCGCTTGATGCACTTGTAGCGGGGGAGAGTGGTACCTGTGCTCCTTGCTGGTGAAGTGGAATGTGCTCGGTATCGTCTAACTGTGAGCTTGACAGGGTGCTGGTATTGCCTGGGTCGTGTCCGTCCTGGTCGGGGTTTATTGACAAGGGCGCAGCGTGGATGCGAGTTGAAAGTTCGTGGTCTTGGTAGATTGCCTCGGGGAGGTGTGTCTGGGTCACTTGGACCAGTGTGTTCGCGTCTGTTCTTCGTGAGTATATTGTGAATTTGAGTCCGAGTCAGTGACTGCCTACCGATTTCTCCGTCGAGAAACTGCTCCTCCATCTGCCGCACAAAGTAGATCTCGTCCAGGACTTGTAGTCGGTTTGCTGGAGTGATCTGGCGTCGGACGTCCTGGCCTGCCTCGCGGAGCTTGTCTGCTGTGATGCCGTGGCTATCCTTGAGCTCACACAGGATATGAACCAAGAGACGCAGTCGATCTATCTCTACATCAGCAAGTGGAACAAGGAAAGTAGTTAGAATTCTTACCCTTCTTAAGTAGATGATCCGGTTCCCGATGCAAGACACCATCAGGCCACCACCCCGGCTTGGTCAACTCGGGATCAACACGCTGCGACACGCCCGAGATGACCTTGCGGCCGTTGTACGGGAAATGCACCTGCTTCCGGGGCTCGACAAGCTTGATATACGACTTTGCAATCGCACGGCAGTTCAACTGCTGGAAATCTTCAAATGCTTTCTCGTAGTATCGGCGGAGCAGGTCCCGATTCCCAACGCGTAGAATTGTCCGTCCTGGTGGAGGTGTGGGCGGGGGAGACGCTGATTTTGGCGGAGGCCTGCTCATGCCTTTTCTTTTTGTGTCGCGACGTTTACGTCGGTGGTTGTTTGACTGCCATTCGCAGGGTATGAGTTCGGCTGGTCTGGTTTGGCCGGCTTGGGGCCATGCTGGGCCTGGTTGTACGCTCCATGGCGAGGGAGATGATTGAGTAGGGTCTGCAGTGGTATATTCATTAGGACATGTCTCAAAAGCCTTCTCGTGTGTGACTCACTTGGGTGAAATTGCATGCTTGGTTGTGCATTGGGTGCCATTTCCATAAAGCGGTCCGTCACGTCCGGCGTGAAGATAGCACCGCCGCAACCCGCAATTGATGGCGAGGCTTCGACCTGGAGCTTGCCATTGTGATCGAGGTAGATGAGGGCAAAGTGAGGATGCGGGAAATCCAGATTCTGAGCCTGCTCAGGAAGAAGCGACTGTTAACGACCATCTGTGAGTTCACCACTTTCTTCTTTAGGCCAGGCACGCTAAATACCATGTTGTTGGATGGTGGCACAGAGCCATCCGAGTGTCTTCGTCCGAGAGCCTCGCTGGTTCCCAGTTGAGGGCGGTTCATATCCATTGCAATTGTCGGTGTCAGTTGGTCGGTGGCTCTTGAAGCTCAAACGAACGAATTCCACGACAAGGTATACACAACGCAACGGCTAGTTTGAACGAGAGCGAATACTGAACAATGCTCAGGGTGAAGATATACGTGGGGCACGCCAGGCAGATGTCCTCCTTAAACCAGAAAGACTCCGACAGGGGCAGTCAGTATCAAGATGCGCGCACCCTATGATGCCGACGATGGAGGAGAAACCCGGGTCCATAGACGGGGCAGTGAAGTAACTAATATAGATAGGCCACATCAT